>CM031241.1:576240773-577440773 GCA_018340775.1 Taxus wallichiana var. yunnanensis | reverse complement strand
GTTGTAGCATGAAAGAAGGGGATGTAAACCCAAGCTCACATGGATTGTTTTATGTTTGTCTCAAGCTTGAAATGGTTATGGGATATATGCACAATGGTCTTGTTGAAAAAGTGTTGGAACTTTCTTCCAATTCAATCGACAGTGTTTAAAGTATGACTCCATAATCATTGCAACTCCTTTTCCCCCTTCTAGTCGCGTTCTTAGTGCATTGAGATTGAGTTTGAAAGTGGGTGACATTCACATTATATATTTTTTTAGCGTTTCTTGAATTATGTGGATATAACCTATAGGAATTAAACTATTTGACAAAGTCCTGAAACAAACTTGACAATAGACCTCGTATATTATGATCCTTGTATGGGTGTTTCATTTGGTCTTGTTGGTTGGATTTGGTAAATGCGTTGAGTTATTAAGTATGCTATATAAGATGGGTTGTTGATGCAAGTGTTGGTCTTATTCATGGAAAATACGTTGGAATTGGTATTGACGACACATTAAAACAAAAGGTTTTATTGAAGCGGCTCTTGAGAATTTCAAGCAAAGGAAATTGTGGGAAGTGTTCTAGAAGCATGAAAACTATTTTATGAAATTTATGGTAGACGGATGAAGTCTTGCGAAGTGAAAGTGAAACCACCTATTATACAATGCGGAAGAAAATATCTCCCAGAATGGTTCATCTCATCTTGTCCTTTATGATTCTTGTACTTTAGTTTGTCTTTGCGCAACAAAATAAATTTAGTATCTCACATTTTATTACTTCATATAAACTTATTTTTCCAAATAATAAAATGCCATCTAAAACTTATGTAAACCAAATAATACTTGGTAGCCAAGCATAAAATTAAACCCTCCTACGGACATAATTTGGAAAACTTCGTAACTGGACTATTAGCACAAAATAATAAAACTCCTCCTTATGATTTACATTACTAACTTGTAATTTGATTGTCATCCGTGGTTGTGACCTCAACCTTATGAATTTTTAGACCCGGGGTATCAAAAATGTGGTGCCCATGTCTATTGGTATTGGAGAGCGCCGATGAATCATAAACTAAAATAACCTTTCTTTCCACTTCACAAGTTAGAAAAAATGCAATTTCTAGAGACTTGCAAAACAACACTTTGAGCCCCGTAAAAGAGATGTAAAGCATTGTATGTGTTCCCTGTTATGTAGAGATTCATGTCAAGCATTATCTCGACCTCATTTTACCATTTACGTTATTTTTGTTGCTCCTATAGGAGCCATGCTACCTCATTTTACACTTTTAGGAAGTTGTTAAAATTGAAAAATTGGGTTTTGTATCAACTCACCGTTTGGGTCCTGAACAACGAAATGCTTACCCACCTTTGCAAACTTCTAGTATTTTTACTATACTTATTCCTTGAAAATTTGGTTTGGGAAAATTCCATGCCTGGTTAGTTTGACAAATGGGTTTCATAGGCCTCTAGTCATTGTTTGACTAGGTCAAACTTGATTGATTATGACCGGTGGCTCTAGAAACCCATTCGCCAATTGTTCATCGTTCGTAAGTCATGGACTCTGTCAATCCCTATGGATTCTTGGTATATAGGTGGACACATAGGAATTCTCCCGATGTAAATTTGCGTATTAGAAGACAATTTTTTTGAACACTCTTTTGTAGCTTACGAGCCAAAATTGAGTGTTTTTTTGTAACAAGCAGAAATCGTAAAAGAAAGTTGTAGGACCCTTGACAAGTTAGTAAACTATTATGAAAAAATTATTAACACTTGTAAATAACTCAAGTTGAAACTCTATCTTCTCGACTTGTTGTGTGAAATTTGACTTTAGCAAAATAGTGTTTCTCTCTCTTCCTTATCTCTTTCTCTCTCCTCCCTTAGTTAAGGAACAAAATGAAATGAAATGAATATATGCCCTAACCCTCTCTTGTCATATGTATATTATTACAAAAATGTAAATGTGAAACTAAAAACATCAATTATGCTAGATCTAGGTGGATGCCATGCCTCATGATTTATCGTTGATTTCATGCTCACATTGTTTTGCAGGATACAAGTAAGATGGTGAAATGATGTGGTTTTGTTTCATTGTATATTGTTGGAATTTATGTATTTTGATGGAAATAAATTTATATGTATTGCTATGTTATAGTAAAGACTTATTATTAAAATTGGCAATATGAATGAGATGTTAGTTTTAGGGGTGTTTTTGAGAATTGTGCATTTAACTATAGGTGTTTTTTATTTCAAATCTACATATGGTAAAAAGGGGGTTGAATATACATGTTAAATGAAATTTTATAGGATATTTCAACATTTTGTGAAGTATAAAAAGGTTTATAATTGAAGTTTTGTAATATTTTAGATTATAAGGTTTAAAGGAAATGCTCATCTACACATGGGTGTTATCTTGATCATCAAATTTGGTATTGTAAAATTTGGATATATGTATGTCAAATAATATAAAATTTAATATTTTATAGTGCATTCTTGTTGTGAAATTTATGATGAAATTGATGGCGCTAGAATAATGTTTATTGATTGTTATATAAGCATACAAAAGTGCAAGCCAATATATAGGCTGTGTGAGGGAGGAGAGGAGAAAAACAGGTTATGTAATCAAGCATTTACTAACAACAACTAACAATGTATTAAAAAAAATGAGCTAACATTCCCCCCCTTAATACATTTCTCTTACAAATGTACCCCCTAAACAAATCAAACTTCACCTTGCCGAGAGGCTTGGTGAGAATATCTACAACCTGAAAATCAGTAGGGCAATACTAGAGCTGATTTTGGTGGTTCAAGACCTATTCACGAATGTAGTGACATTCCACCTCAATATGCTTTGTACGTTCATGAAAAATAGGATTCTTCACAAGCTTCAACACACCTTGATTGTCGCAGTGAATGATGGGAGGTTTCTCTTCAAGAATCCCTATATCTGTAAGAATGTGACGTAACCAAATTGCTTTGCACATAGCTCCTCATGCGGCAAGATTCAACCTCGGTGGATGAGAGAACAAAAACAGGTTTGCTTCTTGCTAATCCATGAGATAGGTCCAGATCCAAGATAAAAACATATCCTCGAAGTGGATTTCCCATGAATGGATCCTACATAGTTTGAGTCTCAGATATCCCCTGTAAGAAGAACTCGAGTGTTCTTCGATACTCCAGATCGTCAACTGTACTCGAGACATATCTCAACACATGCTTTGCTGCTATCCAATGAAATTTCTTCGGCTCTTGCATAAATCTGGTGAGATAGCTCACTGTCAAGCAAAGATCTGGTCTGGTATAAGTCAAGTAAATGAGACTCCCCACAAGCTTCCTGTAGTGAGTGCCATCTACCTGCGGTGAATCCTGGAATCTAGATAATTGTAAACCTTTTTCCATAGGTGTGGACATTGGTTTACAATCTGACATTCCATACTTTTCTAGGAGTGTCTTGGCATATTTCATCTGGGAGACGAAGATATGATTCTTCTTCTACCATATCTCTAAGCCAAGACAATAGTGAAGTAGCCCCAAATCGGTCATGTCAAAGGATTTCTTCATATCATTCTTTACATCATCCACAAGATTGTCAGAACTTCTTGTGATCACAAGATCATCTACATGCAAAACTAGAATGACAATCTCTGTTCCTTCCTTCTTGATATACAAATTTGTATCTGAGGGGCTATGAGTGAATCCATGCTGCAATAGGGGATTGACAATTTTTATATACCATGCCCTAGGTGCTTGTTTGAGTCCATAAAGAGACTTTATCAGATGACATACCTTGTGTGGTTGATGCTCATCTACAAACCCTTTAGGTTGGGCCATGTACACTTCTTCTTTTAGATCACCATTCAAAAAAGCACTCATGACATCCATCTCGTTGAATTTTCCATCCATTTTGTTCTCGCCACCGCACAAACAAATCTAATGGTTTTGATCTTCGCAGTGGGTGCAAAGGTCTCATCATAGTCAATTCCTTCTTGCTAAGCATAACCCTTTGCAACAATTCGTGCTTTTTGTTTGTCAATTGAACCATTTGCCTTATATTTTGTTTTGAAAATCCATTTGCAGCTAATGGATTTCTTACCTGGAGGTAGATCGACAAGTTCCCACATCTGATTTTGAATTAGGGAATCATATTTAGCATCCATAGCCTGTTTCCACTATGGTTGGTCTAATGCCTCTGAACAGTGTCAAGTTCGGTGCTATCAACAACTAAACTCATGAGTGTAAAATTTACCTCATGTCTGGCTTGACTTCGTGTTCTAACTCCCGTAGAAGTACCTAGAAGTGAGTTCAGGTGTGCATCCCTAATAGTATTCTGGACCCATTTCGGACATTGGTGCTTTGTTACTACTGATGTGAAGATGTGTTTTCCAGTGTGCCTAGATCAACGAATAAGTCTCCACTCAGCTCTTCTTCTCTCTAAGAAGAATCATCTTGCCCATCATTTGGATGTGTGAGCAATCTATGTGACGAGGTCAGTACTGGATCTCCATTGTGTGACAGGGAGTCAAAGGACAACTCATCACACACCACATCTCGACTCTCGTAGATCTTCTTTGTCTCAGGATCCATGAGACGATATGACTTTGAGGTAGTACTATACCCCAAGAAAATACATGGCAGTGTCTTTGGATTGATCTTCTTCCTTCTCTCATCTAGAACATGCATATATGCAGTACAACCAAAAACTCTCAAATGATGAATAGAAGGTTTATGACCAGTCCATACCTCTTCCAGTGTCTTGTTCTACAAGATCTTCGTGGGTGCCCAGTTGAGTAGATACACTACTGTCTAGACTGCTTCTACCCAAAACTGATCCTCCAACTTGGCAGTCGAGAGCATACAACGAGCCATCTCCATGACAGTCCTATTGTGTCACTCGAAATCCTGCTCGTTAGGGCATGTAGGGTGCGATCGATGTTACTTGAATGTCATGTTGCTTTAGGTATGCTAAGAACTTCTTTGACACAAATTCCCCCCTTGATCTGAGTGGAGGAGAAGGAGAGGCTTCCCAAACTGCCTGGTGGCTTGCTGGTAGAAGGTTTGGAAATTGGAAAATGCCTCACTCTTCTTCTGGAGGAAATATACCCACATTTTCTCGTGAGTAATCATCAATGATGAGCTAGAAGTACTCAAAACCTTGACGCCGGCTGGCGGGGTCGACACGAGATCGGTGTGAGAACGCCCAAGATGCTCCATAGAATGATAAGAGCTTTGTTTGAACGGACCTCTATGTTGTTTTCCCGCAAGACATCTCAAGAAAACAGGTAAGGAATGGGAGAGTGGAGGAAGCCCTCTTACCATTTCCTTGGCACTGAGTTGATGCAGAGCCCCGTAGAAAGATGACCATATCAAAAGTGCCATAGTGCAGTGGACTCCGCCGTTGAAGCAGAGAGAGCAATGCTAGATGAAGTGACCGCATCCAGTGTAAATAGATGGCCCTTCAGAAATGCTCGAGCAATTACTGAATCTCCCGGGAAATGATGTAGGACTTGACCCCTTTCTCAACAAGAGGAATGATGACATCACCAATCCCTACCACAATATACTCTTGATTATTTGCGATGGTGATCCGATCTCCAATGGGTCAGTCACTCAAAGTATGGAACAACTTCTTATCGCTAGTCATGTGTTTACTGGCGCCCAAATCAATCAACCAGACATTTTCTAAGGGCTGCGAAGTCTGTGAGACTAGAACAATGTCAAAATGAGTTGTGTCTAGAACCTCTTCATCGAGGTGGCATCCTACTGAGCAGCAATGTGACCCTTCTGCCTCTTATTACGAGCATGCCATCAGGATTTCTTGTAATATCCTTGGCCAGAAGTGCTCTCTTTGCCAAATTTTCCATACTTGTGACCATTATAATAACAGTTCGTAGTCGTGTGTGTATCTATGGAGCAAATGTGGCACCATCGATCTGCCTTGTTGTTCTGCTATCGGGGTGGCCGTTGTGGTGGCCGTTGAGAAGATTGTTGCTTGATGATGCTTCGATTATGGGGCTGAATGCCCTTTGCGAGGCTTATGCATTTGCCTCATGATGATAGCCTTGTCTTTGAAGGCTTTCTAAACATTCTACATGGCTTCTTCCTACTTGGAGATAATTCACCAAAGGTGGCAAAACTCAAATCATGTTAGCAAGAGAAATGTAAAATAATGTCTTTACAAATCTATCCCGATTCATCATCTTGTTACATCGCGACATGTCCTATTTCCTTCTTGCAACAAGGACTTTGTCTATATTTTCTTGAATCTCTCAGTGATGATGTGCTCTCATTTGTAAAATAACAAATGAAGAAGTGAGCTCGAAAGCTTGTGTGGTACACCACGAGATGTGCCTGAAGGTATTTAATCCCATGTTTGTTATCGGATCGACACAACTCTACTCTGTCTATATGTCGAACAACACTCACCCATTATGTCCTTGAATTGCAAGTTTTGGAGACTCGACAAAGAGTAGATGCCGATGTTCTTGTGGGCTTGACTTGGCTCTCTCAAATGCGGTATATCTCTATAGTTGCTTGCAATGCTGCTAACATCTCTAGGCATGAATTTCATGCTCTCAGACTATTGCATGGGATCATAGGTTGGTTGTTCATGTCCATCTTTGATAGAAAATTTGATGAATGAATGAAGGGGCTTAATCTCGTTTTGTTCCGATTTGATTCAAACAAATTCCACATGTCTCCTGATCTTTTGTACGATGCGCTTGCTAATGTATTGCATGGTCTGTGAACAACAGTTGAGAAGATGTTGGGGGAAGGAGTCTACCAATGCACACCTGGGATTTCGGTGGTCGATGCCACTCATGTCAGACTCCACACAAAGTGCTTATACACTCACATGCCTAACTATTTACTCTTCTGGTCACTGTTGTTTCCTCACACGCCGAGAAATGGTCGTTGATGGGATAACTCACAGGCGGACTTGGATCGGTTTAATGGTCAATGCCACATTGCCAGACATGAAATACAACACCAGAATTCTCCATGTTGTCGACAGATTTGGAAGCGTCAGTCTCAACGCCTCTGTACCCTGGCATTTCAGATCAGGAAAATGCATTATGGTGGGTGTTTATCAGAAAGTGTATGCCATCCTCTCCGTGCAGATGCTTCTAATTGCTTTCGCTAGAAGTATCATCGTTGCCACGTCCAACTCATCCAAAGGAGAATCAATCAGATCTTCCAGCGACTAGTTTCCATCATTGGCAATTGGTGATTTGGCAACTCAATACTTTGTTGATCGAGATGTTTTCTATGTTGGTCACATAACAGAGGAGGATCTACAGCAGAACCATCATGATAGTTCAAGGAGGCATTGAATAAAACATTGTTCTCTTTGGCTGAAACGCAGGACACATGCGTTGAATCTTTCTACGCAGGAAGTTAAAAAAATGGTTTCAAAACTGAATGCTTCCTCACGGCTCACCAACAGGGAAATGTTCTTCCACCAAACTCCACGCAGGAAGATTTTCACTGGTTGTTGGGTCTGCAGATTTCCACGCAGGAGGGGAGCGGTGGTTCCAAGTAGGTCTCCATCCTTTATCTGCATGCTCCCACGCTCCTGCTTCCACGCCACTCGATCCCAATGATGGTGCTGGAATAATGTTTATTGATTGCTATATATCAATAAACAAGTGCAAGCCAATATATAGGATGCATGAGGGAGGACAGAGAAAAATAGTTATGTAGTTGTTTACTACAACAACTAACAATGTATTAAAAATAATGCGCTAATAGAAATATCCATTGTGTTGTGTTATTTAGCAAACAAATATAGAAAAGAAACCTCATTATAATAGTCAATCTTAGTTTAAAACTAGTGCATACCTACCCTTCTCACATGATCTTTAGTAATCACCGAAGAAACCAAAACCTTAGAATGATATTAAATTTTTACACTTGATAACACCTTCTAGATTAAATAAATAAGATCAAAAGTTTGAATTTATCATCATAGCTTGTATGCTTAACAAATTCATCATGAACTCAACAATTAGGAAATCGACATATGGTCAAATATTATCTAGAGTATGTGGCTCCCTTCCTGAATAAGTAATCATGTGTGTAGTAAGGGGAATGTGTTCTCTTAAGGTAGTAATACATGGGAACCAACATGAATCATAGCGTAAAATCCTCTTGGTGACTCGACATAATTGTAGAGTGGTGAAGATCACCAACTAACTTAGAAGTCACCTTTAAGAGTTAGGCTAAAAAATGAAATCGATACCCAACCCCATTTATCATTTGGGTATTATGGTTCAATACTAAGAGTTAATTACTCAACTTGACAACTTTTTAATTTATGATTTTTGGTAAAAATGTACCCATAAGGTGATGTGCTTGAATGAAGCTGAAATTTAAGTCATCCTATTATCATGTTTAAACCATGTCTTGGTGATAAATGAGATCCACGTTGTCTAACCTCTAATGTGAACTTTAACCCTTTAAACAACAAACTACTCTATCTTTCTCTACCATTAGTCCTAGTAGGTAATGGATTTCTATTGTGAAGCTATCTGATCATGTTCTTAGAGACAAATCCTTTAAGATGGACACTAGTAGCCTCATGAGGATACAAATGCCTGTTAGCAATAGGTCACACAATTCATTACCAATATTTTATGAACCTAGATAGAGAGAAACATTGAAAAATTAACAGAGAAGAAATTCCCTACAATAACAACTACCAAAAGATCAAATTTTATAGGCAAAATTCTAAGCAATTTTTCAATAATCCATTTGTCCTCAATAGTTTCACCATGAGATTTGATTTGATTGACTAAACCAACTACAAAAGTAAAGAATGATTCTACGAAATCCGAATCTTTCATTGACATATTTTCAAAATCTCTACTGAAGTAATCCTAAACTTTGGCATTTTTTACCTTTTCTTTACCTTGATACGCAACATGGAGAGTTTCCCACACAATTTGTGCTTTACTGGCTGTTACCACTCTAGGTAAGATGCTTTCATGCATGAATTAATCAATGAAGAAAAAAGATTTTCTAACTTTCTTTCTTAATTCCATCAAAGTGTCTTTGTCTACACCGTGAGAGTGTGTTATATGTTGCTACATTTGCAGGCTCTATGTACCCATTCTCTACAATTTCCCACACATCCTGGGATCTAAATAGTGCATTCATGGTTAATGGAAAATACTCGTAATTCTTTCCCTGTAAATTATGGTGTCCGCAGATCAGATATATAAGCCATTACCTGTTTTCAATTAGAAACCTGCTAAAAAAACCCATGCTCTGATACCAATTTTTAGAAATTAGGCACATAAAGTAACAATTAACAGAAATAAAATAAATAATTGCAAATAAAAAATATTATTCCAAACTCAGATCAAGACTTTTGTGCATATATTTCTTCTTCTAGTTCCAGAGCTTCGGCTCAATACAATCTCTCTGAATGTGTTTGATATATCAAAACACTTACAATTGCCTCTAATAAATAGATGGCTTCATCTAACAATAAAACACTCAACTCATAAAAATAGAGCTAAAAAGCACATGCTTTTGTGCAATACAAAGCTTTTGATTTATTTTCTTTATTAGTTTTTCCTAAAAGTAGGAATCTAAAAGCGAACTACCTAAAAATTAAAAGCATTTCAAAAACAAAATGCCTTTTTTTTTCCTTGGGGCAAAATTAAACTTTTGTTTCTAACATAAATAACCTAAAAGTATATAGTTTTCCGTATAACTTCCAAAAGGTGAGTTGCTTTGAATCTTTATTGTTGCGTGTCTAGTGGTTCTATATAATTTTTATGAAGGGTAACTAGCTCTAAGAAATAATTTATTACACTGGCATGTTTTTGAGTTGTTGAACAAGTAACAATTTAGAGTTCCAATAATATTAATTTTACACAAAAAAATTGTAGTCTTTATTTTTATGAATTGAAAGAAGAAGTAATAATTTAGATTTAAAAGATAATTTAAATTCTACACAAATAAATTACATTCTTTATTTTAATGTTTTGTTTCTTTGATGTTTTAATTTTGCACAATGCTTTAGTTTAGTACTCCATCTAAGAAGCATATGTTGATGTACATTTTATATGCTTTGAGGTGTTATACATGAGAAAAATTAGAACATTTTTTTTTTTCAGAGAGAGTAGTTTGAAATGTGTTATTGGCTTCTCTTAGTCCATCGAGAAACATATGTCAATACACAAAATAGGGCTATTAGAACATGTTCTTTTGGCTTTGTTGCAAAGAGAAGTTTGAAATATGTTTAATTAACTTCTTAGCCTAATTTAGTTTAATATTGAACATGGTAAATACAAATTCTTTTGATAAAGAAATCTATTTAAATATAATATTACAAAGTTTTTAGATACACTTTGTATTTGTTGTATTGTATAGTTTTTATTGCGAGAGAATGGTTTTAATATGCTTGAAAGATCGATAGAAATGGACTAATTTGTTCTAAAGTTGAAAAAAAAAAATTTGAGGATTCTCCCGAGAACCAATTCTTAATATACTTGAACAAAAAAATTCATTCAACAAATCCACGCACTATGTATGTGCTTTGTATGTATTGTCAATCCAAGTATAATGTGGTCTTTCTCTTTCTTCAAAAAAGTGTAGAACCTTTGCTTATGGTTTATTTTATGGTGTGAAGTGTAAAACATTTTTATGGTCTCCTCAGTTGTGTCGTAAATGACTGAAGTTAATTGATTATAAAGTGGGAATTTTGTTAAAGTGAAGGAAACATCATTACTAAATTTTTATTGTTCCTTACCTAAATCCCCTATTGTACTATGATTGTTTCATTGTGTCGATTGATTACCAATGCGCCTTAGCGATTTGAGGGGATATAGTTGTTTAGCATTTTCTATTGAGCCATTTGTTTGGATTTAATGGAATCACTATTTAGAAGTTTTTCATTTTTGATGAAATTAATTATATCTTATAAAATTCGTACTGAATACAACTATGCATTTAAGCATTGTATTTTCTACCTTTTATGGTTTATTTTCCCAAGATATTTTTAAGGGAAGGTGTCTCGATCTGAGCATAAATATAGTTTTCGATAATGTGTAATGCCCACTTCCCTACGACACTTAGTGATTATCATTTTGAGTTATGCGGACTTTAGATATGGACATGGCTTATACTTATGTTGATTAGCATGATGTTTGTGACTAGATGCATTTGGATTATGGTTGGATTTTGTTTTCGGTATGATCTACACTGACTCATGGACAGACTATTGGATATTGATATTATTTTTATATGGATGTATTGCATGTGTTCTAATATTGGATTTCTTTGCCTTGATGAGTAGAATGTAGTTGTTAAATTTACATTACTATAATTTTGGATAATGATGAAATGCATAATTTAGTTGTGATTTAGACCTAGAAATAAAAATTGCTTGAATTACGTATAGATGTTATTAAATTTCATGCATATGGTTATTTTGGATATTTTGACATGGCCGCAAGGCCGAAGAGGGTATTTTGCATTTTGCGGGAAAACACAAATGTGATCACAACCATGAGGGGGATTGGGGACCAAACACAACAGGATGTCGGGTGGTTACAACATTGGTCGTCAAGGCAACTAGTAAATTGTATTGTGTTACCCTTTATTCTTTTATGTGTTGAGAAAATTTCCATGTGGGGAAAATTTTCTAATGTGACAAAGGGGGTAAGAATTTTATTACTTGTTTTACTTGATTTAGTAGGTGAATTCTCTTGTGAAGTCCTTTGTTAAATTACTTTTGTTAAGTGTGTTTGGATTAATGTAATATCTTGTTTTAGTTTTTAAGCCTTGGGGAAAGTCAAGTGGGTGTAATAAATGTTGATTGTTGGCTCCTTGAGCCTTGTGTGTCCTCTTGTATTGAATGCTTGGTTTTGAGTGTTGACCACTCCATGCTCTTAGAATCTCGAATTTGAGATTGAGGGCAATTTTAGGGGACTTGTGGGACAAGTTAAACTTGTCCCACACTTCCCAAAACCCCTCACCAACCATATCTATGGGTTGGGAATCCAAAAAGGGGGTTATTTATTGTTTTGGGAAGGGAAATATGACTTTGGAGTGCATTTTCCTCTTTTTACATTTAATTGTGCCTTAAGGCACATGGGAAAGGGTTGAATGTGGAAGAGGGTTGTCATTCAACCCAACCACCCATTTATGGTGTTTTGGGATTTGAGTTGACCTTGGGAGATGGTTTGAGGATGTGTGATGTGGCATCCTACATGGAGCCACATCATCCTCACCCTTACCTTTGATATATTTATTGAAACTTCCTCTCTTGTTGAGGGGGTTGGAGTTTTGTTTTTGTGTTGTTGAAGAGTTCTCCTTTGTTATTTTTGAGAGAGAAGAATTGGGAGAAGGAAATAAAGAGAGTTTTTGGACTTGCATGCTTGGATTGATTTGGGAAGGAGCTTGGACAAATTTCTTGGTTTAGGCTTCTCCAATGGAGAGGTGGGGAACCCTCTCCTTTGTTTTTTGCTTTCATATTATTATTGCTTCTATGCTAAAATTGTGAAAAATGCATGTTTACCTTGGTGTATTGTGAAAAATGGATGGAATGATTTTTGTGTAGTATAGGAGAGGTCTATGGGAATACTCATGAGGGAGGCAAAAGAGTAGATTAGGATATTGTGGAGGGATTTTGAGAGGGATGCCCATCTTGGGTAAGAATGTTTACATTCTACCTTGTCTTTGAGGGAGCCATAAGAGGAGGGAGGCATAAGAGTATGGGAGGCAAAAGGGGTACTTGAGGGAGGCATAAGAGTCATAGGGGCATGCGTTTTATTGTGGAGGGTTTTGGATGGGCATCTCATCTCAATTGGGAGGCATAAGGAAAACATTCCCATAGTTCCTTCTCTTGTTGGCTTGGATGCAAGCCTTGTTGTGTAATGTTTGATGTTATTGTGTGTCTCTTTGTTCTTCTATTTTAGCTTGAATGTTGTGAAGAACTTGTATTGTGGAAGCATGTATTGTTGCCTTGAGTTGGAGACCACCCTTTCATTGTGTTGTGTTTGGGGCTCGGGGGTCAATGGAGGAGATTGCTTCTCTTCTCCATTGAGATTTGGTTGGGAGGAGAGTGTTGCCTCTCCCCCTATCTTGGTTGTGATTGAACTACTTGGAACTTGGAGCATGGATGAAGAACACCATGGAGCTTGTGAAGACTCTTTTTCCATTTCCTTACATATATTATTTTGTTGTAAAACTTGCATGTGAAAGAAAGTTGTATCATCTTGTTTTCATTCCAAAAAAAAGAGACATTGTAATCTATAGTTGCTCCAAGAGACACATGATTGAATGCAAATTTTACTTGAAAAGTGCTTACATGATTGAATGCAAATTTTACTTGAAAAGTGTTTACATGATTGTAAATATGTTCCACATGAAGTAAAAGGTGTTGTAACAAAATATTGGAGGAAAGTTGTATTGAAATGTTAGTTTTCTCACTCAAAATTTATTGGAAATGTTGTTGATTTCTTGTGGAATACTGTGAAGAAATTACAAAAGGAAATATATTAAGATTTTGTTTGGATACTTGAAAGTAATGTGTTGTAAAGATTAAAAAAAAAAATGCATCATCTTCTCTTGTGTAGTTGATGGAAGGTCTTAAGTTTTAAATGGTTTTTAGGATGCCAAAGAAGCTTTTCAAGTTCTAGATCCTTCTATGTTTCTTTATTCATTCATGAATTTATTGTAAAACCCATTGTAAACTAACAAAGGAAATGGAATCGAATCTCTTCGAATTCCCATGCAATGTCTATAAAAAGCTTGGATGGAAATAAATTATAATACATATACTTTAAGCTTAACAAGTCCAATAGACGATACTCCTTAATGTATATCAAAGATACTAATAGCTTGAATAATATCCATTTTAAGTATTAATAAAACTAATGAATATGCTTTGGTGTTTAATCCTATTAGCAATACACTCGTTAAATATCCCCTTCATGTTAATGAAACAGACTACTCTAAGTCAAAATCAATAAATAATATCAATGAAACTTGTAAACATTATTCACGTATGGTCCATTTTATTTCATTCTCGGCTATAACAAAAAAAAAAAAAACAAGAAAATTGTTTTCTTCTTGTCCATGAATATTCTGATATGTAAGACCCACCTCTACATGTTATCCCTCCACGAACAAATCGTTTCAGGCTTCTAGTTTTATATAGGACAAAAAAAAAGGAGTTTAGAAACTAGAAATAGAACCTGGTCCTTCTTTTATCACCATAAGCCTGATATAGTGCGCCTTGATATGGTGCAAGCCCATGTTTACAAATTGCTTCACTTAGCATCAAAAGGAATTTATGCCAACAAGAAGTAATGAAGGCATTTTCACTAAGTTAGCCTTGACAAGATCTATATTCCATTGAAATGACAAAAGAAAAGGAACTGAACGTGAAGTGTAGCCGACGCCACGTCCTTGGGCCGAGAGTAGTCTGCTGAGTGCCTTCCCGTGCCCTTCTTGCTTGAAAAATTACTAAACAAAGAAAAAAAAAGGAAACTAAAAGAAAGGGACAAATAAAAGGAAACACGCCTCTCCTTCTGCCTGTGGGCTCCTTTTGACGCATATCCACATTATAATGACAGGTCTTTGTGTATTCATTCTGCATCCCCCTCTTCCACTTGTCCTAATTCAATTATATATAAACATATCTTGAAGGTGAAACTCGAATTTGAGGATACATTCAATACTGAACAGATAACAACCTAGCTTAACAGCCTGCTCGCCTGTCCCTCCACCGATTTGGTTTAAGGAAAAATATATATATATATGCATCTTGAAGGAGGACCCCGAATTTGAAGATGCATTAGATGTTGAACAAATAACAACATAGTTGGTGACTGCTGTTGTGCGCCTCCACCGCTGGAGACCACGTGCCAAGGACAGAGCAAAAGAAAATATATATATATATATATATAAAATAGACCATCCGCCTGTACCCACCTTTGGTTCGGTTTTCTCTTTCCCTGAATGACTTCACACGGCTGGGACAGCAAGGGAAAAACGATCAGACATTTGCTTGGTGCAAGTCTATTTACTTCCCCTTTGAATGCATGCGACCAGACAGAGATGGATTGCAAAATCTGATAAAGCAAATGCTTATGCGCCGCTTAGCTTGCATGCACGCTGGAAGGAGATAATAATGGTGGACAGGTGGTGGTTGACACCCACCGTCCAACCATGTTCATTTATAACTAAGTTGAAAAGTTCCCCCATTTGATTCTTATTCCTTATATTTCAAATTGTAGATAGGTATAGGCGCATAGTCTTAATTGAATATAAATCTTGGTAATATATCTATATATAATTATCACTTAAATTAAAAATATCCAATTTCCTTTAGAAAGATATCTATGATCGTATATTAAAGGTTTTCTAAAAGTCGTCAAGATAGTAATTTATGTATTATCCATATTACTTATCTCATGATATATATATATATATATATATATCAAAATATAAATAATATATATATATATATATATATATACATATGTATCAATGAAATCATAATACCTACTTTTACCGGGACGCCTTTACCTTCTTATAAAATGGATCATAATGTGAATACGGGATCAGTGATCAGATACCCTTATGAAGTCTTGTAACACCATGCTAAAATTCGAAATTTATCTGCTTATGATAGAGGCGAATACAACGAATGTTGAAGTAAACCTCGAGCAGACGAAATTGCGACGATCATGTAGTTTTGTCTCACGAGCGGAATACAAGTTAAAGACTGAAGCTTATCTGCTTCCTAGGTCAGCAGGTCTCAAAACTTGCAGATAAAACAAATTAAGCACGAACCTCTACCTTGCTTAAATTTTAAAAAAAAAAGTTTGTCGCTTTTCGGTCGCTAGTTTGTTGCGGCGTCGTCCTTGTCAATGTCGTGAGTGTGGCGTCTTCTTTTTTGCGGCGCTACATTTTGGTATCAGAGCCAGGGGTTCGAAGCTGGGACCCTTGGGCACACGCAGAAAACGTGAAACAGGAACACTTAACTAGTGTAGAACATTTTTTTTTTTAAAAATATAAAGCCATAATGTTGATAATGATAGTAAACAGCAAATTTAGAAAACTAGCACAAGACCTAGTACAGTGAACTAACTCTCGCCTTGATCTGTGCAGGAGGTGCAGATTGGGTGAGGGGTCTCTTCACATAGACCTAGACATACCACCGCCGAGAGCAGCATAGCAGCCCTTTTGCCTCGATTTTTGCAGACACTTCAGATGTTAATGCACGCTATACGCGGAGAGCCCTTGGGAGGACGACTTGCTAGGCACGCTTTGGAGCCATCGCAGATGCCCGAGGCATCCCCTCGACACAACGAGGAGCACAGAGCAGAGAATTTTCGTGCAGAGTCGGCTAGGGCTGAGTCACCTCAGAGAGGACATGGGGACAGGATTTCAGGACATGGGACAGTCTCTGAGCCCTGCAGACAGAGGAGGAGCTTTCGATAGACCTAGGATTCGTCATACTTCGGCTGCAGATCATATCAGGGAGATCCTGAAGCTGCGACCCTCTCACTATTCAGGTGATATAGGTGGTTTTCAGGCAGAGGCCTGGTTGGTGAGCTTGAGCGGATGCTTCAAGCTCTGTCCTTGTAGTAGCAACATGAAAGCTCGTGTTGCGATCCATCTTCTGAAGGATGGAGCAGGAGTCTGGTGGAGGACCGAGGAGCAGAAGCTCCATGTCGACTCAGAGACGATTACCTAGGAGCTGTTTGAGGAGCGGTTCAGGAGCAGGTATTTACCTAGGAGGTTTATTCAAGAAGCGATAGATGAGTTTCATGACCTCCGTCAAGGATCGATGACAAGAGGCCGAGTATGAGAGTCGATTTCTCGGACCTACTTCAAGATCGTCGACTATATGCGGGATGATGAGTAGGTACGGATTCACCGGTTCATCCGGGCCTCGAACTTGGATTTAGCCGGCGCAGGTGCGCATTCACCGCCTACGAGGCGTTAGCGAGAGACCGTGGAAGGCCTATATTGCAGAGGAGACACGGGGAAGACACAAAGAGTTAGAGATAGAGTTCGGAGCCGTATCCAGCAGATGCAGGATAGTAGGTCGAAGGGGTCAGGTCCTCCTCCACGGGGTGGACAGAGTTCAGGGCAGGCTTCATTTAGGCCACCACAGAGCAGCCAGCCAGCAGCAGCAGCAGCAGACCCGCCCACCTTACCGACCTCCTCGTGAGATTTGATGCACGAGAGGACGTAGTATGGGGCCTCCTCCTAGGGGTCCCATCAGGACACAGGGGCACCGAGAGCTCAGTCAGTCGGAGCTCGTCAATCAGAGACCTCAGCAGTCCATAGCCGGATCGTCAGATCGGCATCTCAGTCATCTAGAGTACCAGCTGGAGCCGCTTCCCACTGGAGAGGATCAAAGGCGGCTGCATGGTCATGCGGAGTCGTTGGGCATATTTGGAGAGATTGCCCACTTAACCCTACCAAGGGTAAGACACAGAGCTCAGAGCCTACTATTGGAGATATGGCACGGAGTCATCGGATCTACGCAGTGGTCGAGAACCGCCAGGCTGAGCATCAGAGTACTGTGATTGAGACGACAGGTAGTGTTGGAGGTATTTCCACCTCTATATTATTTGATTCTGGTTCTTCTGATTCTTTCATTGCACCATCTTTGGTAGAGCGTTGTAGGCTGGTGGCAGTTAGGCAGGGCCGTAGTTGGGACGTAGAGATGGCTTCTGGAGCCAAGATTTCTGTAGACTCCTTAGTCAAGGAGTGTGTAGTGGATTTGGGACCCTTCACCACTACTTCAGATCTTAGGATCCTTCCATTAGGATCTTATGGCATCATTTTAGGCATGGATTGGTTGTCGCCTACAGAGCTAGAGTGGATTGTTACCACAAGACTATTGCTTGCATAGATGATCTTGGGGTAGAGTCAGTGATATCAGGGGTTAAGAGACCCGTTTCTATTCGCACCATCTCCGCTATGCAGCTTAAGCGGTGTGTGCGACGGGGTTGCCAGTTGTATGCTGTTACAGTTAGTGACAGATCAGAGGATGAGTCGGGGACCTTCCCTCGATGATCATCCCATCTTATCGAGTTTGCCGATGTGTTTCTAGGGGAGCTACTGGGATTACCTCCCCCACGTGAGATCGACTTCCATATAGATCTAGTTCCAGGCGCAGAGCCTATCTCACGAGCACCCTATCGGATGACTACTCCTGAGTTATGTGAGCTCAAGTTGCAGCTAGAGGGCCTTCTGGAGAAAGGCCTAATTCATCTTAGTGTATCCCCTTGGGGTGCACCAGTTATGTTCGTGAAGAAGAAAGATGGATCTCTTCGGTTGTGCATTGATTACCGTCAGCTGAATAAAGTAATGATTAAGAATCGTTACCCCCTTCCACGCATTGACAATTTGTTTGATCAGATGAAGGGGGCTACCATTTTCTCCAAGATAGATCTTAAGTCAGGGTACCATTAGCTCAGGATTGCATGAGACAGATATTCACAAGATAGCTTTCCGCACGAGATATGGCCACTACGAGTTCACAAAGTAGTACCTTTCGGCTTGACGAATGCCCCCGCAGATATTTATGAGTTTGATGAATGGGGTATTCAGACCTTCCTCGATCGCTTCATACTCATCTTCCTTGATGACATTCTGATTTACTCACGCACACGTGAGGAGCACGAGGAGCACCTTCGCCAGGTTCTTCAGTGTCTTCGCGAGCAGCGCCTTTACGGGAACTTGGAGAAGTGTGCGTTCTTTCAGACTGAGGTGCAGTATTTGGGCCACGTTATTTCTGGGGAAGGTATCACAGTAATCCTTCCAAGATTCGAGCCATCATGGATTGGCCAGCACCCACTAGTGTGACCGAGGTGCGTAGTTTCATGGGATTAGCAGGATACTACAGGAGGTTTGTTCAGGACTTCTCTCGGATTGCGCACCCCATCACTTCTCTTCAGCGGAAAGGGAAGAAGTTTGTATGGACAGATAAATGTGAGCAGGCCTTCAGTACACTGAAGGAGTGCCTTACGAGAGCACCTATCCTTGCAGTGCGGATCCTCATGGAGAGTTTTTCGTATGCACAGATGCTTCCTTGGCAGAATTGGAGGAGTGCTAATGCAGGAGGGTAGGGTAGTTGCCTTTGAGTCTCGCAAACTCAAAGATTATGAGCTCAATTATCCGACCCATGACCTTGAGCTTGCAGCAGTAGTACATGCCTTAGTACGGTGGAGACATTTTCTTCTTGGCCGGAGATTTACACTCGTGACGATCACTGAGTCTTCACCACCTCTTCACGCAACCCAATCTCAATGCTCGTCGCAACGGCGTTGATGGAGCTACTCTGTGAGTATGACATGGAAATAGAGCATGTGAAAGGGAAGGATAATGTGGTTGCAGATGCCTTGAGTAGGCAGAGACATGTGGCTATGGCCACCTCGGTGGGCACAGACTTGCATGAGTAAGATCTTGCAGCAGCTTCCTCAGATAGTTTCTACCTTGGCAAGAGCGAGATTGAGTCTCGAGACCTCTTGAGGGGAGGTTTGATGGATTTTCACTAGAGGCGATGGCCTTCTCAAACACGAGGCGGATATATGTTCCCGAGAGGAGGCTTGAGACATGACATTTTGACCGAGGCTCATCGTGCACCGTATTCAGCCCATCCCGGGTGAAGAAGATGCACGCCACCTTGAGACAGCTTGTACTATTGGAGAGGACTTCGAGAGAGACATAGCTTCTTTCGTATCCCACTTTGTTTAGAGTGCCGAGGGTGAAGGTCGAGCATCAAAGATCCAGCCGGCCTTCTCTATCCTCATGCCATACCGAGTGGAAGTGGGACACCATCTCTATGGATTTTATTGTTGGGTTGCCAACGTCGAGATATCACCACGACGCCATCATGGTCACGGTGGATAAATTGACGAAGGTAGCTCACTTTTCCCAGTGAAGACTACCTACACGCTAGTGCAAGAAGACGTGTATATCTTGATGATATTGTCGATTACATGGGATTCCGTGGAAGATCATTTCATGCATCGTGACCCTTTGTACACCTCCCATTTCTCGACCACCATGCAAAGATGCCCTAGGGGACGAGGATTAATTTCAGTATAGCTTATCACCCCGAGACAGATGGACAGACGAGAGAGGGTGAATCGATTTTGGAAGACATGCTCAGAATGTACGTGATGGATCATCAATCGAGATGGGACGAGTATCTATATTTGGTGGAGTTTGCCTACAATAATAGTTTTCGAGTTCTATAGGCATGGCTCCTTTTCAGGCATTATATGGTAGAGAGTGCAGGACACCTCTCAGCTGGGACAGGATTGAGGACAGGGTTTCCCTTGGGCCAGCATTATTACAGGACATGGAGCAGCAGGTTACCTTGATTAGATAGAGATTACAGGAGGCACAGGATAGACAGAAGAAGTATGCGGACCAGCATAGGACAGATCGCAGTTTTGAGGTAGGCACGAAGGTGTTTCTTCGTGTCAGACCGCATAAGAGCCCTATCCGTTATGGAAAAGGTTCTAAACTTGCTCCTAGGTTTGTGGGACCCTTTGAGATCTTGGAGTGCCTCGGCCCCTTAGCCTATCATCTAGCACTGCCACCTAGCTTATCGCGCGTCCATGATGTATTTCACGTTTCTGTGCTTAGGAGATATGTTTCTGATCCTTCTCATGTGCTAGATTGGACTGCATTGCAGGTGCAGGATCAGGGGCAGGTGATGGTGGAGCCCATGCGCATTTTAGATCGCAGGACCCTGGGCCTTCGTGGCAGAGAGATTGATCAGGTTCGAGTCCAATGGGACAGATACGATGAGACTGCTGCTACTTGGGAGGATGCTACATCATTGCGAGCTCAGTTTCCACACTTATTTCAGTGACTTCCAGGAGGAAGTCTAGTCTAAGGGGAGGGGGATGTAATGCCCACTTCCCTACGACAATTAGTGATTATCATTTTGAGTTATGCAGACTTTAGATATGGACATGGCTTATACTTATGTTGATTAGCGTGATGTTTGTGACTAGATGCATTTGGATTATGGTTGGATTTTGTTTTCAGTATGATCTACACTGACTCATGGATGACTATTATCGATATTGATATTATTTTTATATGGATGTATTGCATGTGTTCTAATATTGGATTTCTTTGCCTTGATGAGTAGAATGTAGTTGTTAAATTTACATTACTATAATTTTGGATAATGATGAAATGCATAATTTAGTTGTGATTTAGACCTAGAAATAAAAATTGCTTGAATTACGTATAGATGTTAATAAATTTCATGCATATGGTTATTTTGGATATTTTGACATGGCCGCAAGGCCGAAGAGGGTATTTTGCATTTTGCAGGAAACACAACATGATCACAACCATGAGGGGGATTGGGAACCAAACACAACAGGATGTCGGGTGGTTACAACATTGGTCGTCAAGGCAACTAGTAAATTGTATTGTGTTACCCTTTTATTCCTTTATGTGTTGAGAAAATTTCCATGTGGGGAAAATTTTCTAATGTGACCAAGGGGGTAAGAATTTTATTACTTGTTTTACTTGATTTAGTAGGTGAATTCTCTTGTGAAGTCCTTTGTTAAATTACTTTTGTTAAGTGTGTTTGGATTAATGTAATATCTTGTTTTAGTTTTTAAGCCTTGGGGAAAGTCAAGTGGGTGTAATAAATTTTGATTGTTGGCTCCTTGAGCCTTGTGTGTCCTCTTGTATTGAATGCTTGGTTTTGAGTGTTGACCACTCCATGCTCTTAGAATCTCGAATTTGAGATTGAGGGCAATTTTAGGGGACTTGTGGGACAAGTTAAACTTGTCCCACACTTCCCAAAACCCCTCACCAACCATATCTATGGGTTGGGAATCCAAAAAGGGGGTTATTTATTGTTTTGGGAAGGGAAATATGACTTTGGAGTGCATTTTCCTCTTTTTGCATTTAATTGTGCCTTAAGGCACATGGGAAAGGGTTGAATGTGGAAGAGGGTTGTCATTCAACCCAACCACCCATTTATGGTGTTTTGGGATTTGAGTTGACCTTGGGAGATGGTTTGAGGATGTGTGATGTGGCATCCTACATGGAGCCACATCATCCTCACCCTTACCTTTGATCTATTTATTGAAACTTCCTCTCTTGTTGAGGGGGTTGGAGTTTTGTTTTTGTGTTGTTGAAGAGTTCTCCTTTGTTATTTTTGAGAGAGAAGAATTGGGAGAAGGAGATAAAGAGAGTTTTTGGACTTGCATGCTTGGATTGATTGGGAAGGAGCTTGGACAAGTTTCTTGGTTTAGGCTTCTCCAATGGAGAGGTGGGGAACCCTCTCCTTTGTTTTTTTGCTTTCATATTATTATTGCTTCTATGCTAAAATTGTGAAAAATGCATGTTTACCTTGGTGTATTGTGAAAATGGATGGAATGCTTTTTGTGTAGTATAGGAGAGGTCTATGGGAATACTCATGAGGGAGGCAAAAGAGTAGATTAGGATATTGTGGAGGGAGTTTGAGAGGGATGCCCATCTTGGGTAAGAATGTTTACATTCTACCTTGTCTTTGAGGGAGCCATAAGAGGAGGGAGGCATAAGAGTATCGGAGGTAAAAGGGGTACTTGAGGGAGGCATAAGAGTCATAGGGGCATGTGTTTTTATTGTGGAGGGTTTTGGATGGGCATCTCATCTCAATTGGGAGGCATAAGGAAAACATTCCCATAGTTCCTTCTCTTGTTGGCTTGGATGCAAGCCTTGTTGTGTAATGTTTGATGTTATTGTGTGTCTCTTTGTTCTTCTATTTTAGCTTGAATGTTGTGAAGAACTTGTATTGTGGAAGCATGTATTGTTGCCTTGAGTTGGAGACCACCCTTTCATTGTGTTGTGTTTGGGGCTCGGGGTCAATGGAGGAGATTGCTTCTCTTCTCCATTGAGATTTGGTTGGGAGGAGAGTGTTGCCTCTCCCCCTATCTTGGTTGTGATTGAACTACTTGGAACTTGGAGCATGGATGAAGAACACCATGGAGCTTGTGAAGACTCTTTCCATTTCCTTACATATATTATTTTGTTGTAAAACTTGCATGTGAAAGAAAGTTGTATCATCTTGTTTTCATTCCAAAAATAAGGGACATTGTAATCTATAGTTGCTCCAAGAGACACATGATTGAATGCAAATTTTACTTGAAAAGTGTTTACATGATTGAATGCAAATTTTACTTGAAAAGTGCTTACATGATTGAATGCAAATTTTACTTGAAAAGTGTTTACATGATTGTAAATATGTTCCACATGAAGTAAAAGGTGTTGTAACAAAATATTGGAGGAAAGTTGTATTGAAATGTTAGTTTTCTCACTCAAAATTTATTGGAAATGTTGTTGATTTCTTGTGGAATACTGTGAAGAAATTACAAAAAGGAAGTATATTCAAATTGTTGTTTGAATACTCAAAAGTAATGTGTTGTAAAGATTAAAAAAAAAAAAAATGCATCATCTCCTCTTGTGTAGTTGATGGAAGGTCTTAAGTTTTAAATGGTTTTAGGATGCCAAAGAAGCTTTTCAAGTTCTAGATCCTTCTATGTTTCTTTATTCATTCATGAATTTATTGTAAAACCCATTGTAAACTAACAAAGGAAATGGAATCGAATCTCTTCGAATTCCCATGCAATGTCTATAAAAAGCTTGGATGGAAATAAATTATAATACATATACTTTAAGCTTAACAAGTCCAATAGACGATACTCCTTAATGTATATCAAAGATACTAATAGCTTGAATAATATCCATTTTAAGTATTAATAAAACTAATGAATATGCTGGTGTTTAATCCTATTAGCAATACACTCGTTAAATATCCCCTTCATGTTAATGAAACAGACTACTCTCGGTCAAAATCAATAAATAATATCAATGAAACTTGTAAACATTATTCACGTAGGGTCTGTTTATTTCATTCTCGGCTATAACAAAAAAAAAAACAAGAAAACTGTTTTCTTCTTGTCCATGAATATTCTGATATGTAACACTCCACCACTACATGTTATCCCTCCACGAACAAATCGTTTCAGCTTCTAGTTTTATATAGGACAAAAAAAAAAGGAGTTTAGAAACTAGAAATAGAACCTGGTCCTTCTTTTATCACCATAAGCCTGATATAGTGCGCCTTGATATGGTGCAAGCCCATGTTTACAAATTGCTTCACTTAGCATCAAAAGGAATTTATGCCAACAAGAAGTAATGAAGGCATTTTCACGGTTAGCCTTGACAAGATCTATATTCCATTGAAATGACAAAAGAAAAGGAACTGAACGTGAAGTGTAGCTGACGCCACGTCCTTGGCTGAGAGTAGTGCTGCCTGAGTGCCTTCCCGTGCCCTTCTTGCTTGAAAAATTACTAAACAAAGAAAAAAAGGAAACTAAAAGAAAGGGACAGAAATAAAAGGAAACACGCCTCTCCTTCGGCCTGTGGGCTCCTTTTGACGCATATCCACATTATAATGACAGGTCTTTGTGTATTCATTCTCGCATCCCCCTCTTCCACCGTCCTAATTCAATTATATATAAAGGGATGAAGTCTTGTGGAGTGAAAGTAAAACTGCTGGATTTCCTTATACACTACGGACACAAATATCTCCCAGGCATGGTTCATCTCACCTTGTCCTTCATAATTCTTGTACTTTAGTTTGTCATTTGTAACAAAATAAATTTAAAAACTTTGAGTATCTCACATTCGATTATTTTATATAAATTTTTTTCGTAAAAAAATAAAATGCCATCTAACACGTATTTTACCCAAATAACACCCGATAGCCAAGCATAACATTAAACCCTCCTCCGAAAAAAATTAGAGAACTTCGTAACTTGAGAATAT
This sequence comes from Taxus wallichiana var. yunnanensis, assembly GCA_018340775.1. NCBI lineage: Eukaryota > Viridiplantae > Streptophyta > Pinopsida > Cupressales > Taxaceae > Taxus > Taxus wallichiana. The sequence continues at coordinate 577,415,963 of CM031241.1, read as the reverse complement.
TAGCACGAAACAATAAAACTCCTCCTTATGATTTACATTACTGACTTGTAATTTGATTGTCATATGTGGTTTTCACCACAACCTTATGCATTGCTAGACCTAGGGAATCAAATATTTTGTGCTCGTGTTCATTTTTATTGAGAGCATCGAGATGATTCACATCAACTAGACTAACCTTTTTGCCCACTTAACAAGTTAGAAAAAATGCAATTTCTAGAGACTTGCAAAAACACACTGGCGCGTTGCAAAAGAGATGTCAAGTGTTGTATGTGTTCACTATTATGTACAGAGTCACGTCAAGCATTATCTCGACCTAATTTTACTTTTTACGTTCTTTTTCTCACTCCTCTAGGAACCATGTTACCTCATTTTGCACTTTTAGGAAGTTGTTAAAATTGAAAAGTTGGGTTTTGTATCGGCTCGCCGCTTTGGGCCCTAAACAATTAAATTCTTATCCACCTTAAACCTCTAGTATTTTTACTAGACATATTCCTTGAAAATTCGGTTTGGGAAAATTCCATCCCCGATTAGTTTGACAAAGGGGTTTCATAGGCCTCTGGTCATTGTTTGACTAGGTAAAACTTGACCGATTACAACCTCGCACTCCGAAACCCATTCACTAATTATACACCATTCACAAATTCTACACTCTGTCAGTCCCTATGGATTATTTGTATATAGGTGGACAAATAGGAATTATCTCGATGTGAATTTTTGTATTGGAAGACATTTTTTTTAACACTCTTTCTTAGTCTATGAGCCAAAATTGCGTGTTTTTTGCAACTAGCTAGAAAATGTAAAATAAAGTTGTAGGACCCTTGACAAGTTAGTAAACTATCATGGAAAACTTATTAGCACTTGTAAATAAATAGTTGTAACTCTATCTTCGACTTTACATGTGAAATTTAACTTTGGAAAAATAGTTTCTCTCTCTCTCTCTCTCTCTCTCTCTCTCTCGGTTAAGGAACAAAATGAAATGAAATGAATATATTCCCTAACCCTCTCTTGTCATTTGTTTATTATTACTAAAATGTAAATGGGAAAATAAAAAAATTAATTATTCTAGATCTAGGTGGATGCCATGTCAGCGATTTATCGTTGATTTCATGCTCACATGGTTTTGTAGGATACAAGTAAGATGGTGAAATGACGTGGTTGTGATTTATTGTATATTGTTGGAATTTATGTATGTTAATGGAAATAAATTTATATGTATTGCTATGTTACAATGAAGACTCATTATTAAAATTTGCAATATGAATGAGATGTTAGTTTTAGGGGTGTTTTGGGAAATGTGCATTTAATTATAGGTGTTCTTTTGGTTCAAATTTACATATGGTAAAAAGGGGGTTGGATATACATGTTAAATGAAATTGTAGAGGATATTTCAACATTTTTCAAATATAAAAACATTTATAATTGAAGTTTTGTAATATTTTAGATTCTAGGGTTTAAGGGAAATGCTCATCTACACATGGGTGTTATCTTGATCCTCAAATTTGGTAGTGTAAAAGTTGGATATGTATGTTAAATGATATCAAATTTAATATTTTATAGTGTATTTTTTATTATTATTATTGGTAAATAGTTTTTTGAAAGGGACTATACCCTTTTACAACAGTGCTCAAAAGTAATATTTTTCCCCAAAAAGCCCAATAACAAAAAATAATCTGTCAAGAACCAAAAAAAAAAAAATGCTTCAAAAATAGCTAAAAACAACAACACAGCTGCCCAACAACTGTGCAGTTGGCCATTTGCCTAGATGTAACAATAATAGCACCAAAAATCGACAAGAGTCATACCTTGTCTGAAGTGGTGGCAGATTTAGATTTGGCATTTCCCTTCTTTTTCCTATCCACCACTATCCATTCTAGATTTCCTGCATCCAATGCAATCGGAAGAGCAACTATAATGAATTTGATGGGGATGTGACCCATAGGAAGGGGGACCGAAACTTCCTTAAACATTGAATCAGCAATCTGCGAAGAATAGTCTGTAGGTAGTTTCTCTATATTGGTCTGTGAATCAACCGTGATGGGTTAGTCAACTTGCAAGGGGGCACTAGAATCCTCAGCCAGATCTATGTCAATTGTAAGATGTTCAGGTAGAGAATCCTTCCACCAGGCAGTTTTGGTCTTTCATTTGGAATGTTCACAATCATTTGTAACATGACCAGCTTGAAAGCAACGCCAACATCCGAAGGCAAGTCTCTCATAGTCAATTCTCGTACCTATAGCCTTTCTCCAATTTGAAGATTGATTTCTGCTGGTAAGAGTTTGGAGGTATCGATATCAACTAGGATTCGAGCAAAATTAGTACATATATTTTATAGTGCATTATTGTTGTGAAATTTATGATGAAATCTCCATAGTGTTGTGTTTGTTAACTAGAAAATATAGAAAAGAAACCTCATTATAACAATCAATCTTAATTTAAAACTAGTACATACCTACCCTTCTCGCATGATATTTACTAACACGGAAGAAACGAAAAATCTTAGAATGATATTAAATCCTTAGACTTGATAACACCTTCTAGATTAAACAAATAATATCACAAGTTTGAATTTATCATCATAGCTTGTATGCTTAGCGATGTCATCATGAACTCAACGATTAGGAACGACATGGTAAAACATTATCTAGAGTATGTGGTTCCCTTCCAAGATAAGTAATCATGTGTGTAGTAAGGAGAATGTGTTCTCTTAAGGTAGTACTCCATGGGAACCAACATTAAACATAGTGTAAAATCCTCTTGGATTGACATACTTGTAGAGTGGCGAAGATCACCAACTAACCTTGGAAGTAACCTTTAAGATTTAGTATCAGAAATGAACTCGATACCGAACCCCATTTATTATTTGGGTTTTATGGTGCAATACTAAGAGTTAATTCTGAAACTTGACAAGTTTTGAATTTATGATTTTTGGTAAAAATGTAACCATAAGGTCATGTGATTGGAGAAAGGTGAAATTTAGGTCATCCTCTTATCATTTTTAAACTTTGTTCTAGTGAGAAACAATATCCACGTTGTGTAAACTCTAATGCGAACTTTAACCCTTTAAACAACGGAATACTCCATCTTTCTCTCCCATTAGTCATAGTAATGAATTTTTGTTGGTAAGCTATGTGATCATGTTCTTAGAGACAAATCCTTTAACACAGGGAATAGTAGCCTCATGAGGATACAAATGCCCTATTAGCAATAGGTCACACAATTGATTACTAGAATTTTATGAACCTGGTTAGGGAGGAACAAAAACCCTTAAGTTATACAGAGAAAGATACTCAGAAAACTAATCCAGAAACAAGAAAGTAAGGAAGTATGTTTCCATGTTAAGTTCATTTGAATCTTTAATTAATAGTTGGAGCATAACTATAGTAAAATTGTAATTGACACTTGACATCAGGAACTGTAATCATGGGATATTGTTCTACAAGAAAGTGACACATTATTTTCCTTGTAATGTGATTAAACCCTATTGCTATGGACAAAGAACCTATCTCATATTATACTTATTATGTACTAACTCAATTATCAATTTATAAGTGAATAAAAGAAACTTTACCCTAAATCCTTTAGGAAAAAATGTGAACCTTCCCTCCTTTTGGCTCACACTTGTTTCTTTGTGTAATAGAGGTATGATATAAGATCAAGATGTATTCCCTTAGTAGAGAACCATAAGTATAAGACCTAGTAGCCATGTGTGTATGTAAATACCCTTGTGTGTAACTAATATCCTATTAAAAACGAGTGAATTGAACAAGTAATTGAAATAATGTAGATGATCCTTATTTAATGAGACACACCATAAGTTAAATGCCAAACAATATAAAATAAATCTAATAGAAAGAAAAAGGAATGTATGATTCACATTATTATCCTTCCTAGAACTTATGTTTAAGATCAAAGCATGATCGTAATAAAGTTTTAATCCCAAAAATATTGTTCCATGGGAAGACCTTGTCTACCAGTTATATTGTAGTTGATTCATTATGTTGTGCCTTGTCGTTTGAAAAAAGCAAGGCGAGCGACTTGTTTTGCATCATGTGGTTTTGAGTTATTTATGTGAGTTAGTCTTGTGCAAACATATCATGTGTTGTTTTTTTGTCCTAAGTGATCTCCTTTGGTGTCGTGTAAACTACAATGTAAGTAAAAAAAAATCCGTTATTTTAGTGTTGTATTTTTGTTTGTAAATTTTGGGCATTACATTTGGTATCAGAGCGGAGGTTCATGCTCTCGAACCTCTAACACGGACTGGAGTTGTGATGATTTTTGCCTAGTAGTGGTGGAGATAGGAAGAGTAATGTGATAAATGTAATTATGTGACCAACATTGTAACTGTGATATTATGAACACACATGTTGTGCATGTCACTTAGTGTGTATTTGTTACCATGTTGATGTGTTTTTGATGAGAGCATGCACTCTACTTTTCATGGATTCAATGAGGAGTACACATGTGATTTGTCCCCTTTGTGTGTGTGAAAATAATATTATTGTGGATTGCAGATTGTTTGAGTTTCTTGTTATTCTGTGGTATGTAGGTGTGTTGATGTGTTACATGACATAATTGGTGTATAGTGAATTGGATTGTATTGTGATGTCGCCACTATGTTGTGATGAATCATGTGTATCACCATGTTATATTGCAATTGGTTATAAGTTGTAATGTTCATCACTATGTTCATCATACATATAATTTGTGTAATATGTGATGGTTCATGTCATGATTTAGGGGCATATGGTGAACATATGATCTGTATTATAAAATAATTACACTTTTGATGTAGTATGTGGTAATGCGATGCATCGTAACCCATGAAAGTAATGATTGTGTTATACCCTGTATATATACCATGCGTAAGACCTTATGGTTAATGTGTGTGAATCACCATTGTGTTAGTAATGTAGTTATGCACATTATGTTGTGAACTCCACATTAACCTACCCTAACAAAACTCAAAGGTGAAAGGTCTATGTTTGGAGTGAGGAAATGTGTACCTTTGACTAGTCACTCGAGCCAAAAATGGGATAAGAATTGGAGTCTTACATATGCTGAAATCCACTTTTGTTCGTTTGGTATGTATGAAACCTACTCAATGGGTGTTATGCATATTATGTTTTGTGGACACCTTAACCTTAGTAGATGTTGACATGTAGTACTCCTTTCTCTCTTCCTATATTGTTATCATATGGATTCAACCAAAGTGTAGTTACAACTATGTTGAACCTTGTGGGAGTACAGAGGGGATGCTTCAAGCAAAGATTATGATAGTTGTATTATTTGATATGTTATTTTATGATCCAACACTCGATGTTCGAGTGCCAACAACTCGATGAGTACCCACTTTAATGACCTTATGATGCCAACTAACTATAGCTACTTATCTATTTGTTTTACTTAGTTTTAAATTGCGTATCAAGTTTAATTATTTTCATATAGCCTATCCCATGGCTTGGGACTTTTCACTTGGAATTTCAAATAGATTGTTATGTTGGTTCTAATGTCGTAATGTGTTGGAATAGGGTTATGGGAGTCACCATGGAGTGGTTGCACCTATGGACCCGCTTTTTTGTATGGGGGTATGCCACAAGGTGTTACTGATAACTATTAGGTTATTTAACCATGAGTTATTATGTAACTCGGGTTAGGGGTGTCTTGACTTTATGTGCCTAGGGCCATAGGGTGACAAACCTCTTTGAGGGAGGCATAAAAGACTTGAGGGAGACATAAGAGACTTGAGGGAGGAATAAAAGACTTGAGGGAGGCATACGAGACTTGAGGGAGACATAAGAGACATGAGGGAGGCATAAGATACTTGTGTATGTGCTATTAGTGCACTTGGATTGTTTTTTTTATTATGTTTTTGATGCTTTGGGAGGCATATGCAGTTGTTTTGTGATGCTTCGGGAGGTATATGGAGTTTTTTGTGAGTTTTTGGGATGTATATGGAGATTTTTTGTGATTTTTTGGGCGGATGATGGTATTGGTATTATGGTTTATGTGTACTCTTATGATTCTGGGATATGTCTTGTGATGTTGCTTCCATCTTGGCACTATGTAGCTATAATTATGGTTTCATGTGGTGTGAAAAATTTGTATATGCATTGTTGGGAATTCCATGTTGTTATACCTTGTCTATGTTAGGAGTACATTTATTGTAGGGACATGTATATGACAAGTACTATGTGTGTGGATCGTGTATGTTAGTTGCATGGTTTGGTTGAGTTCTTTTGGTGTGATATAGTTTTGAAAGTATATATCATGATGTCTTATGAATCATTATTGTTGTGTTTATCCTTAGTGTGGTATTGTGATGTCAATTATTTTTGGGTACCCACAAAAAATAAAATCGATTAAAACCTAAAACACTTTGAATAATAAGGGTTTAATTTTAGTTACACTTTATAAGGAAAAGACTAAGTGATAATTTAAAAGAGAGATACCAATATTCACGAACACTAAAATTTTAGATATTGCCAAAAAAATTGCATCCTTGTAGTCGCTTTGTCTTGACATGACGAGTTGTTTTGTTAATGATAGGTGTCATTATTGACATTCTTTTCTATGTATCCTTCAAGCTTCGATGTTATGTCACATAAAGGAAAATGCTATTATAAGGGGAGGGAAATGTATTGCCCAACTAATAAAACAAATTTGTTTTTAAAAAATGGAGGGAGACGTGTGGCAAAAGTTGGTGAATATTAAAATTGTTTGGTGAAAGGAGGAGTGTGGGAGTGATGGAGGCATGTTAAAGGGGTAGACATGTGGAAGTAGGGCTAACAAGTCACGTGGGCTTCATCAAGGCCCAGCTTAGACATGTCATTCTTCTTGGACCATTATACAAACAATTTAATTGGGAATCCGGAGACATTGAATATGTTGAACTAGTCAATTTTAAAAATTTATCACTAATGGAATAGTTGTAGTGGATTCGGAGTTGGGAGAATGGGAAGTCAACCTATGTTCAAGTCCCTAGTGTCAAGGGATGAAATTTAGTTTGAAAGAATTCGAAAACTACTCATAGATCTTTGACAACAAAGCAGTAGAGAAGACATGGGTTTCTTCATGAGACACTCACATTGTTTCACCTCTTCAACAAACAGGTCTCTCAACCCAATCTGTTTACATTTTCCCACATACTCCTAGCTTGTTTCAAAGTGTGGGCTCTAGTATAGGGTATGGAAGTCCATAGAAGCTTAAAAGATAGAGGATTTATCACATTTTGTAGTTGCAAGTGCTCTAGTAGATATGTATGCAAGTGTGGAAGCATGCACTTAGCATGTGAGTTGTTCGACCGAATGCCAAAAAGAAACGTGGCCTCGTGGACTCCAATGGCTGCGGGATATGTACAAAATAGGTTTTTTTGTAAAGGCCTTGGAAAATTTCAACAAAATGCAAAGCCGGGATTCAAAACCTTTGCTAGCATCCTCCACCATGTGCCAAAATGGAGGATTTAGAATAGGGTATGGACATCCATCAAAGCATAAAATATATGGGAATTTTGTGAGATGTTGTAGTCACAAATTCTCTAGTAGACGTGTTTCTTGAATGTGGGACCTACGCAAGGCGGACATCTCACTATTTTAAATGGAGTTTTGAGCATTGGATAATGCATGGTTAATTTGTTTTTTTGTTGGCCCGTCTTCCTTTTTTGAGGCTGACATTGGTAATGGAAAAAATTGATATTGCTTGAATTTGGTTGCAGCATGCAAAGAGGGGGACGCAAACCCAACCTCACATGGATTGTTTGAATTTTTCCTCAAGCCTGTAATGGTTGCAATATATATGCACAATCGTCTTGTTGAAAAAGTGTTTTTAGTGCGGTGAGATTGATTTTACAAGTGAGTGACATTGTCATTGTATGTTTTTTTAGTGTTTCTTGAAATATGTGGATGTAACCTACAGGAACTAAACTATTTGAAAAATTCGTGAAAGAAACTTTGACAATGGACCTCGTATACTATAATCCTTGTATGGGTGTTTCACTCGGTCTTGTTGGTTAGATTTGGTAAATGTGTTGAGTTATTAAATACACTCCATGAGGTGGATTCTTGATGCAAGTGTTGGTATTAACAATGGAAAATGCGTTGGAAATGGTATTTAACCATCAAAACAAATGGTTTTATTGAAGCGGATCTTGAGACTTCCAAGCAAAGGCAATTAGGGGAGTGTTCCAAAAGCATGAAAATCATTTGACAAAATGCCTAGTAGAGGGAAGAAGTTTTGCGAGTGTGAGTGAAACTATTTGGATTACCTTAAACACTACGAGATGAAATTATCTCCCAAGCATGGTTCATCTCATCTTTTCCTTCATAATTCTCGTACTTTAGTTTGTATTTTTAATGAAATAAATTTAAAACCTTGGAGAATATGACATCCAATTATTATATCTAAAATTGTTTTATAAAACAAAAAAATTTCATCTGGCACTTATGTAACCCAAATAACACTTGGTAGCCAAGCATAAACTTAAACCCCTCCTCCATATACATTCTTGAAAACTTCATAACCAAACTATTAGTGTGAAACAATAAAACTCCTCCTTATGATCTACATTACTGATTTGTAATTTTATTGTCATCTATGGTTGTGACCACAACCTTATGCATTGCTAGACCCATGGTATCTAAAATTTGGTGCTCTTGTTCGTTGGTATTGGAGAGCTTCAAATGAATCGTCAACTAAAATAACCTTTCTTTCCACCTAACAAGTTAGAAAAATGTAATTTCCAAAGACTTGCAAACAAAACTTTGAGCCCTGCAAAAGATATGTCAAGTGTCGCATGTGTTCCTTGTAGTTTAAAGAGTCATGTCAAGCATTATCTTGGCCTTATTTTACCATTTGCATGTTTTTCATCGCTCCTCTAGGATCCTTGTTACCTCGTTTTGTACTTTTAGGAAGTTGTTAAAATTGAAAAGTTGGGTTTCGTATCAGCTCGCTATTTGGGCCCTGAATAACGAAATACTTATCCGCCTTTGTAAACCTCTAGTATTTTTGCTAGATATATGCCCAGAATTTTTGGTTTAGAAAAATCTCATCCCTAGTTAGTTTGGTAAAGGGTTTTTGTAGGCCTCTGATCACTGTTTGACTAGGTCAAACTTGACCGATTACGAATGGTGGCTCCGGATACCATTCACCGAGTTCGAGACTCCATAAGTTCATGTGGATTCTTGGTATATATGTGGAAACATAGGAATTTGCCCGATGTGGATTTTTGAACACACTTTCTTAGCCTCCGAGCCAAAATTGAGCATTTTTGTAACTAGCAGGAAAATGTCAAACAAAGTTGTAGGACCCTAGACAAGTTAGTAAACTATCATGGAAAATTTATCAACACTTGTAAATAACTAGTTGAAACTCTATCTTGTGACTTGTGTGAAATTTGTCTTTTGACAAAATAATGTTTCTCTCTCTTCCTTATCTCTTTCTCTCTCCTCTCTTAGTTAAGGAAAAAATAAAATAAAATGAATATATCCCTTTCTCTCTCTTCCTTATCTCTTTCTCTCTCCTCTCTTTTTGTGTGTGTATTGTTATCCAAAATAAGTTCATGCAAAAAAAATTTTAGTTTTTGTACTTTCAACAAACTATGTCTGACAACCAAAACATGACCAAACACATATAAAATGACCAAACATGCATTTTTAAGAGGCTATAAATACCAAGGTGCAGGGCATCCAGAATTTACCCGATTTTTTAAATTTTTATAGTATTTTTTAATTATTTATTTACTAGTCATATTTTAAAATATTTATGGCCACAAAGTGGGACACACTTGTATGCTTTGACCAGGATATATTTAGACTTTTTGCCAAGTGGAAATTGCTATTATGAGGCGAGAGGAAACTTTTCTCAAATGCCAAAAGCAGTCGACATTGACTCTGCGGTGGGTTTTGGAACTTTTGTTCTTTTTGCAAATAGGGCACAAAGTGAATTTCGTGCCCGCAAGCCCACGGGGAATCTTAAAGCCAAATGAAGAAAAATTCCTAAGGCCCACAAAGGGACATGTGGCCATGTTGAAAAGTCAAAGAAGGATGGTGGGTTGTCAGAGGCAATTTGAAATTTTTACCCCGAGAAGGTGTAAAGTGAAAAATGAGCTGTACCTCCGCTACTCGCCCAAGGAGCCAAGTGTCAAACCTAATTGCATGTGGGTTGGCGGGCACGAAGATGAGTTTTTCCCAAAATGAATTACGGGGCTATAGGGAAATTTTTGCATTTTTATTTTTGTGCCAAAAGGCATAAAGTGATTTTCGGGCCCACGGACCCATTCTGCTAACTGGTTTTGACCATTTTTGTATGGACCTAACTCGAAACATTCAAATAGACATATCTTTCGACCTAGTTCCTGAAACCTTAACAAATTTGGCACCGTTGGAAAGATCTCAACCTCCTCTATGCCATGGAAGCATAAAATATCATTTTTAGTAGGTGTTGGTGGGTGAAAAACTAGAAAACGTCTTTCAATCCATCAATATGGGATCTGATTGTTTCAACCACCCAGATTTGATTCGATTCATCATTATTCCTTCTCTAGTACGCCAAAGTAGATATGGAGAGGAATATTGGACAGATTATATGTGGATTTGTAGGGTATTAATGGTGGGTGGTTGGGTTCTCAAAATGGTGTGTTTTCCAGAGAGAAATAAGAAGAGATTGAATTATCTCATATTATTCTAATCATTACAAAGCACACGTCCAGTTTATATAGGACAGAAGAAACTAAACTGACTCCTAACAATGCTGGGAAGATCCACAAAGCCAGCAGAGAATAATGTGATAAGAAACAGAAGATAAGAATTGACAACTATTCTAAAAACAACGTATCCTATAGTTAGAAATCAACGTATCCTAACATTCCCCCCCTTATTACATTATTCTTGCAAATGTGACCTCTGAAAGATTCAAATTTCACTTTTCCAAGAGATTTAGTGAGAATGTCAACAACTTGTGCTTCAGTAGGACAATACTGGAGCTGAATTTGATGGTTCAAGACGTGCTCTCGAATGAAATGGCAGTCAATTTCAATATGCTTTGTTCGTTCATGAAAGACTGGATTCTGCACGAGCTTCAACACACTCTGATTGTCGCAATAGAGAATAGGTGACTGTTTTTCAGGAATTCCTAGGTCATCCATAATGCGACGTATCCATATCACTTCGCACACAGCTCCTCGTGCGGCGCGATATTCTGCCTCTGTGGATGAGATAGAAACAACATTCTGCTTCTTGCTTATCCACGAGATTGGTCCAGATCCGAGATGAAATATGTATCCTGTAGTTGACTTCCTATCATCAACAGATCCAGCATGGTCCGAGTCGACATATCCCTGTAGGAAGAATTGATCATTCTTTTTATATTCCAGACCATAATTAGTTGTTCCTCGGACATATCTCAAAACATGCTTTGCTGCATTCCAGTGACATTTCTTTGGCTCTTGCATGAACCTAGAAAGATAGCTGACAGCATAGCAGAGATCTGGTCTGGTGTATGTCAAATAGATGAGCCCTCCAATCAATTGCCTGTAGAGAGTAGCATCTACTTGAGGTGAGTCCTGGAATCTTGAAAGTTGCAAGCCTTTTTCCATGGGAGTGGATATAGGTTTACAATCAGACATTCTGTACTTTTCCAGGAGTGTCTTGGCGTACTTTTTCTGGGAGACAAAGATGTGATGCTCCTTTTGCCAAATTTCCAAGCCAAGACAGTAATGTAGTAGCCCCAAATCTGTCATGTCGAAGGTTCTTTTGAGATCATTCTTTACAATATCAACCTGGTCTTCTGAACTACCAGTGATCACAAGATCATCTACATAAACAACCAGAATGATAATTTCTTTGCCTACCTTCTTTATATACAGATTTGAATCTGAGGGACTACGAGTGAACCCATGCTGCAAAAGGTGATCGTTGATCTTGATATACCATGCCCTGGGAGCTTGTTTCAGTCCGTAAAGAGATTTGATGAGACGACATACCTTTTTAGGCTGATTTTCATCAACAAATCCTTCAGGTTGGGTCATGTATACTTCTTCTTTCAGATCACCATTTAGGAAAGCACTCTTGACGTCCATCTGCTGAAGTCTCCATCCTTTCTGTGCTGCAAGTGCGCAAACTACCCTGATGGTCTTCATCTTCGCAGTGGGTGCAAAGGTTTCTTCATAGTCGATGCCTTCTTTCTGAGCATATCCTTTGGCTACAAGTCGTGCTTTATATTTGTCGATGGATCCATCTGCCTTATATTTTGTCTTGAAGACCCATTTGCAGCCTATGGGTTTCTTTCCTGTAGGCAGATCGACAAGTTCCCATGTCCGATTTTTCATGAGTGAGTCATATTCTGTTTCCATAGCTTCCTTCCACTGAGTTTGACTGAGTGCTTCACGAACATTATCTGGCTCGGAGCTATTCATCAGTGAACTCATGAGTGCAAAGTTTACCTCATTTCTTGTTTGACTCCTCGTTTTGACTCCGGATGATGTATCTGGGAGTTGTTGCAAATTTGAGTCCTTGATAGTTCTTTGTACCCACTTCGGATGAGAACTTGACTGCTTTTGAGAAGAACTGTGTTGTTGCCGTGAGGATTGATGTGGAGTCACATTCTGCAGTTCTCCAAGGTCAACAAATAGTTCTCCTGGTAGCATTTCTTTTCTCTGAGTAGTCTCCTCCAGCTCATCATCTGATTCAGAGACTAATCGGTGAGATGTGTTTGGAAGTGAATCTTCTGTTGATACTATTGAGTCAAAGGATGACTCGTCACAAACCACATCCCGACTTTCGTATACTTTCTTTGTCTCAGGATCCATGAGACGATACGCCTTCGAGGTAGTACTGTAGCCAAGAAGGATACACGGGAGTGTTTTTGGCTCTACCTTCTTTCTCTTCTGAGCTGGAACATGCATGTATGCTGTGCAACCAAATACTCGCAAATGAGAAATTGATGGCTTTTTACCACTCCATACCTCTTCTGGCGTCTTGTTCAGTAGAATCTTTGTTGGTGCCCTGTTGAGAAGATATACAGCCGTTTGTACTGCTTCAGCCCAATAGCGTTCTCCTAGCTTTGCAGTTGATAGCATGCAGCGAGCCATCTCCATCACTGTGCGATTGCGACGCTCAACAATGCCATTTTGCTGGGGCGTGTAGGGAGCTGTCAGGTGCTGCTTAATGCCGTGATGGTTGAGGAAGGCCAAGAACTTCTTTGATGTGAATTCCCCCCCTCGATCTGAGCGGAGTAGAAGAAGTGGTTGTCCAGATTCTTTGACAACACGATGATAGAAGTTCTGAAAGTGTTGAAGAGCCTCACTTTTCTGCTTTAGAAAGTATACCCACATCTTGCGAGAGTGGTCATCCACGAACAACTGGAAGTATTTGTATCCTGAAAACGAAGCAGGCAATGGGCCGTTCAGATCGGTATGAACTATCTCCAGACACTTCTTGGCATGGAAGGTGCTCGCTTGAAACGGATCTCTATGTTGTTTTCCTGCAAGACAACCAGGGCAAATAGGCAAGGAACTGGACAATTTGGGTAGTCCACGGACCATTGCTTTTGAACTCATCTGGTGGAGTGAACCGACCGACAAGTGTCCATATCTATAATGCCATAAGGCAGTTGATTCTATGTTTGAAGCAGATAAAGCTACTGCAGAAGATGAAACAGTATCTAAAGCAAATAACTTATCTTTTACAAAGGCTTTACCAAGAACCGTACCTTGTCGGGAGATTAAGCATGATTTAATGCCATTTTGAACAAGAAATTCAACCTTAAGGTGATGATTCAAGAGCTGAGTAACTGACAAAAGATTGCTAGTCAAGCCAGGAACATATAGTACCTTTGTAAGTGTACATTTTCGTGGCCCCAGAGGAATGGTCACATTCCCTATTCCTTCTGCAATGTACTCTTTGTCATCCGCTATCCGAACTCGATCTCCAGTTGGTTCTTCACGTAGTGAATCAAATAGCTTCTTGTCACCTGACATATGCTTGCTTGCACCAGAGTCTATCAACCAGACTTTCTTCGTGGACTGAGAAGTTTGAGAGACGAGTACAAGATTCTTACTATAATGGGCTCCTTCTGATGTCTCGTCATCAGATTCATCATCCTCTTGTTGGGCTGCAAGATGTCCTTTTTGCTTTCTCCAGCGGGGACGTCGTTTAGACTTTTGAAAATCTTCACGCCCGGATGTGCTTGTATGGCTTGAAGACCCTTGTTTCAGGCTGTTGTGCCAACAGTGATCAGTGTCGTGAGTATTGGTTCTGCAAATGTGACACCATCTCTTTGACTTTTGATCTTTCTGTTTGGATTGCGCTGGATTTGGCTTCTCTGGGGGACCTTTCCGATTCTTCTGGCCACGATTAGGCTTTGAGAACAAGGCTTTGTCCTGAGTCTCCCCATTTGATGAAGTGATAGCTTCTTCCTGCTGCAGCAAATTCACAAGCTCTTCGAATGTCACTGTTTGTTTAGACACATTCAGTGTTGTAACAAACACTCGAAATTGAGAAGGGAGTGCTCTCAAGGTGATTGGGACGAGTAGTTTATCGTCTACCGTTTCACCGAGCGCCAATAACTCCGATCTCAACTCAGCCACGCGACGCAGGAATTCCTCCACTTTCTCGTCAGACCCCATAGAGAGGGTGTGCAGCTTCGACTGAAGATGAAGAATCTTTGTCTGATTTTTGGCTTCATAAATGGTTGCCAACTTGTCCCAGGCCTCCTTGGGTTTCTCCGCATTCCGAACATGCGGTTGCACGTCATCACTGATACTGAGCATTATCAGCATCAAGGCTTTAGCACTAGCCATGTCATATTTTACTAGTTCATCGGGGGCTGTGGGAGCAGGCACAGACCCTGTGACAATTCCCCATAATCCTTCAAACTGAAGGATTGTCTTCATTTTTGTCTTCCAGGCCGCAAAATTAGGCCCTTTGAGCAACTGAGCATCAGACAGGAGTAACTTCGGAGCAGACATTGTAATAAAAAAAAATATTTATTTATTTGAAAGAGGTATTACAATTTGGACTCACTGTCGAGAATGACTTGCTCGTAGATGCTCGTAATATTCGCGTGCTGTGAGACGACGACGCTTTGCAGGGCGTTCTTCTTCGTCGTCACAATCTGCGTCGTATCCGGCTTCTAATTCTTCCCGTACCCGCTTTGCTTGGCAGCTGACGTCGAAAAGAAAGTACTCAAGGAGTCCTTCTCGAACAAGTTTGTCGAATGCAAGATTGCCGCAATTTTTAAGCTCGTTCAGCAAGGCAAAGTAGAACCCGGAGCTCTCAGGAGCTTCTTCACGGTGTTCTCTGGCTGGCGAGTTGATGTTGTGGCTTTCAGCTGTGGCGACCGTGTTGTTGACGCTTTCAATCGAGTTGTCTACACTCGACATTCGATGTAGTGTAGAAGAGACTATTGTAGACTCAAGATTACCTCGAAAAACGTGCACGTGCTGCCTTCCTTCAGCAGGTGACTGAGTAACTCTCCACGTGGCAGCGAGATTGTTTTCGCAGCACACTATTCCACGAGAATTTTAGCGCTGGGATATACCGTTTTGCTGGAGGAGGCGGATAAGAAGAAAGTTGCTGTGTTTTTCGGCACACAGAGTGGAACAGCCGAGCGCTTTGCTCAGAAAATTGCAGTGGAAGGCAATGTACTAGAGCCAAAAAACTGTCCAACGCCTCCCAGATCTCCTTTGAACAACACAGACACCTTCTCTTCACGCACTCCACACGCTGTCTTCTCTTCACGCACTCCACAGGCCTGTAGCAGACTGAAACAACGCTCTTCTACGCCAATCAACTATCAATCAATCCTCACGCAGCAGCAAAGTGTGATGAACAGATGGGACTGGTAGCCAATCCAAAGTGGCCCGCCTTTCTGCAAGTGCCGAGGCTTCTCCACACACTCCACACGCACTCCACGCACACTCCACGCCTTCTCCTCTACGATTCAGGCAGTACGCAATGAAGAATGGAACTCTGAGCTCCTGGTCTGCACGATTTGCGCCGTGCTCAGCTCGAACAGGTCGCAGCAACAGATCTCCACGTCCAGCAGCAGGTTTTCCAGGCGCTCAGAACAACATCGATGACAAAGATCTTGAAGATCTTGGCTTGCAACCAGACCGAACGTGCTCTGATACCAAACTGAGAGCAACAGAGAGAAATAAGAAGAGATTGAATTATCTCATATTATTCTGATCATTACAAAGCACACGTCCAGTTTATATAGGACAGAAGAAACTAAACTGACTCCTAACAATGCTGGGAAGATCCACAAAGCCAGCAGAGAATAATGTGATAAGAAACAGAAGATAAGAATTGACAACTATTCTAAAAACAACGTATCCTATAGTTAGAAATCAACGTATCCTAACATATATTGTAACACTTCTCATTTGAGAAGGAGAGACATTCTGGGCATAGGGAAACTCTATCAAAATTTGTTTCCCAACTCCATTTGAGTTAAAAAAACCTTCTCCTATGACTAAAAAGTAGACTTGTGCCTCTGAGCAAGAATGTAATTGTTTGTGCACCCATATAGAGCAATAAAAAGTGTTTTTGTGGTGTTGAACCCTTTGCATTGTTTTGTTGCTTCCCCGTGCCTCTCCCTTTCAAATCTATTTTACGTGCATGTATTTCACATTTGTAGGTGCGGGTGTTGTGTTTCATTTATTTTTTATCATGGATTTGGATCTGGGTTTGTGTCACTTCCATCTGACCTTCCCATCTTCCTCTTTCCCCTATTTCATTCTCCCTCAACAGATTATCTCGCACTTCCTTTTATGGTGTATCACCGCTTCTTTGTAGGCTTCTCTCACCCTCTCTTTTCTCTCTCTCCTTGGAAGGGTTAGATTAGGATTAGTTATATTCTTCCTATACTTTGGAGTAGCTTATGGCAGGTAGATTAGGAAGCAAGAACTATCTTTCTCTGGAGTTCCATCTCAAGTTTTGCAAGTCCCACATCTTGAGAGATGGTCTCATGTTGTGCAATCACACCGAATTCCCCACTTCACACATCAAGACATTCGGGAGTTCCGTGATTCTACACTAACATGTATTATTACTAAAATGTAAATGTAAAACTATAAATGTTAATCATGTTAGATCTAGGTTGATGCCATGCCAATGATTTATCGTTGATTTCATACTCATCTTGTTTTGGGGATACAAGTAAGATGGTGAAATGGCGTGGTTGTGATTGATTGTATATTGTTGGAATTTATGTATGTTGATGGAAATAAATTTATATTTATTGTTATGTTAAAGTGAATAATCGTTATTAAAATTAGCAATATGAATGAGATGCTAGTTTTAAGGGTGTTTTGGGAATTATACATTTAACTATAGGTGTTTTTTTGTTCAAATTTACATATGGTTAAAAAGGGTTGCATATACATGTTAAATGAAAATGTATAGGATATTTCAACATTTTTCAAGTATAAAAAGGCTTATAATTGAAGTTTTGTAATATTTTAGATGTTAGGGTTTAAGGGAAATGCTCATCTACACATGGGTGTTATCTTGATCCTCAAATTTTGTATTGTAAAATTTGGATATTTATGTTAACTGATATCAAATTTAATATTTTATAGTGCATTGTTGTTGTGAAATTTATGATGAAATCTCCAGAGTGTTGTGTTATTTAACTAGCAAATATAGAAAAGCAACCTAATTATAATAGTCAACCTTAGTTTAAAAGTGGTGGATACCTACCCTTCTCACATGATCTTTACTAACATAGAAGAAACATAAACCTTAGAATGATATTAAATCTTTACACTTGATAACACCTTCTAGATTAAATAAATAAGATCACAAGTTTGAATTTATCATCATAGCTTGTATGCTTAGTGACATCATCGTGAACTCAATAGTTAGGAACGAAGTGGTAAACATTATCTAGAGTATGTGGTTCCCTCATAGGATAAGTAATTGTGTGTGTAATAAGGGGGATGTGTTATGTTAAGGTAGTACTCCATGGGAACCAACATTAATTTAGAGTGGCAAAGATAGCCAACTAACCTCGAAAGTCACCTTTAAGATTTGGGATCAGAGATGAAATAGATACCCAACCCCATTTATCATTTGGGTTTTATGGTGCAATACTAAGAGTTAATTCTCAAACTTTGTGACTTTTTAATTTATGATTTGTTCGTAAAGATGTAACCATAAGGTGATGTGCTTGGAGAAAGGTGAAATTTAGGGCATCCCCTTATTGTGTTTAAACCATATTGTGGTGAGAAACATGATCCATGTTCTTTAACCTCTAATGCAAACTTTAACCCTTTAAACAATAGACTAATCCTTATTTCTCTCTCTTTAGTCCTAGGTTGTAATGGATGTCTATTGTGAAGCTATGTGACCATGTTATTAGAGACAAATCCCTTAAAATATGGAGTATTAGTCTCATGAGGATACAAATTCCTGTTAGCAATGGGTCACACAATTCATTACCAAAAGTTTATGAACCTTGTTAGGATGAAATAAAACCCCTTAAGTTAGACGTAGAAAGATACTCAGGAAACCTAATCTAGAAACAATAAAGTAAGGAATTATGTTGCCATGTTAAGCTCCTTTGAATCCTAAATTAATTGTTGGAGCATAACTATAGTAAAATTATAATTGATGTTTGACCTTGGGAAGTGTAATCATGGGATGTTATTCCACAGGAAAGTGAAACGTGATCTTCCTTGTAATGTGATTAAACCCTCTTGCTATGGATAAAGAACCTATCATCTATAATAGTTATTGTGTACTAACTCAATTATCAATTTATAAGTGAAAGAAAGAAACTTGTCCCTAAATCCTTGAGGAAAAAATGTGAACCTTCCATCCTTGGGACTCACACTTGTTCCATTGTGTAACAGAGGTGTGATATAAGATCAAGATGTATGTCATTAGGAGCGAATCCTAGGGATAAGTCCTAAGTATCCATGTGTGTATGTAAATAGCTTTGTGTGTAACTAAATATCCTATTAACAAGTGAGTGAATTGAGCGAGTAATTGAAATAATGTATATGTTCCTTATTCAATGAGAGACACCATAATTTCAATGTTAAACAATATAAAATAAATCTAATTGAAAGGAAAAGGAATGTATGATTCACATTATGAGCCTTCCTAGAACTTAAGTTAAATATTCAAGGATGATCATAATAAAATTGTAATCCCAAAAATATCTTTTCATGGGAAGACCTTGTCTATTTTTATATTATAGTTGATTCATTATGTTGTGTCTTGTCATTTGCAAAAAAAAGGGGAGGAGTGGCTTGTTTTGCATCATGTGTTTTCAAGTTATCTATGTGGGTTAGTGTTGTGAAAACATATTATGTGTTGTGTATTATCCCAAGTGATCTCTTGTGGTGTCTTGTAAACTATGATGTAAGTAAAAAAAAACAAATTCCAGTCTTTTAGTGTTGTATTTGTGTGTGTAAAATGTGGGTGTTACATTTGGTATCAGAGCGAAGGTTCATGCTCTTGAAGATCCGGGATGGATTGGATTTGTGATGATTTTTGCATTGTGGTGGTGGATATTTGAAGAGTAATGTGATATATGTTTTTATGGGACCAATTATGTAATTGTGATATTATGAACACACATGTTGTGCATGTCACTTAGTGTGTATTTGTTACCATGTTGATGTGCTTATGATGAGAGCATTCGCTCTATTTTTCATGGATTCAATGAGGAGTTCACGTGTGATGTACAACCTTGGTGTGTTTGAAAATAATGTTATTGTGGATTACAGAGTGTTGGAGTTTCTCGTTATTCTATGGAATGTGGGTGTGTTGATGTGTTGGATGACATAATTGGTGTATAGTGAATTGGATTGTACCGTTATAGCATCACCGTGTTGTGATGAATCGTGTGTGTCACCATGTTGAATTGCAATCGGTTTTCTGCTCTAATGTTCATCACTATGTTCATCATATGTATAATTTGTGTAATATGTGATGGTTCATGTCGTGATTTAGGGGCATATGGTGAGCATATGATCCCTATTGTACATTTATTACACTTTAGGTGCAGTATGTGGTAATATGATGTATCGTAACGTGTGAAAGTAATGATTATGTTATACCCTATATATATACCATGTGTAAGGCATCATGATTAATGCATGTGAATCACCATTGTGTTAGTAGTGTAGTTATGTGTTATGTTGTGAACCCTACACTAACAAACCCTAAGGAAAATCGTGAAAGGTTTATGTTTGGAGTGAGGAAATGTGTACCATTGACTAGTCACTTGAGCCAAGTATGAGATTGGAAGTGGTTTCTTACATAGGCTGAAAACCCACTTTTATTCATTTGGTATGTATGGCACCTACTCAATGGGTGTCATACATATTGTTCTTCACGAACACATTAGGCTTGGTAGATGGTGACCTATAGTACTCCTTTCTCTCTCCCTATATGGTTATCGTATGGATTCAACCTAAGTGTAGTCACGACTATGTCAAATCTTGTGGGAGTATGGAGGGATGATTGGGGAAGAGATTATGACAGTTTTATTATTTGATATGTTATTTTACAAATCGAGGCTCGATGTCCGAGTGCCAGTAACTCAATGAGTACCCCATTTGGTGGTCGTGTGAGGCCACATAGTGATTGTAATGTGCTATTTCTCTATACATATTTTATTTGTAAACTGATTATCATCTCTTTTCTTGTTAGATCCAGCAGTTTCTTGATTGATGTGTTTTTGTATTTTGGGCATTTTATTTGGTTGTTGCACTAACATGTGAATTTTTGATAAAACTATGGCTACTTTGCCATTTGTTTTTCTTAGTTTTTAAATTATATATCAAGTTTAATTTTTTTATATATCCTATCCCAAGGCATGGGATTTTTCCACTGGCATGTGAAACCGATTCTTATGTTGGTCTAATGTTGTAATGTGTTGGAATAGGGTCATGGGAGTCACCATGGAGTGGTTGCACCTATGGACTCACTTCTATCGAGCCGGGGTTCAAGTCTGGGACCCTTGGGCACACGCAGAAAACGCAGAACAGGAACATTCAACTTAGTACAGAGCTAATACTTTTAAAATATAAAGCCATAATGTTGATAATTATAGTAAACAACAAATTTAGAAAACTAGCTCAAGACCTAGAACAATGAACTAACTCTCGCCTTGATCTGTGCAGGAGGCGCGGATTGGGCGAGGGGTCTCTTCATATAGACCTAGACATACCACCGCTAGAGCAGGCCGTAGTAGCCCTTCTCGCCTCGGATCTTGCGAAACTCCAGGATGTCAATGCCGCTTATACGCAGAGAGCCCTTGGGAGGATGGCTTGCTAGACATAGTTTGGAGCCATCGGTGATGCTCGGGCATCCCCTCAACACAGCGAGGAGGACAGGGTAGAGAACTTCTGTGCGGAGTTGGCTAGGGTAGAGTCACCACAGAGAGGACATGGGGACAGGATCTCAGGACATAGGGACAGGTCTCGGAGCCCTAGACAGAGGGAGGAGCATACAGAGAGATCTAGGATTCATCATACATCAGTTGCAGACCATATCAGGGAGATCCTGAAGCTACGACCATCTCACTATTCAGGTGATACAGGTGGTTTTCAGGCAGAGGCCTGGTTGGTGAGCTTGAGCGGATGCTTCAAGCTCTGCCCTTGTACTAGCAACACGAAATCTCGTGTTGCAATCCATCTTCTGAAGGATGGAGCAGGAGTCTGGTGGAGGACCGAGGAGCAGAAGCTCCATGTTGACTCGGAGACGATTACCTGGGAGTTGTTTGAGGAGTGTTTCAGGAGCAGGTATTTACCCAGGAGATTTATATAGTAGCGCATAGATGAGTTTCATGACCTCCGTCAGGCATCGATGACAATAGCCGAGTATGAGAGTTGATTTCTAGACCTACTCCAGTACGTCAACTATATATAGGATGAGCAGGTACGGATTCACAGGTTCATCATCGGGGTCCGAATTTGGATTTAGGAGGCGCAGTGCGCATTCACTGCCCACAGACATTAGCAGAGGCCGTGGAGAAGGCCTATATTGCAGAGGAGACACGGGAAAGACACAACAGGCTAGAGACAGAGTTCGGAGCTGAATCCAGCAAATGCAAGATAGTAGGTCGAAGGGGTCGCCCTCCTCCACGGGATGGACAGAGTTCGAGGCAAGCTTCATTTAGGCCACCACCGCAGCAGCAAGGCGGCAGATAGCAGACCCACCCACCGTACCCAACCTCCTCGAGAGATTTGATGCACAAAGAGGATGTAGTATGGGGCCTCCTCCTAGGGGTCCCATCAGGACACAGGGTGCACCGAGAGCTCAGTCAATAGGAGCTCGTCAGCAGAGACCTCAGCAATCCATAGCCGGATTGTTAGGATCTGTATCTCAGTCATCTAGAGTACCACTGAGGCTGCTTCCCACTGGAGAGGACCAGGAAGTTGTTATGGTTGCGGTGTTGTTGGACATCTTTGGAGAGATTGCCCACATAACCCTACCAAGGGTAAGACACAGAGCTCAGAGCCTACTATTGGAGATATGGCATGGAGTCATCAGATCTATGCAGCGGTCGAGAACCGCCAGGCTGAGCACCAGAGTACTGTGATTGAGACGACAGGTAGTATTGGTGGTATTTCCACCTCTATATTATTTGATTCTGGTTCTTCTGATTCTTTCATTGCACCATCCTTAGTAGAGCATTGTAGGCTAGTGGCAGTTAGGCAAGGCCATAGTTGGGATGTTGATATGGCTTCTGGAGCCAAAATTTCTGTAGACTCCTTAGTCAAGGAGTGTGTAGTGAATTTGGGACCCTTCACCACTACTTCTGATCTTCGGATCCTTCCATTAGGATCTTATGGCATCATTTTGGGCATGGATTGGTTGTCCATTCACAGAGCTAGAGTGGATTGTTACCATAAGACTATTGCTTGCATAGATGATCTTAGAGTAGAGTCAGTGATATCAGGAGTTAGGAGGGCGTATCCATTCGCACCATCTCCGCTATGCAGCTTAAGCGGTGTGCGCGATAGGGTTGTCAGATGTTTGCTATTACGGTCAGTGACAGATCAGAGGATGATTCCAGAGGACCTTCCCTCGATGACCATCCCATCTTATCAGAGTTCGCCGATGTGTTTCCAGGGGAGATACCGGGGTTACCTCCCCCATGTGAGATCGACTTCCATATAGATCTAGTTCCGGGCGCAGAACCTATCTCACGAGCACCCTATCGGATGACTACTCCTGAGTTATGTGAGCTCAAGTTGTAGCTTGAGGACCTTCTGGAGAAAGGCCTAATCCATCCTAGTGTATCCCCTTGGGGTGCACCAGTGATCTTCGTGAAGAAGAAGGATGGATCTCTTCGGTTGTGTATTGACTATCGTCAGCTGAATAAAGTAACGATCAAGAATCGTTACCCCCTTCCACGCATTGATGATTTATTTGATCAGATGAAGGGGGCTACAGTTTTCTCTAAGATAGATCTTAAGTCAGGGTACCATCAGCTCAGGATTGCGGAGACAGATATTCACAAGACAGCTTTCCGCACGAGATATGGCCACTACGAGTTCACAGTGGTACCTTTCGGTTTGACGAATGCCCCCGCAGTGTTTATGAGTTTGATGAATGGGGTATTCAGGACCTTCCTTGATCGCTTCATGCTTATCTTCCTTGATGACATTCTGATTTACTCATGCACACGTGAGGAGCATGAGGAGCACCTTCGCCAAGTTCTTCAGTGTCTTCGCGAGCAGCGCCTTTACGGGAACTTGGAGAAGTGTGCGTTCTTTCAGCCTGAGGTGCAGTATTTGGGCCACATCATTTCAGGGGAAGGTATCGCAGTCGATCCTTCCAAGATTTGAGCCATCATGGATTGGCCAACACCCACTAGTGTGACCGAGGTGCGTAGTTTCATGGGTCTAGCAGGGTATTACAGGAGGTTTGTTCAGGACTTTTCTCGGATTGCGCACCCTATCACTTCTCTTTAGCGGAAAGGGAAGAAGTTTTTATGGTCAGATAGATGTGAGCAGGCCTTCAGTACACTAAAGGAGTGCCTTATGAGAGCACCTATTCTTGCAGTTCCAGATCCTCAGGGTGAGTTCTACGTTTGCACAGATGCTTCCTTGGCAGGACTTAGAGGTGTGTTAATGCAGGAGGGTAGAGTAGTTGCCTTTGAGTCCCGCAAACTCAAATATTATGAGCTCAATTATCCGACCCATGACCTTGAGCTTGCAGCAGTTGTACATGCCTTAGTGCGGTGGAGACATTTTCTTCTTGGCCGAAGATTTACACTCAGGACTGATCACTTGAGTCTTCGCCACCTCTTCACGCAGCCCAATCTCAACGCTCGTCAGCGGCGTTGGATGGAGTTACTCTGTGAGTATGACATGGAGATATAGCATGTGAAGGGAAAGGAGAATGTGGTGGCAGATGCCTTGAGTAGACGGAGACTTGTGGCTATGGCCACCTCAGTGGGCACAGATTTGCGGAGTAGGATCTTACAGCAGCTTCCTCGGGATAGTTTCTACCTTGCAGCTAGAGGCGAGATTGAGTCTCAGAGACCCCTTGAAGGGAGATTTGATGGATTCTCATTAGAGGCTGATGGCCTTCTCAGACACAGAGGTCGGATATATGTTCCTAGAGATGGAGGCTTGAGACATGACATTTTGATAGAGGCTCATCGTGCACCGTATTCAGCCCATCCCGGGGTGAAGAAGATGCACGCCACCTTGAGACAGTTTTATTTTTGGAGAGGACTTCGGAGAGATGTAGCCTCATTTGTATCCCGCTGTTTAGAGTGCCAGAGGGTAAAGGCCGAACACCAACATCCAGCTGGCCTCCTCTATACTCACGCCATACCAGAGTGGAAGTGGGACACCATTTCTATGGATTTCATTGTCGGGTTGCCGACGTCGAGATACCACCACGACGCCATCATGGTCACAGTGGATAAATTGACGAAGGTAGCTCATTTTTCCCTAGTGAAGACTACCCACACTAGCTAGTGCAAGAACACAGTATATCTTGATAAGATTGTCGACTACATGGGATTCCACACGGCTAGTGCAAGAATACGAGTATATCTTGATAAGATTGTCGACTACATGGGATTCCACGTCATTTCGCAAATGCGACCCTTTGTACACCTCCCATTTCGGACCACCATGCAAGGTATCATCTTGTTTTCTTTACAAAAATAAAGGACATTGTAATCTATATTGCACCAAAAGTCACATGGTTGAATGCAAATCTTACTTGAAAGATGCTTACATTGTTGAAAAGATTGTAAGGAAATGAAGGAATGATATGTACAAAAAGGCTTGTGATAGTTTTGTGAATATATTAAAATTTTGTTTGAGTACTTGGAAGTGATGTGTTGGAAAGGTTAAAAAAAAAATAGTGCATTATCCCTTCTTTTATACTTGATGGAAAGACTTAAGTTTTCAAATGGCTTTTAGTATGACAATGAAACATTTTAAGCTCTAGCTCTCTTATGTCTTTCTTTATTTAGGGATCCATTGTAAAACTATTGACAAGTATAGAAGGAAACGAAATCAATGTACTTAAAACCCCATGCAATGTCTATTAAGATGGACAGAAACAAATGTTGATACAAATACTTAAAAACTTATCAAGACCATCCACACATGTCCTCAACGTTTAAAGAGGAAACGAATGTTTAAATACTACTCCTATTAAATCAATGCTAAAATTTTGAAATCATTATCAAGTCTTATTACGATCAATATATTATCAATCTTTCCTTTATATTGATAGGAGCATATTAAGATAAACTTTCGCCAAGTAAGATGAAACTGAACAGTCGCTGTTAGTACAGGCGTATATTCTTTTTTTTTGCATTTTTCTTTGTTTTGTTTAGCAGTTGGCTTCATGAATATTCTGCCATGAAACAGGCTAACCTCTACGTAGGAGGCGCCCATAGAATTGCAGAAAGGAGCAAGCTAAATTACTAAAAAAAAACATACGTTCATGTTATATATAAAACAATTAATATACTCATAGGTCCCTGTATAATCATTGTATATTAAGACAGTAATAAAAATAATAATACACACGCTGAAATACTCTTGTAATAGCAAAACGAATTGTGCTTCTTGTATATTTTGATATGAAACAGATCCACTTCAAAAGGCTTCCTCCACGAGCCATTCTCATCTGTGACAGACCCACCTCTATGTGATACTGTTGCCACGGGCTGTATTTTGGAACTGGTATGGACGCATTAGAGAATTAGCGCAATTAATCTCTTCAGGTCAAATTTTTGTGGCGCGGCGCCATCGTCGTCGTCGTCCGCCGTGAGCGTGGCGTCGTCTTTTCGCGGCGTTACAACTTCGTTGCATGGGTGTACACCCCAAGGTGTTACTGAGATAGCTAGTGGGTTGTTGAACCATGAGTTATTATGTCACTTGGGTTAGGGGTGTCTGGACTTTATGTGCCTAGGGCCATAGGGTGATGGACCTCTTTGAGGAGGCGTAAAAGACTTGAGGGAGGCATAAGATACTTGAGGGAGGCATAAAAGAATTTATGGATGCATAAGAGACTTGTGACAGACATAAGAGACACAAGGGAGTCATAAGATACTTGTCATGTGTGTGTCTATGATTAGTGTGCTTGGCGTGTTTTTTTGTTTGTGTTTGTGATGTTTTGGGAGGCATATGTAGTTGTTTTGTGATGCTTCGGGAGGTATATGGAGTTGTTTTTGAGTTTTGGGAGGTATATGGAGATGTTTTGTGATGTTTTTAGAGGAGTATGGTATTGGTGTTATGGTTTAAATGAACTATTGCGAGTCTAGGATATGTCTTGTGATTTTTCTTCAATCTTGGCACTATGTAGCTATAATTATGGTTTCAAGTGGTATGAAACATTTGTATGTGCATTGTTGGGAATTCCATGTTGTTATAGTATGCCTATGTTACGAGTACATTTTTGTTAGGGACATGTATATGACAAGTACTATGTGTGTGGATCTTGTATGTTATTTCCATAGTTTGGTTGAGTTCTTGTGGTGTGATATAGTTTTAAAAGTACATATCATGATGTCTTGTGAATCATTAGTGTTGGGAATGTGGTGGTGGTCGGTTCTTCGAGATCTCGAGTGTTGGGAAAGCTAGCGATGGGTCGGGTTATTCTTACCATACTTGACAGAGATGCTTGGAGTTTGGTGGAGCAACGATTATCCTTACCTCACACTCCCTCTCGGTTACATGGCCGCTTTCTGGTGGTTTTATCATCAACAATGATGTTTTTCATGTCTTCCACATGATGCTCTATTTTGGATGTAAACATTAGAAGAAAGTGTGTCGAGTGGTGTACTACCAAAAAATGTTGAATCTTGTCGTGTGACCAAATCTAGATGGCCCTTGCCTCCATCCTCTTCTATTGGTGCTTTCCTCCTTATAGGAGCCGGGGTGGTTTCTTCTACATGGGGTGGAAATGTCGACTATGGTTTGGCTTCAAAGGGCTACACGACTAGCACTTCGTTACACCCGGTTGATCTAGCATCTCAAGGGTTGTTGTTGGATCTCTTAGATCACCTTTAGGGGATATGCGTATTGTGGTCAAGGTGCATACAAAGTCTAGGTCTGATTCAGGGGGTCCGCATCAAGGTTATAAGTTTCTGGAAGAACCCAAAACCTCCAAAAAACTTCCCCAAGCATATGGTTTCTACCAAATCCTCTTTGACTATGTCCTTTGGTGCTGATGTTCTTAACACCAAGCTTTCCTCAAGAGCAACAAAATTATTTGTAGATTCAATAAACTCTTCCCTGGACTCTTGGCTCTCCACGATTGAATCTCAAATCACTAGAAACCTCTTATGGAAGGTAAACTTGATATTTACCCCACATCTAGAGGTTTTTTCATTATAGTTTTTGACAAAATTTCTGATAGAGATTTGATATTTAGTAAAGTTTGGGATTTCAAATCTCATTTCCTTCTTATGAAATTGTGGTTTCCGTTGTTCAACCCGGTGTCTAAAACCTTTAATGTCAAACCAGTTTGGGTCTGTTTCTCATACTTACCCCTCCAATTTTTGAGTGAAAACAACTTACTTTAAATAGAGGCACCTTGGGTAAATGTCTGGCCATTGATCCAAAGACATCTCTATATGATTTTACCACATATGCATATATTCTGGTTGATATGGATACCTTTGTTGATTTCCTATCCACTATTGATCCTATAGTGGACAATCGTACATGGACCCTAACTCTTGATTATAAAAGGTTCCCTTTCAAATTTAAGACTTGTTTTTCCCTGAATCACTTAGTTGCAGGCATCGTCATATGGGAAAGAAATAAGGAAAAAGTATATCTTTGCGGTTGTGGAATTTTGATCCTATTCATTTGGTTGTTAATAGCTAACCGGATTGTGATTCTAGGGTATCCTTTGAGAACAAAGTTGATCCTGATACGTTGATTTTGGAGGCCATTACTTCACCCTCTTCTATTGGTAAGCCTACACCTCTGCTATTGTAGAATATACCTTTACTCTTCCTCCCCTAACTCAATATCATGAGCACAAGCGAGAATCTTAAAATTATCATCCCGATTTACTCTAAGGAAATAAACATGAGTAATGAAGAAGGATGGACTACTATGGGGAAGAAGAAGAAAGAAAAACATGTTAAAAATCCCCCTCAAAATGCATTTAAAATCCCTAGGAAAGAGCCTTAGGGATAATTTTTTTCTTGTTTTATCGGTGTGATGTTGTTTGTATGGCTTCTCTATGTTTTGGTAGAGGCTTCCTCTCTTGTTCCTCATGGCTTTATCTTTGTCTCCATTTGTAACAACTTGTTCCGGGAAATGGGTCCCCACAACATATATATCATGATGCAAATATATACAATGCATTCTATTTTTCTTAATATATGTATTTTATATTTTATGGGTAATATATAGTAAATGTTTTAGTGATATAGAAGTTTTACAATTTTTGAACAAACTTAAAAAGAGTCAAAATTTGGAACTGTAATATATTATGATTTGGTTATATAAATATACATAATTTTAATTTCGAAACTCTACTTTTACTCAAAAATGTAAATAAAAAATTATTTTTCACAATGATTTTTTTTGAGAATATGAATTTTCTACACCTTTAAGTTTGACTTTTATGAAATTGAAGAAGATCTACATCATGTTATTTAAAAACTATCCATTAATGTTAATAATTTACATTTTTGTACAAATCAATTATTTTATGGATAACATTGTGGATAAATGATCATTGATGTAGTAGTGATAGATAGTAGACTCTTCGCGTACATAGATTCAATATTGGGTCAACAACTTACCATTAATATTGGACCAATAACTAACTAGAAGAATTGAGGACATTGTTAATAGAAGATGAGAAATCCTTCTTTTCTAAATATCGATCGATATCTGCGTTATCTCATATATTATGCCTAGAAATTTTCCATTAAAGGAAAA
Source organism: Taxus wallichiana var. yunnanensis (assembly GCA_018340775.1). Taxonomy (NCBI): domain Eukaryota; kingdom Viridiplantae; phylum Streptophyta; class Pinopsida; order Cupressales; family Taxaceae; genus Taxus; species Taxus wallichiana. Next base: position 577,386,565 of record CM031241.1, on the reverse strand, counting down.
AAAAATGGGCTCATCGATAATTGTATTACATAAAGACTTAGTATTTTTATTACATGCGTGACAATAAAATCTAGTCATATCACATAACACTCGCGAGAGTTAGCTCTCATTTCTTAGATTCTAGCACATGAGAACTCCAAAACATGGGCTATTTATATTATACAAAAAAACTAGAATTGCAAGATGACTCCCTTATATTTTCTATTATTTTTGTATTCTAGAATGTCTTTTAGAATGAGGAAATCAATTAAACCAGAGAAACAAACTACTAGAACAAGGAAGGATAATTCATAGCTAATGAAAATAGATTCTAAATGTCTAAAACATAGAGATAAAAAATCTCTGGACACGACTTCATAGGGAAAAGTTATTTATGGACGTTGTGAAGTAATTATAGGATTCATATATGAATCAATGGAAGGGACTCATGAAGAATCTCTTGTATGATGCGGTCCATTACATTTGAGAAGAGAATTGTTTGAAATAACCCAAAACTAGTATGTGGCTAATATCTATAGAGTCCACACATATTTGGAATCAACCATTTTTGCAAATAAAGGAGAAAATAACTTCAACTTCCATGATACAAAATTTTGTCAAGGCTACAAGGAAATAGAATGGGCACATAGCATTCAAGTTTCATTGCTCTTGCATGGTTGAGCCTCGGTGATTCCATTATGAGGGATTATAAGAGGAGGAATAGAAGCATAAGGTACCTAATCATTATAGAGTTATGATGTGTGTGCATGTGCATGTGTGCATGCACATGTGTTTCAAATAATTTTTTTGTTTTTGTCAACCGACAAAGAGTTTTTGTATTTATCCTTAGCTTGACTTTTGGATTTGGGATATGGCCTATTTTGTAAACTTTTATCCACTTTGACCAATAGATTTTAGAATAAATCATGTTCAAACTTCATAATATATATATATTTTTGGGTATGAAAGCATTATGAACATGTATGAGGTTATAAAAATATTGTCACACAATTACAACTAATAAGCAAAAGAGCACACATGGAATGGGAATACTCTATTCAAATTTCAAATTTTAAATACATTTTAAGGAAATCACAAGTATATTACAACACTTTCGTCACTTTTAAGGCATTCCTCACACATAGATGCACATTCTCCCTTATTTGTTCTTGCAATTCTCTTTGACAGACAATATTTGAGTTTGGATAGTTTTCTAAGTAGCTAGGATAATATGATAAAAAGTGGTGGAGTGGTTAATGCAATACTTTACTAACTCCCATTATCACCTCTTTTACATATTTATCATGTGCTAACACTCTTCTTCATTTGTGGGCCTATTTTTACATATAAATTTACTTTGACATGTAAATTCACTTGTTTACATCGTAATATTGATTTAGTAGGAGCATGGGCTAGAGCATAAAATGGAATCCTTAAGAGCATGGGAGGGTTTGATAAGGAGGACCTGTTTTATGAAAAACTAGTCTTATCCCTTTCCGATGGCATCCAAGGGCCCCTCATCTTGTTTCTTCTATTTTCCCAATCCGGGTTAGGCTCCCACTCTACCTTTGGAGTTTTGGGAAATAGATGTTTTTCTAGACATTGCCAAAGATCTAGGAATATTTCTTGTAGTGGATTCCACTAATGATATCAACTAGTATATGTGTTAATGTAGATTAGAGAAAACCTTTTCCTCCATCCATTCACCTTGTATCTAAATTTGGGGCCTGAGAGAAATCGTTAGAATATGAAGACTCCCTTAGTTTTTGTGCAAAGTGCAAGAATGTTGGACATGAATCAGATGGATACAAATCCATTTTCAAAACTAGATAAAGAAGGGCGAGGAATTCTTTTTAGAGCCCCTACCTTCACCTAATAGTGGCCTATAGACTAGTGTGGATCTAGACGACTTGGAAGTGATTTTTTCTCATTTGGACATTTTTAGGACAACTAGTTTGAGATGGAGGAGAAGATTTCAAGGCGTAAGGAGTGATTGAGTTAAGTGGATCAAGATGTTGGGGTGCATGTCTCTTCCCCATGACGTTGTTTGATGACTTTTCAATCCTTATTTGGGAATAATTATATGGAATGGGGATAAATATAGAAGAGGCTAAATAGGTGGGTGGGAACACACCGAGTGAAATGAAAGGACAAATGAATGTTGTGAAGTATAAAGGGAAACATGTGGACTCTAAATATTGGAATTTTGACATAATGTTGAACATTGAGAAGGAAATCATGTCCCCTACTACTGGGACTATGAATTACAAAAAAGTGCAAAGGATTGCTCCTTGCGACCCCAATAGTCTAAGAATACTTGATTTCTTGGATGGGTCTGCGGATATAAAGATTTCATCAGAAAATATATGGTCCTCTGGTCATGTAGGGATCTTATTGAAGGATTTTGAGATGATGAATGGAAATGAGTCCCAACAAGAAAATCTTGGCATAAAATTCTACATCATTCTCGTTGACTTGTTAAGGAACGTTTTAGTTCTCTTATGTTGTTGTTTTAATGTTTCTTTGTTGCTAGATAGTTGTACTTCTCATTTATTTTGTCTCGATCTTACTATTTTATTTCAATTTTAAGTCCCTATTATTTTTGGATAGAGTCTCAATCAAAAAATCATCTTTTCGCTTATCTAAAAAAATTATTTACAAAAATATTTTCCAATTTAATAAATATAATTTAATATATATATTATTATTATATAGGGAGGGAGGGATACCTCCTTATCAATCCAATTTTAACAGTCCTAAATACTAAGTTCTACTAACTTAACCTATCTAAATTTATGTTGATTAACATGCATAAAATATTTCACTATGCATAGAAATGTTAATAATTAACTAAATGGAAATCAAAGGGAGTAATGGATCTTAAAATGCAAGAAAAACATCGTCACAAAGCATTCAATGTGTTCATGATATTGTAATAAATGAAGTATAGTTCATAATGATACACATTATCCACATATGACACTAATTAATTAAATTTAGAAGTAGAAAACACTACATACAAATATTTTTGGTCGAGAATGTATTTACTATTTAATGTTTGCATTTATTTTTTAAGAACTCAACTAGACTTATTTCTTATTGGGTTATGTATCTTTGAGGAGATTTCAACATTCAATCGCACCACCACAAAACACTAAAATGCTTATTTATTAGTACTATTGAAGGCAAGTATACTATAGGTTTCATATTTTCTTAACAAGTTGTTATTGTTTGTACTTTTCAACCAATCAAACATTGTTATTATTTTCATTAATAAAATATACACTTTCCACATTAATAAATATTAATAAACTTACACATTTTTTAACAAAATAATTGTAAAAATGTATTTATCTTCAATTTGATTGGCCTAAAAATTAACATGTTATTACAGCCTTCAACAATTTCAAGAAAAATATGATGTCATTAACATTTATGATAGCATTTAGCACTTAAGTTTAAGGTTGTATCATTACATTAAAAAAAAGAACATCGGCATTCAAGTAAGAGAACATATTTATGTTTTGTGGGTTGTGGCTCTCGAATATGGAACATCATAATGAAGAGGAGATCGGGATACCCTACAGTCACATGGAGGTGACGGTGGGGACATAGATGAATCGATATTTCTCCCTGCAAAAGAAGTTACCGTATGATTAATACCTCTTTGAAGACATTATGAGGCCCTCGCTACACTGCTGTAAGAAGGAAGAGATTTTTAACTCCACACATTGGTCTTCAAGCATACAATACTTTACTGAGCTTTCTAAATGACCCTTGGATTTATTCGCACCTGAAATTTCAAATTACCTATACCTATAACATCAATATGTATTGACGGTAAATTTCATTTTTATAATATTTATGTTTATGATTTTTCATATATGTACACAAGTTATATATTTTTACATATTATACATATATTTACAAATAACTTTGTAGAAAATATCATTATTTACTACCACCTAATTTTTTTATTATCGATATTAAACAACTAAAATTTAAAAAAAAACTACCAACAAGCTATCAATTTCCAGTCTAGGTAGGATTTTTATTTCAATGTTCAAAGAGGACCCATCTGGCTCCAAATAATACAATATAATCTACTATAAATCTATGCAAACTACAATTCATCCCTCTTTTAAAAAAATACATGTGTCTTGGTAAACTTCGTGAAAGGTATTAAAATCTCTTTTTACCACGAAACATTGCGATATTAATTTTTTCACATTTGTAGTTTTAGATTGGTCTAGATGAAAAGCCCTAATCTTTTTAAGTAGTAACGAAACGCCTCCATAGATAATGCAAGAGTGTTCGTTGATAGATAGGAGGTTAAATTTGACATTGTTTAGACATTTTTTGTAATTTTAGATGTAAAATACTTACAAATATTTTATAGAACCGTCACGTATAACTTTCATATTTAAATTGCCACAGTAATTGCTTCCTCCAACTCTTGCTATTATTCCTACGCTACTAATGGTACCGCTATCACAAAGAGACTGCACAGACCACTTGAGCAACTTCCTTCTTCGAGTCCAGATTACGCATGTGCCCCTCGGCCTTGCCCTCCAGCTCGCACGCACACCACCGGCATTCCTCACTCCTCTGTCTCACATCCTCGCATTATTGGACAACATGCTCCACTGAACTTACAAAGAATCCGCTACGAGATAGTGATTTCAAGAAATTTCCATCTAAACCCCAACCCTGCAGGCATGCCTTTAACCATTTCATTTATTCGAGAAGATATAATCTTTCGCAGCCACCACTCATGAGTCATGATGCATCACTACAATACCAATGCTAGGTAAATCTTTCTCCTATACAATAATCATTTCCTTCATCATTGCTTGTAGTTATACGATCATATAATATATCTATCTTCCGGCGTGTACATTGTCAATTTAACTCCAGCAGTATTTAGGAACATTGTTGCTCTTGTTTATCTTATGCTTTGTATCCACATTTGTATCGCTTTATAGTTTTATTTGATAACTTTTATGATAGTTCTAAGCCATATAACCAATTTATCTCTAAAAACTCATAATCTATGTATTTTCTTGTTTCCATAGTTATATATATGGTCAATAAAATAACTAACATGCAATCCGCATTACACAGTACAAGTACTTGTCGAGTAAATTAAATACTTTTACAATGAATTTCTTTTTGTGCCAACTACTCAAATACCTAATATGGACTAACAATATGAAATGCTACATTGTATTTGGTTTGATGGTAATATTTGATTTCCTACAGTTAAAAATTAAGAAATAAAGTGTTATGCATTAAAGAAAAAATAAAGAGAATTTATAATGTTTAGAGTAAGTTGCATTTATTCATGTAGAAATATAGCACAATATACCCATAAAAAAGCAAGTCCAAATTAGGTGTTTTATAGACATAAACAAAATAAGATTTTTATACGCAAAGCTAAAAAGTTGGTTTGGACATCATTGCGTGGAAAATATTAATTCCTCTGCATTGAAAGCCATTGAGTCAACCCATAATTTCATCGAGAAGCCTGCATCTCTTCCTAACTCTTTTATCAATGAATGTTAGCTGAGAATCCTTCTGCTTCTTCAGCCATTTGGGTAATTTTCTATTTTTATCAGCATAGCTTTTTCTTAATTTTCTTTTCATTTTATCTTTATGAGACATTTTCATGCACTCTTCAAACTCAACAGAATTCTTAGTTCTTTTATTAATATCAGAGCCCACCCCTTCGTGAATAATGTAGCACCAGGCACACACCTCATAAATAATCTCAGCTGATATATTCTCAAAATAAGCTTTGCTGCAATATCTGTTAGAAAAAGTACATGATCAATTGTAAGTTCACGATTTAGTACAAGGTTAACCAAAAATTGTAAGTTCATGATTCTTGGATTGTTAAAAAATTAGTAGATTTTTGAAATATATAATTAATTGATGGAGTTTTATTCGATATTTTACATTAGAAGAGTTTAGCATATTACATGTTCCGTTTTTCACGAACTTTAAAATTACCCTCATATTAAGTTACCCATCATATTAAGTTACCCTGGTCGTTTTAAATCCATCATATTATACACGCAAATAATTTAATTTCAATTCCATCTTTTAATAGAAATTCCTCTTTCTTTCTTTGGAAAAAAAAGTCCATGACAAAGTTTCCACCTATCCCAGCTTGCATTTTCTCTAAATTACAATATATTGGATGAAAAATTTATTGTTCAAAAAATGGAGATGAATCGTTAGCTTACAGATGCTGAAAACGTAATAGACATTTTGTGCACTGGAATAATCTGTTTTGGAAGCCCACATCGCCACACATGCTGCACTTCATTGATGCTTCTGATCTGCACTTTGAGATTGTTTGCATTCCACAGGTCTAAAATTGTGTGGAATGCTTGCGAAATAAGTTATGTAAAGACGCCCTTCCCAGATGTTCGAATTTTGCTGACTGTTTCTGCAACGGCAGAGACGAGAAATTAGGGAGAAACTGTATTCCGTGTTAAGATACAAGATCATGTTGACCAGAATTCTTCCATATGGTGGAAAACTTATTGAGTAGCATGGGGCCGTGTTATGATTTTAATAGATTTAAATTGAATTGCCGTTAAAAAAGGGTTGTAAGTTCGAATTGAGGAAAAAAGTTTCATTGTACTATAGAAAATATTAAATATCGACATTTCTTTCGGCAATGTGACCATTTCATTGGAGGAAGGTGTTGGCGGCGTGGGAGTGCATGTTTTGGACAAAGTAGAGCCACATTACCAACGTAGGATATACTCTATACAAAATGCACTGACCTCCAGCCAAACTACATAAGAAACACATGTATGCTCATTGAAAACCAGTCATCCGAAAAATATTTTGACACGAGTCTCATAGTGACAAGGACAACTTGGATTGATGACTTCAGTTTTCGATGTGTATTTTGTAAAATAGAGAAATGCATAGCAAAATGTTTATTGAAGAAGGTGTTGATTGAGAAGAGAGACAAAAAAATGTAAGATTGACCCAGGAGATAAAAAAACGTAGTGTTGTTTCTATAATACAGATTGTTCGTTAAGCTGGGAAAAAAGCCACTAGGATAGCACATAGGCTTTTGAAAAACACATTTGTTGAACCTATTACATACATAACATCTTCCTTCATCAAAGAAGGATATTAGACACAATGAATGTCAGAAATTAAAGCGTATTAATGAAGCTAATCAAATGGTAGTGAACCTAAGACGAGATTTAAATACACACTAGCTCTTAAACACAATGTTCACTAGAGAAATGTTGGATCTATAAATCAAAGTTGCACTCACTCCAATTAGGCTTATGTGGTTGAAAAACATAGTGTATTTTTCAACAATAATTGGAGCTAATATGAGACTTATACCTTCTCATGTAGCTATTATGATTTATGCATTCCCGATACTTGCACAAGCTAAGATGAAAATATAAATTACGACTTCAATCATAGAACAGATGCTAGCTGAGAAGGTACTAGTGAGCCGAAGAGGAGATTGAAAAGCACACTAACTATGAAATTTAATAATTTTTGTAGAAAGCTTGGATACAAGAAAAACATACATAATAGATTTCTTCATCAATGCAAGAGATTAAATATAATAACTATCATAAATTACAACATTCTCATGATGCTAAGCAGATGTTAGTGACTCTAAGAGGAGATTGAAAAACTCGCAAATTCTGAAATAGAGCGTTCACTGGAGAAAGGTTGGATATAAATTCTGAATCAGTGCTTGAGATTAAACACGATGATTCTGGGCTTTCAAAAAGGTCTTCCAACATCTGAATGATACGTTTAACACTTCTAACCTATGATTTGATATCTAGAGAATGTAGAGAGTTGATGGGACCAAAACTGATAATTGGAGCTCATTTTGGAAGTATCTTTCTGGAGCTTGTTAGTGAAATATGCAGTTTGCACTTAATTTTGTTAAACCAAGGTGGCTCCGAAATGAATGCGGTAGAAGTGTTTTTCGGTGAAACAGACAAAACCAAATATACTACACGTTTTCTATACACCAATGATGAGGTTTGCGGTGGTAGATTCTATTTTAGAGATTCATAGGCGTTTAAAATACATGCAAATTTTAAATAGGTTTAGCAAAATGGAGCAGTCGCCTCCTACGGCTAGTTCATCAAAATGGGCTCAAAAACCTGTGTTAACTAGATGGAAAACAAATTTGCACATAAAGTTTAAAAGATGTAATGACCTCTATACATATATCAATGAATCAATTGAAAACATAAAACTTGAAGGTGGAGTTTTTACAAACACTTGCCACAAGTTGGTTCGGGAGTGCAAATATAGCTTTTGGAGCACTGTTTTTACACCACGGGTTGCATTTTTGAAAACATTTATCTTTCATCATTGGAGGTGCAACACGCAAACAGAAGGGAAAATCATGTGTTCGGTTTATCCTAAACATGTTCAAAATTACGTTCATTGTCCTATTGCTCATAATGAGCTCTTTTCATGGTTGGTTAAAGTTGGTATGAACGCCGTTTTAAAAAGGGTTACAACTTGGTTTCGCTAGATTATTCTATTTACCCACTTTGATCTACAACAAAATAAATGTTTACTTTACTCAAACAAAGATTGTGAGCAAGAAAGCGAGGTAAGAGAAGAGGAGGAAATCCATGCTTGGAAAAAAATGGGGATTGTTGTAGGTTGCAAAGAGGTTCTACTTTCCCGTAACTCGCGAGCAACTCATCCAAATATGCATCGAGATCTCTGCTAATTGTTTATGAAGAACTCCATCTTCTATCGTTTTGAGGGTTTTCCATACCCTATTCTCAAATATTCATTTAGGTAGAGACCAAGAGTATATTGGTAAGGGCATTCGAATTTGTTGGATATGTGAAACATGAAAATATTAAAAGAATTTTCTTACCAATGTTATGTGGGACATCTAAGCCACTCAAAGTATACACTAGCAATCCTACGTGAAATGTACGATGGAAACGCCCAAGGAGATCTATTAGAGGATTCATAGTAGAGGGAGAGAAACAATGGGAGAGGAAGATGGGTGAAGAAGAAGGGGTTAGAGGAGGGTAATTGCGAGTGTGGTGAAAGCAAAGAGGAGAATCAATGTGAAATCTACCATACAAAAATGACATCACATATATGTCAATCATATGAGGAGACATGGGTTGTTGTAGTAGATGATGTAGAAATAACATAAAGAGATATTTGTTAATGTAAGGAGCGACATTTTTTTTTTTTTCAAGTGAAATTGGGTTTGTAATTTCAGCCCTTGCATAAATATAGATAAGAAGATGTGTACTGAAGTAGAATCAAGGTGGCGACCTCATGTAAATTTTCTTGTTCAAAGATTAGTGATGACATCGTCATTCAACAAATACAGAAAAAATGGATAGGTGTGGGTATTAACGAATGTTCGAATTTTGGTGATTGTTATGCAATGGCAGAGACAGGAAATTAGGGAGAAATTGTATTCCGTGTTAAGATAGAAAATCATGTTGACCAGAATTCTTCCATATAGTGGAAAACTTATTGAGTAGTATGGGGCCATGTTATGATGTTAATAGATTTAAATTGAATTTTCGTTAAAAAAGGGTTTTAACTTCTCGAGTTGGGGAGCAAGGATATGCCGTAATATTTGCGGGTGGATGTTATAGCTATAGGGTTTTTTTGGGGGGTGTTGTGTTGGTGTTGTGTGGGTTTCTGGTATACTGTGTATTTGTTTTGGCTTGGGTCCTAAGAATTCATGTATCCAACATTGTTAAGATGGGGGTGATGTGAGGAGCATGTTATGTAGTAAAATTTGGAGAGGAATACTGTGAAGGAAAAAAATGGTGTTAAAGCTAACAATTACTTTTTAGTTGTTTTCTGTTTCACAATTTTGTTTAGATCTCGAATATTGGAAGTTAGTTATTATCGAAATTATTAAAAGGAGTTTTTTTGCATATTCGAAATGTTTTCATTCCATGATCTGTAGCTAGTTGAGCTACAACATTATCTTTGCCCATGTGCCAATGTAATGACATGATGAACCAATAGCCTAATTCGACAAGGTGGAAAATGGTGAGCATTTTTAATGTAATATGTCATTAGTCAAAGTGCGTTATGGTTTTGTCGGTTAGGAACGTAGTTTCAACCCATTGACTATAGCTAGGACATATCTGTAGCTTAGTAAATGGGCACGCAAATAGTGAACCGAGTAGTTTTATGTTGGAAACAATACATGAAAAATTTTGTTTTCTTTTTTTTTAAATTCCAACAAATTTGGTAATGTATGTGAAATATATGATTATGTAACATGTAAATAGCCTCCAAATTTTTATGCTTAGAGGAAAATAACATACATATCCCCAAAATACCGACAAGTAATATTCCGAGCAGCATTTTAGAAGCTTTTAATATTAATGTTGAATGGTTGCAAGTTTTATTAACTATTCATTGCATCGGTTTTTGCTTGTGATTGTGGATACGAAAAATTTAAAGAGTGGTTGTGGAGCATGTAAGGTAACATATCTTTACTGGCAATAAAGTGCCCAAGTTAAAAGATTACTAGGGTGGTTGTGTCACACTGAGGTCTCTAGTTTTTATGATTGAATTTGATAGGTGTAAATAATTTGAAATTTGAAACCCAAAATTATGGATATGTTAAGAGGTGAGAGGATACACCTAAGATAAGAGATTACTAGGGTGGTTGTGTCACACTGATTTCTCTAGTTTCTAATGGTTTTTTTATTCTAATATTCGCCATGTTTAGTATGGATTGGGATATACACAAATATATATTGGATGTTAGGCTGAGAATCCTTCTACTTTTTCTAAATTTTCTTTTCACTTTGTCTTTATGAGTCATTTTCATGCACTCTTCAAACTCAACAAAATTCCTAGTTCTTTTATTAGTATCAAAGCCTACCCCTTCGTGAATAATGTAGAACTAGTCACACACCTCATAAATAATCTCACCGTGATATATTCTCAAAATACGCTTTGCTACAATATCTATTAGAAAAGGTACATGATCAATTGTAAGTTCATGATTTAATACAAGGTTAACCAAAAATTGTAAGTTCATGGTTCTTGGATTGTTAAAAAAATATTATATTTTTGATATATATAATAAATTGATGGATTTTTTATTTGATATTTTTTGATGAAAATGATCTTATATTATATTAATTCAATATGATACAAGATGACTTAAAAAAGTAGTCGGTATGAGAGCACGCCCCAAAATCACAAACAAAGCTAGGTCGAGCCTAGAGCAATAAGAGTCAAACTAGGCCTAGCCTAGGAGAATACAAAAGAAGGCATCACTTAAAAGCAGGACAAAAACACAATCAAAAGGCATCAACAAACATACCTGAGGTAGGCAGATCCTAATCATCCGGCCACCCCAAGCCAAGCAATTCCTTATCAACATTTGGAAGCTCCCAACCAAAGTGAAATTTCTTCCTCCGAGTCCCCTTCCCCACGAGTAGGAATGGCAAGGCTAAGGCGAGGAAATTTTTCTACTGGTGGCGGAGGTGGAGGTGGGTTCCAAGAATCACTGTGCAAAGAAACGACAAGGTGGCGAGGCCCACCCATGTTGGTGAGGCGGCAGTCCCTAGCCACTGTTGAGCCGACGATCCGCGACAGAGAGCCTTAGCCACGGCGGTGGCTGTTGATTAATTACTCTGGTGAAATGGCCCCGAGGAGCGCAAGTGTGACTTAAAGCATAATTTTGAGACCGGTTGCGCTAACCACCATGGGAAGAGGGTGAGGAATGCCTAGTGGAAGATGGAGGCACTCTGGCACCATTGCACGGGGTTTCCCAAAGTGGCGTAGCGAGGTCGAGGTGATCCACCTCCAGCGCCACCTTGTTGGCCTGAAATTGAATCTACAAAAGCACATTAGAGATCACCATAGATTTATTATAAACTGAGAAAGATTGATCAACTATAGAATTAGCAAAGAAAAAATCATTTCTTTCTTTCCATATCTAAAACAGAATCTCCCCCCTGAAAACATGCCAAATCTAAGTGAACATAAGAAAAAATTTGGGATTATCTCCCAAAAGGATATACTACCAAGTGAAGAGGTGGGGTCGTGAAGGAAAGAAAAAGAATGGATCTGTTCTCTACGCAAGTTGATCATTGGGACAAAACCTATGATATGCAATATCATTTCCATATGCCCACAAAAGGGCAATTGGGATTCGGGATCCCAATTTGAACAAGATGAACGCCGATAGGAAGACCTTGGTGTAGAATACACCAAAGAAAATCAACAATCTTGGGCAACACACATATATTCCAAACAGTTTCAAAGCACCTACCCTGTAGCCAAAATTGAATGAATTCCCCAACATGTATTAAGATTTCCCACCATGGGAAAATGGGGTGAGAACCAACAATAGTGTTTGCTAGCTTTGTAATTACATAATGGGGTATAGGTATACCACTTCCATTCTATCCACCATGGGCGAAAGGAATGCACAACAATCTTATGCAACATGTGATTAGGAACCGAATTGATCACAACAGTAAAAGTATCCTTGTCCTGGTTAGAAAGATGAAACAGAGATTTAAAATTTGGCCAAGAGGACCAGGATTGATCATTTTTGTAGAAGTCATCTATGGTGTGAATTACGTGCTTAAATAATTTGAGCACGGAGATTCATGGGACCTCTACTAAGCATTTATCTTGGGCTTGAAAAATTAGCGACCACCAAAAAGACTATTGGTTGATAGAAATCCCATTACAAAATCCATCCCCCTTCCACAAAAGCCATGGTTTGACACATTCCCACACTTTCCAAATACTCTTAAGCACAAAGGTGCTAGCAATTTTGACAGGCACTTAGTGATGATAAAATTGACAAACCCTAAGCCTTTCCATATAGGGCGGTTATAAGGAGAACCTTCTGTAATACCGTGCCATATGAGAACTTTCCAAGCTTCTTAGCCAGTAATGCTTCTTATAATCAATTAAGTGAAAAGAGATTTTCCTTGATGTTGAATGTGAATAAGCCCGAGGCCTCTTGTAATGCCCCGTTCGGCGTTTACCCTAGTTCTTGTCGCAATGACCCTTTTGTTGAGCGTCGAATGGCTGTGTGTATTTCCGTTGTCTTAGATCTTGTCTCCGTGATGTTTTAGAACCTTCCCTCTCCTTCTTGCGTTCTCAAGTCATTATTGACACCTCTGTGTGTGGACTGTGTAATGCTTCCTGTGCTGGCCTCCGCAACGATCGTTACTTTTCCTTATTTAATGAAGTTTGTGTCTTCGAAGCCTTGTAGGCAGCTGGAATAACGTTTGGGTTTTGTTAGGGCATGTCCAGTTAAAAAGAGAATGCCCATAATAATAATAATATTCCTTTTAAATTCGTCGACCTCGACTGCTGACCATTATGACTATAATTGATAATTATTTTACAAGCTGTAAAATGATAATAATGATAATAATAATAATAATAATGACATTATGATTGTATTATCGATCAACGATTGTATTTTGTTATTATTTTCTTTATATCGATTGTTATCGATATCATCCTTTGTTATCTTTAAACTATCCTTTTAATTTGTTTGTCGCTCCCGCTGATCGAGCCTCGTTGCGCAAATGAGGAAGAGTATGTTTTGTGGTGGCGCCATGGTTTGGGGGTGGTGTTCGCGTAAATATTTTATTTAAGTACTCAACCCCGTTCTCCTCCTGGGTCGACCGATCCCTCAATCTTAGAATTGTTTTAAATTACTAATTTTAAATATGGATTTTTATGTCCCCAACCGACCTTGTCTCTCCCTTTTGATCTCCTTGTGTACCACGTTTGGCGTGGGGAAGGGAATGTTAATGTCTTTTGACTTTTTTTTCCTTGGTTGGCTGGAGGTGGGTGGCTTTAATAGCCACCTGCCATTGCATTAAAAACCCCATCCTTCTTGGCGTGTTCAACCTTCCTTGTTGGTGGCCGCACATGCCCCATTTATTAAATTTTTGATTTGCAATCTGCTGTCTTTCGTGGTCTGCCTGCTGTTTTCTACCCTGGCCACGTGAGTTGTGTGGTGAAGGGATTTTTGCTTGGCTGCGTTTCCCCCTCTCTTTCCTGTATCAAACGTGGAATCCTATCATGCGTACCATTTACTTCTTCTCTGCCCCGTAGATGAGGGCCTGATAGCACAATATGGACATGGTTTTATGTTGTTTCCTGATACGTTTTGGGGGAAAGGAGCATTGTTTTCTTGTTGGCCGCATGCAATGTAAATATCCTCATTTTTTTACCCCTGTTTGGCCCTTCCTTGCTATCCTGCCCTCGCCAGTTGGGTTTGATATGGTGGTTATAGATGAAGCTACAAGCTAGTGAAGTAGGCGTGTTACCTCCACTTTCTTTGGGTGCTGCGAGGTGTGTTCTTGTCGGGGATCCACAGCAACGACCTGCAATAGGAATTAGCCAGCGGCAGGCATGTTGCAGTATAGTAGAAGCCTTTTTGAGCGCTTCCAACAAGTAGGATGTCCAACTATGTTGTTATCTGTTCAGTATCGAATGCATCCTCAAATTTGGGATTCTCCTTCAAGATATTTTTATCAAAATCAATTAAGTGATAGTAAGAGTGTTACCAGGAGACCTGATGAAATTTATTGCAAAGATTCTCTATTGAGACCTTACTTGTTTTACGATGTAACTCATGGAAGAGAATCTCATAGAGGTGGATCTGTTTCATATCAGAATATTCATGAAGCACAAATTGCCTTGCTGCGTATTCCTACCCCCCCTCTTTCCTGTACCAAACGTGAATCCAATCATTCCTTCCATGCGTGCCATTTTGCCTCTGGCCACATGAGTTTGGGAGGATGTTGTTGGGGATTTTGAAACCGTTGGAGCTCAGCACCCAGTGCAGTTAGCAGGGGTTAGACAACGGCATTTTCTCCTTTGCTTTCCTCCCGTGACGTCTTAAGGGGAGCACAGGTGTGTGTTTTTCAAAGCCAAAAGAAGTGGATCAGTGGGACGTGTGGCTTATGCAGTCCCTGCTGGATGTGTTGCTGGTGGATGCATTTAAAATAGGCATGATAAGACTAACCCTCTCTCTTAATGATTTATCCCTTTTAGTATTTGGGTAAATCAATCTTTGCAATTTTGTTCGAATGCTGTAGATGTGGGTTTCTTTTGGAATGTTGATGTGTTTTTGTTTTACTAAGTAAATAGCATTTGGACTCTGGATATTATATAACATGTATTGACATATATTGACTCTTTCTTGAAAGAGATGCCCAGAAAGAGATGGGTTTCAAATGACTTTTAGTCATAATTGCATGAGCTGATCTCTCTCCCCTTTACAGTTTATCTTAATTACCTTTTGACAAGAAGAAATCTCTCTCCAATGATTCTTGCTTATCGACCTTATAAAGTTGGTTTATCTTTTTGCCATGATTATTCCTGTGAACAGTGGTTTCTGTAGAAAATATTGTGGTGTGTGAATGAGATTTAGAATATTCCTTGTATTGTTTTTAATTGTAGAACATGGCTTGAAAACGGGAATTTTCTTGGAAGACTATGTTTGTCTTTTAATGTGGTTTGATAATGATATAAACCCCTTTAGAATTGGGGGCTTCTATTTGGGGAGTCGTACTGGTTTTACTGGTCTTTCTAGATACCATCTGACTCTTTTGATTACCGTTTACCTTGGGGATTATTGAAAACCCCTCACCAGGCCCTCTGTTATTATTATTACTATGAGCTTATTTTTAGATTGGAACGCTCCTGAAGCATGTGTTAATGGGGTTGTTTTTGTGATCTTTTTGGATACGGTAAGCACTCAAGACGTTAGCTTGTGTGGATAATTATATGGCTTAAGTTGAGGCACTACTTGGATCTTCAAATCAGTTAAAGTAATATTGGATACATCGAACTCTCATGAATGTGTACATCCTTCAAGTTGACTGACATGTGATGGCCCTATGGCATATGAATTCAGGAAATGCTTGAATTATGAAATTACAAATTTATCCTATACTTTGACTTATAAGCTTGTTGAAATGCTTTTTGGTAGGAAAATAGATGAATAGGGAAGTTATGAGAACTACCCTAAAATGGATTCATGCACACCTTAAGTAAAGGTAAAGGTAGCAACTACCATAACGGGACCGTGTACATACCATGTATGACAAAGAAGGATAGAAGTTGACCTGAAATTATTTAACTTCATTATATAGAACAATAATTAATACCCATAAATTGGGGTATGCAAGTGGAGGTTGAATTATATAACATGATATATTAGGTTATTAGGTAACCAGTAAGGATAAATATTTTATTTCAATACTTGGTTAACGAGTGGAATATTTTCTCATTATTTACGATGATTATTATGTTAGCTAAAAATTGATACTTGCATCTCAATTGGGAGTTGAGATAATGTTGATACTTGTATTTATAGTGGCTTGGACCATGCTTACATATCTTAGCTAGTCGAATATATCTTTGACATATTAGCAAAATATGACAATACTGTTGATCGTGACTCATTCCAACGAGTTGGACTCTTATACTAATAGAAACATATAAAGACATGGTAATAAGCAACCAAAAGGATATCTAAGTAATATATGAACTCATGGATTGGTGAAATATTTGTTAACATAAGTATATTCTTAAAATTGTGAGGTAAATATCAAAATTATACTTACATATAATCATTGATTATCTATGAAGGTTTGATGCTTGAGTAATATCGATGAATAATATAAGATTGATACTTGTATTTATTATAGAACTTAACGTCGTTGGTGTTGTTATTTAATTAAAAGATAATATTATTGGATACATATGTGGGAGAAGTAGATTGAAGGTATAAAGTGAGCGATATTATTATTACTGTAATTTAAGTATGATTAATTGCATGGTTAAGGTTGTATATCTAGTCACTTGGAATTGTGTTCTTATGTAAGCAGATCTTAAGGAAGTGAACATTAATGAGTATGAAATGTATTATCATGAGATGTGCAGTTAAGTTTTGAATGTATGTTAGAAATTATTTGATAGGGAGTATTGCAAACTTTCATTTATTTAAATGCTAGATGGCATAAGTTATTAGGTGAGGTTTATATCTTATCATGCTCAGTTCTAGCGAACTGACTCTAGTATATATTTGTGCAGATGGATTATGCAAGTAGATTAAAGGAAAAGAGTGTAAAAGTTTCATCAGTTCAAATTATGAAGTTCTTTGTAGAAAGTTCAATGCGTTGTAAAATTTGTAACATTGCTTGCAAGGAGTTTAGAAGATCTATCGTCTTGGTATGTTCGGAAAACTACGTGGTGAAGTGCTCTTTCCCTTTTGTTGTTAGACTAGTAACTTACCTTGGTGAGAAATGATATTCAATCATTACATTGGCATAAGTATTTAAAAACCTTGATTTTGAGAATAAAGTGTTAAGTCAAAACTTTCTGACACCTTGTAATGATGTGTTATAAGTAAAATTAAATGGAGTGGTTAACCCTTATAGAAGTTAACTAAATATATATATTCAAATAAATTAATGTAGAGATGACTTACTTGAGAACAAGAGATTCCTAAAGTAATCAAAGGTGAAACTATCCTTGTAAAGTAAAATTTTATAATTTGTTAACCCTAGCTAAGCTAGCAAACATTATCTTTATATGGTGACTTCTTAAATGAGTTTAAGGGAAACCAATGGTTAGTTGTTAGAGTATAATAAGATTTATTAAGTAGGAAGAAACAATTTAGAAACCACGAAATTTATCTCTCAGCCTTTTGGAAAGTAATAGTTCCTGTTGTAAAGCTCTTTCAGTGAAGCCTAAGTAAAATCTTTAATATTTGTGGATAAAACCTCAAGCTCCAAACAAACCACAGTAAAAACTAATGACGACTTAAGGGTGAATTCAATTGACCTTCTTCCTTTAACTTTATCCAAGGTGCCTTGTAATTTTCTCTTAAGTTTGTTGAACGTGAGCCGATGTTGTCATAAGGGCATGAACGAGTTCTAGTAACGTAAGTGTGAATAGATGGCCTTGTGGAATTAAATTACCATCTTTATCAAATAAATAAATAAAACAAATAATTGTCATAAAGGAGAAGACTTTAAGTGAACTACTCTACAGTGTATAAGAAAATAACTCAGTTTGGTAAGATGAATTTGTATGAATCATATTTGAATCTCTCTGAAAACATAAGTCATGAGTTAAAGGGTGTTTTATCAAAATAAATAACCTTTAATCATTTCTTACTGTGGCTTGCCCTAGCCGTGTGAGTGTCATGTGGTTGGAATTCTATGTTGTTCTGTCAAAAAGAGAAGTGTATTATCCTTTTGGGTGTGAACATTTCCATGCTGACCTTGTGGTCATCCTCATAACAAGTGGTTCCTAGAGTTGGTTGTAACCTTGTGACGACTTGTTGTGTCGTGTTATGTGTCGAAGCAAGTCAAAAAAAAATTATCCTGTGTTTTCTGTGTTGTTCGTGTGTGAAATTTTGGGTCGTTACACCTCTAGAGTTTCGAGCCAAGCAACATATATCCCAGGCTACATGATGAAAACCTTTTCCTGTACAATAATTAGCCCATAATAAATCTTTGAGCAGTTTCTCAAACTTTTGAATAGAGGCTTTAGAAGGAACCCAACATGACGAGTAGTAAACATGTGTGGCTACAAGAGCTTTAGAGAAGATTTAGAATTTTCTTTCCAGGATAAAGGCCTCATGATCCAATATTCCAAATTTTTAGCCACTGTTGAATGACATAATGTAATAGTTCAGCCGGGGAGAATTGAAAAGCAAAAGGAATACCCAAAAATTTAAAATTCTCACCATGTGTCAGGATTTTGCAATCAAAATTGGCAAGCCACAAGTGCAGGAAGTAAAGATTATCGATAACACTGGGTTTTTTGCCATTGAATGGATGAGCTAGAAGCTAGGTAGAAAGTATCCAAACATTACATAACATTGCAAATGTTGGTTTCATCTTCAATAAGTGTAAGAAAGGAATCGTCTAAAAATTCCCATTAAGAAGTTTTGAGTTGGGTTTAGTAGGCAGTGAGATTCCACGAACAAGACCATGCACTTTGGCATGAGCTAAGAGACAACCAAATCCTTCGGCCACTAGCACATGCAATGCAGTGGCAAGAGGAAAACCTTGCCGAATAGACTAAAAAAGCCCAAAATATTCTGAGATGAGGCCATTAATAGAAATTTGAACAGAGGCATCTGCAAAAATCATATTGACGGATTGAATAAAAATGGGTCCAAATCCAAGGGCTTTAAGCATGGTGAGAATGAATTACCATTCAATCCGATCATAAGCCATCTCAAAATCGATCTTGATAAACATGGCTTTCTGATTAGACCTGCGGGCCCATTCCATGCCTTCCCACACCGCGATGATGTTGTCTAGGATGAATCATCCCTATATAGATCCTATTTTATCTGGTTGAATAATAACCGGCATAAGATTGTGTAATCGCATAGCGAATGCTTTAGCAATGATTTTGTAGGATACATTCAGCAACGTAATCGGACCACCAACAGTGATTTTCTTGGGGTCTCCTTGCTTAGGGATAAATTTGATGTTTCCCTTATTAATGCTTGCCCTAGGGATTGATTCTGAAATCCTTCAAGATAGACCTGAAATAGGTCTTGTCCGAAAGAATCCCAAAGGGCTTTATAAAATTCACAAGAGAACTCATCGCAGCCCAGTGCTTTATCATTAGCCATTTTTATAGTGGCTTCATGAATGTCCTAAATGGTGAGATTTCTCTCGTCGATAACCTTTTGAGCCTCTGATAGTTTGTGTGACACAACACCCTAACATTTATGAAGAACAACTTGGCGAGCTACATAGGGTGGTTAAGCTTGAAAGACGAGCTTGTAATGACACACAAAGGCTTGCAAAATAAGTTGTGGGTCTGTAATCCAAACTCTGTTGTCCATGATAGTTGGAATTTGTTGGGAAGGATTTCTAGTCTAGAGAGAAACAAATAATTATTTCAAGACCCAATCTCCAATCTTGACCCAATGCATCTGATCCTGGATTTGTGCACCTCTCGCATCAGTAGTTATCTACAATTTGGAGTTGTTTACGGAGCGTAGTAACTTCTAGTTGTAGAGCTTTAGAGAAGGGATCGCCTTAGAGCGCCACCATCATCCGGCCGAGAGAAGATGTGTTAGAGGAGTATGAGTAGTGCTAAATATTTTCCAAATTTGTTGGCCATAGATTCTAAGAAATCTAGTAGTCTGAGTCATCGCATATTCCCACCACTTTATATCTAGGTGACTTACATAGGTGGATGAAACCTCTATCAGTTCTAGGTCGTGGAATTAAGTTCCAAACCCATTTAAAATTATTGACAATGGGGCCATGTTTCATCACAAAAGTATTAAGAAATAATTGGCATTTATGACAAAAGGGGTGCATATCATGCCAACAAATACAAAATCGTATTGGAGAATGATTTGAAAGGACAAAGTCAGGCATGACTTCCACTGGCATAAAATAAATGCTATCAAACTCAAAAAAATATTGAGCTGACAACATGGCCCTGTCAATCCATTTAATAACATGATTTATCCCTCCATGAAGATTGGTCCATGTATACCAAGCTTCAGAGGTGGGAAAGTGAGAAGCGCTAGGATCAAAAAATATGAATTTATTATGCATGAATTACCACGCTTCCCTTTCACCATGTGTCCACCTCATCGTAGATGGCCACATTTATCATTAAGTGATTCAACCATATTAAAATCTGTAGTGCCCACTTCCCTTCGACACTTTTTTTTATTGATTATGATACTTTTAACTACACTTATGGATGTTATTGTAGCTTTTGATATGGCATGATGTTAGATGTTAGAGATCATGGACTATTGTTGAATTTGATTCATATATGATGCATGTGGATTATTGGAGACATTTTATATATATGTTGATATGCTGATTAACATGGTTGTGTGTGTGTGTGTGTGTGTGTGTGTGTGTGTTGTGTGGACATGTGATATTTCATCATTTTGAGTAGACCTAGAAAATTGAACTAATATTATGATCATATTGTTATTGATGAAATTGTAAATGATATCATTACTTGCCTAGATGATGTTTTGATTCATATATAGATGATTTTGGAATTATATTGTATATTTATTTTAGATGTTTTGATGCGGCCACGAGGCCGAAGGAGGTGTTATGTTTTTGCAGGTAAACATGTCACAATAAACATCGGGGGATTGGAGACCAACCACATTGGAATTCTAGATGAATTCAACAAGGGTCACCATGGCAACATGTATTTGTTATTTGTGTATGTTTGAATTGATGTTAGGGGTTCCCATGGGGGGAATCACCTTCAAATGTGACCAAGGGTTATGTGTATTTTTTTATTTAGTTTCTTTTGTTTAATTTTAGTATGTGATTTTTTTGTGATGTATTTCCCTTTATTATTTATTTAATTTGTGTCAATATTAGTGAGTAATAATGTTGTTAAATAAATAAAAATGGGTCAAAAGAATGCATTTATTAGAGTTGATGGCTCTTGGATTATGTGTTGTAAGTGATGTGTAAGTAACTTGGAGTGTGAAACACTCCACCTTCCTTTTGAAATTCGGATCTGTCCTTAGGGGCTGATTTTGGAGGCTTGTGGGACAAGTTAAACTTGTCCCACACCTCTTAAATTGCTATACCAACCCTACCTATGGGTTGGGAGTCAAAATTAGGCCTTATTATGTATTTTGGGAAGGCAAGTTGTAAGTTTTTATTGCACCTTCTTACATGTAATTAATTTTGGTCCTTAAGGGGTGTGGGCTTGGATTGTGTGTGTAAGTAAAATGTCATTTATTCACCCACTTATTAATTGTGCTTTGGAGTTTGAAGTTGACTTGTGAGGTGGAGTTGAGGATGAGTGATGTGGCATCCTACATGGAGCCACCTCATCCTCCTCTCTCCCTTTTCTATTTATTCAAATTTTTTACTTGTTTGGGGGTTACTTCATTTTGATTTTGTGCTCTTGCAATTTTGGAGAGCTTGAGGATTTTGGATGCTTGTGGAATTGTTGGAGCTTTTGGAATGTTTGGATTTGAAGAATCTTGTTGTTGAATTCTTGGATCAAGCTCTACCATGGAGAGGTAGGATCTTGACTCTTTTAAAATGTATTTTCTTTTATATTATGCATATGTGAATGTTGTTGAATGTTTTGGTATGTTTATTGGTTGGTTGGGTAGATTGCCTAAGTGTGGTGTAGGAGAAGACTATGGGGATCTTTCTTTTGGGGAGGCATAAGAGTTATATTTCATGTGGAGGGAGTTTGGGATGGGTGTTCCACCTTGGAAAAGAAATAGCTTGCATTTCTTACTTGGTCTATTTTATGAGGGATCCATAAGAGGAGGGAGGCATAAGAGGTACTTGAGGGAGGCATAAGAGTATGTAGGGGTTTGGAGATGATATATTGGTGGGTTTTAAGGTGGACACCCATTTCCCATTGGGAGGTATAAGAAGCTTTCCCCATAGATCTTACTCCTTTGGATTTTGTATGATGAGGCCTTATGTATTTTGTTGTTGTCTTTCTTGTGACTGTCACTGCATTATTTGGACTGTATGATTGTAAAATCTGGCATTGTGTTGTGGAAGCTTGTTTGTTGCCATGAGTTGAATCCATTTCCTATTGTAATGTGGTTGGGGCTCGGGGGCCAATGAGGAGGACGACTTCTCCTCTTCATTGGAATTATTGGTTGGGTGGAGAGCGTTGCCTCTCCCTTTTTTTTTTGTGACAAATGAAACATGGCGGAGCTCTCTTGTTGTTGTTCTGGAGCTATGCATGAAGACAAATTTTACAGTTCTCCTTGGTTCCTTATTGTAAAATTTCCCACTTTAAGTGGATGACTTTGTAATAGTATTTGTGGTGAAAAGTTGTTTTGTTTTTGACATGAAAGTTACATTCGAATGAGAAAGATTTATTTTGTAAGTTGTCTTCTGGTGAACGATAAAGAAGTTGTAAAGGAATTATTTCAGTTTAATAGAAGTTGATTTACTTTATACAAAATGGAGTTGTTATTTTTGAAACCTTTGTTGATTGAAATACTTTTGCAAACTCTCTGTTTGAAGGTTGGAAAGTCTATGTTAGGAAATATTACATTCTCTCAGATTATTTGAAAGGCACGTTTTGAAAATAGAACTATATTATTGCTCTTCATGCATTGATTAAAGGAAAGTTAAACGTTGTAAAATTGGAATGGAATGAACTTAAATATTTAGAGTATGGAAAATGAAATAGATTAATTTCCAGTTTAAAATGCGTAGATTTCTTTTAGATCACTAGTAAACCTGCAATAAACATCAGAAAAATGTTCAGAACAATCTACAACAATGAAATACAAGTAGAAACATTAAAATGAACTAAGGATGATCAAAATGCATCCCAAAATAGTTTATATTGCTCAATAAATTTACTTAGAACTTTATTAATCGAGCTAGAGGCGAAAAACACCTTTACAAAGAAAAGAGAAAGGAAATAAATCTGTTTTGAAATCCCAACCATAATCAATTAATCCTTGCAAATCTGTCCAATTTCTATCAAGTGTGATTCTCCATGTCGGTTTGGCATGTTGGAGAAGGAAGAATAGCAGATCGAATTAAAATCTGCAATTGAAAAGTTCAGTTCACATTTTTATGGCAGGAAAGACATTTTCTTAAATTTCACCCATCTAAGTTTGTTGAAAATAATATTTTGTGCTTCCTATGCAAATAGGAGTTTGAGCCCTTTTCAAAAGTTCTTATTTTCTCAAATCGAGCTTCTAGCTGAAATTTATGGGCGTATGAAGTTTTGTATAAATTCTGTTAAAAAATCAAAATAAATTTAAGTTCAAAGTCACTTTTACTAGGTTTCCTCTATGGCCTCACAACCCCACCACCTCATTTTGAAAACCACTTCTGCGGGTTCGCGGGACCTGCTCTTCTAACTTCACTTTTCAAAAATTGGCAAAAATCCTAAGACTCCCCACCGCCTGCCTCCCACATGTCATTGTTGGTCTGACACGTGGCTTCCTTAGGCATCAAAGTGGAGAAGCGGTTTTTTTTTAATGTTTGTGCTTTTTCAACACAAAGTATAAAATTCCTAAGTCTCTCTGATGGCCCGCCTCCCCACATGTCACTATTAGGTTGACACGTGGCTTCTTTGGTCATCGGCAGAGATGCGGGCTACTTTGACCCTTTTTGTTTTTCTTCTAAAGCCAACATTCCTAAGTTTTCCCCAACGGTCCGCTTTCCCACTTGTAGCTTTTGGGTCGGACACGTGGCATCTCTAGGCGTCGGTGGAGGTATGGATGTTTTAAAACCTTTTCGCCCTTTCAACAAAAAAAGAGTTAAAATCCAAATTGCCTCCGGCGACCCACCTTCCCGCATCAACATAAAAGCTTAGACACATGTCCTTTACGGATCTCAGGCATATTTTCTCCTTTTGGTGCAAGCCCGTTGCGGGCTAGTAGGCTCGCAAATGAAAATTGCTCTTTTTAGCAAAAGTGTAAAGTGCTAAACTATCTCCCCAGGCCCGCCTTTGGGAAAAAATCATCCCAAGGCCCACCAACCTATAACTTGAGAAATATGAGGAGTTACGAGGACTTATTTATATCATTGAAAGAGGAAGAAGTTTCCTATCTAATGAAAAAAAATTCAGGAAGTGTTATGTGCGTGAATTATAAATTATATCACCTTTTTAATTTAAATGCTTTGTTTCAAAAGCATGGGATGACTTTTAAGGGTCACCTTATGGGGAAGGGAATGTTTTTCTAAACCCATGTAAATAAGAACCTTGTTAGTGTTTAGACCTTGTGAAATTAAATACCTTGGGCATTTAATTGTTTTTGGCCCCTTTGACCCTCTAAAATTAATTAAGGAATATTTAACTATAGTGTTAATTTAATTATTTATTAAATTAACAACTAAGAGAAATTTAACTATATTTGGATTAATTACTCTCATTAATTTTGTAATGTGGATTTAGAGTTTATTATAACAGGGAAAATTTTATTTATGAATTATAATTGACTTTGAATCTTTGTTGTGACAACCGTAGTTTTCAAGCCTTTTTGAGGACTCACTTTTTCAAAAAAATTATTCCATAATTTTTCTAACTAAACCTAGGTTGTTCTTGGGTCTCGAGTGGATGTTTTTAGCGGGCATTACAAAATCTCCACTTATAACCCAAAGAAGCATCAAGAATGGAGTTGGCTATCCACCGCCACAGATCATCATCCCTTTCGACCACATCATTCGATGCGTAAATATTTATGAGCCCAAAAGGGCAGCCATCAATATTTAAAATGACTCATATGACACGGTTGGTAGGGTCGACACCATGGTCAATTAATAAATGTCACCATTTGGGAGCAAAAATGAAATTAATCCCCACGCACTACTTTATGATTGCTACTAAAGCCAAGTTGTCGTAAAGCTAGATGGGTTTGTTAACCATCCGTAATGAAAACTCTGTAATTTTTACTTCTTGAAAACAAAACATCCAGATTTGCACATCGTTGTCGAGTTTCACAAACTACATACTTATGATAGGAGTCTGTAAGACCCCTAACATTCCAAGATAAACAATTCATGGGAAACGTTTTTCCAAAGACATATCCCCATCCTCTAAGCCATCACAGGCATCATATTTATTGTGTACGAAATGAGCAAAGATTGAGTACAAAAATCTCCGCAGATCAACTTTTTCCAAATGGGGCATACTCAATGTTGTACTCCTCTTCGGTGGAATCCACATTGCATGTTGGGATATGGTCCCAGAGATGTAAGGACTTTGGGGTTGTTTCGAGGGCCCTTGTGAGTTGCTTGGCGTAGATTGAACCCGAATGTGGGATGGGAACATGAGAAACAAAATTTTGTCTCGTCCATGAGAACCAACACCACAAGGAGTGTGCTGGAATACTTTGCAAACGAGTAGCCTAGATGGTAACAACACTTGGTTCTTTAGCGAAATTGTATGCTCCTTAACCGAGATATTGAGAGATTGTTCCTTAACACTTGGTTCCTATTGGGCATGAAAACCAAAGGATTTGGATTGCTAGGATTTTTTCTTATTTCGCTGGTCCCCTGACAACTTGCCAACCTTCATCCCGTTGGTATTTGACTACCTCAGAGTTGTTTTAGCCACAGGATCACATGGTACATGTTGTACATATCTTCCCCCCTGGTAGATATAGACAAGCAAAAGAATATGGAAATCAAAGAAACTTAGAGCTCCGATATTTATTATGGCCACCAACAACCTAGGGTGCATGACATGAGGTGTCGACATGAAGAAATTTGTGCCTTGGCATAGGTAAAGGGCGCACGACATGAGGTGTCGACATGAAGAAATTTGCGCCTTACAGTAAAGGGTGCACGACATGAGGTGTCAACATGAAGAAATTCACGCCTTGGCACAGGTAAAGGGCGCATGACATAAGGTGTCGACATGAAGAAATTCACGCCTTGGCACAGGTAAAGGGTGCACAACATAAGGTGTCGACATGAAGAAATTCACGCCTTGGCGCAGGTAAAGGGTGCACGACATAAGGTGTCGACATGAAGAAATTTGCGCCTTGGTGCAGGTAAAGGGCGCATGACACAGAGTGTCGACATGAAGAAATTCACACCTATGGCACGGGTAAGAGGATGTCGACAAGAACATGGATGTGCCAAGGCGCATCTTCGGGAGGTGCAACATTTTGAGCACGATAGGAAGCAAGGTGCACTGATAAAGCAAACCTCAGTGCAGATATTCGATGGCCATAACATTTCATAGGAGCTCGGATTCATGCAAGGTTGGACTTTTCAAAAGCTTACAGGTCCTCTTCCAACTACAACTAGATATCTTTAATTGGGTGGGAACAAGTTCTTAAAAATGCAAAATACAGTTTGCCACTTTTTGGGTTTGCTAGGGTTCTCACCTACCACCATAATGAGATGAATTAAATGTAACCTAGAGGTGGTTGGGGTAGATTTGGAATTCCTCTCTCTTTTCTCTCTCATTCTTCCTATAAATTGTAAGGAGGGGCTTCTTTCTAAAGGTTGGACATTCTTGTTTTGCCCCTCCCTTCTTCTCTTTGGCAGGTGAGTTTGTGGAGTTCAAACCTCCCATTTAAAACTGTAATGCAACTTTGCCTCTTAGCATTTTGTAGTGTATTGTATCAATCTTTGGAGTAGATAATGCATGTCTGTGGATGATTCTCAACCCTCTCTGTGTTTATTTACATCCTCCTGATCTTTCACTACAATTTTGGTTATCTGTGCATGATCTTGCATTACATTTTAATGGTTTGTGTTTATTGGCAAGACAGGTGTTCTTCATTCCTCGGTGCATCACCTTTATTAGTTTAGGTTTATTTTATGCATCTTCTTACCCTGTCTCCTTGGCAAGTTAGATTAGGTTTTTGAGTAAACCCTCTACATTTTTATGTGTGCATGTGAATAGAGGAATAGGAACTAGCCTTCATCTGGAGAGCTTTTTCGATTTCGCAAGGTCCCACACTTGGGAAAAGCTCCATGTTATGCAATCACATTGAGAGTCTCAACCCATCAGGGTGCAGACACCCATGGTGCTGTGATTCGCCATCAACAGTTTTGGCATGCCCGGTGGGACCAAGAGGTCATTCCACAAGATTTGAAGGAATTTTCAAGAAATTTGGACTAAAAATTGTAGGTCTTACAATTTCAGATTTTTCACCTTCCAAGCTAAACTTTGAAATCGATTTTCAAGGACTTAACTTGCTCAAAACAAGTCAAAATTTCACCAGTTGATAGATCGAGGATAATCTTCAAAAGAATCCATCATTTTCATGCTCATTCTCTAACACATCCTGGAGACTCCAAAGTGATAGAATTTAGCGGGTGTAGTAAACAAAGTTTCCCGGAGCACATGAGAAGAATTCGAACCAAGTCTGATACTCGAGAAGAGGGGTTATTTGTCCACTTGCAACTATCACCAAGCAGAGGAAGGAGAGGAAGAGGACCACGAAGATCACCATCTCCACCTAACCGGACTTTGTCTACACCTCCACCTAGTAGACCTTTTCTCGCATCAACCAGAGTTCTTAGGCCAATCATAATGGCACATCTACCACCGAATCCCTTTGTCAATTTCACTAAGCAAAGATCCGACTTGCCCTCAACGCACGTAATCCGGTTCAATTTCAGCATCAAGAACATTCCATTTTTCACTGGAGAAAATCATACCAATCTCGGTGATCATGTCAAAGACATCGCTAACATTTGTGCAATCCATGAGATAAATGAAATGGATGTTCTTTGTCAAAATTGTTGGCATCTTCGCTTCAAAGGAAGGCATTGTAATGGTTTAGGAGCCTTGAGCTGGTTCTATCCAAAATTTGAATCGAGTTATGCATAGTTCTCCATGAGCAGCCTCGGAGAAAAGGGAGATAATTTGTCTCTACTAGAACAATTGATGACTATCAAGAGAGCTCCCCATGAGCAGCTAACTGACCTCAACTTCAGATTTCAAAGGTCTTGGGATAGAATTCTAGTGGCCGTTAGGCCAACAGCTAAAGGTGTTTTTCTATACTATCTTAAGGCTTTGAATTCTGATATTTCTATGTTAATTCAATCTATGGGAGGAACAACCTTACTCGCTGCTTATAGCATTTCCATTAGGGCTGAAAATGTCTTATTCAAGCTCACAGTCCGGCTCCTAGGCCTCCCATGCCCTTGTATCCAAACTTAGAAAATCCAAGCACTAGTCAAACACCCACTTTGGCTCCTATTCCCACTCCTAGAAATCAAAGTTCAAATGAAACTTCTACTTCAACCTCTAGTGCTTCAAATGAACTCCAAGAGGTTTTGAAACAATTACGAACATTGGAAATGAACCGGTGACTATCAAAATACAAAGAAGCTCAAAGTGCTAGACCATATCAGCCCCAAGCGCAAAGAGATCAAGCTAGGCCACCATACCAGCCCAATAGGCCACCTAATCCAGCCTACAAATCAAAGCCAAGTAAGGCCTTCCACCAATAGACCATTTCAGCCCTATAACCCCAATGTCACATCTCGCTTCTAAAGCATTAGTGCCAAGACAAAACAACATAGCTCAAGAGTACGATTAGTGTTTCCCATGCAATGAACCTCACAACCAATCTATGTGCTTCAATGGTGCTTTGAACCAAGCCTTGATGGCGACAACTACGGCATAGAGGGTGAAGTGATTCAAGAAACAAATCAGCAACAAGGACATCTCAAAAAAACACAAATTAAATGATACCGCACTTGCGAATTAGCAAGTCGAGGATTTTGTGGCATGAATCAAACAATTTCTCGATCAGAAGCAGCTAACACAAGATCAAAGAAGAGGAATATTGGTGAAGGGAAGTCATTGGCTCCAAGTGATCTACAACCTTCCATCACTCCACAAGGTGTTGGTAAGCAAAATATAGTTCCAAACATGCAAGGACAGCCCAAACCACCTTCTAAACCAACTCAAATGCCAGCTGTTGTTGCCCATGCACAAGAAAGGAATGTGCACCTAAAGGACAATAAAGAGATCTTTCATCCCCATTTACCATCATTGATCAAATGAAGAAGACAAATGTGAATGTATCAATGTGGGAATCTTTATCCATCCCAGGCCAAAGAGATCTTCTACAAGCTGCCATGAAGAATTGGTCAACTTCGAACCAACAGGTCCATATGCAAGAGAATGTCCTCATAAATGTTACTCATCCTAAAGGGAATCATGGAGGACAACAAGGTAAAGTTTTGAAACCCTCTCCATTCTATGTTTCATTAATCATTGGCAATAAACTAGTACACAATTGCATGATTGACTCTGGGGCAAGTAGTTCTGCGGCATGCCCAAGCAAATAGCTGATCAGTTGGGTCTCCAATATGAATTCATATCAAAGGGGTAGTGCAATTTGATGGGACAGCAAGAAGAATGGTGGGAGTGATTAAAAGTTTGAATCTTACCTTGCATGCATGCCCCAACGTTACCGTTTTGCAAGATGTGTCAATGATAGATTTGCCACCACTCTTTGCCCTATGCTTATCAAGGGATTTCACAGCTAGAATTGGAGGCTACTTATCTGCTGATTGGTCACACATGTTGTTCAGAACAAGATATGGTACTAAGGTCACAATTAGATCTGAACCAATTGCAAACTTTCATATTGAGCCTCATACTCCAAGCCAAATCAATTCCAATTGTTCAGCATTTGATCAAGAAGATTATCCAAGCACAGATGAAGCTAACACCAAAGTTGGAAGCATCCCAGATTTGACTCTTGATGAATGGGAAAGCAAGGTACATGCTTTTGATCCCTACCAAGAAATAGAAGAATCTAAGCTAGGAGTCTATTGCATACATGAAGAAAACCAACCTATTCCTAGCATCACCAAAATAGACCATAAGGATGACAATGAGGTATGGAAATTATTTTTCGATGGATCAAGGAGTAGGCAAGGCGCAGGAGGAGGAGTTATGCTTGTTTCACCTCAAGGCATCAAATATTATTCATCTTTCCGTTTCCAGTTTTCCTGTTCAAACAACACAGCTGAATATGAGGCCTTGATTCATGGACTTCATTGGGCCAGAAAAAGGGCATAAAGAACTTGCAGGTGTTCGGGGATAGCGAGCTGATCGTCAATCAAGTCAGGGGACAACATGCTACAAAGAATGACCTACTGAAGAACTACAAGAATAGGGTATGGGACCTCGTTGAGGATTTTGAAGCTTTCAACATCGTGTCCATACCTAGGAAGAAAAATGAAGCCGCGGATAGGCTCGCAGCTATTGGAGCAATGTTTGATGTGGTTGACAACATCAAAAGGGAAAAATGCAGCCACATATCCATGTGATTGTGAGGCCAGCAGTTCCAGATAATAATACAAGCTGGCGGTGTTTTGAGAATGATCAACGATCGTCAATTTTTTTGCAAGAAGAGGCTGAATTCTCATCTAGGAATCGAAATGGACTAGAGCAGCAAGAAGATGGTGATCAAGTAGTGCAACATGGACAAACAAGCTTCCCAAGGCTTTAGAAACATATGAGTCTATCTTCAACCCTAACGAACAGCCCGTAAGGAAAAGGCTAACATACAGGTCAAAAGAGAAGATTCGTGCCAATTCTAGTTGGGGAAGGAAAAACACTTCAAATTGGTAAAGTGGCCACTTTGCAGGAGAAATCAGATTTCATACAACTTTGCCAAGAATTTCCATATGTCTTCGCTTGGAGCTATGAAGACTTGAGAGGATTCAATCCGAAGTTGGCACAAATTGATCTAGATGCTAAGCCCATCGTGCGTAAGAGACCAGTCAACCCTCACATTGAGCCCCTAATGAAGAAAGAGCTAAACAAGCTAATAGAGGCAAGCATTATATTCCCGATCAAGCACTCAAGTTGGGTTACAAACTTGGTTCCGGTCAGAAAGAAGAGCGGAGAAATCAAGTTGTGTGTGGACTTTCGAGACCTTAACAGGGAATCTCTCAAAGACCATTATCCGCTTCCTTCAATGGAACAAATATTGCAAGTGGTATCCGGTTCGGAGAGATTCTCTCTCCTAGATGGCTACTTAGGGTATAATCGGTAATGGTGAAAGAAGATGACCAATTCAAGACGGATTTCACCACCAAATGGGGCACCTATGCCTACAAGAAGATGCCATTTGGACTATCAAATGCTGGAGCCACTTTCCAAAGGGAAATGGATATGGCATTCAAGGGGTTTATCAATAAAATAGTTCTGATATATCTTGATGACATCACTGTATTCTCCAAAAACGTAGCGGATCACCTCTTTCATTTGAGGCAGGTATTTCAGAGGTGTAGAAGATTTGGGGTATCATTAAATCCCAAAAAATGCATATTTTTGGCTCACGAGGGAAAACCTCTAGGCCATATCGTTTCAAAGGAGGGGTTGACGATTGACCCAGAAAGAGTTGAAGCAATTCGAGCGTTGCCATTGCCAAGTCACAAGAAGGATCTTCAAAGCTTCTTGGGAAGGATCAATTTTGTCCGTCGGTTTGTTCCAAACTTTGCAGCTCTCGTAAAGCCAATAACTTTGATGTTGAAAAAGAGCATGACATTTAAGTGGACATCTAAAGGCAAGGAAAGTTCTAAGGCATTAAAAGAGGCTATATCTCAAGCTACAACTCTCGTCAATCTAGACTTCTCTAAGGACTTCATGCTATATGCCTTTGGTGGTGGAGACACAATTTCTGCAATCCTAGTAAAGCAAAACAAAGAAGGATTAGAACAACCAATTGCTTTCTTCAAATAAGGCCTAGAGGAATACAAAACAAGGTACTCTTTCATTAAAAAGCATGTCCTTGCAGTGATCAGGAGCTTAAATAAATTCAAGCACCTAGTCTCAAACAACAAGATCCAATTGTTGGTCTCTCATGCGGGAGTTAAGGACTTCCTTCTAAACAAGGATTTGAACGAGAAACGTGCAGGATGGATAACCCATGTCATGGAATATGACATCGAGATCAAGGTCACGAAACTAGTACGTGGAAAAGGACTATGTAAACAAACTAGCTTTGAGCCGGAAAGTTAAAGCAAGTGATGAAAAAGAGACCGTCTTGTACTCAGCAGGATGATCAAGAATAGGAAAATGATGATGTGCCCACTCCTTGTTGGACTCAAAATATGATACACTTCCTACAGGTAGGCCTATGCCCTCCAGAAATGAGAAAAGCAAAGAGGAGATACTTCATATTACAAGCCATTCCATATGTGCTTGTTGATGGTGTTTTGTTTAAAAAAGACATCAATGGAGTTCTATTGAGGTGCATTGGGACAGGTCAAATTGAGAGGGTGTTACAAGATTTTCATGATGGAGATTCTAGAGGACATTTTTCCCCATGGATAACAGCTCTCAAGATAATGAAGGCAGGGTATTATTGGCCCATAGTGTTTAGCGACTGCTATACATGGATAAGAAAGTGTAAGAAATGTGCACTCTTCACAGCAAAGAAAGACTAGCAGCGCTTCCATTGCACCCAATTTTGGTTGACCAACCATTTATGCAATGGGGATTGGACTTCATTGGGGTCATAAATCCAAACTCAAGCCAAGGCCACAAGTGGATTCTCATGGCAACGGACTATTTCACCAAGTGGACCAAGCAGTAGCGCTCAAAGAAGCAAATGAGTCTAACATACTAGACTTTTATGAAGGAATAGTGACTAGGTTCAAGGTGCCCCACCACTATCATATCAGATAATGCATTGGCATTCATAGGTTCCAAGATTACGAATGGGCATCAAGAATGGAATCTATTTGGGCACCTCTTCAAATTATTACCCGCAAGGTAATAGACAAGCAGAGTCCACGAACAAGAATTTGCTAAGGATCATCAGAAGGACTCTGGATGAAAACCAAAGGACATGGCATACCAAGCTAAAATCAGCATTATGGGCTGACAGGATAATGCCAAAGAGGTCTACAGGTAGTTCTCCCTACAAATTGGTCTATGGGAAAGAGGCGGTATTGCCTATATCATTAGAACTGCCTGCATTGGAGCTCATGAAGCAGTTGGAGTTGGCTGAGTTCGAACCAATGGAGGCCAGATATGCAGAGTTGGTGGAATTGGAAGAAATCAGAGAGCATGCAGTTCAGACGATCGAGAGAGATCAGGCCTTAGTAAAAATATGGTTTGATAAGAAGGCAAGAGCAAGGACCTTCCAGGAAGGGGACCTAGTTCTGAAATGGGATGAAGATCAGGCAAAACCAGGAAGGCATTCCAAGTTTGATGCCATTTGGAGTGGTCCCTACATGGTCACGGGATGTAAAAGTAGTAATGCCTTCCAATTGTCTACATTGGATGGAGAGGAACTTCCGATTCTGGTTAACGGAATCTATCTTAAACATTGTTACTAAAAGGAAAAGGTTGCCCTTGTAAATATAAGCCTAGATTTCAATTCCTCTAAGTGCGTATGCACATTGTCTTGTTGTAGTTAGGTTTCAATTTCCTAAGTTCTTTGCGCGAGTTTTGCTGCTCTCGGGTTGTTTCTACAGCCTTGAGTGTTGTCGAAGAAGAAGTTACTGATGATCGTGCTCGTGGATTAGATATCAGGTTGGTTTCAGGTTATTTCTTATGACTCCATGCCCAATGGATTGCTAAAAGGCCACTGATCTTCTACCTAGCAGGCAGGTGATCCCGTTGAGTTGCCAAATTTTTGTATATATCTTCCCCCTAGGTAGATATAGACAAGCAAAAGAATATGGAAATCAAAGAAACTCAAAGCCTGATATTTATTACATCACCAATAGCCTAGGGTGCATGACATGAGGTGTCAACATGAAGAAATTCGTGCCTTGGTGCGCAGGTAAAGGGCACACGACATGAGGTGTCGACATGAAGAAATTTGTGCCTTGGTGTAGGTAAAGGGCGCACGACATGAGGTGTCGACATGAAGAAATTTGCGCCTTGGCGCAGGTAAAGGGCACATGACATGAGGTGTCAACATGAAGAAATTCGCACCTTGGTGCAGGTAAAGGGCGCACGACATGAGGTGTCGACATGAATAAATTCATGCCTTGGCACAGTGTCAAGGGTGCATGACATAGAGTGTCGACACGAAGAAATTCACACCTATGGCACAAGTAAGAGGATGTTGGCAAGCACATGGATGGACCAAGGCGCATCTTCGGGAGGCGCAACATTTTGAGCGCTGATAGGAAGCAAACCACCGTACGAGATATTCAGATGGCCATAACTTTTCATAGGGAGCTCGATTCATGCAAGGTTGGACTTTTCGAAAAGATTACAGTTTGCCACTTTTTGGGTTTGCTAGGGTTCTCACCTACCACCATAATGAGATGAATTAAATGCCACCTAGAGGTGGCTGGGGTAGATTTGGAATTTCTCTCTCATTCTTCCTATAAATTGTAAGGAGGGGCTTATTTCTAAAGGTTGGACATTCTTGTTTTGCCCCTCCCTTCTTCTCTTTGGCAGGTGAGTTTGTGGAGTTCAAACCTCCCATTTAAAACTGTAATGCAACTTTGCCTCTTGGCATTTTGTAGTGTATTGTATCAATCTTTGGAGTAGATAATGCATGTTTGTGGATGATTCTCAACCCTCTCTGTGTTTATTTGCATCCTCTTGATCTTTCACTACAATTTTGGTTATCTGTGCATGATCTTGCATTGCATTTTAATGGTTTGTGTTTATTGGCAAGACAGGTGTTCTTCATTCCTCGGTGCATCACCTTTGTTAGTTTAGGTTTATTTTTATGCATCTTCTTACCTTGTCTCCTTGGCAAGTTAGATTAGGTTTTTTTAGTAAACCCTCTTGCATTTTTATGTGTACATCTGAACAGAGGAATAGGAACTGGCCTTCATTCGGAGAGCTTTTCCGATTTCGCAAGGTCCCACACTTGGGAAAAGCTCCATGTTATGTAATCACACTGAGATTCTCAACCCATCGGGTTGTAGACACCTGTGGTGTTGTGATTCACCATCAACAAGACATAAAGAAAACAATCCTTGATCTTTTGATCAAATGCTTGGAAATGAAAGCAAGTGTTAGGTAGATTGATATACATGACCCGTTGGGAATAATGTTTATCACCCATTTGAATATCCAAAAATTATTTGAGATCCTGTGAGAGATCAATCTCAATGAAGACTCGGCTCGATTAAACAGGACGAGCATGGTAAAACTTATCGGCTTCCAGAAAACTAACCGCCCAAACAAGGCGTAAATTTAGTAAGCAAAAAAGGCACGCATGGTAGAGGAAGACCAGGAAATTCAATCCAAATAGGCACTTTAAGGGTGGTATATTTAGATACCACAAAGTCCTTGTGTCAAGGTGTTAACACAAGCAACGAGTTATGGACATACCAAGTGGCTTGCTTAGCCAAAATATTGGGCACATTAGTAGGGTCAAAAAAATGAAAAAGAAAGAAACCCTTGGTCATGTTTTGAACGCTATCCAAGTGGACTCCATGAGGAGTCTAGACTATGTTAACCCAAGATTTGAGCATGCTTTTAGAGGGGATTTGACCCACAAAATACCCAATGAGGAAAACTGCTCTAACCATTGAAAAACAACATTAAATTTAGGAATGGGCAGAACTACATTAGGAGGAGAAATATTACTCAGTGAAAGACATTCAAGATGAATTTCTGGGTCATTTCACCGACAAAGTGCCATTGCTCGCTCTACTATCTCCTGCCATGGTTGAAATAACCGGGTTTGAAGATGGCGAGGACATTATATAGGGGATGCCCATAGGGCGAGAGACCCTAGGAGAGACTATAGAAATAAATTCCTGTAGATCCCGAAAAGGCCACAGTATGGCGGTTAGAAAAGATAAACCATAGAAAAGTGACTCTAGTTTTTGCACTAGAGTTGCATATAATGTTTTCTCAAACAGAGAACTCGTAGTTAAATTACAAGATTTTAGCTTATAACATGTTTCATTTTTCACAAACTTTAAAATTCATATTAAGTTAGCCTCATCGCTTTAAATCCATCATATTATACATACAAATAATGTAATTTCAATTCCATCTTTAAATAGAAATTCTTCTTTCTTTCTTTGGAAAAAAATAGTCCATGACAAATTTTCCACCTATCCTCACCGCATTTTTCTCTAAATTATAATATATTAGATGAAAAATTTATTGTTCAAAAAATGGAGATGAATCATTAGCTTACGATGCTAAAAACGTAATAGACATTTTGTGCACTAAAATTAACTATTTTGGAAACCCACATTGCCACATGTTTGTACTCCATTGATGCTTCTAATCTACACTTTCAGATTGTAGCATTCCATAGGTATAAAATTGTGTGGAATGCTTATGAAAATAAGTTATGTAAAGATGCCCTTTGTTGGTGATAAAGACGGATATGCCCAAATTTCGTGAAAATTTGCAAATAAATTATAATTAATGTTTGACCGGTATGGGGTATTAGTGAATGTTCTAATTTTGCTGATCATTATGCAATGGTAGAGATAGGAAATTAGGGATAAATTGTATTCCATGTTAAGATACAAAATCATGTTGACCAAAATTCTTCCATATAGTGGTAAAACTAGCAATCGCATGTGTACAATGCAATGTGAACATTGAATGATATATATTATTTGATTTAGAGGGATGGTTATTAATTTTGTAGTTGATGTTGAT
Source organism: Taxus wallichiana var. yunnanensis (assembly GCA_018340775.1). Classification (NCBI taxonomy): domain Eukaryota; kingdom Viridiplantae; phylum Streptophyta; class Pinopsida; order Cupressales; family Taxaceae; genus Taxus; species Taxus wallichiana. The sequence continues at coordinate 577,349,491 of CM031241.1, read as the reverse complement.
AAGGGACTTGATTGATTTTGTAAGTGTAGATATTACTTCATTTAAAGGTTCCATCTCTACATTTAAAACATGCCACGGTTTTTAGTTGTGCTTGTGTAGGTCCCAAGTGTTGTTGATGTCATGTGGGGTTGATCCAAATTTAGAGGCAATATTTCTAAAGGGCTTGAATAAATGGAGTTCTGACCAATAGAAAAGGTCATAGGACGTTGAATCCTGAGTTGGGACATCCAAAAATCTCGGGTGGACCCAAAAAATTTCTTGAGTTGATTGCAGTTTCCATTGTTCACCTTCACGGTTCTAATTGTAGCTTCAATCTTGAGAAACTTGAATAAGAGGTAGTAGTTCCATGGTTGTAGGCGAACTCTATATGCATACAAGAAAGTGTTTGTTTCTTGTAAATCGGTGTCACTTTGAACGACACGTATCAATATTTTTTTCTAACATTTAATGATACAAATGAGTTCATGGTCTAAAGAGCTCATGGTAGGAAGCTTTTTAAGGTGAGGATTAAGCCCTGTATTCCAAATTTCAAACTTGCATTTGAGCATTTCTGCATACATGTTGGGGGACTTCTATAATTTTTTCAGTGCTACTTGAAAGAGGTAGGATGGGAAGTACTTGGCTATGGTGCTACAAGCACTAAGGTTTCCAAGCCATTAGGGGATTGAAGAGGGTATAAGTATCACAAATCAGGGTCTAAGTCCTGATACAAATTTAATAAGAAGGGAAAAGAGCAGTCATACCAATACAAAATTAAATAATTAGTAAATCTAAGCAATAAAAACGGTAAAATTCATAGCATTTGAGGGTACAAGGATGTCCACACTCTAGCTCCCTTAGGAAGGCATGCATATAAAACAATCCTTCTCTCTTAGTAGCTCACCAACACTTCAAAACCTTAGTATGTCCACACTCATCAAAATTATAACTTATTTCCTTAAAGTAAAGTAGTGTTTCTTGGTCTTGCGAGCACTGCTTGGTTTCTTCATGGCCGCAACTTTGGAACTGAAGTACAACTGGTATTTCATAGGGACGATGGTCACCATGGTGATACGTACTAAATCTAAAGTGTAATAGAGGGATCACCTTGATGTCTTGGACATTGCAGGTATATTTCCCGCTTAAAAACTATTCATCTTTGAAATAATCAATCATCTTGGCTATAAGGATTTGGGTCAATCATGATGTTCATTTCTTTAGGTAGATATTTTTTTCTCAAACTCATCTCCTTATATCCCTAATCATAAGTAACATACACTCAGATGCTTATGGATCAAATAAGGACTTATTTCCCACAAAATACAAATGTAAGATATGTAAATAGGTAACACTTAAGAGGATGTTAATAAATGTAAATGGGTGATGCTTAGGATGAATGAAAATGGGAATCAGGGATCTATGTATTCTCTTCAGGGGTATTAAACACAGTCATTTTATCTTGGAACATGCTACCTCCAAAGGCATTTGGTTCAAATGCTATTGTTGGGGAATTTTCAATCAAGATCGATCTAACCTTCATTAGTAAGCAATATTCTATTAATGTTAAATCATTAGCCCTACCCTTGTTTTGATATTATCTAAATAAAATCTAACATAACAAAGAGTTAGCTAAATAAAATCTGTAACATTTTTCCTTTGTAAATTAAGTGTGAGAAGGTTGGGGGTTGGTAAGTGTTAATTTTCCGGTGCGTTCCCTTTGTCCGACACATATGTCGGGACCACAACCTACCGATTCACCAATCAAACTACATGTTGTTAACTATTTTAACTTTTTTTAAATATACTTTTTTGGCATTTCAACCGCAACGGAATCAAAAGGATCCTTTTCCTGCTAAGACACGTGCCAAATGTTTTGAAAAAAATTGCATGTCACTAGGGAATCCCATCGACTAAGAAAATTCATCCGAAATAGTTTAATTTGCTAAAAGTCCACATTTAATATAAATTTTGGGAATGAAGAATATAAATAGCTCCCTTAATATTAAATTTTTCAACTGTCACATTTAATTCATATGCCACTTAGCCAACTAGACACGTAGAAAAAGTTTAATTTGCTAAAATTCCACATTTTATATAAATTTTGGAAATGGAGAATATAAATAACATCCTTAATCACTTTTGGTAATATTTTTGTGTCATTTATAAGTCTAACATATTTTTATATTTGTTTTATTATTATTATTATTATTATTTGGAAATAATGTTCTTTGGGTTTCTTTCAAAATTTTGTTTGGTCTTAGGATTTTATATGATGTTCGGATGTTTTGGGACACAAGAAATGCTTTTTTATAGTTTTTTAAATTGGAGAAATATTTACACTGTTTAAAATACTTGCCAAAATTTTGAGAAAACCACTCTCTTACTTGTGTATGCTTTGCTCCCATACTCATTTCTACATCCATGTAATGTGTCACAACTAGTGCACCATTTGATGTCACTACCATATTTGTATGATTCAAATCAACGAATTTTTTGCACATTTGGTGGATTTTCATTTTACACTAGGGTAGTGACAGTGGATTAGAACTAACTTCAAGTGAAATGACCGTGAAATATATTTACAATTTTAACTTTGTGAACCCCAAATAATCTAATAAGTATCTTACTTAAACAATTTTTCCTTCATCTAATGTAATGTCTAGGTTTAAAATGGATAACATTGGTGAATGTAAGCAATATACTTGGATTTATTAGACATATAATTGTATTATGTTTTGGGTGGAGCATGTAGAAAATTGTAAAGTTTATTTGCTAAGTGGTTTTGCTAAGTGGTATATGTATATGTATATGTATATGTATGAAAAGTTGGAAGTTTAGTATATGGACACCAATTATTTGACCAAATGATATAATGAGATTTTTTTCATGGAATATCATCATTAAGGCTTACAAAATACATGGCCATCCTTAAGAGGCATTGAGACTATTACAAGACAAAGTGGTGTGGGTAATGCAAACGGGCTCCATCATTTTAAACCAAATCCTAGCATATTTTACACAATGTTTGATTTATTTAGTTGTTATTTCTTCATGATGTTTTTCTAGATTATGCTTGTAGTTATATTATTTTTAATATTGGTTATTCCTTCAAAGCATAACAATATCTTGTCGGTGCATTCCTACCACATTAGCAACTGTTGGTAGGGCCCTTCAAATATTTAGATCTATTCTCTCCATTTCAGGATGTTTCTTATTACTCCATCACCTACCTAGTATTTTTCACCTTAGTTATTGCAAAAATATAGATGCTCTATAATTGTCAATTTAAATTGTTTTCCACTTGATAATAATATGGAATGATAAAATGTTGGAACTTGGAAAGATTAATTTCAAAAATAACCCTTTCACTCATTCTTAATTTCTAGATCTCTTCATATGAATGAAAATAAGTTTTTGATGATAACAACTCTAAAGAAATTCCATATAAAATCAATGTAAGTATGCCACTTAGTAATATTTTCAAACAAATTCATTATCTAATTGATGAGATCTTGGAGAAATGGTTGGAAGAGATAGCAAATCCATGGTTGGTATATCTATGATGGGAGAAAGTTTTAAATAGATGTTTGAAAGTGTTAGCTCAATCACAAGTAATGCATTGGGGGTGGGGCGGCGCCGTAAATTGCCGATGTGGTCTAATATCAAGCGATGTATTAAGCTGGATCCATCCCTTATGATCAAACTTGTAAACTAATGGTTATTAAGTAGTTGTGATATTTTAAACCACATGCCCTAGGTGCTACTTCCTTATTTACTTCCTACTTACATTCATCAGTAAGTACTTATTTCCTTATTTAGTTCCTATTAGTAATTAATTGAAATCTAAAGATGATTGTGTAATTGCTGATAATGTGGAATAATGTAACTATCCAAAAAATGTCAACAAAATAAGTCAGATATTTTTGTTGGAGTTATGGATGTCTAGGCCCTTGAGTGGGTGCTCTCGTGCGGAGTATACACCATGTTTTCACTAGTGTTTGGCATTTTTACCTTCCACACTTCCATTCTTAAAACATGTAACAATGTGATGCATTTATCCATAAAAGTTATAAATCCAATAAAAATAGGACTTTTCAAGTTGGTGGCTACTAAGAAAAAGTTAATGTTTAAAAAAATTACACTAAATAAACGAGGTGGCGATGGTAAGAAACGTGACATGTCAAATCCTTTATACAAGAAGAAAAAACACTCAACTTGCATGATGACGCTAGAAAAATCCTCAAGCTCGTTGGGTGAATTAAGGTGAAAGTGAAATGTAGATAAGATGGAGCCAAACATATCAATGGAGAGTTGTGAGAAGTGGCTATTTGATGGATTTGAAATAAACCCACGCTTTTAAGCACCGTGTAATATTGATATGCCATCCATAAGGTATAGTATAAGTATAAAGAGCACCAAACATTACAACAAGTTGTGAAGGTTGAACCAAGTCATGAATTCAATAACAAATTGAGTTTCATGTGAACCAAAGAGATGACATGCATCAAAAAATTTGATAAAACATTTTTATCATAATACATTGCAAAAGAACATGTTTTTTTCGCATGAAATCCTTTGTTGAATAAACTTAAGACATCACAAATCATCTTTTTCTTACTTGAAAAAAATTACATATAGCAATGATTTTTTAAAATTTTCACAGGTTTATCTGTGTGTAGGCCAATATCAAACAGAATACACTATAGTAACCATTCATTCTTTACAATGCTAATTTATTTGTACAAGGTCACAAATTTGGGAACATATTTTGATATTTATCTAGAAAGTTCGATTACAAGATACTTAAAAGAATAACATTGCTTTAGAATTGTTTAACATTCCTTTACCTTAGCGGAAACCACTCACCAGCAAGTTGTCCCTCGATTCAGGATTCGGTGTTCACTTTCTAATAGACTTTGAACACTCCAACCTCGGTGGTTTTTTGGAACTCTCAACTCTATCGGGTGGATTTCACCTTCTTTGCAACTCAGATTCCCCAACACGGGTTCTACATACTCAGATGAAAGCTTCTCTCTTAACTTGGACTCATCTACTCTCAACACAGTCTGGCATCTCGTCTCTTGCAATATCTCATATACTCTTCAAAGGAGAGATCGCAGTCACAGATCCTGCAGAAGCAGATCTCGTTGCAGAAATAAACGTATTCTACTGTCGCTTCAAAGACTCAAAAGACTTTAAACGAACATGTGATCTGTCTCACTCTGTCTATTTTTTCCATCCATCTGATTTTCATCCGTCTATTTTACAGCAGTCCAGAAGGTTTGCCAAATCTTTCATCCCAATAGAGCCTGTGACTTTTCTGAAACCTGCGGTGTAAAGAATTTGATTTAAAATAAGAGCTAGATATGACTCTATGAGTAATGCTAGATGCATTCTAGCATGCAGGATTAAAAAAATGTTGAAAATAGCCAAAAATAGGAAAACGTGCAAACGTCCGTCAAATCGTCAAATTTAGCATAGTTGGAGAAACATCGGGAAGGGCCTTTCCCATAGGTGGAATGCCTTCAAAGGTAATTATTGAGCAAAGATGGGGCCATGTTATGATTTTAATAGATTTAAATTGATTTCCGTTAAAAAAGGGTTTTTACTTCAAATTAAGGAAAAAGGTTTCATTATACAATATAAATATTAAATATCGATATTTGTTTCAGAAATGATACCATTTCATACCATTCATTGGAGGGTAAGGTGATGGCAGCATGGGAGTGCATGTCTTGGAAAAATTAGAGCTACATTACCAATGTAGCATATACTGATACTAAATGTAGTGACTTCCATCCAAACTACATAAGAAATACATGTATGTTCATTGAAAACCAACCATCTAAATTTTTTTGAATTGAACTTCTCACAAAGGTGATCGGACAACTTGATTGATGACTTCAGTCCTTGATGTGCATTTTGTAAAATAAAGAAATACACAAATGTAACGTTTATTGAAGAAGGTGTTGATCGAAAAGAGAGATAGAAAACATAAGATCAACCTAGGAGATAAAAACATAGTGTTGTTTCTATAATACATATTGTCCATTAAGTTGGGAAGAAAGCCATTAGGAAAGCGCATGAGACTTTTGAAAAACACATTTGTTGAACCTATTACATACATAACATCTTCCTTCATCAAAGAAGGATATTAAACACAAATGAATGCTATAAATTAAAGTGTGCTAATGAAGCCGATTAGATGGTAGTGAACCTATGAGGAGATTGAAATACACACTAACTCTAAAACACAATGTTCATTAGAGAAATGTTGATCTATAAATCGAGTTGCACTCACTCCAAATAGACTTATGTGGTTGAAAAACATGGTGTATTTTTCAACAATAATAAGAGCTAATATGAGGCTTATACCTTCTCGTAGCTATTATGATTTATGCACTCCCGATACTTGCACAAGCTAAGAACATATAGTAGCCGAGAAGGTGCTAGTGAATCAAGAGGAGATTGAAAAACACACTAACTATGAAATTTAATAATCTAATCCACTAGAATATAATTTTATTTTATTAACAATTATTAGAGGTCACAAGGTCCAAAATTTAGGGTTAGAAAGTTCAATTAGGTTCAGAGGGTAATTCCTCACCATACCCACTCTCTAACAAGATTTAAAGATTCAACTTGATTTTTCTCAAAATTAATGCATTCAAAATTTTCCTAAATCATTCCCATTGGATAGGAAATTTCCTCACCTTTCCATTGATATAAAGAAGTCCTCCTAACTCCTCATATTTCTCAAGTTATGGGCCGGCGGGCCTTGGGGTGAAAATTTTCCCAAGAGCGGGCCTGCAGGGCCTGGGAGAAAATTTTCCCCAAGCGGGTCTCATGGGGGCAGGGAGAAAATTTCCCCACGGGAGGAGTCAGGTCGCAAGGGGTGACAGGAGAAATTTTCCCGAAAATTTCTGGCTCCTTGCGGGGCAAAAGCTAACTTTGCTACGAGTCCACAAGGGACACGTGACACCTCCTCAACGAACGTGGGGAAAGCGAGGCGTGGGAATGAGAAAATGATTTAATGCCTCGAAGGTAAAAGGGGTAAAATTCACGTGGTGCCTCTTACCGATGCCTCACGAGGCCACATGGTAGCTCCCATTGGTCAGGGGGGGGTAGGAAAAATTTAAATTTTTCCTAAAATTTTCAAAACGTAAAAGGCAAAAAGGAACCCACTCCTCCATCGATGCCTCGTGATGCCACGTGGTAGCTCCTGATTGGCTATGGGCGGCGGGGAAAATTTAGAAAATTTTCCCAAAATTTTTTTGAAGCACTAAGTAAAAAAAAGATCCGCTCTCCAATGCCTCGTGGTGCCATGTGGCAACCTATGATTGGCACATGGGCCGGGCAAGGGCTGGCGGAAAAATTAGGAAACTTTTCCAAAAAAATTTGAAGCGCTTATGCTTAAAAATGGATCCACCTCTACGCCAACACTTTGTGGTGCCACGTGGTAGCCTCTATTGGTTATAGCGCAGTCGGGGGCGGTGGGGAAAATTAGGAAAATTTTCCCAAAAATTTTCCGAAGTGCCAAGGGAAAATTTAGGCCCACGGGTCCACCAAGGAAATTTTTCCCAAAAATTTTTTTTACCAAATTATTATTATTTTTTTTGATGCCAAGTGAAGAAAAAAATTCAGAAGGCCATAACTTTTGATAAAGAATCAGTTTTGGGAAAACAAGGACTTTATGGAAATATCTTGATGTCCTCTTTACTTAGGAATCATTAAATTTTGATTTTGATAAAGTTTAAAGGGTCAATTTCAAAAAAATGATCTGTAGGCTTTTACAAAGGCAAACTAGTAAAAATTTTAACTTATAAATTTGTTCAATTTGATCTTCTTCCTCTCTCAACATGTCAAATAGACATGGAGAATTTTTCTTAGGTGGTTTTAGGATAAGATTTGAGGTATTCATCTATTTGATTGATTTCTAATTTGAAATTTACAACTTTGACAACAAAAATTTCGTAAAGGGTTGAGCTTTGGTTTTGCAAAAGTTTTGAAGATTTCCTTTAAGTATTTTTTCTAATTGAATCATTTATATCCTGGTATGTTCAATTTAATGTTTCATTTTTATTTCATTGATTGTAGGTTTGAACTATGCATTTTGGATTAAAATTGCCAGTTTGAAAATATAAAATAAAGATCAAACTTTAAAGGGTTTATTTGCCATTTTCTTCTTCCAAGTATTATAATTCATTCCAATTCTAATCTAATACATTTAGTTGATTCAATTCAACTATTCAAAAGGTAAAATACATTTTTGATTTCCAATTTTCACATATTTCAAAAAGACAAAGTATTACACTTCTTCATACATTTCTTTCTTTCAATCGAGATTAAACTCACATTTAGATGATTAAATTCAATACAATGATGATGCAATTTGAGGAAGGTTATGCAATCCTTTATTGATTCCAAAAGACAAATTTACAACTTTTCTTTCATTCTTCAATTACATCATACATAACACAATTTCTTGCTTTCAAAAGAACAGAATAGAGTATGTCTCTTTCACATTTCAATTTACAACTTTCATAATCAATACAAATATTTCCATTAAAAACATTTACAAGTTCATCCACTTCAAGTGGGAAAGGTTACAATAAGATTTCATTTCACAAGGGATTGTCAAACTTGTCTTTTCTCAGCTCAGAACAACAACATGCATATTTCTCATTCTTCCAATTTGATCACAACAAGAGTAGGGGAAAGGAAACACTCTCCACCCAACCAAGACATCCAATGAAGAGGAGAAGCCATCCTTCTTCATTGGCCCCCGAGCCCCAACCATAATGCAATAAAATATGTGATCCAACTCATGGCAAACAACAAGCTTCCACAAACACACAAGCAACATTTTCACAATAAAACACAGTCCAAAAAATAGAATGTAGTTTACAACTACATTAAAGCATGAAAAACATTACTGAGGCTTCATCAAGCAAGCCAAAGGAGCAAGAAACTATGGGGATGCTTCTTATGCCTCCCAAAGGGGAAATGGGTATCACCACCTGAATTACAAACCACCAAAATATAGTATATCAAATCCCTGACATTCCTTATGCCTCCCCAAGTACCCCTTATTCCTCACATTTCCTTATGCCTCCCCAACCTCTTATGGCACCCCATAATGAGTAAAGAAATGCAAGCTATTTCTTTGTAAGGTGGAACCCAAATCCCAACTCCCTCCACCCTTATACCTCCCTAAAACACACTTGTGCCTCCCACAAAATAAACCCCATAGTCTTCTCCTACACCATTCCTAGGCCATCTACCCAACATCCCACAAACATATCAAAACATTCACACATTAACATTTACATTCATAAAAGAAGAGCATTTCAAGAGCCAAGCTCTTACCTCTCCATGATGGAGTTTCCCAAGTTCCAAACAACAAGTAGTTGTTTCCAAGAAAACAATCCAAAAATCCACCAAACAACAAGCATGCAACAATCTTCAAAACTTCTCCAAAAGCAAGAGCTCCCAAAACAGCAAGAAATTCACCCAAGAATGAAGTCTCCAAAGTTGAAGCAACCCAAAACAAGGAAAGGAATTCAATTTTATAGAAGAGGGAAGAGAAGAGGATGAGGTGGATCCATGTAGGATGCCACATCACACATCCTCAACCCCAACCCCAAAATTCAACTTCATTCTCCAATGCATAATAAATAGGTGGGTGAATAATATGATAGTTTACTTACACACTCAAATCCAACCCACACCCCAAAGGACTGAAATTAAATCATGTAAGAAAAGTGCAATTAAAACTTACAATTTGACCTTCTCAAAAAGCATTATAAAAGTCTAATTTCAACTCTCCAACCATAGGTATGGTTGGTAATTAAATTTAAGAGGTATGGGACAAGTTTAACTTGTCCCACAAGCCTCCAAAATCAGCCTCCAAGGAAAATTTCGAATTTCCAAGAAGGTGGAGTGTTTCACACTCAAAAGTTAACTTACACATCACTTAAAACACTTTAATTCAAGGCCAACAACTCTATTAATTACTTTCTTATGACATATTTTAATTAATTAACTTAACAACATGATTACTCACAATATTTACACACCATTTAATAAATAATGAAAGGGGTAAATGCACCACAAAATAAACACATGCAAACATCAATAAAAGGAACCAAATAAATAAATACACATAACCCTTGGTCACATTTAAAGGTGATCCCCCATGGGAATCCCTAACAATCAATCAAACACACACACACACACACAACAATACAAGTTTCCATGGTGACCTTGTTGAATTCATCTAGAATTCCAATGTGGTTGGTCTCCAATCCCCCGATGTTTGTTGTGATATTTTTAACCTGCACAATACAAAATACCCCTTCGGCCTCGTGGCCATATCAAAACATCCAAATGAATATAAATATAATTTCAAAATCATCAATATATATATAATCACAACAACATCCAGACAATCAACAATATCACTTACAATTTCATCAACAACTATATAATCATCAATTTTAAATTCAATTTTCTCGGTCTACTCAATATATCCAAATATCACATGTCCTAACAACATCCATAAATATATATATATATATATATATATATATATATATATATATATATATATATATAATCATGTCCAACAACATGTCAACATCTATATAAAATGTCTCTAACAATCATCATGCATCATATATGAATCAGAGTCAACAATAATCCATGATCTGACATCTAACACCATACTAAATCAAAACTATAATAATGTCCATAATATAGTCAACAATATCATGATCAATATCAAAAGTGTCAAAGGGAAGTGGGCACTACATCCCCCTCCCCTTAGACTTGACTTCCTCCTGGAAGTCACTGGAAAGAGAGATAGGAACAAATGCAATAGAAAAAGGATCACTCCATTATGGGATTGCTTGCTTCAAACAAGTGTGGGTCTACAGAACCTAAGTTTGGTCCAATGCAATTCAGCAAGAAGAAGGGAGATTACAAGGGATGAGTTCTAAACTTTCTGCATGCAAGGCTACGAACACTTAAATCTAGAGAGTAAATTTACGCTATCAACCAAGATACCACACATAACAATATAACATGAAGAGTTCAAAAGAGTCTTAAGAGTAACCACCAAGTAGAGGAATAATAAGGAGAATTCCATGAGTTTGAGAATGACCACATAGTTTCCCAAGGAATACAACATACTACAATAATAAAAGTTAAGGTTTCTACTAAGTTTAAGCCATGATTTCAAGGTTCGTTGTCTAGACAAGGCTAGAAAAAATCAACTATGACCAAATTTTCACGAGGAACAAGTCTACTCAAGGTCCCACAATTTGAGGATCACACAAGATGAGGTTAATCAACAAGGACACCTAAATCAGCAAAACATTTAAAATCAAGGAACTATTCAAGGAAAGCACTTCTATAACTCGAGAGGGTACAATTAACTTTTCATGGTAATACAAGCAAAGTCAAGACCACAAGTTTTCCTATAGTCTGATTTTTACACTTTTGTTTTAAGAATCAAACACACCATACCAACCAAATCTAAAGAAGTCAACCATTTAGCAAAATAAATATATATATATATATATATATATATATATATATATATATATATATCCCCTAACAACTAACATATCAATACAAGTACCATACATTATAGCACAATGGGATTTATTTATCTTATTTCCTACTCAAGCTCGGAATAACCATAAAGAGAGCACAAGAAACACCAAGGACCACTCAAGGTCGCTAGGGAGAAGAACAAGTAACACGGGGTCCAACTACAATCCAAGGGTGCATCGTATCAAAAGTGAATAACATCATCTTGCACTTTCCATCCTAATGGAAAAGGGGCAACAATAACAAGGTGACCCAAGAAAATATGAAGAAAAGAAGACTTCCCAAAGTTATTTTATATCCTTAACATATGTTGCCTTAAAATTACAATAACTTAGGTCTCCAAGGACAAGACAACATGCAAGGAGGTTGCTTCTTAAACAACAGATAAGTCTCAATCCAAAAGGACCACAACTCACACTCATCGAGCTACGGGACGATAAGGGTATGATGACCCAAAAATCCCACAAAGAAAGGCACATACATCTATGAATAAGAAAGTACTAAGCAACTAGAACACATTACTATCCACCAGGTGTTTCACAATTTCGGTAGGTGACAAAACTACAGTTCAACTAAACATTGCACTCAATACACATAAATCTTACTTATTTTATAACTCAACTAATTAAGTCAAAATTTGTAGTTTCATTTGCTAAGCACATTCCTTTACGAGTTTTCTTAATTAAACTTCCTCCTATTATGACATCACAACTTTGTGTTATAAGGACCACTAAGGGGGCATGATATCTCATCATTCTGTAAAGGCAGAAAAGAGAAAAAGTATTTATTTTACTCCTAGGGAGGTAGATGGACAAAGTTTTCCTTTTCTATTCTTCTACATGGTTTTTATTTCTTCTATTAATCTACCAAGGTTAAAGCAAGAACCATTTTCTCTTTCTATGTTCCAGTTTATTTGTTAAGCTTCAAGGCCAAATCTCCTCAATTATAGTTTTATGATGTTTGGGTGAGTCAACTTGTCAATTAAAAATTTAATGAGAAGGAAGGGTAAACATATCACACTATTACTTTTATGGGAGAGAGAGGTAAATCAACACATCACATTTTTAATTCTAAGGAAAACAAGGGACATTCAACATAGAAAACACATTATTAATTTGTAAGAACTAGGAAACAATCAACCAACATGGATCACAACAATATTTTGAGATTTTTCCACTAATTACAAGTATCATAAAACATTCCTAGTGGGTTTCTACAAGTTCTCAAAAGAAGTTACAAGGAAGACCCATTAAGGAAGCATAATTACTTTTACTGATCTACTAGGGTTTAACAATGTTTGTTGTTTTGGTGAAAACATTTTTACTCACATGATAAGACAAGGAAAGTTTTCAAATCTACACCCATATTACCACAGGATACCACCAACCAAGCAATCAAAATGACAAGGAAATATTTTAACTATAAGAACACCACATACTCACTAGAAAGCATCAAATGTAAGTAGACAATCAACTATCTTATTCAACATGGCTTTACGACCAAGAGTTATAGTTTTGCAAGAAGAATCACATTATAAAATACCACCGAGATTAAATTATCAAGGTCTAATTACACTATCATCACCAATGTCATGGTCCAAAAGACTCAAAGCATCCATAAGTGTCTCCACGTAATCCAAAATTAATAGGTCATAGAGTATTATTCATAGTAACTAAAAAAAGTTAAGGAAAGGGTAGACTTATTTATAGGTCAAGAGGGAAAACAAACACACTTAATTTACACACAATACTCAAATGGGATTAAATCTAACCATAATTACCAAGATGCATACAATCCTCAAGTCACTACTTAATATAATGAAATGAGGAACTCTTGATAAAACTTAGCATGCCATCGAAGAGAAGCCACTACTAGACAAAAACACTTTTCCACTAACATCCACAACCAACCAAAAGCAAAACCGATCCCACCATAATTCATCAACCCACAATTAAACACCTCTACTCCACGAGGTTCAAGCTCTTACCGGATTGTAAGAGAATCACCACCACCGCTAACAAGCTGCCAACTAGAATGCACAACACAACGAACTCTCTTCCCAACAAGGTCGAGTAATGAAAAGGTCACTCTAAGATCCTAGATACACTCAAGGTTCATGTGCATCTAAAACCAAGGCATAACTTTAAGCACCTAAGAGGACATTCAAGACACCTAGGGTGTACCCCATACGACAAAAATGTATGAATACAAGTAGCATAGAACCAACTCATCATCATGCAAGAAGAAATCCACGTAATGTTTAGCTAAGTAGCCAACAACATAATGAGCTCCGAGTCACCAATCAAAATAAAATCCAAGAAATATCGGCAATCAAGGAAAGTGGCTAAGTAGCCGCATTGCAAAGTCTGAAAATTCTCACAAAAATATAAATAACTAAAGAGCCTCAGAGCTTCTCAATCCAATCATAAAATAAGATGTTGGTCCTTGATAAAATAACACAAGTTTACGAATGTAAAATACAAAATGTTAACACCACATTCACTTCGCAGCCCTTCATGGCCACCAATAGGGGTACTCTGCCTCGAGGTCAGTTCCAAGGACACATACATGATTGGGTCATAAACGACACCCAGACTTAATGTCCACTCTCCCATATGGGTAACAAAATGAAAAACTGACAACCAGACCAACTTTCCTAACTACTGAAGGAAGGAAGCTCTAAATAGCTTCTAATTAACTCTTCCCGACCCTAGAACACAACCACTATTGTCCAACCACAAGAATCACACCATACAATTTATCATTCCAACAACTCCAATAAGGAAGGGTCTCAAAAAAGGGCTTAACGCATCATACAATTAAATCAAGATTTAGGACTTGTAAAACAACACATTTTCAAAGGGGAACCAAGTTTCCACTACACTAGAAGTTCACAAAAATCAATTTAATTTGACATTCTTAGTTACCCGGTTTAGAAAAATGCCACTGAGTGAGTACAACAATTCAAACAACTTATTATTTTATTATTATTTTAATTTTGGTAGTTCAAATGAACAGAGTAATGTAATATTTCTTCATACACATTTCTTTTTCAATTTTCAAACAAGTTTGTTTTCTTAGATTTAAAAGTGTGCTAGGTTTACAGTTCATGTCTCAAGTTTTCTAGTGTGCCCAAGGGTCCAAGATTTGAACCCATGGCTCTGATACCAAGTGTAATGCCCACTAAAACAACCCACTTGAGACCCAAGAACAACCTAGGATTAGTTAGGAAAATTATGGAATAATTTTTTTTGTTTAAAAGAGTCTACAACCAGGTTACAAGACAACAATTGTCACTAACAAGTTCTAGATCAATTCTAATCCACTAGAATATAATTTTATTTTATTAACAATTATTAGAGGTCACAAGGTCCAAAATTTAGGGTTAGAAAGTTCAATTAGGTTCAGAGGGTAATTCCTCACCATACCCACTCTCTAACAGGATTAAAGATTCAACTTGATTTTTCTCAAAATTAACGCATTCAAAATTTTCCTAAATCATTCCCATTGGATAGGAAATTTCCTCACCTTTCCATTGATATAAATAAGTCCTCCTAACTCCTCATATTTCTCAAGTTATGGGCTTTGGCGGGCCTTGGGGTGAAAATTTTCCCAAGAGCGGGCTTGCGGGCCCAGGGAGAAAATTTTCCCAAGGGGGGTAGATCTGTGGGCCGTGGGGAGAAATATTTCTGAGGAGGAGTTTCAAGTCATGGGGGGGTCAAAGGGGGAGACATTTTGGAAAATTTCCCACGGGGAAAAAAGCCAACATTACACCCGTGAGTCCGCAAGAGACACGTGGTGCCTCCTCCTTGAACGTGGGATGAAAGCGGGGTGGCACGATGAAAAGGTTTTAATGCCCCAAAGGCAAAAGGGGTAAAATTCACTCGTGCCTTCGCCGACGCCTCATGATGCCACATGGTAGCTCCTAATTGGTTGTCGGGAAAGTGGGGCGGCGGGGAAAATTTAGAAAATTTTCCTAAAATTTTCTGAAAACATAAAAGGAAAAAAGGAACCCGCTCCTCCGCCGATGCCTCACGATGCCACGTGGCAGCTCTTGATTGGGTCGGGCAGGGTTCAATGGGAAGAAAATTTAGAAAATTTTCCCCAAAAATTTTTTTTGAAGCACTAAGTTAAAAAAGGATCTAACCCCTCCATGACATCTCTTGGTTCCACGTGGCCACCTGATTGGTTTGGTACGGCCATTGGGGGGTAAGGGAAAATTAGGAAAATTTTCCCAAAAAAAAAATTGAAGCACTAAGTTTAAAAAGGGGTCCATCCCTTCCACCAATGCCTCATGGTGCACGTGGTAGCCTCTGATTGGTTGTCAGGTCAGCGGGGTGGTGGGAAAAATTAGGAAAATTTTCCCAAAATTTTCCAAAAATGCCAAGGGAAAATTTGGGCCCGCGGTCTCGCCAAGAAATTTTTCCCAATTTTTTTTTTATTATTATTTTTTTTTGATGCCAAATGAAGAAAAACTTCAAAAGGCCATAACTTTTGATAGAGAACTCAGTTTTGGGAAAACAAGGACTTTTGGAAAGCTCTCGATGTCCTCTTTACTTAGAAATCATTAAATTTTGATTTTGATAAAGTTTAAGGTCAATTTTGAAGAAAATGATCTGCAGACTTTTATAGTGCAAACTGTAAAAATTTTAACTTATAAAATTTGTTCAATTTGATCTTCTTCCTCTCTCAACATGTCAAATAGACATGGAGAATTTTTCTTAGGTGGATTTATGATAATTTTGTGAGGTAGATCTATTTGATTGAAGTTCCAATTTGAAAATTTACAACTTTGATAAAGAAAAACGACTATGAAAGATTTGAACTCGTTTTTTAAGTTTTTAAAAAGATTTATTTTAAGTATTTTTGTCTAATTGAATTCATTTATATCCTGGTATGTTCAATTTAATGTTTCATTTGTTATTTCTTGATTGCAGGTTTCAAACTTTGTGCATTTTGGATTAAATAAATTGCCAGTTTGAAAATACAAAACAGAGATCAAATTTTAAAGGGTTTATTTGCCATTTTCTTCTTCCAAGTATTATAATACATTCCAATTCTAATCTAATATATTTAGTTGATTCAATTCAACTATTCAAAAGCTAAAATACATTTCTGATTTCCAATTTTCACATATTTCAAAAGACAGAGTATTACACTTCCTTCATACGCATTTCTTTCTTTCAAACAGAGATTACAACTCACATTTAGATGATTAAATTCAATACAATGATGCAATTTGAGGAAGGTAATGCAATCCTTTATTGATTTCAAATACAACTTTACAACTTTTCTTTCATTCTTCAATTTCATCATACAGAACACAATTTCTTGCTTTCAAAAAGAAATGGAAAAGAGTATATGTCTCTTTCACATTTCAATTTACAACTTTCATAATCAATACAACATATTTCCATTAAAAACATATACAAGTTCATCCACTTCAAGTGGGAAAGGTTACAATAAGATTTCATTTCACAAGGGACTATCAAACTATCTTTTCTCAGCTCTAGAACAACAACATGCATATTTCTCATTCTTCCAAATTGTGATCACAACAAGAGTAGGGGAAAGGCAATGCTCTCCACCCAACCAAGACATCCAATGAAGAGGAGAATCCATCCTTCTTCATTGGCCCCCGAGCCCCAACCACAATGCAATAAAATATGTGATCCAACTCATGGCAACAACAAGCTTCCACAAACACACAAGCAACATTTTCACAATAAAAACACAGTCCAAAACATAATGTAGTTTACAACTACATTAAAGCATGAAAAACATTACTAAGGCTTCATCAAGCAAGCCAAAGGAGCAAGAAACTATGGGGGATGCTTCTTATGCCTCCCAAAGGGGAAATGGGTATCACCACCTAATTACAAACCACCAAAATATATATATATCAAATCCTGACATTCCTTATGCCTCCCCCAAGTACCCCTTATTCCTCACATTTCCTTATGCCTCCCCAACCTCTTATGGCACCCCATAATGAGTAAAGAAATGCAAGTTATTTCTTTGTAAGGTGGAACCCAAATCCCAACTCCCTCCACCCTTATACCTCCCTAAAACACACTTGTGCCTCCCACAAAATAAACCCCATAGTCTTCTCCTACACCATTCCTAGGCCATCTACCCAACAACCCACAAACATATCAAAACATTCACACATTAACATTTACATTCATAAAAGAAGAGTATTTCAAGAGCCAAGCTCTTACCTCTCCATGATGGAGTTTTCCAAGTTCCAAACAACAGTTGTTTCCAAGAAAACAATCCAAAAAAACCACCAAACAAAAACATGCAAAAATCTTCAAAACTTCTCCAAAAGCAAGAGCTCCCAAAACAACAAGAAAATTCACCCAAGAATGAAGTCTCCCAAGTTGAGCAACCCAAAACAAGGCAAGCAATTCAATTTGTAAAGAGGGAAGAGAAGAGGATGAGGTGGATCCATGTAGGATGCCACATCACACATCCTCAACCCCAACCCAAAAGTCAACTTCATTCTCCAATGCATAATAAATAGGTGGGTGAATAATATGACAGTTTACTTACACACTCAAATCTAACCCACACCCCAAAGGACTGAAATTAAATCATGTAAGAAAAGTGCAATTAAAACCTACAATTTGCCTTCTCAAAAATGTATTATAAAAACTAATCTAACTCTCCAACCATAGGTATGGTTGGTAAATAAATTTAAGAGGTATGGGACAAGTTTAACTTGTCCCACAAGCCTCCAAAATCAGCCTCCAAGGAAAATTTCGAATTTCCAAGAAGGTGGAGTGTTTCACACTCAAAATTTAACTTACACATCTCTTACAACACTTTAATTCAAGGCCAACAACTCTATTAATTACTTTCTTATGACATATTTTAATTAATTAACTTAACAACATGATCACTCACAATATTACACACCATTTAATAAATAATGAAAGGGTCAATGCACCACAAAATAAACACATGCAAACATCAATAAAAAGGAACCAAATAAATAAATACACATAACCCTTGGTCACATTTAAAGGTGATCCCCCATGGGATCCCTAACAATCAAACACACACACACATGAACAATACAAGTTGCCATGGTGACCTTGTTGAATTCATCTAGAATTCCAATGTGGTTGGTCTCCAATCCCCCATGTTTGTTGTGATATTTTTAACCTGCACAATACAAATACCCCTTCGGCCTCGTGGCCATATCAGAACATCCAAATGAATATAATATAATTTCAAAATCATCAATATATATATGAATCACAAAAACATCCAGACAATCAACAATATCACTTACAATTTCATCAACAACTATATAATCATCAATTTTAAATTCAATTTTCTCGGTCTACTCAATATATCCAAATATCACATGTCCTAACAACATCCATATATATATAACCATGTCCAACAACATGTCAAAATCTATATAAAATGTCTCTAACAATCATCATGCATCATATATGAATCAGAGTTAACAATAATCCTTGATCTTACATCTAACACCATACTAAATCAAACTGGAGCTTGTTAGTAAAATATGCGGTTTGCACTTAATTTTTTAAACCAAGGTGGCTTCAAAATGAATGCGGTAGAAGTGTTTTTCGGTGGAAATTGACAAAACTAAATATACTTCATGATTTTATATACACCAATGATGAGGTTTACGATGGTAGATTTTATTTTAGAGATTCCAAGGCCCGGGTCCTATGCTCTATGATGTGCACAGCTCCACTGACACCTACCTCTGCTCCTACACCTGCAATGTGGTCCAATCCAAAACATGAGAGGGATCTGGAATATATCTCCTAAGTACAGATACATGAAAAAAATCGTGCACATGAGACAAGCTAGGTGACAATGCTAGACGATAGGCCAAGGGACCGATACACTCTAAGATCTTGAAAGGACCCACAAATCTAGGAGCTAACTTAGAGCCTTTTCCATAATGGATAGGAATCTTATGAGGCTTGACATGAAGAAACACCTTCGTGCCCACCTCAAAACTATGATCTGTCCTCCTCATATTTGCATACTTCTTCTTCCTATCATGAGCCTCCTAAAGCCTCTGACGAATCAAGACATCCTGCTGCTCCATATCTTGTACCAAATCTGGCCCAAGAGGAACCCTCTCCTCAAATCTGTCCTAACTCAAAGGTGTCCTACACTCTCTGCCATACAACACGTGAAAAGGAAACATGCTAGTATTGGGAAATGGATTTGGCTCTTAAGAAACCGATGTATCCACCTTTATTTATCATTGCATCTAAAGAGTATTTTCTTATATTTGGCATGTATAAAGTGATATATATAAAAGGGTTTGGGGCACTTTTGAGAGTGCTTACCTCTTGTATTGGTTATTCTTTATAAGGAGTTTGAATGAAGTGCATATACGCTTGTTCCAACATTTCTTGAGATTCTTTAAAATTTTCTTTATCTTGTCCATGTTCTTCAACGAACTGTTTGAATTCTTTTAAGGCATTAAATATGAATTTTTGGAGAAAATTCATTCTATCTCGTATGCAATTACTTTCTAAAAATAGGTGGAGCAGATTCAATCTTTATACACTGCTTCTCTGGTTCAAGAGTCCTTTCCTTAGGAAAGTGGAAAGGGAAGAGCATTTCTATCCTACCACATCCTCTTTAGAATCCCGATGAAAAATCTCCTCTCGAGTTGTCTTGTCTTGGGAGTTCTTTGAACCACTTTGAAAGTTTCAAGGTCTTCTTCTTCTTATTTTTGTTGTTGTTTCTTAAGAAGGTTGAGGTTTATTCCTCCTTTTTTGTTCAAGCTTAAGATTCAATTGTGCTTGATGTTTGCGCTCAAGAGCAATAATCTGTTGATACAAATATGACTTTCTTGTAGTTTCCCATGGACGACATGTATCATATTCTTGTTGGGATTCATCAAGTTGGTGAGCTAGTAATTTTTAATTTGGAGGAATAAAAGGATGAGGAAAACTTGATAACATATTATACGAGTAAAAATGGGTAGAGAGTCTTACTCTGAATCTATACTGTCTAATATTGAACTAGAATTAGCATCCTTGATTAGATTTATGTTTCGGTTTTCTTCATCAAAACTATAGAAGATGTTTGAACGTTCATAGCCAAATATAGAAGTGAAGAAATTTTTTTCTTCACCAATATGATTGTCTTTGAGAAAATAAATTTTTTCTTTGCCTTTAGTAGTGTCTTTTTTGGGACACTTGTTAGCATAGTGATCACCTTTGCGAATAAAGAAAACAGGATTTTTTCTTCTGTTTCCTTGATATTTTCTGAAGAACCTTTTTTTTTCTAGAGGGTGAAGAATACCTAAAGGATTTTTGTTTATGCCATGCTCCCTTCCCCTTTCGAATCAAGAGAATTCATAGCACGACTTCTTCTTGTGCTTAGCCATAATTTTTAAGATCTACAAACCGAAAGGATCACTGCTGTCTTGTAATCGGAGAACTCTACATCTGCCAACTTTTTAGCTTTGGAAGCTTCCTTCCTGTAATATTTTTCTTGCACAAGTGAGCATTAGTATCATTATTAACTTTGATTAATGGGTCCAAAGATAAGAAGTTCAAGAGAGGCTTGTGTTGAAGATCTTTCTTGTATCCCGTGGAAAAGAAAGATGGGAATGATTCAATATAACTTATCTTCATATTAGGATAATTAATCCTATAAGAATTATAATACAAATTATGCATATAGCATTGGTTCTATTTTTACCTGTTTCATATCACAGATTCTAGCTTTCAAGAATAAGGAGGTATTCTTGGATTCTTGTATTCAACTAAACAATCATGTCATGTACCATCTCTTTTATCTCTGTTAGATTATCGCACTCAACTTTGTACAAACTAGGTTGGAGAGTTTGGGTATGAACAATTTTGTGTAAAGGTTCAACAAAATGAAAGGCTTCCCTAAGGGTGTATATGCCTTCTCCATCTTCCGGTGTCATCTTGTCCATGGAAATCTTGTTAGGCGAAGAGGCGGGGTTAGCTTGGACTCTCTGAATTTTTTAACTACATCATACCAGGAGATTTTTAAGACCAATCAGGGACTTCTGGTTCATGTGGCTTGGTTAAAGAATGGATTTCTTCAAGCTTGTCAAAAATTTATGGGATAAGATCAACAAACTATTGGAATTTTTCAATATTACTAAATTGGTCAAAAGACTGTTGATGAAGGATTTTGATCTAGTTAGCATGGTGTTTATGATAGGTGGAGAGTTTAGATCTAATTTCCTTCCTGGTATCCTCAGTAATTTTTACTATAGGATTAGTATTTTCTACAATACTTTTTGAGATTTCTATGGGAAAATTAGGAAGGTCGGATATGGGCTGAATTATATCTTCAACAGAAGAGAAAAATATTTGAATAGGTTGAACAATGGATTCAAATGAGGTAGATAAATTTTGAATAGTAGTATGAAGATCATCTACTTTATGATCAAGCATTGAGATATAGACTTTGATCTCACCTTTGTTATAGAGCTCCATTGCATTGAGTTTCTTCTCAATCTCTAGGAGAGTTTCTTCATGCTTCTTCAAGGTTGCATTAACATCTTTCATGACTTTTTTTGTCAAATTGAGCATCTTTGAGGATTCAGAGTACTCAATTTCTTTGTTGACTTCCTGCTGGTACCAAAAAGTGGATTTTTACATTCCATCTACGAAACAATCTCACTATCTTCAAGAGGGGGAAGATTCACAATAGATCTTTCCATATTGACTTTTGTAATCATATTAATTACTAGACCATTTGTGGGAATATACTGTTGTCTTATCATTTGTTCACAATCTTAACACCATAGACAATCGAATTAGGATCATGGATTAGACTATCATGATTACGGAGACAAAAGACTTTATCTTTTTCGTTTTCTCTTTGGCTGGTTCAATGAGAAATAAGAAGAACTTGATCTAGAGGAAGAGGCGTTGGATAGAGAAGAAGGGGTTTCCTTTTAATGGAAGGACAAAGAAATTCTATGGTTGCTTTCGAAACATTGGTGGCATTTTGGAATGAAGGTTGTCCTTGACTTAAAGCCTTTTTGGACAAATTTCAATCTTTAGGAACCATTATATCAACCCAGAAATGAGTTCGGTTCCATTTTACCATACTCTAAACTCGACATGACTCGCCACACTACTGCCTTTTGTTAAATCATTGTTTACCATAGGGTGTAAGGTGTTAACAAGGTGATAGATAATTTTATAGTGAATGGCGAGAGGGCATGAGGCAGGCTTCATATCGATGCTTGATGTACCAAGATGTAGACACTTGGTACATTATGCAGACCAGTGTCGACTGCGACTAGCAAAGATTCCTTAAAACTATTATGTCTCTAGTCTAATAAACAACACAAAATAGATGCATTGAGACCACGATGGAAAAGAGGAGTAATACCAATTTGAACACACCCTATATGCACAAACTTATAGAATTTTTGGGTTTTTAGAAAATTAATATCCTTAGGATCAATTATAGGAATATCATACTCATGCTTATCTGTTTGGGAAACTTGTATGACAGATTCTCTAGTTCTAAATGCAAATGCAGCAGCTAAGTGAAAGGTAGACAACTTATCGTAGACTTGATTGTAAGAGATCTTGGGCAATCTCCATTCTAGAAGTGGCTCTGTTTCCTCCTGTAAATCTGATGCAGAATTTATAGTAAACATGTCAACTACGCTGACCAAGTCTTCTTCAGCTTCATCTTCTCGCGGCAAGAGTTGGTCTATTTTCTCCGTTATGACATCTGGTCCCAATTTACGACTTACGGTATCGGCCTAAAATTGTGCACTATGCGACTTACAAACAGCTCGACTTTTCTTGCATAACAGTCAACCAAAAGACAAAATGAAAACAACTAACTAGTACCAAGCATGATGAAAAGAAGAATTTGGAAGATAGAATTATATTTATTAGAAGAGATCTTTACAACCAGCTTTGTTGCACTCGGCTATGAAATAGTGTTTTGGTCCAAATTTCTAATATTTTATATGAAAGTAATAGAAAAAGAGATCCTTTATTTTTTTAAAAGAAAATGTCGAAATGCACGCAAATAATTTATAATTTTGATTCCATCTTTAAAAATTCTTCTTTCGTTCTTTGAAAAAAACTCTCCAGACTCCATGACAAAGTTACTACCTTGCTTTACAAAAATACAGGTCATGATTTCAACCAATTATCTCAGCCTACATTTTTCTCTAAATTAGGAATATATTGGATGAAATAATTATTGTTCGAAAAAAATGGAGATGAATCGTCAGCTTACAGACGCTGAAAACGTAATAGGCATTTAGTGCACTAGAACAAACTGCTGCACTCCATTGATTCCCTAAAATTAGAGTTTGTAATATTACACTTAAAAATAGCGAGGAATACGAGAGTTAGCTGTTAAGACAAAGTCTAGCCATTATATGGAAAAAATATTGACTAAATTGAATTGTTGGAAAATATTTATGGCGTAAGTGTGTTCGAATGTTGGATGTGATTCTGCGAACTGTTTCATGCGGTGACAGAAGTACACTTTGCCTACATTATTATAATAGGCTCGACTCTTGACCATTAAGATTTTGACAATTTGTGTGTTTTTTCCGTTTGGGATATAACCATATTTTGGCCTTTTTTTCCCGTATTTTCTGTTCTATATATGAACATTCAAAGCCATCAAAATCACTTCATGGAGGCTTACAAATCTAATAAGTGGTTTAACATGCTCCTCCATTAACCATTCTAAAGTAGAGCGAAAAGTTTGCCCAAAAAAAAATTGTCTACAATATATTTAAATAATTTTTTAAACGATCTATAGGTTGAGACTCTCGAGTTGTCTTTAAAAAAATTGTACAAACAAAATTGTCTAGAATATATTTATGCCAAAAGGTGTTGTTTCAAATTAGAATTAGAGGGTGCTACCATCGACATGTTATATTAAGAACATATTAGATGACCTCTATTTATTCTCTTGGCCTTAATCACACCACCTCTATTTATCCTCTCCAACCATGATTGAAGGTGATGGGTGTGGAATATGTGGTTTGCATGGCAAGGCACTAACCTTGCTACTTACTGTCAGGTGAAAATGGTCGGTGCATCTTTGGATATTGAGACTCGCATTGACATTATTAGATGAAATTTTTATGGTAAGTAGCACCTTAACCACCTTTATGTCAATGGGAAACAATGATGTTTAAGGTGTATCATCGAATGGTCACATAACAAGAGAGCGTATCGTGCGTAGCTAAAAATCTATATATTCTTCAATCATGGTTTATGTGTCTTCATCACGGAATACGTCCAATTGGTCTAGAAGATGATGACTAAGATCGTCAAGTTTTTAGAGGACATTGAATTCACTCTCTTGTCATCATAAAAGTATGTCCATAACATTCATTTCTACCTCTTCGGATATGGCTTTGTCCTCAAAGAAAACATAAATCACTCTTGTTGCAACTAAGTGGTTGTTTTATCCTCTTCAAAACACACACACACACACACACACACACACACACACACACACACACACACACACACATATATATATATATATATATATATATATATATATATATATATATATATATATATATATATATATATATATATATATCTATATATATATATATATATATATATATATATATATATATATATATATATATATTTAGATATGTATATGTATGTACACACACACACACACACACACACACACACACACACACATATTCACTTATCTCTTTCCATAGACTAGTGACCTCTTTATCACTATTAGTTGATGGTGAAGACAAAACACATACATAGGTACTCTTCATCGATACTAAAATGAGCCAACCTTTATTTTCCATGTACTTGAATAATCGCATGCATTACTTTGGGCCATTTAAATCATTTTTACACTTAAAGATATCGTTCGAAATTAGAATAAGATGGTGCTACCAATGACATGATGTATCAAATACATATGAGGCAATCTCTTTTTATTCTCTCAACCTTAATGGACCACCAATATGAGTCAACCACAACAAGAGAATCATTTAAATGTGCATCCGAATGACTAGGCTTAATATAACATATGTGAACATGTCTACATCTAATCAATGTCATCGCAAACCCTTTGCAAGGCATACTACCACTTACGTACAAATTTTTGCTATCCGATTTTGCCCCTTAGGAAAAATCAAACAAACATGACCCCACATAGATAAAATAAGCAGGACCGATTCGGCCACGTGAGCTCACATTTCCGGCTCGAGCCAAGCGAGTTGAAATGGGCCGAGCGCATTGCAAAAGAGCTTAGGAGTTCGAGTTGGTTGGGGTTATGAAGAAGGTATGGAGTCCAAATTCAAACTTTGAAGGTGTGGTCGTTCGGAGGTAGGCGGCGCGAAATTCAGGGACTCAGTGGAAGTAAGCATGAAAAAGGAGCAAAAAGGTCTCAAACACAAGTTTGAATTTTAGACTTCAGGCTTTCGGGATTTCAGAGGTTTCATGTGCCAGGTGGAAAATCAAACCCCCGAAACCCAAAACCTAAAGTCCCAAATCCCTAAAACCCAAAGTCCTGAATCCCCAAAACCCAAAGTCCCGAATCCCAAACCCAAAGTCCCAAATCCCTAAAACCTGAAGTCCCAAATACTGGAAACCTGAAGTCTCGAACCCTCGAAATCCTGAAACCCGAACTTCCAAAAAGATAAAGTTCTGAAACCCGAAGCCCAAATTTTAGACTTCGAGGTTTCAAAATTTTGGAAATTTTGGCTCAAAGGATGAACAATGTCATGTGACATGATTTAAGAGTCCAACTCCAAAGTCTGAAATTTGAACTTCAAAGGTTCGACATTTCAGAACTCTCAAGCCAACTTGAGCGATGAACGATGAACGACAATCTCCGAGCGTAAACTCCTGAAGCTTTGAATCCCAAAAGTATGAAATTTCAAATTTCAAAGGTTGCGATGCATTGTCGAAGTCCGAAAAGGGGCAAATTAACCGGTGGCATTTATTACAGAATGGAACACTCCTCTTCAAATGGCCATAACTTTTGACTGGGAGCTTAGATTTTCACAAAATAGGACATTTTAGAAAGCTCTCAGTGTCCTCTACACAACTACGATTGGTTTTGTTATTTTTAGTGTGACTAATTATTTCAAAATGATTAAATATAGTTCCTCATTTTAGAGGGTGTTTCCAAATTTCTCACCTACCCAAATGATGAATGTATGGGCTTCCTTTCTTCTCCAACAAGGAAAAGTACATGGAGGTATGGGTTTTATAGTGGCACCCATCATTGTTGAAGGTGATTTTAATGCATTTTTGGGTGGTTGAAGCAAGATTTCGAATTCCTCTCGTCTCCTTTCTTTCATTCTACCTCTATATTGTAAAGAGGGGCTCATTTCAAAAGGTTGGATAATCTTGCTTTACACACTCCCTTATTCTCTTTTCTATAAGTGAATTTATGGAGTTCAAACCTCCCATTCAAGCTATAATTAAAATTAGTTCCTCTCGTCCATTGTAATGCACTGTATCAAATCTATGGAGCAATAATATAAGTCTGTGGATGAAGTTCAACCCTCTCTTGTGTTCATTACATTCTCCCGATCTCTCATTGAATTTTTTTGTTAACTGTGCATGTTAAATTGTGTTGCATATTTAATGGTTTGTGTTTAATGGTGAATGAATTCAAAACAATTGGTTGACTTGTGGTATGTATTCATCCCCTTAAAAATTATTGGTTGTCATCTCCAAGCAAAGGTGTTCAACATTCCTTTTAGTGCATCACCTCATGTAGATTAGGTTTAATTTCTTTCAATCTTTCCAACCCTTTCTCCTTGGAAAGTTAGAGTAGATTTTAGGATAGATCCTATACAATTGGAATGTGTGTATCAGAATAGAAGAATAGGAACCAACCTTCATCCGGAGATCTTTCCTCATTGTACAGTCCAACACTTTGGGAAAATCTCCATATTATGCAATAACACTGACAGTTTCAATCTATCGAGTTGCAACAATTAGGGGTGTTGTGATTACGCATCAACAATCCCCTCTTTCTCCTATGTCATTACAGCCATCACAATCTCATTTAATCTCTTCCAAATGAAAAAGGTATTGACCATCGAATAGGAGGATAAATGAGGTGAAAAAAGTGTTATTGTAGAATTTTTACATCTAACCCCCTTTGTTTCAATGTTCATGTTTGTATGATATCATAGGATTCCTATTACGGAATGGTTTCTCTAACATCTTCCATCTTGTTCATGTGCTTATAAAAAGTAATGAAAAATATTCATTTTGTGTGGTTGGAATCACAACCTTTTCTACATAGCTGATCCTATCTTTGGACATACAATTGAGAGTTTGTATCAAACAAAAACAAATGCAAATGTACATGTATAGGAAATATTTCGACGAAGGTGCTTTGAGTTCATCAAACTATACACGTATGATATCAATAATCTTCTCGTGGATCACAACTCTCCTTGAGTGATCTCTCACCTTGCTATTAGTGATTGAATACCATGTCTCTTTTCTGGAACCATAGAAGAAACTCCTTGACCGACAAGTATGTATATGGATGCTCATCAATGTTCTTATATAACTATTACATTAAGTGCTAAAATTCTTTCTCACACTCTTGGAATACATATCATTTTTTTCATTTACTCTTCATAATGATTTCAAGAGTGCTCTTTCCTTGTTGCTTATTTTTTATTCATTATTCTTGTCTCTTGAAATTGTGTAACTTTGTACAACATTATTTCTTCTTAATTTATTTTTGATGCTAAGTGATGAATTACTTCTTTCAACACATAGGCACACACAATGGTTACTCATTCCATGACATGAGCATGGTTAGAATTTCCAAAACTTACATGTTGCACGTGACCTTTCCCTTATATTGTTGTTATTGCTACTCTTTTCTTATTTTTACGCCGAAGGTGTTCTTGTAGTGAAGTGAGACCTCTTTTCTCTTACAAATGACTGACAAGAAACGAATGCGATGAGATTTAATTTGTCATTGATGTACTACACATTTTCATCCATCCATGTGGCGTGACCATGGTTTGTCGAGTGCAGGCACGGCCCGGACTCCCAAGCTGAAACATGGTGGAGCTTCTTCAAGTTCAAGATTATTCATCCTCTGCACGACGATGTCGACGGTTCCATCTTCGGCGCAGTGTACAAATGGAGCAAAAAAGCCGCCGGCGTGCCGTTCCGTCCACTGGGCGCGCCCAAGATAGTGGTCGCCTTCAGAGGCACGGTTAAAACATCGGTGACCTTGCCCAGAGACGTCCGCCTGGATCTCCACATTCTCTCAAACCGACTCCACACCACCACCCGCTTCCACACCGCATTCGACGCAGTGAAAGTCAACGTTCACCACCACGGGTCGACAACGTCTGGATCGCCGGCCATTCCCTCGGCGCCGCCATTGCAATGTTAGCGGGAAGGAAAATGACAGAGGAAGAAGAGCTTGTTTTATAAACGCATCTATTCAACCCGCCCTTCGTTTGTGCACCCGTGGAGAGGATTAAGAACGAGAAAATAAAACACGGGCTCCACTTTACGAACAACCTGATCAAGGCCGGACTGGCTAAGACGCTTCAACGAAAGCCCGCACGGGTCGAATCCGAGAGGACTTTCTCCATCCTGCAGTCGTGGGTTCCTTGCTTGTATGTAAATCCTAGAGATGGTTTGTGCTCTGGTTATATCAGGTATTTTGGGAACCGGAGGGCGATGCGGCAGATGGGCGCGGGGGTGTGGCGAAGCTTGCGGCGCAGCATTCGATCAGGGGAATGGTGTTTTCTACATTTGGAATAGATTCCAAGGCAGGGCATTTGATTCCTTCCGCGAGACTTACTGTGACTCAGAACCCGGCGCCGGATTTTAAAAGGGCGCATGGGATTCATCAGTGGTGGGCACCGGATATTAGAATTGAGTCCACTGAGTACAGACTCGATACAGAGTTGAATGCAGGGTAAATAAAACCTGCCTTCAATTTAACAACGCTTCTACCATTGTAATTTTTTTTACAGATTTATATCGTTTTCTCGTCTAATTGACAGATTACCTGCCTGTTTTTGCTCCAAAGTCGAAGCCAATTACGCTTCTACTTTTGTATAGATGTAATCGGTAGAGATGTGAATATGAACATATTGGAAAAAGTTTTGAATGGAATTTTAAAGAATTGTATAAATTTATGAGTGCATTAGTTTATTCATGATAATTATATGGACAATTGAATTATAAGGAATTCATTTTTTTTTTGGAACATCCTTAATTACGCCGAAGGCATTCTTGTAGTGAAGTGAGACCTCTTTTCTCTGACAAATGACAGTAAACGAACGATAGAGATTTAATTTGTCATTGATGTACTACACATTTTCATCCATCCATGTGGCGTGACCATGGTTTGTCGTTTCAACGCCGTGTCTGGGAATTAAAGTAATGTTTGTACAAACCAAAGGATACGCCTGTCAAGTGCCTTGGCTTTTAGGTAATGTTTGCGTTTTTACGTCCCCATTCTCGAATGCTCATAACATCCACCCTAAATCCAGATCCAGATCGATAATGGCCGAGGAGAAGGTTCATGATTGGTCGAAGCTAACGGTGGTGCTCGGAAGAGTTTACCCACTCTTGAATTTGGATTACATATGCAGCTGCACAATGTCCGTCTAGAGTGTTGCTACAACATCCTCAACAAGGAGGAGAGATCGGATCTGGTCATGGCTGCACTGGCGAGACAACAAGTGGGAGATCAAGTGCAGCGATGTTGGAGTTAGGGTTTTGGTGGCCCCTGTTGACACGCCTCTCAATAAGTAGCTTTGAAACACCGACAGATGTTCCAAGTTAAAGTTGTGTCATTGTGAGAACATTTCCTCCGACCCTTCCATTTCCTCTCTCTCATACATTCAGGCGAGTTTTTGGGATCGTCGTTTGTTTCTCCTCTTTCCCCAAAATTAACGGGAAACTGCATACAATTGCATTTAAATGTATCTGAAGGAGGGGGAATGGCGGTGGGGTTAAGCTACGGTCACATGCTGGTGGACCCAAGTTACATAACCCTGTTTATGAATTGACACTCTCCAAAATATTGTGTTTAATCAGGGCCACCTCTGGAAACACCTTCAGGCATACAAAATTCCTCCTTCATGTCAATCAGAGGATTTCCATCTACTGCAGCTGAAAAGTCACCACCCTTGTCAGCATCATTACCTGATTTGTCCATCACAGATGAAGAGTTAACATCTGATAGATCTTCTCCCAATTCAGAGAAAGATCTTCTAGATGGAGGTTTCAGCCCCAAACCAAATGACACAGTTCATTCCAGCTCATCTGAGAAATGGGGTGAATCATATGGAAAATCGGTATTTGCTGAGACAAAAGGTAAAGTATATTGCTCAACTGAAACATCATTTATAATGAACAGATGCCCCATCTTATGATATGTTGGAGATTAATTCTAAACTTATGATGTTCTTGAGGTTTCACACATGATCTAATAACTAATTAAATGTAAAAGAATTGCAGTTCTTAATAATATTTTGTGAAAGAATTGCAATTGATAGTAATATTCAAACCAAGTGTAAAGGTTTGATTACTATTTTTGATGAAATTGTGTCCTTTTGTTTCAACATGTGACTACACTGAAGGAAAATGGGTTGAGGATAGCCACAGGCCCCTATATTCAGGCAAGATGTGCAAACATTGGTTATCAGAAATGTGGGCATGCAGGCTAACACAATGGAGTGATTTTTCATATGAGAATTACCGTTGTCAGCATGATAACTGTGACATGCCTGAATTTGAAGGACATGAGTTTCTAAAAAGGTATGAACAATCAGGTTTTGGTGGTTCTTGCCACATTAGTTTTTATGCATGTGCATTATTCTCTTAGAGATTACAAAATTTGATAATGGTAGGCATTAATTTCATTTGCATTTTTGCCAACAGAGATTCAAATTAGCTAGGCGACATGTATTTTGTAGAATGCAGAGTAAGACACTAGCATTTATTGTGGATTCATTGGGAAGATAACAGTTCCAATAGATCTCATGTGCCTCATTACCGGTGGAACAGACAGTCCAAATGTTCAAGATGTAGGTAGGGAGTATGGTATGGTCTGTGCTCATCATGCAATAAGGACATATGGATGGGCTTATAGGTTTCCTAAGACAAACACAACTGTCTTGTACTATTGGTCAGCAAGCCTCTGTGAAATTGAACCATTGAACCATAGTGACCCATCCACTAATTTCGCAATGCATCTTGATCGACCTGCATGGTTTTTGCATCAAAATCTTAACAAGTTTCATGTTGTGGTTTTAAACATGGGGCACCATTGGAACAGAGGGAAATTAAATGTAAATAAATGGCAAATGTATGTGAATGGAAAGCCAAATAATGCCAAGCATTTGAGAGACATCAGAAGTCCGCTAAATTTTACCGTACACAGTGTTGTGAAATGGCTTGATGGAGAGTTGAATGAGCATCAAAATTTTAGAGCCTTCATGAGAATTTTATCACCTCGACACTTCTTTAATGGGGATTGGGATTCATGAGGTAGCTGTGATAACACCGCACCATTGTCTGGAGTGAATAAAGCTTCAGGAAATTGAGCTCATGATCCAGTTTCCAAGAATGTTGTGAAGGGTACTAGAGTTGAACTTTTGGATATCACTGACTCTTCACAGTTAAGAGATGAGGCACATTTATCAAAATATAGATTCAAAGCAATGGTGCTCATGAGTGTCTTCATTGGTGTCTTCTAGGAGTTCCTTATACATGGAACAAGTTTTTGTTTGCACAACTTTTTTTTCCACAAGGGAAAAATTTATCGGTCAGTATGGTATCTTAGTACTGTTAACTACACCAGATGTTACTTCACTACATGAATGCATGGTACTTGCATGTTACAACTTCTACATCAGCCAACGTACAAAGCATTCTTATACCTTGAGACTCAACTATAGAAGACATCTGAGGATTAATTTTTAAAATGCGACAGTAATTGTATGTACAAAGCATATTTGTACAATTCTTCAGTTCCTATGTGAAATGTATGTTCTCTTATAATTTGAAGGCATCAATCCTAACAAAGGCATAGAATAATCAACATCATGGGTGTTCTTAGTTTGGATTAAAGAATATGCTTTGTTAACATGATAATTTTTTTTACTGATTACTATGAATGAATTATGTAAGTTGTGTAAATTATATATTTATACACTTATTCAGTTCCTTGTGAATCGTACATTCTCTTGGAATTTGAAAACTTTGTGATTGGGGTCTGACAAATGAATCACACACAACTCCAAGGATGTGATTGGCATTGAACAATGTATCATTTTGTGTTTCACAGGTAGAAAAGCATGAGTAGAGATATAGTTTTACCTTGCTTTCTGACACTAATACACAGATTGTTTGATTTTTTTTCAGGCATGCCCTTTCATTTTAGGTCTTTGAATGATGCTTAAATTAGATTTGAACACGTCCATTCCTCTTCAAAACTATTTAGAACTGCAAAACCCTCCATTGTATTCTATAATTACCCATTTTTTCTATGACCAAAGCAGTTAAGAAATGGAGTAGCAAGGAATGCAAGGTTCACATTTCAGTTCCTAAAATGTAGGATATTGATCTCACCTTGAAGTTCTTGTCATAAATTATGTTTTGAGAAAGGTCACTTGAGGGTGCTGAGGTACTCTTCAGAATTTTGAATTTTTTAAAATAATTTCAAAAAATAGTGTTGTATCTTTCTATTTCGGAATAGAAGATATTTTTCATGCATGGAGGCTTCTTGGTTCTCCAGAGGCATGCTAATGTTTGCCTTCCTCCTCTGGTTAGTTATCTACCTCAATGTTATCATTGATTTCTGTGTATTGGATTTCTTGGGGTTTTAACTCATTTTTTAATCCAATGTGCAGGGTAGCCAACAACCTCCCCACCCAAGAGTTCGTGGCCAAAGATTTTTATTGGATGGAATGGCGTTTCATCTCTATTTTTAATTCTTTCGAGTTTTATTTATTGCACGATAATCAGTCCAGTGTTTATGTTAGGGGATATAAATGAGAGCAACTTTAGGATCCACAAGCAGAAGTGGGTCTTATTCTGTATAGTAAGCTCTTTGAGGTTTTATTTCCACTTCATATCAGTATAATGTCATTTGGTCTAATCTCGGAGTCTATTTGGAATCTTAGGATCTAGCGCTTGGTTAACAAGATGAGCATCTTAAGCAACACAGTTTTTGTCTTTAAAAAGTTCTTGTGTACTGTAAGGGGAAAGTACAGCCCCCCTGAAAAAATTCTGATGAATAAATCCAAAGACCACTGCTAACATTATGCAACATGTTTCATGTTGCTGCATAAAAGGTGTTCGATGCAAGGGGCTGCATACAAATGCTTGGAAGCGCAAATGTTGTGCACAAAATTCATTGGTGTGAACCGAGCGGAATCTTGGAAAGGCTAGAAAGCCGAGCAAAGGGAAGCAGAGCCTTCGCATGTTGCAGAGTCCCAAAAGGAGAATACAGTAAGAGGCAATTTTATTTAAAACAGAAACCCTTGAATACTGAAATGGTCGCCAAAGCTTTCAGATTAATGTGGTGAAATCTTCTTCGCGGCTTTCAGATCGGTGCTACCGACTATTTTTGACACTCGAGGAGCAATTTTTCTAGCCCAGAATCGTAGGTTTTGGCCGTCATTTCAGCCCGAGGAAGCTCTGGTATGTAGGGTTTGTTATAAATCGGTGTTTTGGTTGGGGAAATTTGTGAACATTTTTGGTTGTTTGAGGGTTTACATTTCTTTCCCATTAGGATTGTATTGTTATAGACGTTTTGGCCGAGAAATTTGTTGATTTTTTGTTACAATTTTTGTCAGAAAATGTGCGTATTTTGCCACATTATTTGAGACTATTTATAGAAGGTTTAACAAGAAGTCTAGGATATAGTTTTTTGGTGTTGTAAAGGAGAGATTTTAGGGGGAAGGGATTATGTAGCATAAGCTCTTTGGCAATCATGTTGGACAGCTGGGGCAGTTGTTTTCTGCCACAAATTTTACCCAGCTCCCGCGAACAGCTAGAACAAGCAGAACATTGGTATTTATAAATTATTTTACTCTCTAAATTTTTCTTCCAACCATTAGTTATCTTTTTTATTTGTTCTATATTATTATTAAATTATAGCGACCATTTGCCAAGACTTATGATTTCATTGTTAATTTAAAAGAAGCCAAGACTTCCAATTTTAATGTTAATTTAGAATATAATATTCTTTCTAATCTCAAAGTATTGTATTTTATATATATACTCACATTAACAAAAAAAAATTGCTTTTCATTTAGATGATAAATATCAATCTACAAGAGATGTGGATACAATTTGTAATGTACTTGGAAGTCAAACAATCTCCTTTGTGGATCAAGGAAATGGTTATTTAAATGACGGAGGACACTTCACAGGCTATCCATGATCAGATTCAACCTTCGTATGCAGGCATCTGGAGTATGTCAAAGAAATGATGGCAATTAACTTCAATCCGCCAAAATTTTAAATGAAAATGAAACTATTTGTAACTGGAACCGTCAGGTGCATACCAATATGAACTTTGACAGCTTGGAACTTAGAGTAACTTTGTCCCGTATCCACTGTGCAATCACATAAAGAGGATAATGGATTTTAATTCCGAAAAGTTATGTCACATAACTCACATACTTATACGCTCTTTAAACAATTTGAGGCATATTTGGGCTTGCATGACAAATAAAATTTGTCTTATGCTATTCGAAAAGCTACAGGCCATTAAATAAAAATATACCATAACTTGATTACAAGATTGGAAGTTCCACTTTGACTTATTTGTAGTGTCATTTTTTGATGGTATCGTTTTAAATTGTTCCCCTCTCCATTTTTTCCACCTTTTCACTTCCCCGCCCCGGCCTTCCAACCCCTGCTTCTTCAGCCCTCTTCTTATGATATTGTTTTTCTCCCTCAAATTTGAATCCTTCATAAGTCGAACACATAAATGGAAAGATGCAAAATATTGTCTACATGTCAAATACGCGAAGAGTACAAAAAGGAAAAAAAAAAAACGTATCAAATATGTAAATGAAAAAGGTGGGACCATAGTAACAAAATTGAGCAAAGCTATGGAGGCAGAAATGCAAGCAAAGGGTATTCAATTTGCACCCTTATTTCATATAATGAAAAGGGGAAGACCGATGTTAGATTTAAGAGAAAATAGAATGTTGTATCAAGTTATTGGTTTAAAGAACATTCCTCAATCTCATTGGTCAGATACCAACGGTTGGGAGATTACAAAATGTCTATCTCTGGTAGAGAAGGAGGATCTGAAACTATGTGTTCAAAAGGAAAAGTATATTTCCCTTTCTTTAGATGAGGTTACCACAATCGATAATACTTCATGGATATGTATTCATGTTTACACATTTACTAATGAAATGAGGACTCCACACCTCTTGGAAATTCATAAAATGATAGATAATTGCAATTTTGAGAATATTTATAAATTGGTGGTATCAAATCTGAAGGATATTGCGAATGGATGACTTTTCCATTGCAACAAAATTAGTTTGTGTTGGAACCGATGGTGTAGCTATAATGCAGGGAGCTAGAAATGGTCTGTGTGTTAGACTTCAGACAACTATTGCTTTGTATATGGTTGTTGTCCACTGCAAGGCTCACAGAATGAATCTCACCTACAAAATTGTGAGCACATTTGAAAATGTAGCTAAAGTGGAGGAATTGATAAGTGATCTCCATGCCTATTATTCTTGCGATCTAAGAGATTTTAGAATCTCAAAATTTTCTATTGGACTAACAGAGGGGAAAAACTTCTCAAAGATGTAGATACCATATGGATATCTATGTACGAACCTGCATGTAGAATATATGATGAATATCCTTCACTGATAGGATTTATGTTTAAATACCACAGGGATGTAGATAAAGCTAAAGATCTATTGTGTCATCTAACTGACATAGAAACTTTACTCACACTTTGCGGTATTTTTCCCATGTTGAGGGAGCTTAATATTTTAACGAAGCATGCTCAAGATTGGTCTTTCTACATTACAGACTTTATAAGACTCAGAAGACGTGTTTGCTGGAGTCTAGAAAGTTTATATATTTCTGATGGGAGTTTTCAGGGTGTTGCTTTTGAAAATTGGAATGCATTGACAGATTTGAAAAATTCTAGGTGCTTCTTAAAGTACAATATAAATGATCATCTGTGTATAACAACACATGGAAAAGAGATTCCACTTCATACGTACCAAAAAAGAATTGATATGGCTAACTCATAAATAGAAGAAGTAAAAGTGACACAAAATTTATATGATGCAGTATTAATCGAAACTAGGAATAAGTTGAGAAAGATCTCTGAATCGTTAGCTAAAGAGATCTGGGAAAGATTCAAAAATGATAAAATACTTGAAGCAATGGGAGTTGTAAATCCGTAGTTCGGAATTTGTTTGGCGAGAAAACCTTATACATCTATCAGTCCTTTATTTGTCAAAAACATGGGTGATCTTACTGATCATTTCTGTAAGACTGTAGAGATAAATGGAGTTTCTGTAGAAGGAATTTTGGAAATAAAACTACTTAGTT
Source organism: Taxus wallichiana var. yunnanensis (assembly GCA_018340775.1). NCBI lineage: Eukaryota > Viridiplantae > Streptophyta > Pinopsida > Cupressales > Taxaceae > Taxus > Taxus wallichiana. The sequence continues at coordinate 577,312,298 of CM031241.1, read as the reverse complement.
CACAGTCAATGGATTTTGCTAATACAATGATATGAAAAGTTCAGCTTCTACAAAACCCACAGGATTACAGTGCCATGAAAAGGATTTGGAAGGATATCTGTTCTAGTAGTATTCTAAGTGAATATTTGAGTGAGTATATTAAGCTATATGAGCTCTGTCAAACAATGATTCTGGGTTCTGTGGAAGATGAGAGGGTTTTCAGTGCACTATCCTTTTTAAAGTCAAAAGTTTGAAACAGATTGGATAGGAATCTAGAAAGTTGTCTTAGATTGTATGTATCGAGTTACTCAGTGGAGTCTTTTCCTTATGATACAGCCCTGGTATTGTGGAATTCACTAGTAGACAAAAGAGGAGTAAGTAATATTCTGCCTGACCCAGGGGATCGAGACACATCCAAAAATCATGTTGCAGTTGATTTCCAAGACACAAATGAAAGTGTTGCTCCAAGACTGTTCAAATTCACATAGATTTCATTTCTTCTATACATTATTGAGACTACTTATGTACTTCATTCAATGATTACAACTTTCAATAAATGTAATATTATATTTGTCATTATTTGATCCTTCATCATTGCAACAATGTCATTATTTGTTTCAATTATGCCATTTGTTTTTTATGTTTGGTTTTCAAATTTAGACTGAAATAAGAACACATTCATATTTTATATCTGTTAATTTATTTATTTTACATCTGCAACAATTCAAAAAAGTAAAGAAATTAAATATTGTAAATTTAAGAAACATTTATGTAAACAATAGAAAATAAAAGAAACTTTCTTACAAAATTATGTATTATTTTTTCTTATTTACATATGATGTTAATACTCTAGTAAATATTTATGTTTATATTTTTACATAAGTGCCAAACCCCACCTACCATTATAGAAAGATGTCCATACCATGTTAAATCAGCAGTATTAAAATGGTGGAGGTGGAATATAGGGTGGACCACCAATAATATTATATATTTGTTTTAAAATGAAAGCCATTAATTATAAATTTCAAAATTATTGTAAGAAAAAGTGATATCTTATGAATTTCTACAAATTTCAATTTGATTATTATGAATAATATTAAAAATTGTTCAAGATGGTTTAGAATTAAAGTATATTGTAAAATATGTCTTAGACTACCAAAAAAATTGTGACAAAATCAAATCTCATATCTAATTGGATGCATTGAGAGGTGTGTGTGTGTGTGTGTGTGTGTGTGTGTGTGTGTGTGTGTGTGTGTGTGTGTGTGTGTGTGTGTGTGTGTGTGTGTGTGTGTGTGTGTGTGTGTGTGTGTGTGTGTGTGTGTGTGTGTGTGTGTGTACACACACAAAGGTGGCATGGACATTGTTGATTTCTTCAAACAAAATATAGTTCTTTGTTCTAAAAGGGTTATGTGGACATTTAAAGGAAGTGAAGCTTAGAAATACCTATTAATACAATTATGTGTTGCTACAAAAGCTTCTTATGTCATAATGTAATCGAAAAACATTGGTTTTCATGCATTGCTAGTCACCTCTACTCTAATAACATTGTGGGATCCTTTCTAACTTAAAACATCTTGAAATATTTCAAAGTTGTTAACCCTTACACAAAATGGGTTGGGTGTGGGTTTAGAATTGGTCTATATGCTATAAATTTACAAATATTGTAAATAACATTGACAATTTCTAATCTTGTACAAGTTAGATATGCGTGGTGAATATAGAAAGAGATTAAAAATTTCTCTTTTAATTTATTTAATTTTGTTGCAAAATTCTTGTTGTTACTCATGGTTATTATAATTATCATTATTGGACCTCTTTTAAGGCCTCCTACGATAAAAATTTCAACCATCTCAAAAAGTTTCTTTTGGGTCAATGTTAAGCAAGACGACCCTTTCCTTAATGTAGCCTACGGTATGTTGTTCCTTCCTCTACGAATAAAGGTAGCATAGGAATCTTTGATGTTTACAAGAAAAATATTATTTTGTGTGTCAAAAAGGTTGTTTGGATGCTTGAGGGTGGGGAATCTTAGAAGACCCCGCCAAGTCATTATATCTCTGTAGGAAATTCTTACATCAAATTTAATGGAAAAATGTTGGTTTTCTTAACTTTATAATCACCTCTTCTTTAATAAGATTGAGGGATACTTCATGGTTAAAAGGATCTTGAAATACTATATAGAAGACTCATAATTAATGATGTATAAAATTTATTTTAGATTTATTTCCATGAGATTATTTTCAATCCAACCTTAGGAGTATTGATGGAGATAATTTTTAGGTAAAACATTTGACGTAGGTAATTATGCATTGTTATTTAAGTTTTTAGTAGTGGTAATCAGTTGTAATTATGCTACTATGGTTGTTAGTAGTTACTTGGGTGAATATGGTTATATTGTTATAACAATTCATATTATTTATAGGTATTGGGAATAGTATTCCCGTATTATTATTTTGGACAACACATAGGAGGTTTATTTTCTTGCACATGTGAAACAATAGTTTGTTTGCATTCTAGATGTGTAATATCTATAAATATTGCAACATACATTTTCATTCTAACTTTTTTTTCCAAGTATCAATATGATCTCTAGTAGGCTACCTCCATGTTTCTCCAGTATTTTGTATCAGAGCTATAGTTTGAGCTTACAAAATCAAGTAGAAGTTGGTAGTAAGGTTGTGGAAGAGTGTGTGATATTTTAGAGAATATTTCTTCCTCTTAGATATCCCTTATATTGTTGTTATTGCTACTCTTTTCTTATTTTTTAGTGATTCTTTGATTACGACCTCCTTTATTATCTTTTAGGTCTCTATCGTGTGTGGACGTTTATAATTTTCATGACAAGGTTACTACCTTGCTTTACAAAAATAGAGGTCATGATTTCTACCAATTATCTCAGCCTGCATTTTCTCTAAATTTAGGTCCTGATTTCTACCGATAGAGACTACTGTGCCCAAATTTCGCGAAATTAATTTGACCACTTTTTTTGGACCATTTTTCATGGAAGATATCATTGCAATTCTTTGCAGATACGATTGCAATTCTTTCTTTTCTTTTTCTGTTTTTATTCCTGACGTATACATCCAAAAAGTGAAGACTTTTTCCTACATTACTGAGCCACTAAAATAGTATGAAATAACAATTTGTATTGGCTCCTGCTAATCAGATACCAAACATGGAGCACGACAATATGGAATGCCACCACTTGACCTGCTTTGATGATAATCATTGATTCCTTATTATTCGAAATGAAAATACAAATTATTAAGTATTAAAAAACACTTTCCCATGCATGTAGAAATATTTTTTAATAGTCCCAAGAGCCAAGTCCAAAGTGGATTCGGTATATTCATAAATAAAACAGCCACCCCTACAAGATTTTTATACAAAAGAAAACTACATAGTTGGTTTTGACATTATTGCATGGAAAATAGCTTATCTGCATTGAAAACCATAACAGTCAACACACAATTTCATCAAGAAGTCTGTATCTCCTCCTAACTTTTCTATCATTGCAAATTAACTCACAAGCCTTGTTATTCAGCTTTTGGGTATCTCTCTATCAATGTCAGCATAACAGTTTTTCAGTTTTCTCTTCACTTCGCCATTATGGGTCATGCTCAAGCACTCTTCGGACCCAGAACAATTCCCCATTCCTTTCGAACAAACTCTGATAAGCTTACTATCGGAGCCTGCCTCCTGAATATTGTAGCACCAGTCACAAATATCAGCTGATACATTCTCAAAATATGCTCTGCTGCAATATCTGACAGAAAAAGCACATGAAGATCAGTTTATGGCTAAGAGAATATACGCCATGAGATATATCCATCACACCCTCATTTTTTCCCAATAAATTAGAATACAGTGGATGAAGCTTATCTCTAAAGAAGAATAGTGAAAAAATAGCAATGGCGAGATGAATTGTTATCTTACTGATGCTGAAAACGTAATAGGCATTTAGTGCACTGGAACAAACTGCTCTGAAAGCCCACATCGCCACACATGCTGCACTCCATTGATTCCCTGAAATTAGAGTTTGCAATATTACACCTAAAAATAGCCTTCCATTATATGGACAAAATATTGTCTAAATTGAATTATTGGCAAATATTTATGTGGTTGTTAGAATGTTGGATGCGATTCTGCGAACTGTTTCATGCGGTGACGGAAATAGGCTAAATACGTGTTTCACACGCGTTACGGACACTTTGCCTACATTATTGTAATAGGCTTGACTCTTGACAATTAAGATTTTGACAATTTGTGTGTTTCTTCCGTTTGGGAGAGAGATAACCATACTTTGGCTTTTTTTTTCCGTATTTTCTGTAAAATATATGAACATTCAAAGCCATCAAAATCGCTTCATGGAGGCTTACAAATCTAATAAGTGGTTTAACACGTTCCTCCATTAACCATTCTAAAGTAGAGCGAAAAGTTTGCCCAAAAAAAAATTGTCTAGAATATATTTAAATAATATTTTGAACAATTTATAGATTGAAACTCTCGAGTCGTCTTAAACAAAAATGTACAAGCAAAACTGTCTAGAATATATTTATGGCAAAAGGTGTTGTTTCGAATTAGAATTAGAGTGGGCTACCATCGACATGTTATATTAACAACATATTAGACGACCTCTATTTATTCTCTTGGCCTTAATCACACCACCTATATTTATCCTCTCCAACCATGACTCAAGGTGATGTGTGTGGAATATGTGGTTTGCATGGAAAGGCATCAACCTTGCTACTGCCACGCCATTGAAAATGGTCGAAGTGCATACTAGATATTTATACTCTGACCGACATTATTAGATGAAATGTTTATGGTAAGTAACACCTTAACCACCTCTCCAGTCAATGGGAAACAATGATGTTTAAGGTGTATCACAAATGGTCACGTAACAAGAGACCATACCCTATGTAACTAAAAATTCTATATATTCTTCAATCATGGTTTTAGTGTCTTCATCACGAATAAGTCCAATTGGTCTAGAAGATGATGACTAAGCTCGTCAAGTTTTTTAGAGGACATTGAATTCACTCTCTTATCATCATAATGGTATGTCCATAATCCTCATTTCTACCTCTTCGGATGTGGCTTTTGTCCTCAACAAAACATATAAATCACACTTGTTTGCAACTAAATGGTTGTTTTATACTCTTCAAAACACACACACACACACACACACACACACACACACACACACACACACACACACACACACACACACACACACACACACACACACACACACACACATAGAGAGAGAGGGATGGCCAATAACATGCATATACACACACATATATACACACACACACATATATATATATATATATAGAGAGAGAGAGAGAGAGGGATGGCCAACGACGTGCATGTGTGTGTGTGTGTGTGTTCACTTATTTCTTTCCATAGACTAGTGACCTCTTTATCACTATTAGTTGATGGCAAAGACAAAACACATACATAGGTACTCTTCATTGATACTAAAATGAGTCAACCTTATTTTCCATGTACTTGGATAACTACATGCATTACTTTGGGCCATTTAAATGATTTTTGACACTTTGAAAGATATTGTTCCAAATTAGAATACGATGATGCTAACATTGACATGATGTATCAAATACATATGCAGCAACCTCTTTTTATTCTCTCAACCTTAATGAACCATCAATATGAGTCAACGACAACAAAAGAGAATCTGTTAAATGTGGATATGAATGAATGGGCTTAATATAACATATGTGAACATGTCTACATCCAATCAATGTCATCGCGAACCTTTGCAAGGGGTACTACCACTTCTATACAAATTCCTATTATCTGATTTTTCCCCTCCGGAAAAATCAAACAAATATGACCTCCTGCACGCATAAAATGGCAGGATCGATTTGGCCATGACAACTCACATTTCGGGCTCGAGCTGCGAGTTGAAGTGGGTCGAGCACATTGCAAAAGAGCTTGGGAGTTTGAGTTGGTTTGGGTTATGAAGGAGCTATGGAGTCTGAAATTTGGACTTCTAAGGTGTGGTCACTCGGAGGTATCTTTGGAGAAAAATTTGGGGACTCAGAGGAAAGAAGTGTGAAACAAGAGCAGAAAGGTACGAACCCTAAAGTCTGAAATTCAAACTTCGGGCTTTCATGATTTCAGAGGTTTCATGTAACCGACGGAAAATCAAAACCTCAAAACTGGAAGTCCCAAATCCCCAAAACCCGAAGTCCGAATCCCCGAAGCCAAAGTCCAGAATCCTCGAAACCCAAAGTCCCGAATCCCTGAAACCCTAACCCCCAAAAATACAAAGGTCTGAAACCTGAAGTCTGAATTTCAGACTTCGAGGTTTCAAAATTTCAAAAAATTTAGCTTGAAAGATGAACAACGTCACGGGACATGATTTCGAGTCCGAACTCCGAAGTCCAAATTTTAGACATCAAAGGTTCAAAATTTTGGAACTCTCGAGCCAACTTGAGCGATGAACGATGACTTGAAAATCTCCGAAATGCAAACTCTCGAAGCTCTGAATCCCCAAAATATGAAATTTCAGATTTCAGAGGTTGCGATGCATTTTGGAGTCCGAAAAGAGGTAGATTAACCACTGGCATTTATTGCAGAATGGAACCCTAGTCTTTAGATGGCTATAATGTTTGACTGGGAACTCAAATTTTCACAAAATAGGAATTTTTGGAAATACATTCTTCCATTGTAGAGGGTGTTTCCAAATTTCTCACCTACCCAAATGATGAAGGTATGGGCTTCCTTTCTTCTCCAACAAGGCAAAGTACATGGAGGTATGGGTTTTACAGTGGCACCCATCATTATTACAGGTGATTTTTATGCATTTTGGGTGGTTGAAGCAAGCAAGAGTTCAAATTCCTCTCTCTCCCTTCTCTCATTCTTCCTATATATTATAAGGAGTGGCTCATTTCAAAGGTTAGATGAGCATGCTTTGCACACTCCCTTATTCTCTAGTTTGTAAGTGAATTTATGGAGTTCAAACCTCCAATTCAAGATATAATGCAAATTAGTGCTTCTTGGCCATTGTAATGCACTATATCAAATCATTGGAGAAATAATATAAGTATGTGGATGAAGTTCAACCCTCTCTTGTGTTCATTGCATTCTCCCGATCTCTCATTGTAATTTTGGTTGATCAGGTGCATGTTAAATTGTGTTGCATATTTAATGGTCTATGTTTAATGGTGAATGAATTCAAAAAATTGGTTGACTTGTGGTGTGTATTCATCCCCTTCAAACTTATTGGTTTTCATATCCATGCATAGTAGGTGTTCAACATTCCTTTTGGTGCATCACCTCCTATAGATTAGGTTTAATTTCATTCAATCGTTTCAATCATTTCTCCTTGGCAAGTTAGAATAGATTTTAGGATAGATATTATACAATTTGAATGTTTTTATCAGATAGAGGAATAGGAACCAACCATCATCCGAAGAGGTTTCCTTATTGCAAAGTCCCACACTTTGGGAAAAGCTCCATGTTATGCAATCACACTGCGAGCGCTTTCAATCTATCAAGTTGCAACAATCAAGGGTGTTGTGATTATGCATCAACAATTCCCCATTTTTCCTATGTCGTTACAGCTATCACAATCTTATTTAAGCTCTTCCAAATGAAAAAGAGTGTTGACCATCAACTAAGAGGATAAATTATGGGAAAATAGTGCTATTGTAGAATTTTTACATCTAACCCCCTTTGCTACAATGTCAACGCTTGTAGGATGCCATAGGATTCTCTATTTGGGAATGGTTTCTCCGACATCTTCTATCTTGTTCATGTGCTTATAAAAGTAATGAAAAATATTCATTTTGTGTGTGGCTAGAATGACAACCTTTTCTACATAGCTGATCCTATCTTTGGACATACAATTGAGAGTTTGTATGAAACAACAGTTCAAATTCAAATGTACATGTATAGAAAATATTTCGACAAAGGTGATGAGTTCGTTAAACTATACATATATGAGATCAATATTCTTCTCGTGAATCACAACTCTCCTTGAGTGATCTCTCACCTTGCTATTAGTGACTCGAATGCCATGCCACTTTTCCTAGAACCGTAGAAGAAACTCCTTAGCTGACTAGTATGTCTATGGATGCCCATCAATGTTATTATATAATTATTACAATAAGTGCTATAATTCTTGCTCACAATCTTGGAATACATATCATTTGTTTTCCTTTACTCTTCGTAATGATTTGAAGAGTGCTCTTTCTTTTTGCTTATTTTTGATTCATTATTCTTATCTCTTGAAAGTGTGTAACTTTGTACAACATTATTTCTTCTTAATTTATTTTTGATGCTCAAAGTGATGAATTTCTTCTTTCAACACATGGCCACACACAATGGTTACTCATTCCATGGCATAAGCGTGGATAGAATTTCCAACACTTATGTGTTGCACATAGCCTTTCCTTTATATTTGTTTTATTGCTACTCTTTTCTTATTTTTAGTAATTCTTTGATTATAACCTCCTTTATTATTTTTTAGGTCATCTATCTTATATGGACCTTTATAATTTTCATGCATGACATCAGCCATGCTCTTTGCCTCCTATTCTTTGCATGCTTCTTCTAATTCAAAATGAAAGTTGACTATTTAGAAAGACTAATAGTTGTTTTTCTTTCTCTCATGTAATATTTTTAGTTGATGGCTCCTTACATCAATTTCTCCTCCCATCCAAAATTTTCTTCACCAAGCACTTAGTAGAAAAGTTGAGAAATTTTCCATGCAAATATTTTTCTTTTATTTTTCCTTTCTCTTGTATTGTTAGGGCCTTGTTGGGTGTAGAGACTTTATTCGTTATTTTCAATTGATTATTTAAATCAATATTTTATATAACTTCCATTTAGAACAAAGGTACCATGCAAATCAGATTCACCAATGTATTTCTTTTGCTCTTCATGGAGAATAATATCTAATTTTTACTATCACATTTTAATTTGATTAACACCATTCTATTACATCTTAATTACCAAATGTCTAAATTGTTTATTTATTTTGAATTCTTCCTTATTCTTATAGTTGGCATTGCTTCTTGAGCTCGGATTTTTGAAGCATGTTTTATATCTTGGTTATTAAAGCAAACCAAAAATCTTAATATTCTATCTTCTAATAACATGTTCCTCAAATCTTTGTCTTTTTTTTTCCTTTACCCAATTATTGAAGGAAACAATTTGGTAATGTAATCTAACAAGCATATATGCATATGAAACAATTTTATCTTTTGTTTTTGTTTGTTTTTTTCTTTAACTCTAATTGAATAAATAATTGTTAGAGTGGGGTTTCCTTTATTTTTGTAGGGGTTTCCTTGTATATTGTTATGGATATTAGGCTTATTGCATACACACATGTTTGTGTTTTAAAGGAGTTTTTATACAATTATTATCAAAACATCTATGGCTATGCCCTGAATAGAGGATTGAAGTTACCAACATAAATATCTAAAATGGATTTGTACTTCTTATATCAAATCATGCACCATTTACAAGTTATAATCATTTCATTTTGGAGGTTTCTCTCATTTTGTTTGTTTTCCTTTTCAACTATTTTTTAATTTTGTTTAATGATTCATAAAGTTATTTCCTTTTTTATATTCCTCCATTATACCAATAGAAATGATAAGAGGTGTATTCCTCAACTTACCGATTCATCAATGTATTAGTTGCATATACTACATTTTAAGGAGTTTTATGAACCGTATATAGTGGGATTGTACAATAATTCTCTATAATGTTTTTATGGAAACTTTGCAATACTATTGAATTGGCATTTTTTGATGTTGTTATTCAATTTATCTTAGTATAAATCAAGATAACGGATTGCTAATGGACTCCACGAGAGGGAAGCATATTTTCAAAATGGTGTTGGGTGGGAGGTTGGAATGGATATTGGGCGTGAGGATTTTATTCCTCATTTAGAGAAAGAGGTTAGTAGCACTCTCTTCCAACACAAGAAGAGCACCCGGAAGGTAGAAATTGTGATGAATGGAACCCCTTCATGGGAAGACAGAATGAGGTGTTGCAAAGACCATGTTGTAACTTCTATTTCTCGAGTCTTGGGTGGATAGAGTTCCTCATTTTTCAAAGTGCTAGATATGGTCCCGAAAAAGGCAACTAAAAGGTATGGGATAGGTCTATTTGGATTTTTCTAGTTTATGACCATAAATAGACCACGCCTGTGGATTGGGCTAAGCTAAAATGGAGGATTAAGGGTTCTCTAGAAGTTATTTCATTGGAAAATGATGCTTTTATATTTATTTTTGGATTAGATCTAGATATTCTTAAATTTTAATAGGGAGGGCTATGGTTTTTCATAAAACCATCATCGCCTCTCTTGTTGGAAGCTAGGGGCCTCTGTGGATTCTCTGGGTTCATTGTTGGCCGGTTTAGGTATGTTTCCTTACCCTTCCCATTGAGTTTTTGGATAAAGAGGTTCTTCTTGGGATTTCTAAATCCTGTGGGAATTTTATTTTATTTGATGTTACTACTCTCGCTAGAACTAGAATGGTTTTTTCTAGGTTATTTGCACGGTGTGTGTTAAGGAAAATCTCTCCCGCAATCCATTTATTTAATTTGTTCCTTTGCACTAGGCACCATAATATTGTTTATGAAGGTTTCACTATTTTTTTCTCTAAATGTTGCTTGGCTAGTCACATATCAGATGCTTGTAAGGCCTCTCGTCTGAAGTGGCCGATTAAAGTCAACCCAAATGAACCTATTATTGGGAAGAGGGAGATACGGTTAGACGACCTTATCTTGGGTGGGGTTATGGCATATTTTAAGATGGTCTCAGACCCAATATTTGGTTAGAAACTCTCATGCCCCGAGGATACCTATTTCTTGTTGAATCCTCTTGTTATTGGTTTTTTGGGAAGTGCATACTTGAATTGAGGGAAGGAATGCCTTGTTAAGGATTCTAAGATGACTCTATGGATAACCTTGAGGCTGAATCAGGTTGAAAATTTTGATGATAATGATGGTTTTGAAGAATTTCCTAATGATGGCTCTGAAGATTTTTAGGATTGGTCGGGGGATGAGTTAGTGACTAAGGACAGGACTCTAGGATTTTTCTCTCCCCTTTCAATTGTTGCTTCTCCCATGTTGGATGGTTTGGCGAGGTTTGGTTGTGGTGGTGGTTGATTATTACTTGGGACATGTAGGGCCTTCACCTCCTATATGTTAGCATGAAGTGGCGTAAGTTTCTCATATGATTTGGATTTCTATCTTAGACTGGATGGGGGCCCACCACATCAAAACCCCTATTATTAATCCCACTTTAGAGGTATGTTGCTTGAAACGTGAGTATTCTAAAATGAATTTTTTTTTGAACATCGATCACATTAGAGAGGAGGATTTATTGAAATCTTGGCCCTCGTGACGCTTGAAATCGTGCTTAATTTTGAATATCCTAGGGGTTTAGAGTCGATTTTGCAACCGGAATAAAAATTGAGGAAAGCTCTATGTGACCCTAATAATCTTAATGTTCTTCATTTATGGGAAGGTACACGTTATCGGGAATACATCCTTAAAAAAATTGGGTTTAGAAATCATGAAGAACTTAGTGGAAAATTTCTGGAGGAAGAGGGATGGAACATAGTGCAATCCAAAAAATTTAAATCATCCTCTCTTCCTTAGGATTGATTTCCTTTTCTTTAACTATTGTCCATATTTTTTCTTGTTGAATATTTGTTGATGGAAAATTTTGGTGTTCCTTGTTTTTTTGTGGTTGTTGAGCATCTATGTTACTTTATTTTTCTTCCACTTTTAATGCTTTATCCGGGTGTTGACCCCATTATCATATCCCATGTAGGATCCCAATAAAAAAAATATTATCATTAATAAAAAAGAAAAAAATTTCGTATATTGGATGTAACTAATTTTTTCTAGTTCTTCAATTGCCTAATAGTTCATCCCATGATTGTATAATAATTTTCTCTATTTTTTATCAAAATTGTACACTATTTTTGAATTGATAGGCCATGATAGTGCTACTCCATGCATCTCATTATATATTGGTAGTAAATCATTTTACCCTACTTTCATTCTAGGATATATGATACATATGTGATATCATTTTTACTCTACATTTTTATGTTTTCTTAAATATTAATCATATATATTTATAGTTTATATTTTAACTATATATATATATATATATATATATAGAGTTATTGAAGTTGAGTCTTACTTACGAGAGCATGGCCTAATCAGAAATTCAAAGGACTTTGATGTAGTCTTCTTGATCTTCACGCATGGTTTCCAAGAAATGGCTCCCATTGCTTTGAAGGTAATCTAGACCTATTCCCTTCTTCCAAAGAAATTTTTGTTGTTATTTTTATAGATATTTTTGATAAGTCCATAGCTAAAAAAACTAGGTTTTCCAATCTCACTTCTTGGCCATGAAACCTTGGTTTCCTTCTTTTAATCCATTATCTAAACAAAATTCAATTAAACCATTTTCAGTTAGAATGCCCCATTTTCCTTCCCAATTTTGGGATTTTAAACACCTATCTTCCATTTGAAATACTTTGGGAACCTTCTTGAATTTTGATGCACTCACCTCAAGATACACTCACACTCCTTATGCCTATATCCTTGTTGAAATTGATACCTCAAAGATCCTACTAACAAATATATAGCTTACAGTCAAGGATAGAATATGGACCCAACCTTTAGCTTATGAAGGATTTCCCTTTAGGTAAAAAAGGTGCTTCATTCTAGGACATATTACTTCGATTTTCAGCTAAAGAAAAGAAAGCATTTTAGAAACACTGTAGAAAGATTCCCTTCCGTGCCATTTTGAGTGTAAAATAACTTGAAGGAGGTTTAAATTCAGACTTAGATTCAAATTCAGATCCTAATTTGAAGGATTCCTTACCAAAAACACCAATTAGAGAACTAGTGGCATATTATAAGATGCGTAACTCGATGAAACAACTAAGGAGAATTTTCCACTAGTCTAGATCCTTTCAATGAAAAATCATTTTTGCTGATCAATTCACTTGAAGTCCTTCTTCCTATTGAAATATCCTCATATGAGTTGAAAGTGTTACACAATAAGAAAAAAATTAATTTAGATGATGTAAAAATGATTATTGGATTCTTACACAGAGACCATTATGAATACCTTACATTACGGATGCCCCATATGCCCCAACACATGCCAACATTGATGCAATTGTAGCATCATCCATGTCACCGATCTCCTTAAAACGTTTTATCACCAAATCACAGAATTGTCAATAGTATACACATGCATACAAACCCAAGCAATATTATATACTATCGTAACCTCATCAATAGACAAAGATATGTATCGTGCAAACTTCAGTATAGTTCCCACTCCTCATCAACACTTATTATACTATTATTATGATTATTGTTGATTATAGACATGGACATTATTATTATATTTTGATTATCATGTTGATAGATAGTATGGAAATTTTGAGTATCGATATATTGTGACTCACATCATATATGTTATGCACTATTAGCGACATTGATAGATGATGATCTAGTGTTGTTACTTTATTCTATACAGAACTTTGGATTCTTGATGTATTGATTATGATTAGATGATCGGGTTATTCTTGTGATCTCATTGATGTTAATAAAATGGTAGAAATGAAATGTTTAAAAATGGTAAATAATTGATAGAAATTCCTAATTTTTATGATGATGATATAGTTACGTGTGTGATGTAGTGCCCACTTCCCTTTGACACCTTTTGATACTAATCATGATACTACTGATTATATTATAGACATGATTATGGACCTTATTATAGTATGATGATAGATGTAGATCATGGATTATTGTTGATTTGATTCAGTTATGATGCATGATGATTATTAGAGGCATTTTGGATATTGATAATGGTATACTGTTTGACATGGTTATATTATGGATGTTGTGCGGACTTGTGATATTTGGATATTGTGAGTAGACCTAGAAATGGAAATTATTGGATGATGATATAATTGTTGAGTAAAATTGCAAATGATATTGCTAGATTGTTTGATGTTGTTGTGATTCATATATCTAGATGATTTTGGTAATTATATTTATATTATTTTGGATGTTCTGATATGGCCATGAGGCCGAAGGAGGTATTTGTGTTTTGTAGGTTAAAATATCACAACAAACATTGGGGATTGAGACCAACCACATTGGAATTCTAGATGAATTCAACAAGGTCACCATGACAACTAGTATTTGTTTGTGCGTGGTTGTGTGTGTTAGGGATTCCCATGGGGGTCACCTTTAATTGTGACCAAGGGGTTTTATGTATTTCTTTTATTTTGGTCCTTTTGTTAATGTTGCATGTGTTTATGTTGTGATGCATTTGCCCCCTTTTATTATTTATTAAATGGTGTGTAAATTTTGTGAGCAATCATATTGTTAAAATAAATAAATCAAATATATCATAAGAAGGTAATTAATAGAGTTGTTGGCCTTGAATTAAAGTGTTATAAGAGATGTGTAAGTGATGTATAAGTTAAATTTTGAGTGTAAAATACTCCACCTTCTTGCAAATTCGAAATTGTCCTTGGAGGCTATTTTTGGAGGTTTGTGGGACAAGTTAAACTTGTCCCATACATCTTAAATTTAATTACCATCCATACCTACGGTTGGAGAGTTGAGATTAGAATTTTATAATGCTTTTTGAGAAGGCAGAGTGTAGGTGTTAATTGCACTTTTCTTACATGATTTAATTTCAGTCCTTTAGGGTGTGGGTTGGATTTGAGTGTGTAAATAAATTGTCATATTATTCACCAACCTAATTATTAAGCATTGGAGAATGAAGTTGACTTTTGGGTTAGGATTGAGGATGTGTTATGTGGCATCCTACGTGGATCTCGCTTCATCCCCTCCTCTTCCCTCTTCTATAAAATTTGAACTCCTTGCCTTGTTTTGGGTTGCTTCATTTTGGAGATTTTATTTCTTGGATAAATTCTTTTGTTGTTTTGGGGAGCTCTTGCTTTGAAGAAGTTTTGGGAAGATTGTTGCATGCTTGTGCTTGACTGTTTTGGATTGCTTGCATTGGGATAAAGCTTGCTATTTTGGAACTGGGAAAACTCCATCATGGAGAGGTAGGAGCTTGACTCTTGAAATGCTTCTCTTTTGTTTATGAAAATGTTAATGTGTGAATGTTTTGGCTTGTTTGTGGGTTGTTGGGTAGATGGCCTAGGAATGGTGTAGGAGAAGACTATGGGGTTATTTTTGTGGGAGACACAAGTGTTTTCAGGAGGTATAAGGGTGGAGGGAGTTGGGATTTGGGTTCCACCTTACAAAGAAATAGCTTGCATTTATTTACTCGTTATGGGGTGCCATAAGAGGTTGGGGAGACATAAGGAAATGTGAGGAATAAGGGGTACTTGGGGAGGAATAAGGGCATGATATGGTTTTGCAATAATATATATACATATCTTGGTGGGTTGTTTCAGTGTGGTGACACCAATTTCCCTTTAGGAGGCATAAACAAGATCCCCATAGTTTATTGCTCCTTTAGCTTGCTTGATGAAGCCTTTGTATTTTTTTCCATGATTTAATGTAGTTGCAAACTACATTCTATTTTAGACGGCGTATTTATTGTAATAATGTTGTTTGTATGTTTTGGAACCCATTATTGCCATGAGTTGGATCACATCTTTTATAACATTGTGGTTGGGGCTCAGGGGCCAATGAAGAAGGATGGCTTCACCTTTTCATTGGATGTCTTGGTTGGGTGGAGAGCTTTTACTTTCCCCTACTTCTATTCTGATCAATTTGGAAGAATGTAAAATACGCATGTTGTTATTCTGGAGAAAGGAGAAAGACAGGTTTGACATCCCTTATGAAATGAAATCTTATTGTAGCCCTTTTCCCACTTGAAGTGGATGATCTTTGTATTAATTGTAATAGAAAGATGGTTTGTATTTGTTATGAAAGTTGTAATTCGAAGTGAGAAAGTGATGCACTTTGTTCTCATTTTTGAATGAAAGAAAAGAAAGATTATATCCTTGTAAGTTGTATTTGATCATTGTAAATGAAGAAGTTGTGAAAGAAATCATTCTAACTAAATATATATGTTGTTCTGCCTTTACAAAAGAAGTTACTATTGTTTGAAATCTATTTTGAAATGTATTTGAAATCTTTGTTTGAAAGGAAGAAATGCGTGTGAGAAAATACAGAACTCTATCTTTTGGAAATGTGTAAAATTTGAAATTAGAGTTGCATTTGGGTTTTGAATAGTTTGATTTGAATCAAATAAACGTATTAGATTTGAATTGAAACAAATTCCAATACTTGGAAGAAGAAAGTGGCAAATAGATCCTTTAAAATTTGCTCTGTTTTTGCATTTTCAAAACTAGAAAATACTTTATCCAAAATGCACAGTTCAAACCCGCAACAAGGAAATAAAAAATTAAATGACTAAATTGAAGTAGTAAGCCCTAAATGAATCTAATTAGATAAAAACACTTAAGGAATTTCTTAGAAAACTTTGCAAAATCGGGCTCAACCCTCTTACAGTCGTTTTTCCGTCAAGAAACGGAAATGTTCAAATTTCAAATTAATCAGAAAAATTGAATCTTGAAATCCTTCTTAAATCCATCTAGGAACAATCCTCCATGTCTATTTTACATGTTGAGAGAGGAAGAAGATCAAATCAAACAAATCTTATAAGTTAAAATTTACCGATTCAGTCAGTAAATCCTACGAGATCATTTTCTTGAAATTGACACATTAAACTTTATCAAAACTAAAAATTAATGATCCCTGAGTAAAGATGATGTCGATAAATTTCCAAAAATTCCTTGTTTTCCCTAAACTGAGTTCTCTATCAAAAGTTATGGCCTTCAAGTTTTTTTCTTCCTTGCCATCAAAAAACAAATTGGGGAAAAATTTCATTGGTGGGCCCGAATTTTTCCCTTATACACTTTGTAAATTTTTTCTAATTTTCCCCGCTACCCCGCCAGCCTGTAGCCAATCAGAGGCTGCCACATGGCACCACGAGGTGTCGGCGGAAGGCGGACCACCTTTTAGACTTAGCACTTAGGAAAATTTTCCTAATTTTCCTCTCCACCTCACCAACACGCAGCCAATCAAAGGCTTGCACATGTCACCATGAGGCATTGGCGGAGGGGCTTTTGACTTAGCACTCCTAAAAAATTTTGGGAAAAATTTCCAAACTTTTCCCACCAACCCGCAACAAATCAGGTGATGCCACGTGGCGTCACGAGGCATTGACGGTGGAGCGGGTCCCTTTTGCCCTTTTTACGTTTTGGAAAATTTTGGCTAGATCTTCCAAGTATTTCCCATTGCCCACCAGCGTAGCCAATCGGAAGCTACCACATGGCATCATGAGGTGCCGATGGAGACGTGGGTGAATGCAATCCTCTTAGCCCTTCGGGGCGTTAACCTAATTTTCCCCGACATCCCGTCTTCCCGCATTGACTAAGGAGACGCCACGTGTCCCTCAGGACCCCGGGTGAGTGGGTACAAAATTGGTTTTTTTCCCCACTCAAAAATTGTTCCAAAAGTCTCCTGCGCCCACCGACCCGCCCTTGGGGAAAATTTCCACCCCTAGGCCCGCAAGCCCGCTCTTGGGGAAAATTTTCACCCCAAGGCCCGCCAGCCCATAACTCAAAAAATATGAGGAGTTAGGAGGAATTCTTTATATCACTGGAAAGGTGACAAAATTTTCTATCTAATGGGAATAATTTAGGAAATTTTTGAATGTATTAAGTTTGAGAAAAATCAATTTGAACCTATAATTTTGATCGAGAGTGGGTATGGTGGGGAATTAACCCCTAAACCTTATTAAACCTTCTAGCCCTAAATTTTAGACCTTATGTCCTCTAATAATTTTTAATGAAATAAAATTATGTTCTAGTGATTTAGAAGTGTTCTGGAACTTGTTAGTGATAGTTGTTGCCATGTAACTCCGGTTATAGACTCTTTTAAAAAAATATATTCCATAATTTTTCTATCTAATCCTAGGTTGTTCTTGGGTCTCAAGTGGGTTGTTTTAGTTGGCATTACATATGATATTGTTGGATTATATGTATATGTGTGTTTTATTTCATGATGTATTTGATGTGACCTTGAGGATGAAGGTGTATTGTTTGATTTGTTGCAAGAAACTATATCACAATTAAAAAGAAGGGGATATGAGACCAACCATAAAAGAATATTGGCTATTGGCAACAAGGTCACCTTGGAAACTTTGTATTATGTGCCTTGTTATGTTGTTTAGAGGTTCCCATTGGGGGGTAACCTCATGTGTGACCAAGGGGTTTGAATGTTTGTTTTATTTCCTTTACTTTATTTATTTAAGTTGTGTATGTGATTTATTTATTGTAATGTATGCTCACTTTATTATTGCTTAAGTAATGTGCCTTGTTTAGTTAATTAATCATGTGATTAAGTTAAATTGAGATGTGACTATGTGAGATTTTAATGTGGTAGATAGTCCTTGTTATCTTATTAATGTTGGATGGATTTCATTTGATTTTGAGTTGTGTACTCAACCCCATCCTTCAAATCTCGAATTTTGACTTTGGAGCCATTTTTAGAGGCTTGTGGGACAAGTTAAGCTTGTCCCCTACCTCTTAAACTCATCTACCAACCATACCTATGATGTGAGGGGTTAATTTTAGCCCTCATTATGTGTTTTGAAGGAGAAAAGTGGAAATTAATTGCACTTTCTTACAAATTCTTTTAATTGTGTCCTTAGAGGTATGGAGTGGATGTTTGTGTGTGGAAGGAAAATTGCCATATCCTCACCTAATCATTTACTAGGCTTGATCATTGTATTTGACTTGGTGAAGTGGATTGGAGGAGAAGTGATGTGGCATCCTACATGGAGCCACCTCACCCTCCTCTCCTCTTTTTCTATTTATGTGAGTTATTTTGGAGTTTTGGGGTTACTTGGTTTATTTTATCACTTGCACATTTTTGATATTCTTAATTGGTTGTTTATTTTGGAACTTGGGAGATTACTTTTGGAATGGTTTGGACTTGCAATAAGCTTGAAGAATTGTTTAAAGATTGAATTTCTTGCAAGTGGCAAGGTAGGGTCTATACCCTTGTATTATTTCTATTTGTTGTGTGTTATTTTTAAAATGAATGAATATATGTGTTGTTTTAGATTGGGTGGTATGACCTTAAGTATGGTGTGGGAGAAGGAAAATGGGGATCTTTTTAGGAAGGGATAAGATTTTTGTATATTCATTTCAAGTTAGTTTGGGTTAGGTGTCCCACCTTGTGATAGCAAGAAAGATTTCTTACTTATCTTTGTATGTTCTATTTGAGGGAGTGATAAGAGTTTTGAGGGAGAGATAAGAGATTGAGGGAGGGATAAGATTTTTGTTGTGTGGATGAAGATTTTGGAGGATTTTAAGGTGGACACTTAACCCATTGGGAGGTATAAGGGATTCCCCATATTTCTCTTCTCCCTTGGCTTAGATTTTAAGCCTTTGTGTTTGGGAAAATTGTATATTGTTGCTATCTTTTTATTGTGCTTGTTGAGTTGAAAGTTTTGTTGTTAGGAATGGATGTTTTTGAAGCCTTTGTAAAGAGTTTCCATGGTTGTTTGATATCCCTTATTGCTTCATTGTTGGGGCTTGGGGGCCAATGAGAAGGATGGCTTCTCCTTCTCATTGGAATAAAGGTTGGGAGGTGAGTGTTGCCTACACCCCCTTCCTTGTTGTGATTTGGAAATGAATAAAAATCTATGGAGTTGCAATATGTTCATGGGAAGAAGACCTATATATTTGAAACCAAAGGAAAGAATCATATTGTTGTAAATGTTATCATGTTGTTTCCACCTTTGAGTGGAAGGCTTGTATATACTTGTATTTTAAAGAGAGTTTCTTGTAAATTTAATTATCAAGCTATGTATTGGAAATGGTTGAAAGGAAGAACTTGTAAGTTGTATATTGTTGGAAATGTAACTCTTTCAAATCTAGAATTAAACCAAAACTTGTGTTTTATCCTCACTTTGAAAATGGTTGTCTTGTATTGAAAATACATGGAAGTACCTACTTGTTTTCCTTGAAATGTTTATCATTCTTGTTAGTAAAAAGGAAAGAAATTTTTACTTAATAAACAATCAATTCATTTCTCTCTTTTAAAATAGATGCATTGTGGTTGAAATGAACTCTTGTAGTCAAGTTTTAAACAATGTTATAAAGGAAAAGTTATACATTTAGCATTTTAATGAAGAAAGAAGTTTTTATTTCCATTGTGTATTCTATTAAATTCAACTAGTAGTTAGAACTATGAATGTATGTATGTATGTATGTATGTATGTATGTATGTATGTATGTATGTATGTATGTATGTATGTATGTATGTATGTATGTATCTCTGTGTGTGTGTGTGTACATATGCCTTTTATAAAACAAATTGTTTTACACGATGACCGATGTCGATCGCCAACCAGCGTCGGCAGAATGCAAAACCGACATCGGTCTCTATAATTTGTATACAATTTATAAAATTTCAACTTATTAACTTAGTTGTTAAAATATTACTTTAAAAACATGAAACAAGAGATTATAATAAATATGAACTTCTATAAAAGAGTATAAAGATGTATATATTTGAAAATATATACATTTGTGTATACTTTTATAAAATTCACCATTCACAAGAATCTTAGGTGCGTAACCCGTGATCGTGTCAAGATCACAAAGAAGAACCACTACTTTGGTTAAGTGACTGGCATAGGTCACCTATGTGTGAACTTTTTTTTTTAAATGTGTTTTTCTATCTAAAACTATCTTTGAATAAATATACTAAAAAAATGTAGACCTAGCTTATA
This sequence comes from Taxus wallichiana var. yunnanensis, assembly GCA_018340775.1. Classification (NCBI taxonomy): domain Eukaryota; kingdom Viridiplantae; phylum Streptophyta; class Pinopsida; order Cupressales; family Taxaceae; genus Taxus; species Taxus wallichiana. Next base: position 577,291,492 of record CM031241.1, on the reverse strand, counting down.
TACATATATACATGCATGTATATATGTATATAAGTGTATATACTCCTAGATCAAGCCAAAAGGGTTTCCCCAAATGATGAACTCAAATAAAATATGAGCAAACAAACACCCACAACCATATTTTTATGGGATCTCTATAACAAAACAAATAGATAACTTTGTAATACTAAACCTAAGAACAACTAAACTAAAATGGAGAGTGAAATGGAGGAAGTTTCCTCCCATTTGCAAATCTTGATCTAAGAGAAAACCTCCATGGTTTCCCTCAAGTTTCCATGGCCTCCACTCTCCTCCAATTTGTAAAATAACAATGAACTAATGAAAATATTAGGGAAAAGAAAAGAATAAAAAGGAAACATAAGGATTTTTAGGGTTTTAGAGAAAACCTAAAATATAAGGACCTATGTTAAATCAATCCTAGGGTGGATATTTAATCCTACAAATTTTAAGTTATGGCATTTTCATGGGAATGGGTAATTTTAAATAAAAAGGTATGGGTATTATGTGAATGGGGCCACTTAGTGGTTAGGTTAAGTTGTGACCCTTTTTTATAGATTAATAACTAATTAAATGACATTGGGATTGTAAGGATTAATTAAATAATATTGTGCATGGTATTTTAGATAATGATCAAAAGGATTAAAGTAATTAAAAGTAAAATGTATGGTTAAATAATTAAATGATAGGTATTGATGTTAAGTTATTATAGGAGATAAATTTAAACTAACTTAGGAAATAGCCTATAATATACTTAAGTAGATTTAAATGAGGTAAAATAATGAGATTAAGATAGTCAACATTTTAATTAGAAATTATTGGAAACCCTAGAAAAGGATTAAACTCTAAAATGGATTTCGGGAATTAATTAATAATATTTAATTATTAATCTAATTTTGACTAACTTGTGAATGTGTGGAAATTGTTAACAGGAATTTAATTTAAATGTAGTTAATGTTTACTCCTTACAATTGTTTAAACAAAAAAAAATTATCCCATAATTTGTTCCCTAAAAATTTGACAAGGTTTTCCTTGTTTGGTGTGTCGAAAATTTGGGCGTTACATTTAGTTTCTCTTTCAAGTCTTCTTTCTCAACCATAGTTAGGTATTTTCACAATCCCAATCACTACTTTATGACCCAATGAGAATGAGGAAATTATGGGACACCAAGAAAAGACACCATCTTCTTTTGCTCAGGGAAATCTTTTATAAGATGACCTCTTTTAAAAATATGAAAAATAGTAGCTAGTTGAACTATTTTATCCAAAAGATTGTTTTGAATGATCTTATTGAATTGAGAGGTAATTGTTCCTCCATTCGATGTAACTATTCTTTCATTTCTCTTGCACTCTTCAAATTCTTTTTCATACCTAATATGCAAAAACTCATCCGAGCTTTTCCATCTAGCAACATTATTCTCAACGCCATCTACAATTATCTTTTCATATGTCTTTACTATATGCTTCTCAATAGTATCCAACTTAAGTTGCATTGTTTGGTCCCCGCCCAATTTCTATCTACATGTTGTACATTTTCATTCTTTGGGAGGTTCAACTTTATTCTCATTTTCAACAGGTTTAATAAATGGAAACTTAGAAACCCACTCTAACCTAAAACTCCTTCCCAAGTCCCATTTTCTTTCCTTTATCTTTCTTCCAAAAATAGGTGTCCCCTGAGTATTTTCCTTGGTGGAATTTATATTTCATTGACTACAACTACGGACATTTCACCTCCAACATTCACTTGGGCACTGACAGGTGATGCTTTGTCATCTTCATTCAATTGGGTAGGTGGTATAGTGTCATACTAAACATCATTCAATGGAATGTCTTCAAAGGGATGCATTTCATTGTTGTTGTCATTGACATCATCAAGAAAATTAAAAATAACACATTCTCATTCTTAGTTTCAATTTGAATTTAATCATTATCCCTTGATTGTGATGGTCCTATTCGAGAAGGATGGGTTTTGTTAGATGGTTTCTCAAAATAATATGCTATTTTTTTAATGCCATTACCACTACCAAGAGAGGTTGGAATAGCATTTTTTCCTCGGTGCCGAGCTTCGTTTTTAGGTGCCATTTTGTTGAATCAATGAATCCTGTAGAATTGAAAGAAAAAAAAAGATACAACATGTTAGACTAAATGATATTGATATGTGCACAGACATCTCAACATGAGAAATATGTATAAAGAAAAATATTACACATGCAAATGCATTCAAATGAATTGATTTAGGTGTAAAGACAACAAAGAGAATAAATTCATCATGAAGCATCTCATAGGAACTTTCATTGACTAACCGCTAATGTTAACATTAATTACAAATAAGTGATTTCAATATCCATATATCATGTTCTCAAAACACTAGATAGTGCATCTCAAGATGTACCATGTAATGGATGTCAATTGACAGATTATGCACAAAATTGTTGTAGTGGATGTCAATCAACATTACATCTTACGAGAAATATAAAAATACAAAATAATAAATTAAAAGAAGTTTAGATGTAAAAATAAGAAATTTAAGGAGAACAAAATGTAACTAATCCCAATGGAATTCTTCAAAGAGATTTGAATTCTTTTCAAGTGATTTTTGACATGGGCTATATAATATTGTGTCACTTAACATGTACTACTTTTTGCAAGAGTGTTACATTAGTATAAGAAGAAATTACAAAAAAAAATCCATAATTTTTCATGGTTTCTTGATTGACATGTTACATCAAATTGGATAACGATTGCCTACCATTTATTCATTTTCAATGCACTTGATCTGTATTGGTTTGATCTACATGTTTTAGTGCAAAAACCACAAGGTTTAACTCTTTTAAAATAAAAAAATGATATAAAACAAAGTGAAAGGATGAGATGATAGTTTTAAATATCTCTCATATAACTTAGTTGTAAGGAATAATAATATTACAACAGTCACAATTAGAGCATACATCAAGCAAATGAAGATGTATCAAGGATTTGAGAAGAGAACAAGCAATTTAAATAATTTTTTGAGCAGCCAAATACAATCTAATGATAAGTCACTCTATTGATAAGAAGTCTTTATTATAGCTAATCAAACATAAAATAGGTGATCTCAAGGTCTGTGTTCAATTTGAAATTAAATAATAGTATGTATATTTTCATGAAGGACTATGAGTTCATTGATTCATGCAAGGTATGATCTGTCTTTAGGTGATTAATGAAGGAGCCTTGATGACCGAGCTCTATCATAATGTATAGAGGTTTTTCCTATTGTATAGAGGTTTGAAATGTTGTCATCAAGCCAAATAAGGTGTAACACCCGCTAAAACAACCCACTCGAGACCCAAGAAACAACCTAAGATTAGTTAGGAAAATTATGGAATAAATTTTTTTAAATAGAATCTACAACATGGTTACAATGCAACAACTGTCACTAAAAAAATTCCAAAACAATTATAATCCACTAGAACATACTTTTCTTTTATTAAAAATTATCGAGGTCACAAGGTCGAAAATTTAGGGTTAGAAGTTTCAATTAGATTTAGAGGGAAAATTCCTCACCATACCCACTCTCTAACAAGCTTAAAGTTTCAACTTATTTTTTCTCACACTTAACACATTCAAAAAAATTCTTAAACTATACTCATTGGATAGGAAATCTTGTCACCTTTCCATTGATATAAAGAAGTCCTCCTAACTCCTCATATTTTCCATGTTATGGGCCAACGGGCCTTCAGGTGAAAATTTTCCCAAATTGTGGGTTGGTGGGCCACAAGGAGACTTTGTAAGATTTTTCCCATGCGGGAAAAAATCACATTTTCCCGCACTCTAATGGGTCTCAGAGGTCCACAAGGGACACATAGAACTCCCTAAGGTAGCGCAGGGAAAAATGGGGAAAGGAGGGGCGGCGGGAGACATTTGGCAAATTCTCCCGTGTGGGTGAAAAGTTGGCTCTGCGCCTGCGCTCCCTCGAATCCGCAAAGGAAAATTTGCATCTCCTAATCCAATGCGGGGAAGGAGGGGTGGCGGGGAGAAAATGAATAAAATCCTCGAAGGGCTAAGAGGGTACATAGACCCGTGCCTCCGCCGGCACCTCGCGATGCCACGTGGTAGCCCCTGATTGGTTGTGGGCCAGCAAGACAGCGGGAAAGACTTGGAAAACTTTCAAAAAAAATTTGGAGATGGAAAAGACAAAAAGGGACCCGTTCTCTCCTGTCGATGCCCCGTGACTCCACGTGGCATCACCGATTAGTTGGGGACGAGGGGAAAATTTGGAAAAATTTCCCAAAAATTTCCGAAAGCACTAAGCTAAAAAAAAGAACCACCCCTATGCTATCACCTCATGGTGCCACGTGGCAGCCTCTAATTGGTTGCGAGTGGTGGGGCGGCAGAGAAAATTTGGAAAATTTTCCCAAAAAATTTCCTAAGTGTTTTAAGGGAAAAATTCAGGCCGCAGGCCCGCCAAGGAAAATTTTCCCAAAATTTGACGCTAAGGAACTTCGAGGGGCCATTTTTTGATAGAGATCTCAGTTTTGGGAAAATGAAGACTTTCTGAAAATATATCGACGTCCTCTTTACACATGAATCATTTATTTTAGATTTTGATAAAGTTTAAGGGGTCAATTTTAAGAAAACGGCCTGCAGGCTTATATAGTGTGAGCTGGTAAATTTTAACTTGTTAGATATGTTCAATTTGATCTTCCTCCTCTCTCAACATGTCAAATAAACATGGAGGATTGTTCCTAAATGGATTTAAGGGAGGATTCAAGGTTTAATTTGTCTAAATGATTTGTAATTTGAACATTTCCGTTTCTTGACAGAAAATCACTGCAAAATGGTTTGAGCCCAATTTTGCTAAGTTTTAAAATATTTCCTTAAGTTTTTGTCAAATTGAACTCATTTATACCTTGGCATGTTCAATTTTAATGCTTCATTGTTATTTCTTGCTTACAGATTCAAATCAGTGCATTTTTGGTTTAGATAATTTCAGTTTGAAATTACCAAAGATAGGGATCAAAATTTAAAGGATCTATTTGCCATTTTCATAGATCCAAGTATTAAAATTCGTTCCAATTCAAATTTAATACATATAGTTAATTCAAATCGAACTATTCTAAATCAAAATGCAATTAAGCTTCCATTTTTACACATTCTAAAAGATAGAGTTTTGTATTTTCTTCACATGCATTTCTTCCTTTCAAACAGAGAGATTTCAAATACATCTCTCAAAGCATATTCACTACAACAATGTAGTTTGAGAAAGGCATTACATTTGTTTATTGATTCCAAAAGACAACTTACAACTTCCTTCTTTCATTCCTTCCAAAATCATTTATTGTATATAGGGCAAACAATACATTTTCTTTTCACGTGTTCCACTTTACCACTTTTCAAACAAAGATTTCATAGAGTATGCAAAACATATATTTCCAATGGAACAACATCATATCAACAAGACAAAATCATTTTCCTTAATTTAAAGGAACTCTTACAACTTCCTTTCCATTTGATTACAAAATACAAAGATACCAACACGTATCATTCTTTCTAAACAGAATACAAAGTATAACTCTTTTACATTTCAAATTTCAATTGCAAAATTGTACAACATATTTCCATTACAAACATTTACAAGATGATCCACTTCAAGTGGGAAGGTTACAATGAGATTTACTTTCACAAGGGACAACTCAATTGTCTTTTCTCGACTCGAATAACAACATGCATTCCTCTCATTCCTCCAATTTGATCACAACATGAGTAGGGGAAAGGCAACGCTCTCCACCAAACCAAGACATCTAATGAAGAGGAGAATCCATCCTTCTTCATTGGCCCACAAGCCCCAACCACAAAGCAATAGAAGATGTGATTCAACTCATGGAAACAACAGGCTTCCACAAACAGGCATGCAAATTTTCACAAAGAGACACAGTCCCAAACAGAATGTAGTTAACAACTACATTAAAACATGACAAACAACACAAAGGCTTCATCAAGCAAGCCAAAGGAGAAAGAAGCTATGGGGATGCTTCTTATGCCTCCCAAAGGGGAAAATTGGGTATCACCACCTAAGTACAACCCACCAAATATATATATATATATATATATATATATATATATATATATATATATATATGAATATCATTTCAAACCCTGTCATGCCCTTATGCCTCCCCCAAGTACCCCTTATTCCTCACATTTTCTTATATCTCCCCAACCTCTTATGGCACCCCATAATGAGTAAAGAAATGCAAGGTATTTCTTTGTAAGGTGGAACCCAAATTCCCAAATCCTTCCACCCTTATACCTCCCTAAAACCACTTGTGCCTCCCATAAAAGTAACCACATAGTCTTATCCTACACCTTTCCTAGGCCATCTACCCAACATCCCACAATGTAAATCCAAAACATTCATACAAGAACATTTACATAAATAAAAGAATAGCATTTCAAGGGCCAAGCACTTACCTCTCCATGATGGAGTTGTTCCTATTTCAAAACAATAAGCTCCTTCCAATGCAAGCAATATAAAAAACAACCCAACACAAGCATGCAACAATCTTCCAAAAATTTCTCCAAGCAAGAGCTCCCAACAACAAGAAAATTTCACCCAAAATGAAGTCTCCCAAAAGTGAAGAAACCGAAAAACAAGGAAAGAAATTTGAATTTTATAGAAGAGGGAAGAGAAGAGGATGAGGTGGATCCATGTAGGATGCCACATCACACATCCTCAACCCGAAACACAAAGTCAACTTCATTCTCCAATGCATAATAAATAGGTGGGTGAATAATATGATAGTTTACTTACACACTCTAATCCAACCCACACCCCATAAGGACTGAAATTAAATTATGTAAGAAAAGTGCAATTACAACATTCAACTTGACTTGTAAAAATACATAAAAAGTTCTAAATTTAACCCTCCAACCATAGGCAAGGTTGGTATGTAAATTTAAGAGGTATGGGACAAGTTTAACTTGTCCCACAAGCCTCCAAAATTAGCCTCCAAGGAAAAATTTGAATTTCCAAGAAGGTGGAGTGTTTCACACTCAAAAGTTAACTTACACATCACTTACAAGGTCACTTACACATTACTTACACATTTTAAAACATGGCCAACAACTCTATTAATTACATTCTTATGACATATTTTAATTAATTAACTTAACAATATGATTACTCACAATATTTACACACCATAAAATAAATAATGAAAGGGGTAAGTGCACCACACAATAAACACATGCAAACATAACAAAAAGGGACCAAATAAAAGAAACACATAAAATCCCTTGGTCATATTTAAATGTGATTCCCCCAATGAGAATCTCTAACACTAACAAACACACACACAAAAAAAATTAGTTACCATGGTGACCTTGTTGGATTCATGAAGAATTCCAATGTGGTTGGTCTCGAATTCCTCGATGTTTTTTACGATATTTTAACCTGCAAAACACAAATACCTCCTTCGGCCTCATGGCCATGTTAGAATGTCTAAAATAATATAAATATAATTAAATTTCTAAAACCATATAGATATATGAATCACAACAACATCAAAGCAATCAAACAATATCATTATAGTTTTATCTACAACTATATCATCATCCAATAATTTTCAATTTCTAGGGCTACTCACAATATCCAAATATCACAATTCCGAACAACATCCATCATATAACCATGTCCAACAGTATAACATCATCAACATATAAAGTGTCTCTAATAATCATCATGTATCATATAAGAATCAAAGTCAACAATAATCCATAATCAAATATCTAACATCATACTAAATCAAAACTATAATAATGTCCATAATATAGTCGATAGTGTCATGATCAATATCAAAAGGTGTCAAAGGGAAGTGGGCACTACATCCCCCTCCCCTTAGACTCAACTTCCTCCTGGAAGTCACTGGAACAAATGTGGAAATTGAACTCGTAACGAAGTAGCATCCTCTCATGTAGCTGCAGTCTCATCATATATGTCCCACTGCACCCAAACCTGATCAACCTCTCTACCTCAAAGGCCTAGGGTCTTGCGATCTAGGATGCAAATGGGCTCCACCATCACCTGCCCCTAATCCTGCACCTGCAATGATGTCCAATCTAACACATGAGAAGGATCTGCAACATATCTCCTAAGAACTGAAACATGAAACACATCATGTACATGAGACAAGTTGGGTGGCAATGCTAGATGGTAGGCCAAAGGGCTAATACGCTCCAAGATCTCAAAAGGACTCATGAATCTAGGAGCTAAATTAGAACCTTTTCCATAATGGATAGGGATCTTATGTGGCCTGACACGAAGGAACACCTTCATTTCCACATCAAAACTACGGTCGAGTCCTATGTTGATCTGCATACTTCTTCTATCTATCTTGTGCCTCCTGTAGTCTCTATCTAATCAAAATCACCTACTGCTCCATGTCCTGCAACAAATTTGGTCCAAGAGAAACCCTATCCTCTAGCCTATCCTAACTAAGAGGTGTCCTGCACTCCCTACCATATAAATCCTAAAAGGAACCATGCCTATAGAACTCGAAACTATTATTGTAGGCAAACTCCACCAAGTATAGGTACTCCTCCCATCTAGACTGTTGATCCATCACATACATCCTGAGCATGTCCTCTAAAATTTGATTCACCCACTCAGTCTATCCATCTGTCTCGGGGTGATATGTTGTGCTAAAATTGATCTTCGTCTCGAGGGCATGCTGCATGGTAGTCCAAAAATGGGAAGTGTACAAAGGATCGCGGTCACTAATGATCTTCCACAAAATCCCGTGCAACCTGAAAATCTCATCCAAATATACCCGTGTGCCACTACACTAGCTATATAAGTGGTCTTCACTAGAGAAAAGTGAGCCACTTTTGTCAATTTATCAACCGTGACCATGATGGCATCATGGTGATATCTCAACATCGATAGCCCAACAATAAAATCCATGGAAATGGTGTTCCACTTCCATTCTCGGTATAGCATGAGGAAAGAGAAGGCCAGCTGGATGCTAATGCTCGGCCTTAACTCTCTAGCACTCTAAACATCATGACACGAACTAGGCCACGTCTCTACGAAGTCCTCTCCAATGATACAACTGTCTCAAGGTGGCGTGCATCTTCTTCACCCCGAGATGGGATGATAAGGTGTTTGGTGTGCCTTTGCCAACATGTTCTCGCCTCAAGCCTCCATCTCTGGGAACATAAATTTGGCCTCTGTGTCGAGAATAAAATCTACGTCTAAGGTAAAACCATCAAACTTCCCTTCAAGGGGTTTCTAAGACTCGGTATCTCGCTTGAACTGCAATGTAGAAGCTATCAAGAGGAAGCTACTAAAGAATGCTTCTCTACAAATCGTGCTCACCGAGGTCACCATAGCCATATGTCTCCATCTATTAAGAGCATCTGCTACCACATTCTCCTTCCCTTTCACATACTCGATCTTCATATCATACTCACAAAGAAACTCCATCTAAAGCCACCGACGAGCATTGAGATTGGGCTACGTGAAGAGATGATGAAGACTCAGGTGATCTATTCTAGAGTGTGAATCTCCGACCAAGCAGAAAATGTCTCCATCGAACCAAAGCGTGCACAACTACCACAAGCTCAAGATCATGAGTTGGATAATCAAGCCTATAATCTTTTAGTTTTCAAGACTTAAAATACATTACTCTACCTTCCTGCATCAACACACCTCCAAGCCCTACTAAGGAAGCATCTCGTGTAAATGAAAAAATCACCCTATAGATTTGGCACTATAAGAATAGGTGTTGTAGTGAGACATTCCTTTAGTGTACTGAAGGCCTACTCGCATCTGCTGAACAAACAAGCTTCTTCCCTTTCCTCTGTAGGGAAGTGATGGGGTGTGCAATCCAAGAGAAGTCCTGAACAAATCTCTGGTAGTACCTGTTAATCCCATGAAACTGAGCACCTCAGTCATAGTAGTGGGTGCTAGCCAACCCATAATAGCTCTAATATTGGAAGGATTGACGACGATACCTTCCCAAGAAATGATATGACCCAAATAGTGCACCTCCTATTTGAAAGAATGCATACTTCTCCAAGTTCCCGAAAAGCTACTGCTCCCGAAGACACTAAAGAACTTGGCGAAGGTTCCCCTTGTGCTCCTCATGCGTACATGATTAAATCAAAATTTCATCAAGGAAGATGAGCATGAAGCAATCTAAGAAGGTCCTGAATACCCCATTCATCAAACTCATAAACATTGTGGGGCATTAGTCAAACCAAAAGGCACCACTTTGTGAACTCACAAAGTGGCCATATCTCGTACGAAAGCGCAGTCTTATGAATTTCGCCTCCAAAATCCTCAACCGATGGTAACCTGACTTAAGATCAATCTTAGAGAAAATTATGGCTCCCTTCATCTAATCAAACAAATCATTAATGTATGGAAGGGGATAATGATTCTTGATCATTACTTTGTTTAGCTGGTGGTAATCGATACACAATCGCAAGGATCCATCCTTCTTCTTCACAAAGATCACCATGATAGGAAATAAGAGATAAAATATGCAGAATAATCCCTTATAGAATCGCAACAAAGAGAGAAACTAATATGCGAAAATATTACGATCTCAAATAAAAGTGTAGAATAAATAACACAACATAGAAAGATAGTATTTAATGTGGTTCACCCAATTTGGGCTACGTCCACCAAGAATCACTTGCTCAAATTTTATTACAAGCCTCCACTCTCTCAATACAATACCCAGATCCATTTGGAGCTATGCTCAACAAACTCTATAGAATTCACACCTGAATTCAAAGCACATCTGCAATGCATTTGCTTGTATATGTATCATATGCATAAGACCATATAAATAGACAATTGCTTAAGCAGTTTTATACAAAACTGTGGGTATCAAAACCGTGGGCAAAAACCGTGGGTATCAAAACAATGGGTACCGACAAAACCATGGGCCCAAAAAGAGCCCATAACGATTACCCATTACCCATGGGTTAATAAACTACCCATGAAAATTGTCTTCAGGGGCTTCGCCCCCGAACCCCCCTGACCCACTCACCGGTGAGTGGGACCATCGTAAAAATACTCGAATGTAACACATAGAAGGTGTACCACACTCTAACATGAAAATGGGCTCCAAAAACATAACAATATCCCACTTGGAGACTGATTTCCACCGAGAAATCTTCTTAACCCTTCACTGTCATCCGTGAAGGCCCACCAAAGCTGAACATAACTTTAGTTTATCCCTTGTGACCACCTTGGTCATCATGTCTAGAGGATTCTGATTGGTATGATTCTTCTCTAACTTCAACTTATCTTCCCCAAAGTTTTCCCCCGATGAAGTTATATCTCAACAAAGATATGCTTTGTCATGGAGTGGAAAGCGAGTTCTTAGCTAGGTGTATAGCACTCGACTATCACTATCACTATGCAGCTTAAATTCCTCCTACTTATTCCCCAACTCCTCAAGTAATTGTTGTAACCAAATCATCTCTTTACTTGTCTCTGTGGCAGCAACATACTCAGCCTTCGTGGTTGACAAAGCCACCACTTCTATAGTCATGAAATCCACTTCTTTGTCCCACCTACAAAGATAAATATAACTTTGTCATGCTACTCATGTTGTCTACATCCCTAGCCATGTATGAATCTACATAACCATGTAAAGTGGTGTCTGATCCCTGTAGCATAAAACTATCCCCATGGTCCTTCTCAAATACCGAAGGATCCACTTTACTGCTTGCCAATGCTCTTTACCTGGATCACTCATAAATCTACTCACAACTCCTACTGCATGGGAAATATCAGGCCTAGTGCATACCATAGCATACATCAAACTGCCAACCACTGATGAGTAAGGTACCTTGGACATATGGTTTCTTTCTGCTCTGTCTTGGGACACTGCTTTGATAACTTAAAATGGCCTGCCAAAGGAGTCCCAACCAATTTAGCATCCTGCATGTTAAACCTATCCAATACCTTCTTAATGTACTCTTCCTGAGATAAAGTTAGCTTCCGTTCCTTCCTATCCCGAGTTATCCTCATACCAAGGATTTTTCTGGCAGCCCCCCAAATCCTTCATATCAAAGGATTCACTTAGCTATTTCTTGAGTACTTTTATTTCCTGCATGTTTTTACCTGCAACCAGCATGTCATCAACATACAAACACGAGAATAATATAACTTCCATCCTTAAATTTCTTTGTATACACGCAATGGTCAAAATGACATCTGATATAACCTTGCTCCATCATGAAGCTATCAAACTTCTTATACCATTGACGTGGAGCTTGTTTCAGGCCATACAAGCTCTTCTTTAGTTTGCACACCATCTCCTCTTTACCTTTGACTTCATATCCTTCTGGCTGCTGCATATATAGCTCCTCCTCCAAATCACCATGGAGAAATGCAGTCTTTACATCTAATCTCATTCTAAGTACAAGTCTTCTTCTATACTATTCTAAGAATAGTTCTAATAGAAGTCATTTTTACTATAGGAGAAAAGATCTCATCAAAATCTATACCTTGTTTACGTGCAAAAACCCTTCACCACCAATCGGGCCTTATATCTTTTCTTTCCTCCTTCATATTTAACTTTGTACACCCACTTGTTCTCACTGCTCTTGCTCTTTTGCCTTCTAGTAGCTTCACCAAATCCCAAGTCTAGTTTTCCATGAGAGACTTATGCTCCTCATCCATGGCTTGCTCCCACTTCTTACTAGTATTTACCTGCATTGCTTCATCAAAGCTATCGGCTCTCCACTATCGGTGAGTAATAAATAATAAAGAGAAAGAGAAAATGTTCGTGTTCTTTTCTTAGCCTAGAAGACCTCCTCACTTAGGAGTTTGGGGTTCTGTTGAGTAGGTTCTGAACCGATTCATGGGTCATTGTCCCATCCGGAAGATCCTCTACCACATATTCTTTCTTGGATTCTTCCTGTTTTCTCCCGCAATCGTTGATTATACATGACTTTCTCATTAAAGACCACATCCCTAGACCAAATGATTTTCTTTTCCTTAATACTCCAACATTTAAATCCAAAGTCATCACCACCATAACCAATAAAAGTGCATTTTTCTGATTTAGCCTCTAGCTTGGTCCTATCATCCTTGTCAATATGAACAAACACCTCACATCCAAAGACTCTAAGAAATGAGTAATCGACTTTCTTACCGTACCAAGCCTCCTCAGGTATGCCTCCATCCAAGGCACTTAAGGGTCCTCTGTTTATTAAGTACACAAATGCTCACCGCTTCTACCCAAAAATAAAGAGGCAGTCCTGTATGTATCCTCATGCTCCTAGCACATTCCATTATTGTTCTGTTCATCCTTTCTAACACCCCATTCTCAGCGGGGTTCCTAGAACTGTCTTTTACCTACGAATTCCATTCTTAAAACAATAATCATCAAATTCATTGTTGCAATGCTCCCCTCCATTATTTGACCTGAGACATTTTAACTTAAGACCTATTTAATTCTCTACCAAGGCTTTCCATTTAACAAAAGTATCAAATACATCAAATTTTTTTCTAATACAATAAACCCAAACTTTCCTTGTTGCATCATTAATAAAAGTAACATAATAACTTGAACCCCCAAGAGATGATACCTGAGCTAGCCCCACACACATCGAATGTACCAGCTCTAACTTACTGTTTCTTCATAGGTCCAACCTTGAGAAACCATACTCACTTATGTTCCCATATATGCGCTTCTCATAGAAATCCAAACCTATTTCTGTATATCCAGGTAAATTCTTCTTTATGATGTCCATGCCCTTATGGCTCATATGACCGAGCCTATAGTGCCATAATGTTGTATCTACATTTGAAGCCACAAGATTATAATCATTAGTACTATCAGTGGATAAATACAAGGTTCCAACCTTCTTACCTCTTGCCACCACAAGAGCACCCTTGGTAACCTTCCAAGAGTCAGTTGTAAATATCACAGTACAACCATCACTTCCCAATTGCCCCACCGATATCGAATTTCTCTTGAATGTAGGCACATGTCCGACATCCTTCAATAGCCATGTATTCCCATTCTCGCATCTTAACTCCGAAACAGAACCTTTTTCGTTTATACTGCAAGACTCATCAAGACCAAGAAAAACATGCCCAAAATCCCCTTGAACATAATCAATAAAATAATTCCTATGTGGAGTAGCATGAAAAGAAGCCCTTGAATCTAAAACCCAAGATTCAGTAATATTATGCAAAGAAAGAATCAAAGCATCCCGACATACATTACTTGATGCCAAATTTGCCTCCTTGTTTTCTTCTTGTTGTTTATTCTTGTCCTGAAGCTCCCAACAATCCTTCTTTGCATGCCCAAACTTTCCACAGTTCCAACATACAATCTTTCTCTTGGATTTTGACCTTGCCCGATCTTTCAATTTTCCACGATTTCCTCTATTCTTCTGTCTCTCTCTAGTTTCCACAATTAAAGCATTCCCTGAAGTAGAAGATTCCTCAGAGATTTTTCTTCACATTTCCTCACTTAGAATCACCCCTACAACATCCTCAAACTTCAACTTCGAGTTAGCTAGAACCAAGTTGCTTACCGCCATTACCAGGCTATTCCAAATTTCAGGTAAAGAGCACAAAATTAATAAAGCCCTAACTTCTTCATCAAATTCTATTGTAACCAAAGCTAGCATATTCACAACCATATTGAAATCATTTAAATGATCTGCTACTAAACTATTCTCAAACATCTTCATATTAAACAACTTTTTCATTAAAAATATCTTGTTAGAGGCAGAGGGTTTTTATACAAATTCCCTAATGCATCCATTAGATTTTATGTAGTCTTCTCCTTTGAAACATTAAATAATACCAAACATGTAAGACATAGCCAAATCGTTCCAAGTGCCTTCCAATCGGACAAATCCCATTCCACATCTATCATACTTGAGGGTTTGTTCACCTTCTCGAGAATGAGAGTATAAAGATCCTTCGATAAAGGTAATTTTCCATCTGCATCTTCCAAAGACTGAAATTCTACCCGTTGAATTTATCAACCCTAGATCTTCCATCATCTCGCAATAGCTCTCCCGGTCAAGATAAAACTTTCCCTACGATTCAACACTTCAGCAAACCAAAAGCTTTGATACCAATTGATAGGAAATAAGAGATAAAATATGCGTAATAATCCCTTACAGAATCAATGATAAAGAGAAACTAATATGCGAAAAATATTATAGATCTCAAATAAAAGTGTAGAATAAATAACAAAACACGAAAGATAGTATTTAACGTGGTTCACCCAATTTGGGCTACGTCCACCAAGAATCACTTGCTCGGATTTTATTACAAGCCTCCACTCTCTCGACAATACCCAGATCCATTTGGAGCTATGCTCAACAAACTCTACAAAATTCACACCTAAATTCAAAGCACATCTTCAATGCATTTTCTTGTACATGTATCATATGCATAAGCACATATAAATAGAAAATTGCTTAAGCAGTTTGATACAAAACCATGGGTATTAAAACCATGGGAAAAAAACCATGGGTATCAAAACAATGGGTACCGAAAAACCATGGGCCCAAAAATAGCCCATAACGGTTACCCATTACCCATGGGTTAATAAACCACCCATGAAAATTTTCTTCGGGGGCTTCACCCCCGAACTCCCCTGACCCACTCAACGGCGAGCAAGACCGCCGTAAAAATACTCGAATGTAACACATAGAAGGTGTACCACACTCTAACATGAAAATAGGCTCCAAAAACATAATACACTTTGTGCACCCCAAGAGGATACACTAGGATGGATAAGGCCTTTCTTCGAAGGCCCTCAAGCTACAACTTGATCTCACAGAGCTCTAGGGTGGTCATCCGATAAGGTGCTCATGAGATAGGCTCTACTCCTGGAACTAGATCTATATGAAAATCAATCTCATGTAGGGGTGGTAACCCTGGTAGCTCCCCATGGAAAGACATCTGCAAACTCTCTCAAAATGGGGTGATCATATAGTGATGGTCCACTTGACCCATCCTCTAATCATCAATGACCAAAAACCATATATCTGCAACCCCGTTGCACACACCGCTTAAGCTACATAGAGGAGATGGAGTGAATATAAATGGGTCTCCTAACCCCTGAAATCACCGACTCAACTCCCAAATGATCTACACAAGATGTAGTCTTTTGGTAACAATCCACTCTGGCCTTGTGTGTAGACAACCAATCCATACCCAAGATGACTCCATAAGAGCCCAAAGGAAGGATGCGGAGATCCAAGGTAGTGGTGAAAGGTCCCAAATCCACCACACAATCCTTAACTAATAATTCTACAGAGATCTTGGCTCCGAAGCCATCTCAACTTCCCAACTATGACCCCGTGTATTTTCCACCACCGCATCACTCTACTAAAGATGGTGCAATGAAAGAATCAGAAGAACCATAATCAAACAAGATGGAGGTAGGAATACCACTAATGCTACCTACAGTCTCAATAACTATACTCTGATGCTCTGCCTGGTGGTTCTTGACCACTACATACATCCTATGACTGCACCCCATATCACCAACATTAGGCTCTGAGATCTATGTCTTACCCTTGTTATTAGGGTTCTATGGTTAGTCTCTTAAAAATGTCTAGTAATACCACAACCAAAACAACCACACGATCCCTCCCTTGTTCAAGCAGTCCAGATGGTACTTTGGAGGTCTATGGTGTGGATCTTGATGATCTGGTTGCGGTCTGTTGAGGTCTCTATTGGCGAGCTCCTACTAAGTGAGCTCTCTAGGCACCCTGTGTCTTGATGGGACCCCTAGGAGGAGGCCCCATACTCCGACCTCTCTATGCATCAAATCTCTGTAGAGGTCTATAAGGTGGGCGGGACTACTGCTACTCTTTTTGGGGTCTAAAATATGACTGTGTTTAACACTTTCCACCATGAGGAAGAGTGCGACCCCCGATCTACTTGTCCTGCATCTATTGTATGCAGCTCCGGACTCAATCTCTAGCCTTGTTAGGTCTTTCCCGAGTCTCCTCTGCTATATAGGCCTTCTTGACAGCCTCAGCTAATGTCTATGGACAATGGATCTGCACTGCACCTCCAATGTCTAGATTCAAGCCCCGGATGAACATGTGAATCTGCACCTACTCATCTTGCATATAACCAACATACTGGAGTAGATCCAGAAATATACCCTCATACTCTACCATTGTGAGAGATGCCTGTTGGAGGTCATGGAACTCATCTATCCACTTTATATGAACCTCTATGACAAGTATATGTTCCTGAAATGCTCCTCAAAGAGCTCATAGGTAATTGTCTCAAAATCAACATGGATCTTCTGCTCCTCTGTCCTCCACCAGACACTAGCTCCATCCCTAATAGATGGATCGCAACATGAGTTTTTGTGTTGCTAGAAAAAAGATGGAGCTTGAAGCATCCACTCAAGTTCACCAACCGACCTCTGCCTAAAATCCACCTATGTCACCAGAATAATGTGATGGTCGAAGCTTTAGGATCTCCCTGATGTGATCTACAACTGTGGTCTGATAGCCTCTAGGTCTCTCTACATGCTCATCCCTAATCCTAGGGCTCCAAGACCTCTCTCTATATCCTAAAACTCGGTCACCTTGTCCCCTCTGTGGTGACTCTGACTGGCTAACTCTACATGGGAGTTCTCTCCTCCATGCTCCTCACTGGGTCGAGGAGATACCTAACCCTCAATGGAAGGGACTCTATCATGTCTGGCTGCATGTCCTCCTACTGATCCTCTACGTAGAGCGACATTAACATCCTGAAGAGTCTGAAAAATATGGGGTAGGATGGCTGCTACAACATGATCTAGTGGTGGTAAGTATGGATCTATATAAAATGTCCTGTCGTCCCATCTACACCTCCTACACGTACTAAGGTGAGAATTAGTTCATTTTTCTAAGTTTTATTCAATTTCCATGTTTACTAAAATATGCAATTTCTAAACTAAGTTGTTTTCTAGATTTAAAAGTGTGCTAGGTTTAAGTTTCATGTCTCAAATTTTTATAGTGTGCCCAATGGTCCAAGATTTTGAACCACTTCTCTGATACCAAGTGTAACGCCCGCTAAAACAACCCACTTGAGACCCAAGAAATAGACTAGGATTAGTTAGGAAAATTATGGAATAAGTTTTTTTAAAAGAATCTACAACCAGGTTACAAGGCAACAAAATACATCACTAACAAGTTCCGAACAATTTTAATCCACTAGAATGTACTTTTCTTTTATTAACAACCATCAGAGGTCACAAGGTCCAGAATTTAGGGTTGGAAGTTTCAATTAGGTTCAGAAGGAAAATTCCTTACCATACCCACTCTCTAACAAAGAGGCTTAAAATTTCAACTTGGTTTTTCTCACACTTAATGCATTCAAAAAAATTCTTAAACTATACCCATTGGATAGGAAATCTTTTCACCTTTCCATTGATATAAAGAAGTCCTCCTAACTCCTCATATTTTCCAAGTTATGGGTGGCAGGCCTTCGGGTGAGGTGGGCCGCGATGAGACTTTTGTAAGATTTTTCCCACGCGGGGAAAATCACATTTTTCCCACACTCTCATGGGTCCGTAGGTCCACAACGGACATGTGACACTCCCTAAGGCAGCGCGGGGAAAAACGGGGAAAGGCGGGGCGGCAGGAGACATTTTACAAATTCTCCCGCGTGGGTGAAAAGTCAGCTCTACGCCCGTGCTCCCGCGAGTCCGCAAAGGACCGGTGGAATTTCCTAAGCCAACATGGGGAAGGCGGGGTGTCGGGAGAAAAATGACTTAAAGCCCCAAAGGGCTAAGAGGGTAAATAGACCCGTGCCTCCGCCGGCACCTCGGCAAAATTTTCCAAAAATTTTCTGAGACACAAAAGACAAAAAGGGACCCATTCCTCCACCGATTCCCCATGACACTACATAGCAACACCTAATTGGTTGCGGGCCGGCAGGGAAAATTTGGAAAATTTTCCCAAAATTTTCTAAAGCACTAAGTTAAAAAAAGATTCGCCCTCCACTATCACCTCATGGTGCCAAGTGGCAACCTCTGATTGGCTACAGGCCGACGGGGCAAAGGGGAAAATTTGAAAAAAATTCCTAACTTTTTTAAGGGAAAAATTCGGGCCGCGGGCCCGCCAAGGAAATTTTTCCCAAAATTTGACGCTAAGGAAGAAAAACTTCAGAGGGCCATAACTTTTGATAGAGAGCTTGGTTTTGGGAAAACAAGGACTTTATGAAAATCTCTCAACATCCTCTTTACACAAGGATCATTTATTTTAGATTTTGATAAATTTTAAGGGGTTAATTTTAAGAAAAAAGCCTATAGGATTATATAGTGCGAACTGGTAAATTTTAACTTGTTATATCTGTTCAATTTCATCCTCCTCCTCTCTCAACATGTCAAATCGACATAGAGGATTGCTCCTAAATGGATTTAAGGGAGGATTCAAGGTTTAATTTGTCTAAATGATTTGTAATTTGAAAATTTCTGTTTCTTGATAGAAAATGACTGCAAAACGGTTTGAGCCTGATTTTGCTAAGTTTTAAAATATTTCCTTAAGTGTTTTTTTCAAATTGAACTCATTTATACCCTGGCATGTTGAATTTTAATGTTTCATTGTTATTTCTTTCTTGTAGGTTCGAACTGTGCATTTTTGGTTTAGATAGTTGCCAGTTTGAAATTACAAAAGACAAGGATCAAAATTTAAAGGATTTATTTTCCATTTTAATCTTCCAAGTATTAACATTTGTTCCAATTCAAATTTAATACATATAGTTGATTCAAATCAAACTCTTCTAAATCAAAATGCAATTTTGGCTTCCATTTTACACATTCTAAAAGATAGAGTTCTATATTTTCTTCACAAGCAATTCTTCCTTTCAAACAGATATTTCAAATACATTTCACAACATATTCACTACAACAATGCGGTTTGAGAAAGGCATTACATTTGTTTATTGATTCCAAAAGACAACTTACAACTTCCTTCTTTCATTCCTTCCAAAATCATTTATTGTATACAGGGCGACAATACATTTTCTTTTCACGTGTTCCGCTTTACAACTTTTCAAACAGAGATTTCATAGAGTATACAAAACATATATTTCCAATGGAATAACATCATATGGACATGACAAAACCAGTTTCCTTAATTTAAATGAACTCTTACAACTTCCTTTCCATTTGATTACAAAATACAATATACCAACACATATCATTCTTTCTAAACAAAATACAGAGTATAACTCTTTTACAATTCAAATTTCAATTGCAAAACTGTACAACACCTTTCCATTACAAACATTTACAAGATCCCCCATGGGAATCCCTAACACTAAATAACACACACACAAACAAAACTAGTTGCCATGGTGACCTTGTTGAATTCATCTAGAATTCTAATGTGGTTGGTCTCCAATCCCCCGATGTTTGTTGTGATATTTTAACTCTGCAAAACAAAAATACCTCCTTCGGCCTCGTGGCCATATCAGAACGTCTAAAATAATATAAATATAATTAAATTTCCAAAATCATCTAGATATATGAATCACAACAACATCAAAGCAATCTAACAATATCATTATAGTTTTATCAACAACTATATCATCATCCAATAATTTTCTATTTCTAGGGCTACTCACAATATCCAAATATCACAAGTCCGAACAACATCCATCATATAACCATGTCCAACAATATAACATCATCAACATATAAAGTGTCTCTAATAATCATCATGCATCATATAAGAATCAAAGTCAACAATAATCCATGATCAAATATCTAACATCATACTAAATAAAAACTATAATAATGTCCATAATATAGTCGACAGTGTCATGATCAGTATCAAAAGGTGTCAAAGGGAAGTGGGCACTACATAAGGTGTGTATCTTCTCATGAAGAAATTATTTATTCATCGAAGGTATGAGGTCTATCATAAGAAGATCTAATTACCAAGAGTTTTCATCATTTCAAAGGATTTGAGACAAAATATATGGTCTTCATCTATGACTCATTGTGGTATAAGACTGTGAATTCAAGGTTGAGAATGTATGCATGGTTCTTTGGCATGAAAATGAAATGTCAGTGTGTCAAAGCTAGCTAAAGTATCATTATTCTTGAGATAAGCTTGAATGCTTTGATTTGATGTTTCACATGTGATATAATCATGATAATGGTATTCTTTATATATGGTCGTGTTCCTACTTGAGAATGAGTTCAAGAAACTTGAAGGATGAAGGAGTTAAAAATATCTTTGATCTTGACGTTTTTCCTTTATATTAAATATTATAAACATGTTCTCTGGGATACAACAAGGAAAAGAAAATATTTCAAAGAGTGACCCCACTTCTGTAATCTTCATGGACGAAGAAGAGGTGGTTTAAACCCCTACATTATTTTTTAGAAAATTCTTGTTGTGGAGAAATAGATTCCAACTTTTCTCCACATTAATAAAAGTGAATTAGTATTACTATACAATTTCGATGGATTTATAACACAAAGATTTTCATAGGTAGTGCTAGAACCGAATGCGAAGATAAAGAAATCATTTTTTCCTCCTCGAATTGTTGAAGGAAATGCATTCTTTGAGTACATTCAATACATTATGTTTCCATGGTTTAAAAATTTTGGAATCCATCGCAGATGAGGAAAATGGTGGTAATAAGTAAGTATGATACAACAAGGACAAGTTAAGATGTCGAAGATAGATACCACTTCTACAATATTCATGGAGGAAGAAGAGGTGGTATAAATCCTACATTCATTTTTGGAAAAATATTTTTGTGGAGAGATAGATTCCAATTTTTCCTCAACATTAATAATCATGAATTAGTATTGCTATAAAATTTCGATGGATTTATAACACAATTATTTTCACAAAGGTGTTAGAAGTGAATGTGAAGATAAAGAAAGCATTTTGTCCTCC
Organism: Taxus wallichiana var. yunnanensis; assembly: GCA_018340775.1. Classification (NCBI taxonomy): domain Eukaryota; kingdom Viridiplantae; phylum Streptophyta; class Pinopsida; order Cupressales; family Taxaceae; genus Taxus; species Taxus wallichiana. The sequence continues at coordinate 577,269,593 of CM031241.1, read as the reverse complement.
TCATATTGTTGAAGGAAATGCATGCTTGGAGTATATTCAATACATTATGTTTCCATGGTTTAAAAAATTTGAATTACATTGCAGTGAGGAAAATGGTGGTAATACATAAGCATGTTATAACAAGGACAAGAAAAGATGTCGAAGATTGATCCCACTTCTGCAATCTTCATGGAGGAAGATGTTGTGTAAACCCCTACATTTTTTTTTGGAAAATTCTTGTTGTGGAGAGATAGATTCCAACTTTGCCTCACATTAATAAAAGTGAATTAGTATTAATATATAGTTTTTGATGGATTTAAAGTACATCATAGTGAGGAAAATGGTGGTAAAAAGTAAGCATGCTTGTGACAAGATGTCTATACTTTTCCCACAACTACTATTTTACTGTCTTTTATTTTTTCAAATGCTAATTATCTAGTTTTTGGTTCATTGTTGTAACTTTTTTCCCTTTTGCATTTCTTGAATTTTTCATTTTGGACATCTTTGTATGGTCTCTATTTCATACATTATTGTTTTTCAGCATTCCGTTAACCTCCCATTCCCAACCAAATCCTCCCAACGGATGTGAATCCCATGGAATGAGCCGCAATTGATAAATTTTCAAGTCCGAAGTAGGTCCTAGCTCCCAGGAGGTCAATGCCACACATCGTAATTTTGTCGGTGTCCCAAGGAAATGTCCCTAGAAACATGAAACCTACGGAATGTACCACATTTTATATATCCTTTAGGTCCGTTGTGGGCCGAGGAAATGTCAGTCGAAAGTGATAAATGGTCATGGTATTGGTCGTTGAATAAATGGAACATTGACAAAAATATTCAAAGAAGATACAAGGATAAATAAAGTAACATACGAGAGGAGCAGCTCACGAGAGATGTATGAAGTGATGACAAAAGATTCAAAGAAGATACACTGATAAAGCAAGGAATATATAGAGTAGCAGCTCGTGGAGATGTATGAAGTGATTATATATATATATATATATATATATATATATATATATATATATATATATTATTTATTTATTTATTTATTTATTTATTTATTTATTTATTTATTTATTTATTTTGTGTAGATGTATATAAGATAGGAAAACTAGTTATGATTCTCTGCAAGCGGAGGACTATTCTAGATGACATAAAAAATCATAGTGGTTATGAGGATGAGGATGTTTAGGCTTTGTAATAACTTACAAAGGTGGAATCACAGATAAAGCAATGTGACATGAAAGAAAACATGTCTCAAATAGATTGAGGACTCACCTACAGTAAGTGCTTCTAGGATGTAAACCGTAATGTAATGTGCTTGATCCCCCGATAAGACCTAGATTTATTTGAAATGTTGTAAGCAAATTACAATATGTTGATTCGCTAGATCCCTTTCTACTACTCTGCGAATATGGAAATATGCAAATTAGAAAATTTTGGGAAAACATCACCTTTGTGTATATATTCGGAAAAATTTGAGAATGTTTTTTTAGCCAAACATTAATGTTTTCAAATCTCTTCGTGTTGATTTCTTGGTGAAACATTAATGTTTTCAAATCTTGGCGCATTGATTTCTTGGCAAAACATTAATTTTTTCAAATCCCTGTGCATCAATCTATTGGCGAAACATTAATATTTTCAAATCCCAACGTGATAATTTAACATAAAAATATACATTGGGATTGGAAATTCCTTGGCGATTCAGATGGGACATATTACTGTTTATGGAATTTTTTGGCGAAACCTAGGTCTTGTCATTCATTGTAAAATTCGTCAAAATAAAATTCCCAAAATTATAATATTCGCCAAACTACAAATATTCACCGCGAATAAAATTTTCCCTTGAATAACTATTTTGGCGCGACCATAAAGCCATGTGATGACCTTATCCTCAATCTTTAAGGAAGGTATGTTGGGGTGACTAGAAATCCCTATGAAATCCTCCTTATTTCAAAACATTGATAGAATGACTAGAAACTAATGTGACACCTTTCTTTATGGTTTAGGGCCAAGTGACACTAAATTACATTTCACTTAAAATATATCCTTCAAGAAAATTGGGGATTGATCAACTCTAATCCTTGACAAAATTAGCTCTAATCCATATTTCTAAGTACGTAAAATCTATGAGCTTTTCCTTCAATATATAAACTAGGTTTACTCCTTTACTTTTCTTTCTTTCTCTTTACAATTTACAAATTCAAGCTTCACAGTTAGAAATATATTTTTGAAACTAAGTAAAAGTTTAATTGTTATTTGTACATTGACTACGATCATGTTTCGAGTTTTTTCATAGAGTATGCGAACACACAACCCAAAGCAATAACGTTAAGAAAAGAAAAAAATGTATTTAAACAAGTTTAAGTATATTTTCCTTTAAGAATGTAATTTTTCATACTTAAAAGGCATAGAGGGAGGGGGTCACCACGCAGAAGGCAAATGTGGAAACTTAAATTTGATAGTAAAAACTTTGGCTTTATCCCTAAACCACAACTCACACGCACATCCAAGCTTAGAAAAATGTTTCCTTATCTCTATTGCATGACATTGTTTGCAATCTATAATTATCAGTTTCTCACATAACTAAATGCATTAGTATAAAATAGTACATTCCTCACATCCATAATCACTAGAATGTTGTGGAATCCCATGAACTGTTTGTATAGAACCACCCAATATTTTATTCAAAATACAATTATTTCATTCCCACCCACCCAACATGTAATTTTTCATTTTGATATCCTTTATGGATCATTTCATATCCTATAAGAAGACCTTAATGTGAAAATGTATCTATGAAAGCTATATAAGAATGAAAAATTCACCTATCAACGTCACCTCGTAATCACCTAGGACTTTCAAGATCATAATTTTAAAATACATTTGAAAATTACTCTAAGATCTCTTAGATCCTTTCGAAGAAGAAACAAACTCGAGGATCCTCCCCTACATATGTATAAAGCTTAAACTCATCGAGGTTATACTTATAGAGTTGCACTCCTAGTTAGAGACCTCAAAAGAAAATTCAATCTAGGCAAGTGAAGTTATTATTTCTCATTTTTATTGATCAAGATTCCATTGTATTTTCATCCATATAGATATCACATACTAGGTGGAGAACTATATGTGGTTTAAGGCCTCTTCTAAGCATTTCCTATATCCGGTTTATGGATTGCACTTCAAACCAACCACTTACATTTTTGTAGGATCTCCTTCTCATGGTTAAGGATTTTTTGGTATTTCACATAACATAAATAGTTCCACAAATGTGTGCCACCCAGGTTTCAAAGTGAAGCATATTTTTAATTTTTGCACATGTACATAAATTTTTGGAGTTTCATTGTCTTGTTGTATGGAATTGTCCAACAAGTATGGTACAATTCGATGCTTCCATATATACTAGATGTCTCTATACCTACTTGTTTTTGCCTTCAAGTTCCTAAAATAAAATATGATTAATTCATTGCAAGCCAACATTATCACATGAGATTGTCTAATCAACTTCTTGAGCTAGTAATTAGCCAAATACATATACTCATATGTGTTTTAATAATTGTTTCCATATTTAATCTTATTATAAATCTTTAATGAAATTATATAATTCTTATTTATATATTAATGTTTATTAAGTAATCTCAATACATTACCTATTGCTAACACTTTTAACCCTGAAATAAATAAGAACATATTATCCCTCAACTTATTTATTTATTTTAGGTTGAATCACATTTCCCTATTATTGTTATTCCAGTATTGCAATTTAGATTCAAAATTGTTTCATAGAGTTAAATTAGGAGAACATAAACAAATTTTTGATGTCCATAAAAGTGAAGATATTGCACATTTTATGTTTCAGTTTGTGCCAGAAAGTAAATGGTTGCAATGAGTAAATTTTGAGGGCTTTTGAGGAAAGATGCAGGTTTTATATAAACTTCGTAAAAATAGTGACATGTTTGATGCTCCAAAAATTGAAATCGTTGTGGAATAAATTTAGGCATATGATTTTGAGGAAAAAAATGACTAAGGTATCTGACAATTTCTTCACACACAAACGAACTTTCTGGGAAGTTCATTGAATAAAAGAATCTCCTTTTAAAGTGGAGAAGACATTCAGATATTTAGTGACGGTTACAAAAGACTCGATATCACGATTCACACATATATATTAAGTATAAAAAAAGACACACATATATTGTGGTACACGAGGAATAGTATTGCAATTATTATTATTTTAAAATAAGGGTAAAGGTTAACATGTATGTAACAATTTAATCTCAGAAGAAAAAGAAAGAACATGATTTAGTGCTCGTTGATCAATTACAAAATTGTTGTTCGGCATGTCTGAAATACAACGGCAATACATAATTATATATACTGAATTGGACAATATATGGGAAAATGAAATCTTACTAATATCTCAAAGAGATTTGGTCTCATGGACTGTAATAATTGCATGATATGTTTGAAATGATGTTTTTGATTAGGCAGCAAGTCTTTTTAAATAAACGCTTCACTTAATTATTGTCTCATGGCATGCAACGATCTCGATTTCTTACAACAAATTCACCATGGACTATTCCTCTGTTATATGTGTTTGAGTTTCCAATGAATAACCACTTGTGAGGTTTTTACGGATGTTTTTATCGAATGGCCTCCCCAGTGTGACAATTTGGTTTGGTATATTCACAAACAAAACAGCCATACCTAACGAATTTTTTTGCAAAGAAAACTTCAATGTTGGTTTGCACATTATTGCTTGGAAAATAGCTTATCTGCATTGGAAACCTTTACAGTCAACACATAATTTCATCAAGGAGTCTATATCTCCTCCTGGCTTTTCTATCACTGCAAATTAGATCAGAATCCTTCTCATTCAACTTTTTGGGCATCTCTCTATCAATGTGATTACAACATTTTTTCAGTTTTCTCCTTACTTTGCCGTTGTGGGTCATGCTCAAGCACTCTTCGGACCCAACAGAATTCCTCATTCTTTTCGCACAAGCCCCGGTAAGCTTACTATTAAAGCCTGACTCCTCCTGAATATTGTAACACCAGTCACACACCTCAGCTGATACATTCTCAAAATATGCTCTGGTGCAATATCTGACAGAAAAGGCACATGATGATCAGTAGATGGCTTAACAGAATATACACCATGAGATATATCAATAAGGAGATGAATTGTTAACTTACCAATTGATGGCTTAATAGAATATAAGCCATGAGAAAAAATAGCAATAAGGAGATGAATTGTCAACTTACCGATGCTGAAAGCGCAATAGACACTTCGTGCACTGGAACAAACTGCTCTGGAAGCCCACATCACCACACATGCTGCACTCCATTGATGCTCTGGAATTTGAGATTGAATTATTTCACCTAAAAATAGCGAGGAATGCTTGGTTGATGTAATGCTACAAGACTTGCTGTTAAGAAGAAGTCTAGTCTTCCATCTCATGGAGAAATATTGACTGATACCGACTAATCTAATTATTTGTCTTTTTAATGGTCCTAAATTGAATTGTTGGCAAATATTATTTTATTGGCGTAAGTCTATTTGAGTGTTGATTAAGTAGGCAAAATTTGACAATTAAATATTGAATACGATCCAAGGAATTGTCTTACGCGGTGACGTGAGTAGGCAAAACCCGTATTTCACACGCCTACACTTTGCTTGACTCTTGATAATTTAGATTTTGACGTAAATGTGTGGGTGACGTAAATAACGTTGTAGCACATTTATTTTCATTCATTCGATACCATTAATTTTTACATTACTTCAGGGGCACCAACAACTAGGATTTACACAATTGAAAGAAATAGAAAAATATGAGGAAATATGGAAAAGATGGGGTTTGCTATTTTTATTTTATGGGATCAAGTTTTTCAATTTGGAATTTAATTTGTTAGATAAGTTGAAGACATGAATGAAAAGATGAAAATGAAAAGGCGGGAATTAACTATATGCATGTCTCACACATGCTCCATGAATCAAAGTGTTCCTACCCTGATAATATTTGCTATCTAAGCTCCACTTTATCATCTTGATCTTAAAAAATACAAAAATCAGATCAATATTATTTTCTTATAAGAAAACATATTAAAAATTTCAACATTGATGATAAATTAATTAAACTATTTTATTAATTGAAAGGACGAAGGAAAATTACCTTAAACATTTGAACTATATCATCTAAATATGTGGTCTCTTGAGGTCCGTGAAGACCATAATGAATGGAATTGAAAGTAAGTGAATGGTAATTTCTAACAAAACCTCAATTTAATTTCATAATTGTCACTTGTGTGCCTCAACTTAGGATAATGAAGATTTTGTGGCCAATCTATGTAATTAAAAAAAATCTTCCGAACTACCCCCATAAGAGACACCTGTCACAAATGGATGACAACATCCATGTGGTAGGAAAAATGTGCCCAAATACTATCAATAACCACCATCGACATAGGTAGGAACATTTTTATATTAAAAGTGGAATATAACATTTCTTGTATATTTCCAGGAAGAAAAATCATCAGAAGGCATATCAAATATCATTCACAACATACATTTATTTAATTTGAATATTCGTGAAAGGATGTGGAAGATTGAGATCCATCAATAGGAACCCCAATGCCAAAGGAGCTTCTTCCTTCATTTTGGTATTTGCAACACTCACAAATATCCATTTATGTCCTGCTCTTATTGGGAAAATTTTGTCTACTATAAAAAATGAGTTCTCCTTTGGTATAGTCATATAAGAAATCTTCCTTGGTGAAGCATGCAAAGGATGTCCAATGGAAATAAAATTATGTTAACGTGTTATGTTTTATCTGGTTTTCAAATTTCATATAGGAATCATTTAGGGAAGCTCTAACTTAGGTTCATTCGTAGACTCCTCTAATAATACCGACGAAAAACCCACATTGAAGTGGGAGGTCCAATGGATCAGAATATCTTATCTAAAAAGGATTGTATTGTGCCCGGTGTTGCAAAAAGAGGTCAAGATCGGGGAGGTGTCATAGGTGGTCATATGAAGACTATAACTATGCTCCACAAGAGAAAAAATTGACGCATTGAAATTGGAGCAGATGTAGAAACAAATGTGGTGCATAAACTTTCACCGATGATATGTTCTTTATGTATCAAATTTGGGTGGTGCATCTCATTTATAAAGCATCTTTTGCATAAATATGTGGAAATTCCCAACTAAAAATCAGGGAGCAAAACACGACCACAAATGGAGCCATCATTTTATTGACAACTTTCATCCCGGTAGTGTTGATGCTTTATGTTGGCATCACACTATCGTTAATGTTTTCCTTTGTATTTTATCTGGTCTAAAAATTAATGCTTATCGCCAACAAATAAAATTGCTTGATAGGATAATATTGAGCATCATCAAATTGGTCGTTGGCAACATGCCCAAATCCTCTCTCTAAGTTTGTTATCTTCATGGAACTTGTTAGTCACAACCCTGATATTTTCCATGTTAGAGATTATTTCTCATCCTAGTTGATCACTGAGTCCACCTCCATTCTTCAATTTTCTGTAAAGTAAAATGTAGAGATAAAAAAATCTTAAAATTATATCTAGCTTAAAAAATAATGTATATTCAAACAATAATTTTTGGCAATGATTTTTAGATTCTATTTTTAATTCTCTAGTTTTAAAATCATTATCAATGTTTATTAATACTAAATTTTATATAATTAAATATAATCACATTTCTCCAAATCAAATATTTTTTAAAACCATGAGTAATTTTGTTAGGAGGAGGATGACATCAAACCCATTAAAAGAAACCCAATAATTTAGAGACATAAGATTGGAACTATTAAATCATATCATATAATGTCTCAACAATAAACAACTATGTCTTAACAAAATTTAAATCAATACAAAAATTAACCTTTGAAAATTTTAAAATTATCAATTTAATCCTAAATCCTTTCTTTCATTTTTGTCACGATTAAAATTGGAAACTCGAATTCATCTCGAAAAATAAATTTATGTAGGTTAAGTGACTTCCCAAATACCCAGAACAATAGGTAACTTTTTGATGACTTCTTTGCATCGTACGGTGTTTAATATTGTCAATCATTTAAGCTGAAGTGACAAATATTTTACATGTGAAGAATGTACAAGTTACAAGTGGCGTCATGAAGATTGTTAGAGAATTAGGAACTGTCCAAATTTTTGTCAATAGGCTTCTTAGAGACAACTTTCTTTGTAACTGAATTTTTTTGTAGTCGTCCTTTATTTAAAATTATTTTTAAAAATTACATGTTTTGTGATGCATGGAAGAAGGAAATGGTTCTATTGGCATTTTTCATTGGTTATCAAGACTGTTCAACTTTCACCTCTTGTCTCTTCATCTTTGTCCATTGGTGTCCTCCTAATTCCCATTGCCTCTCTAAATTGTTCACAATTACAATACTGTCTAATTTCCACTTTGACAGTTTTAGAAATCATTGGTATTCAAATTTTCATGGCACTCCTCTTGTTATGCTTAGTCTTTACCCACCTTACAATTTTGCAGCATGTCTCAACTGGTTAATATTTATATAACAGCAAGGAGTATTTTGAGATTCCGTGGGTGAGGTTAAGGTGCATGGTAGAGCCAAGCTTTACAGAGAGAACTGTGTTTCTGCACAGCGAGTATTTGAAGAAGGAAAAGATTATAACATCTGCTGTCACAAATGCCACAGAGGATGTCATGGTGACCTCATCGAGGGAACACCATTTTGTATGCATAGCCAATAAGCAAAATCCATTCAGCTAGACTTTATACCTCATTGAAGCACTGAACGTGAGCATAAGAATCTACAAGTAACTCTTCCTCGTACCCGACCTCTCGAGGTCATGCCGAGACGGCCGGTGAATGTGGAATATATATGGATACAGAAAAACTAGTTGGGCAATCTTATATCCTCAAATACACAATAATGGAATTTGAGAATCTAAGGTGAAGAAGGCCCTCCTAACCTAAATTGGTGTAATGGATCATTCGGATATAATAGTTGTTCAAGGCTCCAATCAATGTTGAGCTCTACCAAGATCCTGTTTATTGGTTGTTGGATACGTGGGAAGTGACCTATGGGAGCTTCGTGTATATTTCAAAAAAGGTCATGAAAATGGTGATGGGAGGTGTAGTGGATTCTTTGGGGTTTTATGGATGATTCTCTGGTCTAGTCTAGAAATCCTTAGCTTGATTGGCTACTATGTTTAATAAGGAGAATTGTGTAATAATGTCTGGTGGAAGTGGTGAGGACCTAAATACTAGTGTTTGTAAACCAACATCAATGTCTAATTGATTAGTAGGCCCATTGGGTTGTGGGACCTATGGATCACAACCGTAAGTTCATGGTTGTGGCGGACCTCCTATGGTCATATGAAGAGTTAATCTCTCCTTCCGACTATCCAATAATCATATGCCTTTTTAGCCTCTATGTTTAGAACTAGGAGTTGTGTAATTTTCTCATAATACCTTACAGGTGTTTTGGCAACTTGAATGCATAAGCTAGTGTCTATGTCGATGAGGAGGTCCCCTATGTTGGGTTGTGGAACTAGAGGATCACAACCAAATATTTTTCTCTTTCAAGTCCTTGTACAATCATACGGATATCCTATCAAGGTAGTCTATAGTTAGGATGATTTGACCAAAATGTGTATGCCTTGTCATCTTCAATATTTAACTCTCTCAAGTTGTTCACTAATTGCTCGTAGGTTTACCGTTGCTCGAAAGACCTAGATCCTAAGGTCTTGATCTATATCAGCTAGTGTTGTGGGGAGATTTGGTTGAGGCACTATCGGTTCAAATATGTATTCTCTGGGCTCTCTAGGTCTCGTGATTGTCATGCAAAATGATTCAACTTTTAACTAAAACTAATAAACTAATTATGAAAGATGTATCTACACTATGCATGTATTCTTTTATTTTTGTATTTTTGATGAAGTATTTTAAAGGAATTAAAAGAGCATCTATTCTAATATATTTAGAAAATGGACAACTAATCTAGTAACAGAATTAAAACAAACAAAGTAGCCCAATGTAGCTATTTTCCTGTGCAGTTGTGAATTTATCCTAAATATCTAAGCAACTAATTGATTTAAATTGAAAGACTCTCGATCCTACCTCAGAAGTGAGGAATGAATCATAGTTTCTCAGAAACTATCAATCCCCATAGCTTCCTTGGCGATATCGAGAGTGAGCTTTGACTGAAATAAAATAATTTACTACTCTATTTGATACGTTGTAACTAGAACTTTGATAGCTCAAACCTAGAGTTTATAGAATAGTGGTAAATCCAGTTGTGTGTGACTTCATCCCCTCAGTGTGATCTCCTCATTCCTTCATGTTCTCTTGAATCCAGAAAAGCATGTATATGATAACATCAACAAAAGAAGGTACTTGAACAATGGCAGCTTTGGATATAGACCGAATACAATGCGAGTAAGAGAGGGATAGTGCAAGTGAACAGAGCTTGACTATGCAATTCCTAGTGGGATTTATTGTGGGAATACAACACAAATACATCGAGAGTTCTAGAAACTATCTTTTGTGACTAAAAAAACCTACAACTCTAAATGGATTCCAATCTAAGAATGAAACTACCTTATTCTAAACTAGTTTGCATGGAACAAAATGAAGCAAGATTGAAACAAGAAGATCAAATGACCTCTAAATGCAAAAAGGAAGACTAACAATGGATGCAAAACATGAAACTATTGGAATTCTAAGCAAGAAACTCAAAGACTGAATGATTAAATAGAGAAGGAGAGGGGCCATTTGTTTGAAAACAAGTTGGCTATTTATAGCAAATGCATTCACTAGAAGGTAACTTGGAATGGAACTCTTTTACCATTAAACAAAGTGAAAACACTATTTACAGGGTGCCAAAAATATAAATGCAAAGAAAAGTAGCTAAAAAAAGTGGATAGAAATTTGAATTTTACATTTGACATGATCGTTGAACTTTATGGAAAATGCACACACGACCCACCACATGCGTGGCGGTGGTTATGGGACAGCCACTATCCAGGGACCCCGTCATGGGACCGCCACCCAGGCAGGGTGGTGGTCTCATCACTTAAGACCAAAATGCAAGGAAAAGGGGGGTTAGAGGGTAGAACAAAGCACGTAGGAGGTCCGGATGAGGCATACGGGATACAAACGTATACTTGGCGAGATTTTTGGATCCCGAACACCTTGCGAGGAGACCTATATCATCATTGGGGTATGTGTAACATCTTTCGGTGGTGTAGTACCCTACAATTTTGGGTACGTACATATTGCCCCCTCGGAGAAGTGTCTTAGCCATGAAGAGGCGTAAAATGGTGGATCCGAGTATGGCGGTCCCGAAATGGGGAGTTAGGGGTTATACCTGACATGCCCGTGTGTCGAAAAGTCACCATCCAAACTCCCTATCTACAAAATGAAAAAGGGGACTCAAGTGTAGATAGATAAAATAAATCGAGAAATAAAACTAAATTGATATGAAATGAGGACTTACCATCTGTGTGGGGTTTAGAACTTACCTCCGTTGATGCTCCAACCCTGCGAAAGACATTCAAAATCAATTTTAGAAAGCTATATATATATATAAAAAACTCATTTTACTATTCATTTACGCATGTCGATTTGGTGGTTTTTGAGCTCTGGGACCCACGGTGACCATTTTCAGATGAGAGTACAGTCAAAATGTCCATTGCGAGAATGTGATCATGCCTCCGAGAGTGGAACATCGACCCGCGAAGTCTCAAGTTAGTTTTTCTCAATTCATTCCTTTTAAACCTAAAATGTAAAAATGTTGAAATCTTTGTCTTGGGGGATTATTTTTGAAAATGCTAGTTTTAAATGAGTCTCTAGGGGGCACCCATAGGGTAGGTCTTTATTTTGCTTAAAATGGTGTTTTTGTGCATTTTTAATGCATTTTTAGGGCTTGCGAGCCGTTCACCGATTCGAGGAGGACCACCACCCTACACAGGGTGGCGGTCATGGGACCACCACCCTAGAAGGTGGTGGTTACGGAACCACCACTCTACACAGGGTGGCGGTTCATAACAAAATGTAAAAAAAAGATGTTTTATTTAATTGTTTTTACATTTTTAGTATTTTTACATGTTCTTGATAATTTTCTAGTTGGATTTTGTTACTAACTTACTCTTTTTCCGTGTGTTTTGGGTGGATGCGAAGAAGAGGAGTACATCAGATGGAGCCGAGAGAGGGAGTGTGATTGGCTCCCAATAGTGTTAGAGGCACTCACTCAGGCAGAGTGAGATACTCTTCAAAGGGCTGGCATTTGGAGGATCACAGTCCCTCATGTTGCACCTGCTAGTCACATATTATGTGACTTATTTTCATATTGGGATGTAGATCGGAACACTTTCCAATTTCCTAGGAGTTAGGGGTGAGTGGACCATCACCCTAGAGGATGTTTATCACATATTGGGGGTCTCGATTCTTGGGAGGTGACTGTCTCTTAAGACAATAGTGTCTAGATCTCAGGTGGTTCAGTGGGCCACTTATATGGGGGATGTCATTGTTTCCATGGGGTCGAAGAAGGGGGTGAAGGTCCACTCCATTGTTGAGTTAGATATTCCTGTGCTCTGCAAGGCTATCATGGGCATCCTTGCTTCAGATTGATTGGGGACAAGGGAGGGGACACTCTCTTATATTGTTGGGCTCCCATCATTACATAGATTGAGGGCCATGGCCGCATTTACGCTTGGGAGCAGACATCCTCGGGACCACCTACCATGATTTGTATAGGGTGGTTAGACTATAGGGATAGTCATGAGCCACCCCACTCTTGTCATGAGTTGGGTGTATGAGCACATCATTCCATATGGGAGAGGTGTATAGGCAGAGGATCCTGGGGCCGTCAGGGTAGCGAGGTGGACAAGGATGACCATTCTTAGAGTGCCTCACCAGCCAGTGGCCTCTTTGACTACTACAGACATGGAGGCTACTCCTTATCAGGCCATGGCAGGGTTATGGGGAGAGGAGACTCTCACATTGATCACTTGCCACACTACCAGTCAGCTGGTAGATAGGACGGGGAAGTTGGAGATCCACCCCTTTGATAGAGTACCACAGCAGTTTGGCCTCCCATATATTGACATGTTTCCTCCAGTGGGGCCAGTGTATAGATCTGTTTCGTGAGGCTCGGGAGGTCCTAGAGGCCGGGTTGGACTACGGTCACTCTTAGTGTTCCCATCGCAGCTAGGAGGGTGGTTCATGCTCGAGGGGTAGCCAGTGCTCCTCGAGCACCTTTACTTCAGATTACCGCCAGTCCTACCCATAGCAGAGATGAGCCTATTGATGTGGACTTCACATTTGAGGAGTTCGCTTGGGGAGAGACAGAGGAGGAGACGAGGAGATGGAGATCGGAGCCGGTGGGACAGTGAGGAGGATGACAACGATTTTGAGTGGCATGATACTCAGGATATCTTGCGGGCCAAGAGGGCGGAGTAGAGCAGAGAAGGTGACTTTGATTTTAGAGGAGTTTCCTTCTCAAGATTTAGGGGGAGATGGTGAGTCCATGGTAGGCCATCACATTGCTCTAGATGTGGGAGAGGGATGATAGTCGGTAGTGGGCATGTCAGTGGTAGGCACGGATCCTAGAGATCCTACCTGAGGCCTGGAGATCCGAGTGAGTTACTACTCTTTTCTCAACTTTTCTTTAGTTAGAATTGTTTAGTTGTTATTTCCTTTTGTTGTTTTGTTTATCTTTGGTTTTATTTTGGACAACTTTCTAACTTGTGTGTTTCTCCTTTTTATTTGCAGTGACTACTGAGGGATGGCGAGACTTGATTTGCTAGGTGTGTGCATTGACACTCTATTGCTCCCTTCTGATGGTACTCGGGCCAAGCTCACTGAGGATGTTGGGGAGCCCTCAGCAGCTGGTCGACATACAGATGTCTTTGCCCCTGTCTGGAAGGTGGAAAAGATCATTACCTCCCTTCGCACCGAGCTGGCTAGATATAGGATTGTGAGCATTTGATGAGGAGGAGTCACTCTCATAGTGAGACCACAGCTGCTGGCCGTGATCATGAGCCCTCCATCCATTCAGAGCGTCATCACAGCAGGAGTCCTAGGCACGGCCATACACCTTCTGAGGGATCTCGCAGAGATTGAGAGATCATAGTGTCTTTTTGTAGTGACTTTTGGTCAGATATTTGTACGATTTGTTTTGTATTTTGTGGGCTCATTGAGCATTTTGACCATGCCTTAGTGCATGATGGCATTGTACATGAAACACCATTTATATATATATATATATATATATATATATATATATATATATATATTATATTTAAACTCTTAGTGTCTAGAATTTTGTGACTCATTTCCCATGTGTATACTAGATGTTTTTAGAGTATTTGTTTTCATGCTTTTCAGAATGTATGCAATGGATGACAAATGATAGAAATACTAAACAAAATGTTTTACTTTATATGCTTTTGTAATGCTTGATATGTGATGACGAACACATTGTAGTATTGAACTTTTGACCTCTTTGGGAAATGTCTGTGATTTCTTCTTATGTTGGCAAAACGTGATGAATGTATAGTGATAAAGAGATGAACTTTCCCCATTCCCAACTCCACGCAACCAGTAAGATGCGAGGGCTCAACACCAAGAGTTTGGGAAGGGCACAAATTGTATGAGTTTGACTGAATGGAACGATGAGAGATAGACAAACCAGTGACAGAAACCAAACTTAGACCTACACACTTACCCTACTCAACTACCACCAAGCTTAGAAGGCCACTTACTTTTCAGTTTATCTAGACTTAGATCTATAAATGGCAACTTGGTTGACAAAATCTGGTTTTGAGGATTTGATCTCTTTGGAATTTGGACATTTGTTTTTACTTAATATAATTTGATTTGTATTTCTAGAATACCAAGATTTGTTAATTTGTGTGAATGGACCCCCACACCCTACCTCATGCCACTAGTAAGAAGCATGGGTTTGTCACCAAAGGCAAGATATAGGTGAGTAAGGGCACTTCTTTCCTTTCCCAACCTCACACCACTAGTAAGAGATGTGGGCTTATCACCGAAGGTTGGTGGGGCAAAGAAGTGTGTAAAATAAAATATTTTGTTTGCTTGGCATTTTTTATTCTATTTGATTTTGACACTTCTGATCTGTGACTTTGGGATATCCTTTCTTTTAAAGAGACATAAGAGGGATAGATGTGACACCAAGAAGCTTCTAGAATAGACCGTAGGTAAGGACAACTTCACCTAGTAGAAAGAAAGAGAAAAACCAAGTATGTAGGCCTTGGTATGGTTTTCGTCAATACTTGTCTGTCAAACTTGATGAGAAGATTTGAAATTACTTGATGATGTTTGAAGAGATGTGATTTGAATGATTTTGCCAATATTTTCAAAAATTTGTAATAGATTGCTTAAGAGTAAGTTCCTTGACTACAATTTTTACGAAATGAGTGGACAAAATGAAACAACAAGATGACTAATGCAATGTAGGTAGCTATAATGTATAAGTGGTGATTCTATGTCTTATGCATAAAACCATTTAAGATGCAAGGAATTGATAGTTTCATTGAATTCCTCACCTTCTAGTGTGCATAAGAGATACGCACCATTTCCATAGTCTTTCATGACTCGGTATGGGCCCAACCACTTGGGCCGAACTTCCTTCCTTCATCGGTTTTCTTATCAATCCAGCTGTCTAGTCTTAGAACTAGATCTCCCTCATATATTTCTCACTCATAGACTTTTTTTATTATACTGCCGGCACATCCGGTCAGCATAGGCTCTTGTTCCATTGTTCATTTTAGCCTAGCCTCGTCAAGGCTTTCCAGTTGAGAGAGGTGTGCCTCCCTGTAAGCTTCTTCATCCAAAATCCCTTGTAATGAGATGCGGAGACTGGGTATTTCAACCTCAAGTGGGAGAACTGCTTCTGCCTTGAATACCAATGAGAAAGGGGTTGCTCTGTTGGTGTTCTTATTGAGGTTCGATGGGCCCACAAGGCCGGATATAGTTTTAGATGCCAATCTCACTTGTTTTCCTTAACTGTTTTGAGGAGAATAGCTTTTAATGTTTTGTTTGTTGCTTTGGCTTGTCCATTGGCTTGAGGGTAGTAAAGAGAGGTCATGTGATGGTTTATTTTGAATTTGTTGCATAACTCATGGACCTCATCATTTTTAAAGGATGTGCCATTATCTGAGATAATGACTTGTGGGACACCATACCTATAAATGATTTGGTTTAGAATGAACTTGGCAATTACCGAACCTAGTATGGTGGTGAGAGGCATGGCCTCTACCCATTTGGTAAAATATTCCATGGCTGTAATTATAAAATTATGGCCATCGGTTGATGAGGGAGAGAATTTCCCTATCAAATCTAGACCCCACGTGGAGAAGGGCCACGGGGTTGCTATTGGTTGTAGGGATTGTGCTTTGGCATGTGAATCTCATGAGAGAATTCTTGGCATTTGTGGCACTTACATATAAAATCTACTACATCGTGTTCGAGTGGGCCAAAAATAGCCCATCTGATGTATTTTGTGAGTAGTGGCATGACCACCGAAGTGGCCTCCACATATCCCACTATGGGATTCATAAAGAATCTTCTTGGATTCTTTTGTGTCAACGCATCTTAGAAGCATGCCATCGAAGGCTTTACGATAGAGTACTTGTTCTAAAACAACATATTTAGTAGTGATAATGCGTACCGCCTTCTTTGTTGTGATGTGGCACTTTCCGGTATGTGTGGTCCATGATAAAATTGATGATATCAGTGTACCAGGGACATGTAGAGATGGGGGCCTGGTTTTGACAAAAGTATATACACTCATCAGGAAAGTCCAGATTTACCAAACCGCCTCCATCTAATGGATTGTCAGCTAACCAGTCCATAATGATTTGTCCCTTAATGATTTTTGGTTTACAAATGTTAACTCAAATTCACCCATTAAGGTTATGAAATGCCCAACCTTTTTAGATAAAGACCCTTGCATGAGGAATGTTCGCAAATGATCTATGTCTTTACAATGACCCTTGTTTCTTGGTTTAACATGTAATGTCTTAAACATTTTGTTGCAAAGACTATGGCAAGGCATTCTCTCTCTCTACTATGTATAACATGTTTCATAATCGAGCAACGTTTAGGCTAATGAAATAGACTACACATTCTCATTTATCATTGTCTTCTTGAGCCAACATGCAGGCTAGCGAGACATCAGTGGCCCATGAGTATAGGATCAAAGGGTGGTCTGTTTGGGAGGCATTAGCATGGGTGGAGACAACAAGAAGCGTTTAACTACTTTGAAGGCCTCATTGCATTCTTATCCAATCAATGCTATAATATTTCTTTAATAGATTGTTGATTGGATGAATGGAAAAACTTAAATCTGGGATGAACCTTTAGATTGCACCGAGTTTCCCAAGAAATGACCTGATTCCAGACTCATCCGATGGTGGAATCATTTCGAGAATAGCCTAGATTTTGGCTGGATCAACATCAATCCCTCATGAAGATATAATGTAGCCCAAAAGTTTACCTCCTGTCACACCAAACACACATTTCTCTGGTTTAAAGTGACGCCATATTCAATCAATCATGAGAGGATGATACAAGTACTTCTGGATGATCACAACATTTCTTGGCCTTGGCCAATAAGTCATCCACATAGGATTCCACAATTTTATGGATAAGATCATGGAATATGTATGTCATTGCCCACTGATATGTAGCACCGGCATTCTTAAGGCCGAAAGGCATGACAACGTAACAATAAGTTCCCCAGGGAGTTATAAATGTAGTTTTGGCTTGATCCTGTTCAGATATTTTAATCTGATTATACCCTGAGAACCCATCCATGAGGGACAATAGTTCAAATCCAGCTGTTGCATCAATAATAACGTCAATGGATGGTAACGGAAGTCATCTTTGGGACAAGCTTTGTTAATATCCTAAAAGTCTATGCAAATGCATATCTTCCCATTCTTTTTTAGAATAGGGACGATATTAGATACCCATTGTGAATAGTCAATGGGTTTGATGAATCCCACTTGGAGAAGTTTTATTACTTCCTCTTTTACCATGAGAGCCACTTTTGGCTTCATTGGTCTTGAATTTTGTTTAATTGGTTTTGCATCTAGTTTAGTGACAAGATTATGTACCATGATGTGTGGTGCAATGCCCGTCATTTCTTTATAGTTAAATGTGAAATCCTTTTGATGTTCTTTGAGGATTTGGGTGTGTATTTCTATCTCCTTCGGAGTTAACGAGGATCCCAACTTCAAAATTTTTGGTTCTTCCTCCGTTCGATGTTTATGTCAATGGTTTCTTCTATTAAAGAAGCATTACCTTCTTCAAATTCGGTGGGGCTAGAGGTAGTTCCAAGCTTTCTCCATCTTCCACCTCGTAGATATCAAGATCCTTTTGTGGAGGAGACTCTACCATGGGATTTCCAAAATAGGAAGAGGAATGTGGTATTAGGGAAAGATCCACTATGCAGTGAGCAAGGTGTAGCTCCACATAGGCATTTAGATATTCGAGAGTGACTCTATCACCATCAAAGTGATCCAGGATAGGAAAATCATTCTCAGCCTCTCCATGAGTGAGGAGTGGGTTTGTTGGTATTTTACGTATTAACGGTTTAGTACAAAGTGATACTATGAAACTTTGTATCTTCCAACTCACTGTTTGGAGTGAAACAGGAAGCTGAGGTTGCTATTGAATCAACGAGAAGGTTCTGCTCTCATGGGATTGCTTCAATTGATATGAAGTTAAATCCCTTGCTTAGATCTAATACCACTTGTTTTGTAGAGTTGTAAATGTTCAACCCTAGTTTCATATACCTCAGAGACTTGGTTTGCAACTAGTTGCGAGTCTCCTAGCACTCTAATGTTATCGAAACCCATTCTTTTGGCTAGGATGAGGCCAAGGAGGAGAGCTTCATACTCAAATCCATTGTTTGTACACTCAAAGTTTAATTTAAAGGTGAAAGGTAGAATCTTTCCCTCAGGTGAAGTAAAGATCACTCCTGCCCCAGCTCCAAAGTGACATCTAGCTCCATCAAGTGGAGAGTCCAATATTTTCTTGGAAAAATGGATGTTGGGATATTTTTCATATCTATTTCTTCTACCTTGGTTACTTCTACCATAAAAACTTTGTCTGATGGAAGAGAAGCAATTCCCAGGGTGCATCCCATACCCATAGAATCAAATGGTAGGAGAATAGGTAAGTCTTTCTCTAGTAACTCAATAATTTTTGCGGTAGTCCCTAGTGACACTGTTTCTATGACGTTGGTCTCATTTTTGAGTGTTGGAATGCCCTCGACCAGATTTGTAATTTCCAATTCTGTGGTGGGTATCAACTTCTCTTTTGGTTTTGAATTAATTGGTTTGCTAAGTTGATTTGTTGGGAGTTCAAACTCGGAGTGAACACCGGTCTTTTCTTCAAATCAGCTAGGTGTATATCAAGGGTTTTGGGTCACCTTGTGCCACAAATATTTTCCCTAAGTGTAGAAATCTTATTTCTTGGAATAACGTGGAAGGGATTGCCTTCATGCGGTGTATCCATGGCTGACCGAGGATCATATTATAGTTGGTTTCCTGATCTATAATATAAAATTTGTGAGGACCATCTTGGGTCCTAAAGTGACTGGTAAAACTATGGTTCCAATTGAGGTGGCCTTGAGGCTATCATAACCTCTTAGCATATTTCGTGTTGTGGAACAATTTGTCTCTCCATATCCTAACTTTTGAAGAAAAGTGAAGGGGACTATGTTAACTGTTGCCCCATCATCAATCATTGCACATTTAACATAATTATTGTAAACCCATACTTGTAAATGTAAAGTTGGGTCACCTCTTCATGTAATTTCAGCATTTGTTGGCATTTTTCTTATATCAAATATAAACTCAATATCCCTATCTAGCTGCCCTGAGGGTAGATGTCAAAGTCTACATGGTTTACTTGTGTTTCTAGAGGAGGAGTGATGTTGATTAAATGACCAAGGCCTAACACTTCTAAGAGGGCAGCCCTATGGGTGGGAGAGTTCTTTAACAAATCCAAAAAGGAGATGTGAGAGAAGGTTTTAGTTAAGTCATTAATTAAATCATAGGCACCTATGGGTTTTACCAACGTTTGTTGAATGTTGTCTAGTTCCAATGGATAACTTGGAGTTGGTTGAGAAGAATAATCCCATGTTCTTGTTATGGTTTCTATGGGTAGCTCGGTGTCTAACTCTACCAAGACCAACTATCTTAGTTTGGGGTCGAGTTCCTAATTGGGGTGCGACCGGTGGATTTAATGAAGTTGAAGCTTCATGATCATTGTTTCTTGTTATAACACCCTTGTTTGTTCCACTTGGATCTAACCTTTGTTATTGTTAGAATGGTTTGGGAGTGGATCATTAAAGATCTTGAGGGGTGCATTTTGAGGGGAACTACCCCTGTATAAGTGTTTAGCGTGGGTACTATAGAATTTTCTAAAAACATATCTATAAAGAGTTGTTTTTGATCTTCTGGAAAATGTTGCATGAATTTATTGTAGTCATGAAAGTCCTAGTATCGTGGCCTTGAATCTTGTGGAAACCACAATACAAATTGGGATTATAATTTTGAGGTTGTTGATTTGAAACCTGTTGTGGCCCAAAATTCTGATAAGGTTGTTGGTTGCTAGAGTTAAAATTTTGAGGCCGTTGCCTTTGGTTTTGACTCTGATATCCAGTTGGGTTTTGATTTGGACCTTGTGTTTGGATTTTTCATGGTTGTTGTTGTTGTTGTTGTTGTGGTCATGGTGGATGATTAAAATCCACCGTGTTGATTGTTGGAGTAAAATTGTTATTTCGCTTGATTATTAATAGGTGGCGAAATGTTTACAACATTTTCTCTTTTAACTTGGTCAGTTACTCCATCTGTTGTAACTCCACGCGGTTCTTGTTAAGGATCTTAGGTCCTTGATTAGCATTCTCGGTATTAGGATAGGCCATGGTGTTTTGATTGGGAGTGGTTAATTTCCCATTTGTCCCATATGTCTTACGACCACTATCTATCATTGCTTGGTCGATTCGGAGAGCACTCTCAAGTACTTCATCATAAGTTCTTAGTGGGAACTTCTGGACTTCTTCCTTTATCTCTCTATTGAGAGAATGAAGGAATAAATCACATAGTTCCATTTGATCCATGTTTGGAGCACTTGCTGATGAGTAGAGAACCGTACGCCATCTTTGAATAAAATGAGCAGTGGATTCATTATGTTCTTGTTTAATATGTAAGAATTCCCTGATTCCTGTTCTTAATAATTTGTTCATATCAAAAGCTTTGATGAACTCTAACACGAGTTGTTTAAATGAGTGTATCAAGGCTTCAGGTATTCTATAATACCAATCAAGGGCAATACCCTCTAAGGTTTTAGGGAATATCTTAGCAACAACCCCATCCCAAGGGAGTAATTCCCGTATGGCTATGGCATAGGCCTTAATGTGTGCATTTGGATCTCCTTCCCCTTTGTATTTGGGTAAATCGGAAGAGGTCTTGGAAGCATAACACTTCGTATGGTGAAGTCTAGGGGCTCTTTTAAATATTCTGAATAAGTCCCTACCGCATAGGCCTCGACCATCGATGGTGCTTCTTGCTGAGGGGGGGGGTGGCATGGTTTGTTGATATGGCATAGCGTATGCATTTGCAGGGACATAAGGGAATCCCTGTGGTTGAAAAAACATCCCGGGAGAAGAGAACATGTCTCCTTGTGGTGATTTTGAATAAATGTTTAAGTAGGGAGGAGCATTGTTTTGGTATGGGTTGTTTGGTGCCAAGTCGGGAGGTATCATATTTTCAACTGGAGCGGCATTTGAAAATGCGGTCCTAGTTGGTGTTTGCTATGGGTAATTATATGGATGTTGAGGAGGCATGCCTAACATGCCTATTCCTATAAGGAGGTCAACCTGACTGGGGTGATGCGAGAGGGTTGGGGATTCTTGCTTTGCCCAAAATATGAATTTTGGTTTGCTTGAGCAAGTTCCAGTCCTCTAACCTTCTCAACTAAGGCTGAAATGACCTCTATTGGTGAAGACACAATGTTTTTCCTTAATGGCATTTGTTGTACACCTTGAGGTTGTAAAGGGGTATGATACCCTACTATGAATTGATCATTACCCTACCAAGCTTCACCAGGGGGCATTTCCCATAGGTGGAGGAATGGGGGTGTTTTCTTGGAGTAGGGTATCGGATTGTATTTGCAAACTCCCTATAGGTGGATACATGTTTTGGAAGCGTTGTTCACTTCTAGCATAGCATGCTAAGTACTCCTCATCCAAAAATGGGAGTGGATCTGACTGTCTACTGATCTATGGTCTGAACAAGACCCGAGGAGATGAAGTGGATTCTCCAGTAAACATCATATTGTTAGAGCTTGAGGGCTCTGGTTGTTGTGTTTGTGCAAGCTGATCCAACTCCTCAATTCGGAATGAAGAACTGGAACTAGTTCTTTGAGGGGGAGTTTGAGATGACAAGTAATTACTTGAATAGTTATCAGCCCATGCAGAAAGTGAGGGTGATGGTTGTCTATTTGTTTGACCATAATTTTCTTCGAGACCTGAGAGAGGTCTGCCATATGCATCATATCCCGACATATTTGGGGGTATATGAATACCCGTAGAATGGGAAAGAGCGTGGATGAATAATGGGAAAGAGAAAGGTGGATGAAAGAAATGAAAATAAAAGAGGAAGAATTGTTTGTTCACGTCGGGTTCACCAATTTTGTGGTGAAGCTGATGTGAAGGCTAATGAGGTAGATAAGATGAAATAGTTGTTTGTTTCACATGGTTCACCAATTTTGTGGTGAAGCTGATGTGAAGGCTAATGAGGTAGATAAGATGAAATAGTTGTTTGTTTCACATCGGGTTCACCAATTTTGTACGATGGAAAAGTGACATGCGAGCATAAGAATCTACAAGTAACTCTTCCTCGTACCCAACCTCCCGAGGTCATGCCGAGATGGCCGGTGAATGTGGAATATATATGGATACAGAAAAACTAGTTGGGCAATCTTATATCCTCAATACGCAATAATGGAATCTGTGAATCTAAGGTGAAGAAGGCCCTCCTAACCTGAATTGGTGTAATGGATCATTCGGATATAATAGTTGTTCGGAGGCTCCAATCAATGTCGAGCTCTACCAAGATCCTGTTTATTGGCTGTTGGATATGTGGGAAGTGACCTGTGGGAGCTTCGTGTATATTTCTAGACAAGGTCATGAAAATGGTGATGGGAGGTGTAGTGGATTCTCGGGGTTTTATGGACGATTCTCTGGTCTAGTCCAGAAATCCTTAGCTTGATTAGCTGTTATGCGTTTAATAAGGAGAATTGTGTAATAATGTCTGGTGGAAGTGGTGAGGACCTAAATACTAGTGTTCGTAAACCAACATCAATGTCTGATTGATTAGTAGGCCCATTGGGTTGTGGGACCTATGGATCACAACCATAAGTTCATGGTTGTGGCGAACCTCCTATGGTCATATGAAGAGTTAATCTCTCCTTCCGACTATCCAATAATCATACACCTTTTCAGCCTCTATGTTTAGAACTAGGAGTTGTGTAATTTTCTCAGAATACCTTACAGGTGTTCTGGCAACTTGAATGCATAAGCTAGTGTCTATGTTGATGAGGAGGTCCCCTGCGTTGGGTTGTGGAACTAGAGGATCGCAACCAAATATTTGTTCTCTTTCGAGTCCTTGTATAGTCATACGGATATCCTATCAAGGCAGTCTATAGTTAGGATGATTTGACCAAAATGTGTATGCCTTGTCATCTTCAATATTTAACTCTCTCAGTTGTTCACTAATTGCTCATAGGTTTACCATTGCTTGAAAAGACCTAGATCCTAAGGTCTTGATCTATATCAGCTAGTGTTGTGGGGAGATTTGGTTGAGGCACTATCGGTTCAAATATGTATTCTCTGGGCTCTCTAGGTCCCGTGATTGTCATGCAAAATGATTCAACTTTTAACTAAAATTAATAAACTAATTATGAAAGATGTATCTACACTATGCATGTATTCTTTTTTTTTTTGTATTTTCGATGAAGTATTTTAAAGGAATTAAAAGAGCATCTATTCTAATATATTTAGAAAATGGACAACTAATCTAGTAACAAAATTAAAACAAACAAAGTAGCCTGGTGTAGCTATTTTCCTGTGTAGTTGTGAATTTATCCTAAATATCTAAGCAACTAATTGATTTAAATTGAAAGACTCTCGATCCTACCTCAGAAGTGAGGAATGAATCATAGTTTCTCATAAACTATCAATCCCCATAGCTTCCCTGGTGATATCAAGAGTGAGCTTTGACTGAAATAAAATAATTTACTACTCTATTTGATACGTTGTAACTAGAACTTTGATAGCTCAAACTGGAGTTTACAGAATAATGGTAAATCTAGTTGTGTGTGACTTCATCCCCTCAGTGTGATCTCCTCATTCCTTCATGTGTTCTCTTGAATCCAAAAAAGCATGTATATGATAGCATCAGTAGAATAAGGTACTTGAACAATGGCAGCTTTGGATATAGACCGAATACAATGCGAGTAAGAGAGGGATAGTGCAAGTGAACAGAGCTTGACTATGTAATTCCTAGCGGGATTTATTGTGGGAATACAACACAAATATGCCGAGAGTTCTAGAAACTATCTTTTGTGACTAAACAAAACTTGTAACTCTAAATGGATTCCAATCTAAGAATGAAACTACCTTATTCTAAACTAGTTTACATGGAACAACAATGAAGCAAGATTGAAACAAGAAGATCAAATGACCTCTAAATAGCAAAGAAGAAGACTAACAATGGATGCAAAACATGAAACTATTGGAATTCTAAGCAAGAAACTCAAAGGAATGAATGATTAAATAGAGAAGGAGAGGGGCCATTTGTTTGAAAACAAGCTGGCTATTTATAGAAAATGCATTCACTAGAAGGTAACTTGGAATGGAACTATTTTACCATTAAACAAAGTGAAAACACTATTTACAGGGCAGCCAAAACATAAATGCAAAAAAAGTAGCTAAAAAAGTGGATAGAAATTTGAATTTTACGTTTGACGTGATCATCGAAACTTTCGAAAAACGGCACAGACCACCGCTTGTGTAGGCACCAGGTTACAGGACCACCACCCTTCTGGGGACCGACCGCCACCTGGTAGGGGTGGTCTCTGTCACTTAAGACCAAAATGTAAGGAAAAATGGGGGCAAAGGGCATAACAAATCATTCGGATGGTCGGATGAGGCATACGGGATACAAATGTATACTTGGCGAGCTTTTCTGGATCCTGAACACCCTACGAGGAGACCTGTATCATCATTGGGGTATGTGTAACATCTTTCCAAAGTGGTGCAAGACCCTCTACAATTTTGCGTACGCATAAGCACCCCATAACCTCATTCCTCTTCTTCTCTTCTGCAAACAATAACAAAAAAGCGATAGACAACTAGCTCCTTTCCTCCCGAGGCAAGTCAACCGATTCAAACACAATACAGATCCAGATCAATCAATTCGTATAAAGAAAAAAGAGGAGATTATGGGTTACAAATTTAGCTTGTCTGCAGCACTAATCTACCCACAACTGTACAGATTTTAGATCGCTATTAGCATATCTCCTTTCATCACTAGCCCCCCATAACATTCTATTTATTTAATTTGAGTGTGCAGTGCACTTTTGTCACGACCATCCAACTACTTGTTAAATTTACAAAGTTAAACAGAGTCCAAATGGACTTATTGCCTTAGACCCCAAATAAAGCACCTGAATTATTGAGTAATAAAAGAGACGGGTCTGAAAAAATATTTAGGATGTGTCACTCTCCACTATTGTCCTTCACCCAAGTCACACTCCACATTAATTTACTTTTATTTCAATTTATTCTATTATTGTTTTTTGTTGTTTTATATGGGGCAGTACACTTCCCTATTCCCCATAGCTAAAGAGGAAAGGAAGTTGCATGGGGTCGGCTTGCCAGCTGGAATGAGGAAATGCAGCTTGCATTTCTTGGTAACGTACATGCATAATTGTCATCAAAACGAAGAGCACATAGGAAGCGTCCATCTGGCTTCTCAAATTTCCCTCTCGTAGAAGCTCCAAAAACACAGGTATGGCAACTGATGCACCGATCACAACCTTATTCTCCTCGATTGCAAACAAGATAAATGGAGCAGCTGTTGTATTCTCCCTAGTAGGCATGTTTCCATTTCTATGTACAAAGGTCCTATATGCAATGTTTCCGTTAATATTATGTTTCCATTTGGTTTTGATTTTGATATTACCATGAATTTGATTTTTAGTGAGGAATAAAATTGATAAATCCATGCAGTTGTCCCCAAAATTAAAAGTCCTGCAAGATGTGGGAGTGTTTGATGGCCGAATTGAGTTACCTAATATTTGATATGCTACCAGAGGGAATTCAGCATTTACTTTCATTAAAGACTTTGATATTGAATCTCTGGTATGAAATTGAGTACCTTCCCAAGTATGTCTATAGATTGCCTTCTTTGAGTAAACTGAGGATGTATTGGTGGAAGGTGCTGCTCAAAGATAGATTCTTTGTTGCTTGCCCAAGGAATCTTGAGCTTAAGAAATACAAGAGCAACACATTTTGTGTCAATTGTAGTGAAAGTATCTCTACCCAACCATCACCACATCGCCTTCTACAGGTTTCACCTAAATCTTTGTAGGGGAGATAAATAAGTTGTGTAGCACTGGTCAATCCTAGATCCTCTAGCTCTATATCGGGCTCACAACCTATGAACTGGTCTACAGAATCCTTCATTGGGAAACTAGGGATGCATGTCAATGTAGCCTTGGGGCTGTAAATGCATAGACCATTTATTCCATAGAGATCATGAGCAGAGCATTCAGTGGGAAGCGCTATCTAAGATATATTCCAGATTACTCTATCTTCGTCCATGGTGTACAGTCTCAGATTTCCAGTGGGATCTAATGTCAATCTTCTCTGTAATCCACTTCCACGGCCATAATCCAATGTTGTAAAATTAAACTCATCGCTTGACTAGAATCTACCCAAATCATCAAAAACTGCATGACGGGTGATGTTGTATGGCTCTCTTCCATTTTGAAAAATGGGCTGATAAGGAGGCTGCATATGACATTTCATACCTGAGCCGAAGAATGTTGTCATAATCAAAATAAAGATGGTAATATATTGACGAAAACAAGTTTGCGCCCAATGTGGATACTAATAGATAATTCCCTGTGAGGATGTGAAAAGGAAGCAGAGTGTCTATCGAGACGCAAAACTTTCCCACACGCTTTGTCCTAAAGTATTACTCAAAACAAGATTTCCAATTTCAGCAGAGCCTCTGTGTTGCCGGTTGTGTGGGTTTCCCATATGGTGCTTCCATTTGCATCGAATGAAAGGAATATCATTGTTTAATATTACAATCTTTACTCTCTCCTTCTATTGAAAGTGGTACAAATTGTGATTGATGACATTTTTATTCTCATTGTAAGAAAGAATAATAAATAAATAACAAGTATTATAACATAGCTTACACCCACTCCTGAATGCTTCAAGATTGAATATTCTTCATTAATAGTTTACAAATCTCTAATTTTATGAAGGAAATTAAAGAAAATAATTGTTTACTAGATTCAAAATGTATTGTTGTGAGATTAGTTTATGTAATATATTTACATTTAAACCATTACATTACAATCCCATCGGCTTTCCAATTTCAATAAGTATTTATGATTATTCTCTATATTAGTTGTTTTCCCCATTAATATGTGTCTATCGGCCTTCCACAATCACCTATGGATGATGTTGCTAGTAATTAAAACCTTCCTCAATATCCCCGAAATTGACCTACATGCCTTAACACACGGCCCGAAATTGACCATATCGGCATGTATGGTTTTTTAATTAAAAACATAGAGCAATTTAGAGCGTCCAATTTTGTGTGTGATTTAGACCATCTGATTATGCGACGATATGGCCATGTTGAACCAAAGATCTCATCCTCCCTTTTATAATTTGGAGTAGGGGAGAGGAGCTAGTAGTTGTGCACCCAAGTTGAGGGGTGTACAACACACATATAAATACATCAAATTTTGAAAAAAATACCCTTTAATAGATTTTTTTCTTAATCTAAATACTTTTTTGAGCATTTTTATTTTATGGAAAGTGGTTTTTAAAGGGATTTAAATCAAGTAGTTTTCCATACAAAGGAAAAAGGGTGGACCATTAGTAGGGCATTATGTCATGCATTTTTTTCCACTTATGTGGCATCATGTGATTGGGTGATTCTTTGATGTGATTTGATGTGACACATTTTATTAGCTACTTTTTTTTCAAATGTTGAATGACAAATGTACATGTACTAGTCACTCACTTTACAAATACCCTCACCATTATTGGTCCATGCTCCACTATTGGCTCCTCTCCCTATGCCTTGAACGTAATTATAAAGTTGATTGAATGCCCACCCCCACCCCTCTTTATATTTATATATTTATTAATAGTGGGATTTTCCCAAATAAATTTTCACAAATAAATTTATATTACTTTTCAAAACAAATAATATGTTACTTAGGAATTGTGAAAAGATGACTTCATGAGGAGTGTCAAAGATTAATAGAAAATTGTAGAAAAAAATAACATATATTTATGTTATATTATTATTTAAAAAAACATTATTAGTAAGAGATTATGAATTATTGAATGAGTTGTCAATTAATTTTTAAGTGAAGGAGGAGAATTGCAAGGTGTAGAGAAAATGTTGGGAGAAATTTATGTGAAACTCATATTTGTTACGACTAGGCATAGATGGAGCATGTACTATTTTTGTCAATCATTTTAAGGATAAAGGGGATGTGGTGCACAAATCAATGCGGTGCATAAATCAATAAGGTAATGAACTATGGAGATATCTCATAAATCAAGTCATCATTGAGATATACAACCTTGATGTCAATAATTTATATTTGCAATGTTACACCTCGTGGTTTGTGGGTAATTATACAACACATGTCAATTTGATGGGAAATCCCTAGTAGATAGGGAAATTTCCATTTATTTCAATTCCAAACTCTTCATATGTTAGATACGAATACCTTGTGTTTAGAGTTGGGTAAGGAAATTTGTGTTTAGATTTACTTCTATTATTTCTTTCTTTAACATTCTTTTATTAGGGTTTCTATTTATTTATTAAGGTCGATATTTGGATTTCCCTCCTCAATGTTCCTAACAATGTTGTCCCTCAATGACCACTAACACAAAACCTCGACCATCAATATCCCTAACTTGGCATAATTAATGTTTGTGTAGAAACAAAATCACGCACTTTTGATATCTATTTAGTCTTGATTACATACTATTATTCATATGATTCCTAAGTAAGAAAAGTAATAACTAACCCATGTCTTTGGCCATCATTACTTTATTTTTGTTGCCACTTTTTGTCTTTTACACCTTCTTTCTTAGTCTGACCTCCTATCCTTCAATTTATCTAATTTTTGACACCAAAGACCCACCAAGACGCCAACACCAGTACCCCGTCCCCTGGGTGTCCCTAACCTATTTTTACTTTACTCACATATTTTGTGTAACTTCTAGCCATTTTAGCATCTTATCATTTTGGTAGTTGGCCTTTTGGGGTTAATTATGAAATTCAAGCAAGGTACTCATATAAATATAAATTTATGTGATCATAATGAAGGACCAAGCACTAAGCAATAGCTATCACCACCTAAGGTTGCATCCAAAGGCTATACAAGAGCATCCCGGCATCCATTCTAGCATGCATTCAAGGAAATGGACTACATTATTCTTCATACACTTCATAGGAGGGATTATATTCTATTCCATGCATGCATCTATAGCATTTTTCTACATCTAGCTACCTTTCTCATTATCAAGTGCGACATGCATAAGAGAAACCTAGGGAAAATTCCGCACACACACCTAGAACTACATTGGGTGTGAGATGCAGGTGCAATGCTCAGTCATAAGATCACTTATCGACAGCTGAGGAAAGTCCAACCCCTCATTTTGCATCTTTATTTTTTAGGATTTGATGTCTCTTTGAGAGTTTTGCAGGTCATTATTTCACGAGTTTCCGAACTTGGTGATCATTGTGTGACATACTAGATACCAAAGGAAAAGGACAATGAACACCTTGTGACAAGACAAAGATGGTTTTCTCAGTAAATCTTCTCGGTCATAGGTGCTTACTACAAGTATGTGGCACCCGCAAGCACCCCTACCCCTTTTGGGTGCCCATGTCCAACATATTCCTCTAGATCTTCATTTTTCTAAGCTTCCATGCAATCATATGTGCTTCGTATTTTCATGTTTTCCAACTTCATGCACCTTCAAGATATATTTGAACCTGATAAGTCTCTCTTTCTCCTCTTTGCAACTAGGGTTTCATAATTTCTATCTTAATTTTCTTGGTTCATTTATTGTACTTAATTTTCCATTTATTTATCACTACCATAGAAAACAAATTATAAATTCACATTTCAATCAATAATTTTAGTGAACCTAGTAGATGAAATGAGAAGTGTTAGTGCAACATGAAAATTAAAAACCAAACTAGATTAATTCCTAATCTAACACTCTCTATCACTACCTCAAATAGATCAATAGATGAAAAGGAAGAAGAACATAGTACTTCAACTCACCTACAAGATTATAATGCTCCTCCTTTGATATGTTGGATGTGCTCTTGGATGGAATTTAGAATGCTTCATATTTTGTGGGACAAATTTGGAAACGCCTCCCCTTTGATGAGTGATGATTTTCTTGATAGAATGTTTGGAAAATTGAGAGCTTGGCTTAGTATTTTGGCAGCATATACTTGTAAATTTCTAAGGTTGTGTGCATGGAGGGTGGCACTACTATTTATAGTTAGAGGAAGGAAGAATGGAGGGTTGAGATTTTTCCATGTAGGAGGTAGATCAATGGTTGAAAATGGATGAGAATGAAGAAGGATCTAGAATTAGAAAATTCTAGATATTAGAAGAAGCCTCCATTGAATTAAAAATTCAATGGAGGGAGGGAAATATTTGAATATTTGAATATAGAAGAGGGAAAATTAGAGAGGCTTCTAGAAATAGAAGCCTCTAGATTTGGAGGATAGGTTAGTTTGAGATTAGGTGAAATTAAATGTGATTAGTGGAGTGATTAGATGGAGAGGCTAGGTGTAGAGTAGGTATAGAGTAGGTGGTAGGTGGGTGGTAATTTTAAATTCCTAAAAAATAGTTAATAGAGATTAGTTAATGGGATAATGAAATATTAATGATGTATTAATATGACTAAGGATAAGATGGGATTATGGAATGAATAATAGAAATAATTGAAGCATGATTAGGTATAATAATAATTAATCTTATGATTAATTATTATATGGTTAGTGATTGGGAGGGATTATTGATGTATAATGAGCATGTTATTTTCTAAATGATCATGTCTACATTTTTCCCCTCTTTGAATTGTTATTGCAGTAGCAATGATCATTCAAAGAAAGAGAGATGATAGGATAGATAGTGAGGTGATGCCCCCTCGAGGGGTTAGGTGAAGAGGGAACGAGTCGGGTGACCACTTGAACAGATGAAAGTCCCAAGGTAAACAGATATAGAGAGGAAGAAATTAGGGAAATTCGGAGGATTAGAATTGGTGAAGGATTAGGGAATTAGAAGAATAGGAGAAAGGATTAGGGGAATAGAAGAATAGGGGAGAGGATTAGAGGAATGGGACAATTAGAGAGAGGATTAGATGAATGGGAGATATTGGATGCCCCAAAATGACAATGTATTATAAGGGTGAAGATTTAGGATTTAGGATTTAGGATTTAGATTTGAGAATGCCCCAGTCAACAATGTATGACAAGGGTGAAGATTTAAGATTTTGGATTTAGATTTGAGAATGCCCCAGTCAACGATGTATGACAAGGGTGAAGATTTAGGATTTTGGATTAGAGGATGTTGGATTTGAAGATGTTGTATTTAGAGATGTTGGATTTTGAGATGCCCTACCAAGGGGAGGGTAGGATGGGGGATTTAGGTTTTAGATGAGAGGATGTTAGATTTGAGGATGATAGTTAGTCGAGAAAATGATGAGGATTGGGTGTGGATGATGATCAAGTTAAAATATGATGATAGAACGGGGTGTGCTACCGGAAGTGCCTCATGTTATCATCATTAGCAATTGGGATTGATGTGGCATAAAGCAAAATGCACAAGGTATTAAGACCATGATGACGTAATTTTCAAATGTCGATGTCCTCATATCATTGGACATATTGATATGATTATGGTCCTCATATCATTGGACCATGCAAAAGGAAACAAAAGGGGCCTCATATCATCGACTGAAATAATACAACAAACATGGTCCTCATGTCATTGGACTGCAAAAAGAAAAAGAAAGAAAAGAGGCCTCATATCATCGGCCAAAATATAAACACCAATAAGTAAGTAGATAAAAAATACATACAATCATATTTTTAACAATTTTTTTATTTTTTTGGATTTTTAATAACTTTTCTAATTATTGTGATTTTTAATAAATATTTGAGGGGGATTTTTAAGGATTTTTTTTTTTTTAATAATTTTTTAAGTTTTAATCTATTTTTGAATTTTAGGATTTTTAATAATTTTTTACTTTTATGGATTTTAAGGATTTTTTAAATTTTTTGGATTTTTTATATTTTTATTTTTGGATTTTTAAGGAGTTCTGGATTTTTAACAATTTTTTGATTTTTTGGGTTTTTTTAAAAAAAATTATTAAATGAAAAGATTTGGGCAATGTTGGAAGAAATGGGAGGAGAAACGGACAAACGGAATGAAAGAACAGGCTCAGGGAAGTTTTCGGGCGTCGCGGCAGTATAAAAGGGATTTGGGGACCACAGGATGAATCATTTTCACCGTGCATAGTGAGAGAACGATATCCCTTGAGATACCATGATGGCTTACAAGAAGATATTTTTATCACCGAGCGGACTTAGTGAGGAGCACCATTGTCTAGAAGTTGGCGCGACAACAATGTAAGTACCGTGTGATTTATTATGATTTATAATTTTACACATTTTTGATGTTTTTTTAGGGTTTTGATTAATTTGTACACAATATCAACTTAAATTGGGGAAAATGTGCACAAAGTGGTGCATATGTTCCAAAAATGACACATAAGGGCCATTCGTGGTGCATATGTGTCACTGGGTAGGTGGGTAAATGTTTTAGCGCCTATGTGGTGAGAGGGGGAATAGAAAATAACATGTATGTTTTGTATGAGCACATATGTTATACATTGGCGCACATCCTATATAAAGTAGCACATTTTTTAGGAAATGGGAGGGAGAAAATAGAATATCACTTATGTGCCTGGATGGTATGTATAGTATCACTTTTGTTCTAAATAGCGCATATGTTATGGATTAGCGCGTATGTGATAAAAAGTAATGCATATGTCATGGGATGTTTTGTAGGATATATAGTAGTGCATATGTCCCAAAAAGGTGTGGAAATGGCGTGTATGTTCGAATTATCACTTATGGTTTTAAAATAGCACATATGTGTGGAATGGCACTTATGTGATAGTTTTGGAGTGGGAGAATTTATTGAGAAGTGAATGATTGAAAATGGGGGTTCTTAGGATGAGTAATAATAGGTAGGAACTATTATAAGATGTGTGATGTGTGTAGGTTGTTTTAGGTGTTATGCGAGTTAGGCATCGATGTTCAATCACCTCGAGTTATCTACTATGAGGTGCGGATGTGGAGGCGAGAGGAGGACAAGGCATCGTTTTTCATGTGTTAGGGATTCTACATATGGGGAGGATGCCCTTCATGCAGTGGATTGAAGTTTACTTGACAACACTAACAAAGCGGTGGCACTAGAGATGAGTACTTTTTGGATATCGATTGGAGAGATGATGGTGACATTTGAGGATGTTTACCATATCTATTGATTTCCTTTAGAGGGGAAGCTTGTGGTATGGAATTGAACAAGAACTGGAGCTATATTGGGATTGTTGATTGTTGTAGAGGATGCACCCTGTGAGGGGTTATGGATAGACCTACATTTGTATTCTAGAGAGGGGTACATAGAGCGTGTGTCAATGTTATTGTGTTCCTTAATCACTTGCATTTTATTTCTAGATGGTGGAGGTTGGTACTTTAGTATTGGATTTTGAATGTGGTACACTCTATGTAGCATGATGAGATATTATTTACATGGGCTATGGCAGTATGGCCACGATTATACCGTGATTTACACATAGTAGCTTACCAAGAGGGTAAGAGTATGGGAGCAGGTATCTTATTACAGATATGGAGTTATGACCATATAGCCATGGGTTGATTGATTGGGATCCAATAGCAATGACAAGTTAGAAATCCTTTTCCATATGAGTGGTGTATTAGCAGAGAGAGGAGGGATCATTTAGGAAAGATGGATTGGTATAGGCGGCAGATTGATGAGCTATAGGTAGGTGACATCACATGGCAGCCATACCGGTAGTATGAGGTGTGGGAGGAGGATCAGCTACATCGAGGAGGATCTACATACCCTATTATTTGTTTAGATGCCAGCCATATACAATAGAGTGGTATCATCTAGATCGCATGCTACGGTAATTCAATATTGTGCAAGATATTCCTTTACCCTATAATATATTTGCACAGACTACGAAAGGCAAATGAATCACGGGCATGATTCAAATAGATGTGTCTAGGGCCATCTTGGATGATGTACATGTTATCCGATGGTCACCTTTACCAACCGTGGAGGATACAAGGACGATGCAAGGATATGTTGAGTGGTGGGTGGGGATTAGGTCGGTCGATTGACACGACCACATGGTGGGATGAGGTTGTTGCATAGTTGTCGATAGGTTTTCGGGGGATTCTACAAGGGTAGGTAGTAGTGGTCTATAGACCACTAGGACATGTAAAGGAGGAGGAAAAATGGGAACCACCTATTATTGTATTATGGGGTTTTATAATCCAACATCCAATGTTACATTCACCTATATAGGATGTACCAATGTAGAGTCCAGATAGGCAAGAGGTGGATGTGATGGAGGTAGATGGATCTCCAAGTCCATTACATATAGTTATACCACAATAAGATGATATAAGATACCCTTCCGGTATAGGGGCTTCGAGGATCATAAGGTGCGGGTAGGTCGGGGGATGCAAATCACCGAGCTACATGCTCAAATAGATAGATTTAAGATTGGATCATGCACGAGCCATAGAGATAGCATGGTTGTGAGCTAGAGGCATTTCTATCTTGAGAGAGATATGATATTTGAGATAAGAATTGAGTATACGATGGTGGTGATGGGATGGAGGGAGGCAAAATTTATCGATTACAAGGGGAGTTGACATGATAAAGCAAGTAGAGGAGGATTTGAGACAAGAGAGAGATCGGGCCTTACGGAACCAAAATGGATATCATCATCAGTGTGACACCTACAGAGACATATATGGTCCATTAGATGGAGAATCAAAGGGGAGTGATACACAAGATGCAAGATGGATGAGACCCCCAACCACAATATCATTATGGCAATATCAAGTTGTAGTGGATGAGATGAGATACTATGAGGGCCTTGTGGATCATGAGCTATCGGAGTTATGGAGGTATCGAGATCATTTATCTAAGGAAAGATCAGGACACCCAATGACCTCGAGAGTAACACTAGTGTGTTACAACCTCCACCAGATGGTGTAGGTGATGATATTGGCAGCTCAACATAGTGATGAGCACCATTTTTGTAGATGTACATATGTGGCGATGTATTATTCCATGTGTATTTTATTAGATATTTGATGATGACCATCATGGTCATATTTTTGATGTATATGTATGGATGATTCATGATGTATCATTTATTTTTTGATGAGGTACATGATGAGTTATGAGGATGTATTATTTTTTCATTTTGCATTGATGATATTGATGATATGAGTTAATATTATTTATGATGATTATGATTATCATGATGGTGTGATGATGTTATTTTATATTATGTTGATGATATATTCCAATGGTAGATAGTGATGATGTCGTGGATAATTTGATGATTGTTTACATTATTGTTGGTGTAGGATGATTGTTTTGTATTTTCCATGATGATTTCGTATAGACAAATGTGATGTGATGATATTTTTGATGATAGTTTGTTTTATTGATGTATAGATGACATGGTTTACGATGTGATGTTTATTGTGATATTGTTACGATTATTGTGTATTTATGATGATGATGTTTTGATGAGATAATGTTATGTTGTTTTTGATGATATATGGTGTAGATGGGATGATGATTATTTACATTATTTTTATTGTTAGGATGATGTATGATGCATAGGATGTTATTTATTATGATGATTCGATACATGTGGATATAGATGATGTGATGGTATTTTTGATGTTAAATTGTTTTATTGATGGATATGGTTGGTGATATTATCGATGATGTAATTGGTGATGTATGTTTATGATGGATAATATGTGTTATTAATGAGTTGATATTGTTGAATAATAATATTTTTGTTTGTTATAGAATTTGGTTTTTGGATAGATGGATGTTATGGTTGAGTATGAGTTATATTATGGAATATAATAGTTTGATGGTAGTTTATGTGTGTATGTCATAGTGTGATGATGATATTTACATATGGGATGGATGTGGAAAATGTTTAAATTTGTACACATATTTACAACATAATTGTTGCACAAAATGTTGAAGGATAGAAAAAAGAATGGGAAATGAGTTCATAAGGGGGCGGATAGAAATAATAGGTAGATGGGGGCTAGAGAGAAATGAAGGTGTCATGATCTTATAAGGGTTTTATTTCTCGGCATTTGACTGACATTATATTGAATGTGGTAATTTCCCAAAATATGAGCGTGGACAATATGACCTTAGCTTTAATCGGATAGTTTTTCTAGACATGACAGATCCCTTTTTTGTGATGAGGATTAGAATAAGTATGGATTTAGGAGCATATGATGTGAATAGGGATAGAGGGGTGCTTGCCACCTATGTGTTATTGATTTTTGTAGGGTACTTAGTGAATAAAGGATTTGATTTACCATTGCATTGAAAACCATTTTTCGACATGGTACTTGCCCAAGGCACCACCAAAGTGGTTTTCACCATTGTACATATTATTTTTTCTTTTTTCTTTTTTATTTTTTTATTATATGTTGAGTTGGAGAAATGGGAACTTAGGCATAGAATCATTTTAGATGCTTGATGTTCATAGTCTCTTCTAACTCATAGCCATCTTAGGTAACCATCTTATAAAAACCTGAGCCAAACTTGGTGATGAAAATATATGGTCTGAGCTAATTTGGTTTCAACTTTCCTTTCTTTTAACGATTAGCATTAGTATTACATTGGTTTTCCTTGAGGACTAGGTCACCGAATTCAAATTCATAGGTTTTTATGTGCTTATTGTAGTGGGTTTGGAGGTTATTTTGGTATGCTTTGATGTTACCCAGGGCATGAAGGTATTCCTCATCTAATAACTTGAGATATTGTAAGTGATTAACACGATAGTCCTTATCGCCAATGAGGTGTTGGAGAGAAACACAAAGGGAAGGGAGATCAATATCAGCAATCAAGATTTATTTAGTACCAAAGACCAGTGGAGTACGGAGTAGAGCTAGTAGGAATTTAGATGGATGTGCGATAGGCCCATAAGGAAGGATAAATTTATGTATGTCAATCTCATCCTACTTGACTCATAATTTTACTGAGGATTCTCTTTAGCATTTTATTGATGCTTCAGATTGGCCATTGCCTTGTGGTTAATATGGGGTGGAGAATTTGAGCTTGATGTGGAATTGGTCACAAAGTTCATGTTGATGTGTAATCACAACACCCTTGAATGTTTGTAACTCGATGGGTTGAAACTCTTAATGTGATTGCATAACATGGAGATTTTCCCAAAGTGAGGGACCTTTCAATCGGGAAAACTCTCTGGATGAAGGTTGGTTCCTATTCCTCTATTTTGATGCACACATCCAATTTGTAGAGTATCTACTCTAAAACCTACTCTAACTTTCCAAGGATCTAGGATTAAGAAAATGCAAGAAAATAAACCTAAACTAACAAAGGTTATGCACCTTGAAGGAATGTTGAACACTTGCTTTACCATTAAACACAAACCATTGAAATGTAATACAACCACCATACATAGATAAACAAAATATTGCAATGAGAGATCAGAGATGTGCAATGAACACAAGAGAGGGTTGAAAATCATCCAAAGACATGTATTATTGCTCCACAAATTTGATACAATACACTACAATGGCCAAGAGGCAAGATTTGCATTATAGTTTTGATGGGAGGTTTTAACTCCACAAATCCACTTACAGACAAGAGAAGAAGGGAGGGTGCAAATCCAAATTGTCCAACCTTTTGAAAAATTCCCCTCCTTACAATATATAGGAAGAATGAGAGAGAGAGATAGAAGAATTTTGAAATCATACTTCAACCACCCTAGAATGCATTGAATTCACTTGCAATAGTGATGGGTGTCATGACAAAACCCATACCTCTATGTACTATTCCTTGTTGGGAAAGAAAGGAAGCCCATACTTCATTATTTTGGTAGGTGAGAAGCCTGTCACCCTAAAAATGGTGGACTGTGAGAATTTCTTTCTTGTGCAAATCTGAGCTCCCAATCAAAAGATCTCGCCATCTCAAGGCGGGGTGTCATTCTCAGTAAATGCAAGTTCTTGATCTTGCTTTTTCAGAGTCCGAAATACATGCAATCTCTCGATATCCTAAAATTTAGAGTTTCAGAAATTTCCATTTCAAAGATTGGGTTACTGTTCATCCGCCAATTCTACTCGATATTTCCAAAACTACAAAACCCGAACCTCTAAAAGTATGAAACCCGAAAGTCTGAAATTTCAGACTTTCAGAATTCTGGAACTTTTGACTTTAGAAGTTTTTCATTGTTCATCACTTGAACCCACTTGAGAGTTCCAAAACTCTGAAACCCAAAAGATTAAAACTCCTAAACCCAAAATTACCACCGCATTGACCACGAAACTCCGCATTGACTTCCGAAATCCAAACCCTTTCGGGTTTCGGACTTTGGGATTTCGAACATTTTTGGTCACTTTTCTTGATTTTTCACCGAAGACTCCAAAACTCTGAATTCTACATCTTTAAAAATCTGAAACCTGAAATTCTGAAATTTCAAACTTTCAGAATTTTAGAACTTTTCCTTTTCGGACCCTTTTTATTGTTCATACCTTCATGCCCACCAAAATTTCTAAAACCCGAAAGTCTGAAATTTTAGATTTTTAGATTTTGTGCTTTTGCTCTCTTTTTTCCAACTGGCCATTGTCTTTCTCCAAACCCCGAAACCCAAAAGTCCAAAATTTTGGACTTTCGAATTTTGGATTTCGTGCTTTTTTCTCTTTCATAATTTTTTCAATTTTTTTCTCGCCTTGTCACCGAAATGCCGAAAATGTGAAGTCTGAAAACTTTGATCCTTTCTCCATTCTTCCACTTGAGCTCTGATCTCCTTTGATATTCCTTTGGCCATTCATTTTTCGACCTTGCATTTCCATTATCGAGTCTGCCTACAACCTGATTTTTTGAATTGAAATACAAGCTCGTATGACTTAAACAACCTCTCCATTACCTCCTACGTAAGGTCGTGTTTGATCAAATTTTTCTTGAGGGGAAAAATCAGATAACAGTTCATAGACTTCTTCTTTTTTGAAGTATTTTTCATTTTCCATGATGAGGGAAGATGGTATACCATAGAGAAAAATTATGTGACTAAGGATGAACTTAGATATTTGATTTCCAGTAACATAGGTAAGTGGAATGACATCAACCCACTTAGTGAAGTATTCCATAGCAATAATAATTAATTTGTGATTGTTGGATAAAGTGGGATTTTTCTTTCCCATGAGATCGAGACCCCAGGTGGAAAAGGGTCATGAAGTAGTAATGGGTTGCAAAGTGTGGTATGGCGCATAGGTAAGGTCGGTATGTTTTTGATAGGGGACACATTTGTGGACATATGAACATGTATCTTTCTCCATAGTAGGCCAAGAGCATCTAGTTTGTAAAAAAATTAGCAAGTACCGCACCACTGTGTG
The DNA here is from genome assembly GCA_018340775.1 of Taxus wallichiana var. yunnanensis. Classification (NCBI taxonomy): domain Eukaryota; kingdom Viridiplantae; phylum Streptophyta; class Pinopsida; order Cupressales; family Taxaceae; genus Taxus; species Taxus wallichiana. The sequence continues at coordinate 577,229,464 of CM031241.1, read as the reverse complement.
AGCACCACAAATTCCAGTGTGAACTTCTTTAAGTGCTAATTCATCCTCTTGGGAATTAAGGCATCACAACAAAGTTCCATAAAAACTTCTACGATATAGGGTGTCACCAAGAATGGTGAAGCGAGAGGTGCATTGGATGAAGGAATTATGATGGGTACGGTGAAGGTTGGGTAGAAGAGTGTGGTCATGGAGGTAGGTGTAGATGACCAATAATCTCACATACCATCTCAGATTTGGGGATGTCATAGGTTGGCATTATGAGTTTCTCAATCAAGAATTATGAATTAGAGGCATCTGAGGCAATTTCTAGTAGATAACTAATGGTTTCCATTTCATCCGCTTATTTAATTCTTGCTTGAGGGACCTGATCAAATTCAATGTGTTGGAAGTAAGATTTGAAACAATCCACCATTCTTTTATAAGGAACCACTTGTCGTATTTGGTGGAATATTCATCATTAACCTACTTGATTATTACATGTGAGTCACCAAGACCTTGAGAATTTTGATAATATATTAGATAGCCAATCATAATCCAGTTATGAGTGCCTCGTATTTATCTATATCATTGGTGTAAAAAGCAAGCTGAAAGGATTTAGAGATCAGATCTCTTTAGGGTGTAATAAAGAGAATGAATTTACATGATCCACGATGTGTAAATGATCCATAAAATTATAATGTCCACGTGTTTGATTCATGAATGGTGAATATGGATATATCTGGGAACCATGTATTCAAGGGTGGAATCGAAACTTGATCTTCTTGACTAATATTCTAATACCTTTCCTTTGATAGATTTTTATTAAAATATTTGATTTCGAATTCAATCAAGATCATGATCCATTTTTCCATATGCCCTGTTAAAACCATTTTGGATAGTAGATACTTGAGTGGATCTACCTTGGCTATGAGCTTGATGGTATTTTTGAGCATATAATTTCATAACTTTTGAGAGGAAAAGACAAGTGGAAGACATGCCTCTTTCATAGGAGAGTAATTAATCTCATAAGATACTAGTGTTCGGTTGAGATAATATATGGCTTGTTCTTTTCCATGATCATCATGTTGCGCTAAGAGAGCTCCCAAGGCATGTTGTGTAGCTGAAATGTATAGGAGGAGAGGAATTCCTGAGTATGAGGCACTAATTCTGAGGATGCATTAAATATTCCTTTTTGTCAAAATAAGCTTGACATTCTTCGTTCCAATGGAATATTGTTCCCTTTTTGAGAAAATGATGAAATGGATGAAACTTTTCAGTGAGATGTGCTATGAACCTTCTAATGGCTTGTATTTTACCCTATAGGATTTTTAGTTGTTTGATATTTGTAGGCGGAGGCATTTCAACCACATCTTTAAATTTTTCTAGGGTCAATTTTGATTCTATGGCATGAGACAATAAAGCCAAGTAGCTTGTTAGATGTAACACCGAAAACACATTTCTTGGGATTAATCCGAAATTTTTATTCTTGTAGTTGTTCAAAGATGTGTTGAAGAAAAATGGGATGTTCTTCTCTGGTCTTGGATTTTCCTAGGATGTCATCGATATAATCTTCACTGATGTGGTGTATCATGTCATGGAAAATAGCGGTCATGGTACTTTGATAAGTAGTGTTGGTGCTCAAATTAGTCTCACCCTGTTTGTCATTGAAATCCCTCAATTTGCAGCCTCTGTCACATTTTTGTCTCCTACTTTGGTGCTTGAAGGCTATGTCCTCCATTTGGTTGCCATGGTCAGTTCCTTCCTTGGCCAAGGATCACTTAAATGAACAAAATTTGTTTTTATTCCTCTGACCATATGAAGGAGTCTATTACTTGGTCATAAAACTCGGGCCTTTTCTTTCCCTCCATTTTTCACAATCACGTTTTGTTGTCCCTATCTTTTGTGTCCCAAATACCTAAGGAAACATGAGTGGATGTAGCTTAGAGGATCATGTTTGAACCTTGTAAATTTTCCAAATTCTTTTTCCTTGGAGAAAATTTCATCTCCGGGCTCAAACGGTGGTTTCCCTACACTTTTACGGTTTGACGAGTGTGTTTTTCCCAGTCTAATTTATGTCCTTGCATCGGTGGAAACGTGGCTATTTTTGGTTGGAAAAGTGGAAACCAGATTTGATGGATTGGAGGAGGAAGTATTTGGCACGTGAGATGAAGAGTGATCTACCAGATGAAAGGATTGAATGCTAGAAATATTCGAAGAGATTTTCCCTCTGAGCGTCTGACAATGTTTTTATAGATCTGACTATGGGGATCACGATAAAAATCACAACAGGTGATGGTGCTTTGAATTTTTTGTTTTTAGGGGAAAACTCTATTGTAAAAATGTTATAAATTTCATGAACTTGTCATGAAAATGGTTGGAGTGTTAGAGGTCGGGAGTTATTTTCCTAAGAGAAAATTTGACAAAGCCTATCTTTCTAAGAATCCATCTGAGGAACCTGTTTATTTCTTGTGTTAAATTTGATCATGTCAAGGTGGTTGCAGAAGTGTACAAAGAATTGAAAAGCTCGAGGTTGTTCTAGAAACTTTCCCCTACTAATGAGTTTAATCCAATTTGAGTTAATTTGTGTTGATTTTGGGAAAAATTGTGTCTGCTTCATTTCTAAATGTCTACAAATAGTTTTTCTTGTTCCCATTGCAATCGACATTGAAATATCTATGATTCACACAAGATCTTATCCTTGTGATAGTTTGGTGGCATTTGCAATTTCATTTATCGAAGAGATTTCATTTGATATTTAAATAAAAAAATTTAAAATCAATTTACTCCTTACATGATGATAATATTGTTTGTTAGCCTTTGAGGGAATCTTAGGCGTGATAAAACAGAGGTTAATAGTGTTCAATTAAGTATCTCAATATGAGTCTTCATTTTGGATTCTTAAATTTTGTGTGAAAACGTGTTGATCTGGGCCTCGATTGAAGCACACCTTCTGGTTAAAGGAGCATTTTAGTTGTTCTGAAGCATTTTGTTGATTAAGCCTTCCATTTTTGTAAAATATCTCAAATATCTAGAAAATAAAGTTCATCCTGCCTCACCTCCCACCAAAAATTCATTTAAAAACAACCAATCTTACCCATACTAACCATGTTTGTCTTGTGTGTGTATAAATGCATAACTTCTATTACCAAAACATGCGAAGCAATCGTGTTTTCATTATTTTTAGTGGCCTGAACCTTGCTTTGAAAATATCTCCATCATCTAGGGCAACAACTCATGAGAGTTAGGTTTTGTTGTATTGATCATATTTTCTTCAAGGTCTTCTTAATAAATTTTCAAGGACATCTCCATCTCCTCAACACTCAAAGCAGGCTACAAAAGGGTCCTCTCACACTCGTTGAAAGGCACAACCATAAAGTAGTGAGGATAGATCAAATCCTCTTGAGGGTGCTATCCATTTCTCCACATTTGAGTGATAAAGAGCAAGTTGCATTTCTTCCCCGGCTACAAAATGACACACCACATGAGATACTTGTCTCTAAGCTTCCTGCTAAGTCTCCATGATGCTTGCTCGGCTTTCCGAGGAAGAATGAATTTGGGTACCAACACTATTTCTAGTGTCGCTACCAGGGAGATTGTGAGTGCAGTTCATATTCAGACCCTGGTAAACATTTCTTATATGCTCTAAGTGTTAGTACATTGTTTCAACATCATTCTATGTTCATGTCTCGTAGGAAGTGTTCAAAGTTACAAAGTAATGTGTGTAATTTTTCCAGTTTCTACAATTATTGCACTAGGTTTCATTAATAAATGGGTAAAGTAAGGTCAGATCATTCCATTTCCAGTTTCTAGTGTTGATAGACATTTGACAAATCATATTTTTAGTGCATTTGCACAACTAAGGTGGAAATCCTTAGTGGCAACTCCATGTTGATCTAATTTTTGATAAATACCAGTGTCTTAACCTCTATCAAGTGAGATTTGTTACTAATCTTTGCAAAGTTGGAAGGAATAATATCTTTCTTCGCTAAGGATCCTGCTTGGGCATTATTTCCAGAGCTAGGAAAATTAAAGTCAGAAGGAAGAAAAGCTGGAGAATTGTTGAGACCAACAATCAAGAAAAGAGATCTCCATTGATGAAAGTGATTAGCCTTATCATTGAAGATTTCCATTCAAGTGCGTATGAATCAGAATTCTTTTTATGGAATTAAATTCTCCATCTGGAGAGGAGCCTTCATTTTAATTTGAAAATTTTTCTTCTCATTCTGTCTCCTATGTTTTCCAAAGTTGATAGGGTTTTCCAAGAAACAGAGCCTTTAAAGGATATCCATTTTCAAATTTATACTCCTGTGTTTCAAATACCCCTTGTCCCTTATCAATTTGATTCTCCTCCAAGGTCACCTCCTCAAAACAACATGGCCCATCCCCCACCCAGACCTCCATTTGTTGTAAATACCTTTGGTCCTATAAATTTTAGAGGGATGGTTGGTTATCCAAATGCAATTCCCTAAGATGTAAGAAATAGACTACTAAAGTTCCAAGGAAATAATGCTATAACTGGTGATCAACATTTAAAGATTTTTATCAACATGATGGAAGACTTTGAGATTGAATTTGAAGATGTATATATCAAATTGTTTATTCATACTTTGGAAGAAGATGCAAGGGACTGGTATAAGTCTTTTCCAGAAAATTCCATTGATTCTTGGATGGAAATGAATAATGCATTTAGATTACAATATGGTGATAAATAGACCCTAGGTTTATTTTATTAGAGTTTGAAAATATCAAGAAAAATCCTAATGAATTAGTGCATGATTTCAACACAAGATTTAACAAGACCTTGAGGAGATTGCCTATTAATTTGAGGCCATGTGATGAATCATGTTTGATAAAGTATTCAGATGCATTTGATAAGAAATATTCTTACTATTTGAGGGACAAAAACCCTACCAATTTGAGGCAAGCCTTCACCATGGCTTTGCAAATTGAGAACAACATTAAAGAAATTGGAAAACCTCCTAAGAGGGAGGGTGTCAAACTGGTTAACCCTAAAAACCTCAAGCAAGTAAGGTTGTTGATTTGGAGGAAGTTGTGAAAACTTTGGCAGGGGCTATCAAATAAATCTCATACAAATTAGCCCGGGAAGAGAAAGGAATTGGGTAGAGTTCACAAGGTCAGCACAAGAAACAAGGCCAAGACAGATTTACAAATCATCATAGAAATGAGCAGATATCTGATGACAGAGGCAAGGGACCTGTTGGATTTGGAAATAAACAACCCCAGGCTAGGGAAAATAGAATGGTGCCTGATCCTTTGGCTGCCAGAGTTGTTGTGGTTGAAGAAACATATGTAATTGATTGGTGTGATAGATGTTTCATGCCCCATGCTCCATGTGAAGTAGATCAGCAAGTAGAAGAAGAAGTTGATGATGATAATAATGATGATGATGTTTGCATGATGGGTTGCTCCATGAGCTCACGACAAGGAGAAACTTCAACTGAGGTAATAAGTGTTAGAACTGTTGCTGATTTTTGGGATTGCATCCACTAAGTACCTCTTCTTCCTTCCTCTCATACTTTAGAAATAGACACTTTACACACTTTTTAAATACCTAATAATGACTTTGAATATTTAATTGCTTTAATGATAAATAAGTATGATGGAGGAATCCCATCTGAGGAAGATACACAGTTGTTGATGAACGTTGTTGTTGCCCAAGAAAAGGATTATAATACTAGGAATAGATTTGTCAAAGGAGCAGGCCTCATGCCAAACCTAAAACTCCATTGCTTACTAGTATTCCTAAAGAGGTTCCTAAGAAATATACACCTTCTAAAGGCCTTGTTGTCCCAAACAAGATTCATACTTCTCCTCATGCCCAAAATGTCAAAAATATCGTGCCATCTAATGAGTTTGTCAATCTCCCTTCCAATGTTGCCTTGCCAAAGCATGTTCCTTATGATATTTCCCAAGTCTTGAGTCAAATCAAGATTTTTGTTCCAATTGTTGAGTTGCTTAGGATTCCTAAGCACAAGAAAAGGGCCTTTGAGTATTTGGGGCTGAAAGAGGAGAAGAATACCCTAGACAAATGTAAACATTGTATAAACTCCTCCAATCATTAAATATCTAGAAACACCACCAAAGATTGGAAAAATAGGTGAACCACCTGAGGTTTATTTGGGGACATCCTTGGTAGAGTCTCAGCTAAATGTAGATCCATTCTTCACTACTCTAATCATTAAGGATAGATTGTTACACAATTTTATGTTTGACTTAGGAGCATCATGCAATGTCATGCCTCTTGAGGTCATGAATGAACTGGCTATCAAAGTAACAAAAGCATATGGGAAGTGCACTTCCATGGATTCCAGAGAGGTGTCAGTGGTGGTATATGTGAAATGTTTGGTGGTATAACTTGCAGCTTATCCGGGTAGGAACTTGAAACTTGATGTTGTTATTTTTGATTGCCCAACCAAGTGGCATATGTTGTTGTCTAGAAAATGGGCTACAAGTGTTGGTGGGAGTGTTCAAATGGATATGTCCTATGCCACCATCCCAATTGAGGGAATCCTTGTCAAGTTGTATGGAGAAAATAAAATGTTGCACCTCATTGAAGATCCCAACAATGCATCTTATGAAGTGTTGTACACAAGTGTTGATGCTGACAACTTTGTTAGATTTTATGATGGGAAAGAGAACAAAATGGATCAATGTAAGAGTCTTGAACAAGTAGGCTCTCCATGGACTTTTTGTTTGATGGAGCTTGCTCCAAATTTGGAAATGGTGTTGGTGTAAATCTGATTTCTCAAAGCTTGGAAGAGTTTTTTTTTTCTTTAAAACTTAACGTTGAGTGTACTAACAACATTGTTAAGTATGAAGCATTGTTGTTAGGTTTGAGAATTGCTTGGAAATACTATGTTAAAGACATCACTTTTAAGGGAGATTCAAAACTAATTGCCAAACAAATCAGAAAACTATATGCCACTAAAAATTAGAGGATAAAACAATACAAGCATGCATTCTGGGACTTGATTGCGATGTTTGATTCATTTAATATTGTGCATCATGACAGGAATTTCAATGTTATAGCAGAAAAGCTTGTAGTATTGGGGTCTTAGTATTATAGTTGTGCAATGTCCCCATATTGTGAATATGATGTTGAAGTGTTAACAAGGCCATCTGTCCCTGACAATATTAAACATTGGCAATTTTTTGATGATGATGCTTGAGTCAAAAGATTTATGCAGAACAAAGGGTAGTTTTTTTATCAATGTATTGATTGGGAGCCAATGGTGTGTGCAGCAGAGGGTAAAGAAACTTTTTTGGAAAAGACATCATCCAATTGAAAACTAATACCATTCCTAGAGGACTGGTTGCTCTTGAATCAAACTTTGATAATGATGACTGCATTATTAACAGGCATATATCAGCCTCAAGTGATGTTGAGGAGCATGACCTTGGTACAAAGGAGAAACCAAGGAAGATCTGGTTGGGAAGAAATTTGAACAAGGAGGAAAATCAGTCCTATGTCCAATTGTTGAAAAAATATCAAGATTTCCTAGCTTGGTCTTATTATGAACTAAAGGCATACAGAGAGGATCTGTTTCAACATGAAATTCCTTTAGAATCTAATGCAAAGCCATTCAGAAGAAATAGAGGCCAATCAATCCACTCCTATCTCTTAAAATGCAAGAAGAACTGAAGAAACTAAGGGATGGAGGGATTATTCAGCCCACAAGGTATTCTTCTTGGGTTGTAAACTTAGTGCCAGTTAGAAAAAGAATGGTGATATTAAGATGTGTGTGGATTTTAAAAATCTGAATAGAGCATCAATGAAGGATAATTATCCTTTACCAAACATGGAAAACATGCTATAATTAGTGATTGGTTCTGAGTTGCTTTCTACCTTGGATGGTTTCTCTGGCTATAATCAAGTTGTTGTAAAGGATTCAGAAAGAATCAAGACAACCTTTACCAATCCTTGGGGAGCTTATGTCTATATTAGAATGCCCTTTGGTTTGATGAATGCTGGAGGAACTTTTCAAAGAGCAATGGATGTTGCTTTTGTTGGTTACATTAATGGTTTTATTTGAAAGAGGGTTTAAAACCTTGCAAGCGAGGATCATGTGGATGATGTGCACATCAACGAGATGTGTGAATGGCAGTGTGAAGAGATCTCAAGAGGAGCGAGCATCAACCGAATGTACATGTAAATATTTGAAACATGGGCAGAACTCTGGTTAAGCCATAAAACTCTCCTCTATCTCATAGATCAAATGGGGTGTACATATAGGAGGTGCTGAGTAACCCTCAGTGCTGCAATCATGACAACTCGAGTAGAGAGGGGGAGTTACATTCCCAGAATAGAAGTGTAACTCCCAAAGATGCATATGACGCCCGACATGCCGATGCACCGACGCATAAGGGAATTTCATAATGACCCCTAAATGAGGCATGGACCTACGATCTCACCTAAGTGAGATGACTTACCTAATGATGTGGAAAATGACACACACCAACACCTCCACCCTTCATCATAACTTAGGATGAGGCGGCAAGTCGGGACTGAGAAATGGGTCCCAAAGACAAAGCCCGATGAGGTACCCATGTACAAGAAAAAGATCCCAAGCAGTGAAGGAAAACCCAGTGGGAAAAACAACCACCACAAGAGAAAAACACACTCTCTAATCTAAGAAAGATGCCAAATATAGGTCCCACCATAGACGAGCACGAAAATGTACCCATGTACAAGGAGGAAATCTCTCATAAAGAAGAAGAAGAGAGAAGAAGAGGGAGATGAGAGGAATGCAAAAGATGCCATGGACGGATCTGAACTCTGCAACTCTAGGAAGTCTCCCAGAAGAATGTCAATGACGAGATCCTCTTCCTCTAGACTAAAGAAGAGCCACCGCAATGAACTGTGTGCCTACCCTTAGGAAGGATAGAAATGATGTGTTGGAAGTCTACCGACTCCACAAAGGAAATGAAGGCAAGCAACACAAAGAACTTTGAGTCTGGTACATGGAAGTGTGACATAGGTCTAACGAGTGAGTGCCAAGGAACCGAAGGTAATTCCACGTGTGTAGAACTATCGAGTGAAGAGGTACACCAGTTGAAAGGATGTCTAAGTGATCTCAAGGGAACAAAAATCCTCCACAACAGAAAAGGATCCACAATCGAGGTGGATCAATGAAGGTCTCTAGAAATGTGGAAGTGACATGATTCCCGAAAGGGGCAATCCCAACAACAAAGATGATGAACTCCTTTGAAACACTTGTAAATGGATGAGGGACCTGTAGAGCATCACAAGTGGACTCTGTGAAAAGACGACTAAGATCGGGAAGATACTCATCCCAATGAGGAAGCTCAACAAACAAAAGAGTGATTTCAGATAGGTATGAGTCATCCAATGGAGGTAGAGGAGTGAAGGGGGCATCACACACTGGAAGTGGAAAGGAGGCTGGTGTAATGACTATATGAGGTTGAATAGGAGACTTCTCGATATTTGATGAGATGGGAGGGGTGACAACACTCTCTGGAATAGTGAGAGAAAGAGGAGAAAAATCCTCTATAGTACTCTCTGCATCAGAACTAGGTGCACAATCCTAGTCATCAGAAGTAGAACCAAATGATTCTATGTCAGCAAAACTTCCATCACACAAAGAAATAGAGAAGATGACTAAATCAATAGCAACAACGGTGGCAGAATGTGAAGGGTCTCCATAGAGGGACTGAAGAATGCTCTAGACATGGTGAGGTGGATCTGAGTCTGCCACGTGAAACCAGAGAGATCGAGAGACATGCATCATCATGTGACCAAATATGTGGTCATAAGTGTTGAGGAAGTCCTCTAGATGATGATGATTAGCGAGTGCAAGAGTTGGCCCAAGCAAAAAGGGTAAAAGACCCTCATGGGCGAAGTAACGTTCCATGGAAGCACACCAAGCTGAATAGTTCCCTCTCCCGGTGAGAAGTGGCGGAGGCTATAAAGTGATCCTACGATGCTCAAGTCTAGAAAGAGCACTCTCCATGATGAAAAATGCAAGATGCACAAACGCAAGACGTCGAACTCAAATTTACATAATGTGTCTGCATGTGAAAGCCCAAGAGTAAAGTCAACCCCCAAAATGCGGCACTTTATAAAGTAGTGTGTTTACAAAACTAACAATGCCATCACGTAATGTGCAAAAATCATGCAACTTTGACAAAAGAAGTGCAAAAATGAGCTGTGAGTCAAAAGTTATGGCATTAAAATGATTCCTGCAACTGATGGAAAATGCCACTAAATGCTGCAAAATGCATTAAAAAAGTGCATGAGATGGGTGCAAAGGGTATCGTGTGGGTACTCGTTGGAAATGGCACTAAATTTTAGGCATAGTTTGTTTTGATTGCAAGGGGGGATTGGCCTCTTGCCAACCCCGAACCTCGCCCTCTGTCTTCGACACTCATAGGAGGGGATATAAAACAAGCCAAAAATCCAAATTTTTAAAATGTTACAATGTTGTGATAAATGTTTTGCCTCAAAACATTAAAAATGAGGAATTTTTTTGACCTACAAACAATTTTAAAAGGAAGAGAGGGCCCACGTTGAAATGTTATGTGGTATGGAGCTCACTGGATTGTTGCGAGAGAAGGTAAATGAAATGCCAAAAAGACCAGGACCACGTGGCTACTGTTTGAAATGGTCGTTGCAGAGTTTGAACATGGCATGGAAACGTTGAACACGTTGTAGCAGAAAATGTCGACGTTTTGATGGAAGAAGGAATCCGGTCAATCAAACACAACAACCAAAAAAATGCTTTTTTCAAATAGCCAAGCAAAAAAAAAGGTTTTTAATGCAGCCACCAGGGATCAAATTTGAAGGGCTAGTCAAAATTTTATCTTGAAGGGCTCATTTTTAAGTAGCCCTTCCATGATGAAAAGCAATGTAAAAATTTACACTTCATATGACAATTCCAAATCTAATCAACACGTCATAAAAATTAAGAACATTTTTTTAATTAAATATGTGATTATATAAAAACATAAAAACTTTGGTTCATAGTATTATGACTACAATAAAGTAAATGATGCATTACACATTAATTTCAAACCCCTTTCAAATATTTCAAGTGTTTTCCATACTAAGAGAGTTAATAATAAATATACTAGTTCATATCAAATGTAATATATAAAAAGGATTAAAAAAAAAAAAATTTGATTCTTGCAAGAACAAGTTGTGGACTGAGATCCTTCCCAACTCCCCGTTCTAGGTTCATTGAACGTGACTCTCTTCACTTTCCTGCAACACTTTCAACTTTTATTTATACTCTCTTCCCAAGAATGCTAAGTATCATAACATTGGTTGAGAAATGGCCCCGATTTTCTTATTTTCTCTTCCTCCCCACTCCCAGTAGGAACCAGGTTAAGGCAATTGACCCTTCATATGTTGAGAATCAGAGATGTTGAGATCAAGAACAAGCATTCATGGGCAAGCTAGTGGAGGAGACCCGTAAATGGCAGCAAAGCTCATGAGTCATGGTGGTCCCGAGGCTTTGGATATCCTAATTAATAAAATAGTGATTCATTGAATCGGTCATGGATTGGGTAAAAGTCTTAGATTTTATTAATTGCAATTTGCAGCCATTGTGAATCGTAGTCAGAACTTGTGACTCTGTGAAATTTTGATTTGATTTTATGAAAATTATTCTAGATTTGCTATTAAATGGAGGTGGGCACCAAAGATTGAGAAAGTGATAGTGACATGAATGGGAGTGGGAGTGGGAGTCGGGAGTGGGACCGTGTAATAAAAATAAATATTAACTTACAATTACTAGGTATGTGCCATTTCCATTCTCGCTAGGTATTAACATCATAGCGTCTTCATGTGGCGGTGGGATGGAGTTTTAGCATTAAAACCTTTGTTGTTGAAGTTGGAGAGGGAGGCCACTTCATCGCTAGCTTTTAATTACAAATTTACAATTTACATTTTCTTCAAAACCGTTAACTACTTTAAAACATCACATTGAATGCCTACGTATCTTCTCTGGAATATAGAATATTTCTTGTTGTTGACGGAAATTTTTGATCGGGCCCTTCTTTTGGCATTTTTATTAATAAACCATACTTCAAAAATGTCATTTAAATTTAAGTTTTGCTTTTTTTTTTACAAGCAATTTTCTTGTAACACTTCTCTGACGGGTTTGAGCACCTGGGACGGGCTTGGACGGGTTCAATTTTGATCCCTATAGACCACGTGGAGCAGTAATAGAATAGACAGTGATTAGGAGGTCCAAGGAGATGCCAGTGTGTGGTGGAAGGGTTGGAGAGTGTTGCAGGTTTACACAAGCTGGAGGAGCCATTTGAAGACCCCAAACCGCCAAAAAGGCCAAAAATTCCAAAAATGGCTGAGAAAAGTCAAAAAACATTTTTCCAATGCAAAGGAGGGCACTTGGGAGAGAAAACAATGAAGAACAAACCACCGAAACTAGAGGCAAGGCGACTGGAACATGGCAGAAACCCATGCGAGAGCAAGATCTAAGTGCCTAGAGGCAGTGAGGTTTGGCGATGGTGTGAGGCCACGTGCAGGAGCAGGTTAGCCAGAAAAAATGGTTCAGTAATGCAATGAAACATCCACAAAGTGCAAGGAGATCGGTAACCAGCAATCAGGATTGATCAGACCATGAAGGAGCACCTTGAACCTACAATTTTCTCTCAACATAGAAAACACCAGCATAAAGCCAAACACAAGAACCTCCTTTTTTTTTTAAAAAATAATAATAATACCAGAAACTCAAACAAAGACCTTGAACACCGAACAAGAAACTAGAACCCAAGGAGAGGTATGATGTTGGAATCAGTGCAAGTAGAGCACGATCGAGATTGCCTTTACGACACACGCATGAAATCAGATATCACGCGCGGAAGCCGAAAAACATGCACAGAAATGTCAATGAGTGCACGGATCCACAAGATCTACTTTGATACCATGAAAGAGGGTTTAAAACCCATAAGTGAGGATCACGAGGGATGACGTGCACATCAACGGACGTGTGAACGGCAGCTGTGAAGAGATCTCGAGAGGAGCGAGCATCAACCGAATGTGCATGCAAAGATTTGAAACACGAGAAGAACTTGGTTAAGCCATAAAACTCTCCTCTATCTCATAGATCAAATGGGGTGTACATATAGGAGGTGTTGAGTAACCCCCAGTGCTGCAATCATGACAAATCGAGTAGAGAGGGGAGTTACATTCCCATAATAGAAGTGTAACTCCCAATGACGCATATGATGCACTAACGCACTAACGTGCTGACGCACTGATGCATAAGGGAATCTCATAATGACCCCTAAATGACACATGGACCTACGATCTCACCTAAGTGAGATGACTCACCTAATGATGTGGAAAATAACACACACCAACATTATTGTTGTTTACCAAGATGATGTGACTATGTTTTCTAGAAGGAGAAGTGATCACTTACAACACTTCGAAAAATGTTGATAAGATGCAGAGAGTATGGCATTTCACTTAATCTTTTAAAGTTCCATTTCGGAGTGTGAAAGGCCAATTTTCTTGGTCAAATTGTATCAAAGGATAGTGTAATGATAGATCTCGAGAGGGTAGAGGCCATCAGCAAGGTCCCAATTCCAAGAACCAAGAAGGGAATTCAGTCCTTCTTTGGGAAAATAAACTTTATTAGAAGATTCATATCAAACTTTGTTGAGTTGACCATTCCAATTACTTGCATGCTAAAGAAGGACCAAGTTATCAAATGGGAAGAGGTTGTCATTCAATCTTTCAATGGGATCAAAGAAGCATTAAAACATGCCCCTGTTTCAGCAGCTCCAGATTATAAAAACCTTTCTAAATGTTTTCTTTTGCTTCAGAGAACATTGTTGCATCTATCTTGTTACAGAAGGATGATGAAGGGGCTAAGAGGCCAATTTCCTTTTCAGTAAGGAATTGTAAGGGGTTGAGTTGAAATACACCATTATGGAGAAACAAGCATTTTCCTTGGTAAAAGCAACAAAGGTTTTCAGACCTTATATTTTGAGCTCTAAAGTTGTTGCTTATGTTCCCCACACCATGGTGAAATATGTCTTATCAGAGATGGAGGTCTCAAGAAAAAGATGCAGATGGGTGAACAAGTTGTAGGAATATGACATGGATATCCAAACCATGAAGTTGGTAAGAGGTTTGGGCTTAGCTAAGCTTATGGCTAAGAGCAACTTGCAAACTATTGAGGTGAATGAGGTAGAAGAAGGAAGGGTGGATGTCCTTGAAAATTTGATGAGTTCTGAATGGTACAAAGATATAATTTTTTATCTCAGACATCTATATTGCCCTGATTATTTAAGTAAAAATCATAAAAGATCTCTTAAGTTGGCTTCGAGAAATATGTCATTACTGATTTTGGGTTAGCTTGGAAGAACCCTGAGGGAGTTCTCTTAAGGTGCATTACTGAAGATGAAGCCCCAAGATAATTGTTGATCTCCATGGAGGAGTTTGTGGGGGAATTTTGTTGGAAGAGTCACAACACACAAGATCTTGAGGGCTGGTTATTGGTGGCCAACTCTTTTCAAAGATACAACTTTGTTTGTTAGAAGATGTGAGAGTTGTCAGCATTTTTCTGGAAGATTGAAAGCTTCGACTCGCTTCCTTTGTAGTATGTATCAATTGAAGCCCCGTTCAAGCAATTGGGAATGGATTTCATTTGTGAGATTTCAAACCCTTCAAGTGCTAGCCATAAGTGGATTCTTGTAGCCACTAATTACTTCACTAAGTGGGTAGAGGTAATCCCCACCAAGAGAGAAACACACTAAATTGTCACGGATCGCATGCTTTGAACCATATCATCGGCAAGTTTGGAGAGCCGCTTAAAACTATTGCTGATAATGCCATGAGCTTGAGCTAAACCTTTGATGGAAATGTGTAAATAATATGGGATCAATTTGACAAATGCCTCCAACTATAACCCCCAAGGAAATGGACAAGTAGAGTCCAGCAATAAAAATCTATCAAAGATCATTAGGAGGACCTTGGAGCTAAACAAAAGGAAATGGGGTGAGCAGTTGAAGTTTTCTATTTGGGCTAATAGAATTACTGTTAAAAGAGCTACTTTGGAAAAGTCCATTTGAATTGGTGTATTGGTGTATTGGTGTGTGCAATTATCCTCATATCAGTTCATTCAACAACTGGAAGATCGGGAAGTTAGTCCATATGATGCTCGCATTAACCAGATTGTTGAACTTGATGAAGAAAGGAGGGCATCCCACCAAAGGCATGTAAAGTTCAAGGAAAAATTGAAGAGGTTATTTGACAAGAAGGTCACTCCAAGAGCTTTCAGCATTGGAGATCTTGTGATGTTATGGGATAGTAGACATGAAGATCAGGGAAAGCATGGTAAATTTAATACATTATGGATGGGCCCTTACTCCATTAACATTTGAATTGGTGAACATACCTTCTTCTTGAAAGACTTGGATGGGAAATTTCTCGAATTGCCTGTTAATGGCAGGAATTTGAAACACTTCCTTGATTGATTCCCCAAAATCAAGGTGAATGTCATTTTTATAGTGTATAGTTCATTGTTTGCTTTCTATTTTTTGTGTTTTCACTCGTTCTGGTCCTTAGTGACCTGGTTTTGCTAGTTTCTCGGTTCGTTTTTAGGAGATGGTTCGGGTTTTCTAATTTGTAAGAAAACTCCTTCACCCAATGGATATTTTTGGCACTTGGTCATTATTTGGTTCTTGTAGCACTCACAGGGAATGCCCATCCCCGAGTCGGAGCTGATGTTGGTGCTCAAATTAGTCTCACCTTGTTTGTCATTGAAATCCCTCAATTTATGGCATCTATCACATTTTTGTCTCCCCGTTTTGGTGCTTGAAGGCTCTATCCTCCATTCGGTTTCCATGGTTAGTTCCTTCCTTGGCTGAGGATCACTTAAATGCCCAAAAAAATTATTCCTCTGACCATATGAAAGAGTCTGTTACTTGGTCGTAAAACTCGGGCTTTTCCTTTCCCTCCATTTTCCACAGTCACATTTTGTTGTCCCTGTCTTTTGTGTCCCAAATACCTAAGGAAACATGAGTGGATGTAGCTTGGAGGATCATGTTTGAACCTTGTAACATTTCCAAATTCTCTCGTCCTTGGAGAAAATTTCATCTCTGGGCTCAAATGGTGGTTTCCTCTGCATTTTTACAGTTTGACGGGTGTGTTTTCTCCATCAAATTTACATCCTTGCATCAGTGGAAACGTGGCTCTTTTTGGTTGGATGCGGCTCAATAGGGCACTCTAAAAACTCTATGGCTTGCTTTGACCCAAAACTTGTCCACGTGGAGGAACAGCGCTCATTTGAAAATTCACCTTTTGGTTTGGCCTTGGAGTTGTGCTAGGAGGACACGTGGAGAATTCCGCTCCTTTTCCGGACTTATACAAATTTTTATTCAGCCGGTACAATTATGACGGGTCATGGACACGTGGTGAACCCATGATCGTTCGGTGTCTCCACTCTTGGGGACTATCTTGAAGTTGTGCCATGAGGCCACGTGGAGGTTTCCACCGGGCCTTCCCTTACTTAGACTTTTCAAGAAACTTTCTAAAGGGCCTAGGACACATGGAGGGACCACACATGTTTGGGGATTAGCCCCTAGGTTTTATTTTGAAGGAGCACTAGAAGGAAACTTGGAGGCTTCCGCTCACTCTACCCTTTGCTCGAGACTTTTCAAACAGCCAAAGGAGACTACCTCGGACCCTAGACACATGGTGCCTTCCACTGAACTTTCAACTTTTTAAAGACTCTGTCGGACTAAGACACATGTTGAGCCCGCACTTGTTTGGGGTCTCTACTTTTGGGGACCATCTCAAGATGCGCCATTGAGACACGTGGCAGTTTGAAAATTCAAAAGGCAAGGAGGCGGGCTTCTGGGGGAAATTTGAAAAAAATTGTGAAGAAAAGGGTTAAAGTATAAAAAGGAAGCGTGGTTCCATTGGGACCCACATTGGGACACGTGTCAAGCCCATTTTTCAAGGTGGAGGGGCAAAGTAAAATGAGAAATTTTACATTTTTTCCAAAAGTTGTAAAAAGTAAAAAAGAACCCCCATGCCCATTTTGACTCGGATCTCCCACATGGATGGTCCAAATTCAAAAGGGAAATTGACAACAACTTTGCATCTAGTATCTGATTTTTTTGTCATTTTTCTCCAAAGCTCCTAGGGATGTGAATTTTTATGGTTTTTTATCATTTCTTGACATCTCCTACATGCCAAATGAAGAGGAGAATTAATTTGATATCTTGATTTGGTAGGGAAGATCTGAGAACATATTTTACCATTAAGATGTAATCTGACTATCGGGTTTGATCTAATTTTCCAATCTTTCCTTCCTTGGCACACAAAAACAATATTTGAAGAATTGGAGGAGGAATTATTTGGCGCGTGAGATGAAGAGTGATCCACCAGATGAAAGGATTGAATGCTGGAAATATTCTAAGAGATTTTCCCTCTGAGCACCTGACAACTTTTTTACAGATCTGATTTTGGGGGTCATGATCAAAATCGCAACAGCGATGGTATTGTTAATGTTTTGTTTTTGGGGGGAAAACGCTGTTGTAAAAATGTTATAAATTTCATGAATTTGTCATGCAAATGGTTGGAGTGTTAGACATCGGGAGTTATTTTTCTAAGATAAAAATTTGATAGGGCCTATCTTTCTGAGAAGCCATCTAAGGAACCTGTTTATTTCTTGTGTGTTCAATTTGATCATAAAAAGGTGGTTGCAAGTGTACATCCATTGACAAACTATGAAATTGTTCTAGAAACTTTTCCTGGTGATGAGTTTAATCCAATTTGAGTTAATCTATGTTGATTTTGGGAAAAATTGTGTCTTCTTCATTTTTGACTGTCTATAAATAATTTTCATGTTCCCATTGCAATCTTACATTGAAATCTCTATGAATCACACAAGATCTTATCCTTGTGATAGTTTGGTGGCATTTGTAATTTCATTTATCAAAAGAGATTTCATTTGATAGTGAAATAAACAATTTTAAAATCATTGTACTCCTAGCATGATGATTAAGATTGTTTGTTAGCATTTGAGGGTATCTTAGGCATGATAAAATAGAGGTTGATAGTGTTTAATTAAGTTTTTCAATTTGAGCCTTCATTTTGGATCCTTAAAGTTTGTGTGAAAACATGTTGATCTGGGCCTCCATTGAAGCACACCTTCTAGTTAAAGGAACATTCTAGTTGTTCTGAAGCATTCTGTTGATTAAGCCTTCATTTTTGTAAAATCTCTCAAAGATCTCGTGAATCAAGTTCATCCCGCCTCACCTCCCACCAAAACTTCATTTAAAAATAACCAATCTTACCCATACTACCCATATTTTTCCCGTGTGTTTACAAATGCATAACTTCTATTACCAAAACATGCATAAGCAATCGGGTTTTAATTGTCTTTAGTGATCTGAATCTTTCTTAGAAAATATCTTCATCATCTAGGCGACAACTTGTGAGAGTTAGGTTTTGTTGTATTGATCACATTTTCTTCAAGGTATTCTAAATAACTTTATAATAAAGAACATATCCATCTCCTCCACAATCAAGTAGGCTACAAAATGGTCCTCTCACCCTAGTTGAAAGGCAGAGTGAGGATATATCAAATCATGTTAAGGGTGTTATCCATTTCTCCACAACCGAGTGATAAAGAGCAAGCTACATTTCTTCCCCGTCTACAAAACAACACACCACGTGATATGCTTGTCTCTAAGCTTCCTATCAAGTCTGTGATGTTGCTCAGCTTCTGAGGGAGAATCAATTTGGGTACCAACAAATAGCTCCTGAAATTTTAAGTCTAAAGGGCATGACTTAATAGTAGAACATGCCCCAAGGCATAGTGAAATTTGATTTGTGTTGAAATTATTCTGTAATTTTGAGTTGATCGTATCCATAAAACCATCCATGGAGAAAACATCTCATGCCTAACTTTAGAATCCATGATCATGTCTATGTTTGGTAGAGAAAATCATCTTTGGTGCACTCTTTGTTGATATCGTGGAAGTTTGTACATATACGAGATGCCCCTAGTCTTTTTTCCTACTTGAGAAAATATTGGAGATCCACTCAAAATATTCGATGGGTCGAGATGAAACCAATTTCAAGTAACTTCGCAATTCTTCTTTAACAAGCATGACAACCTTTGGATGCATCTTGTATAATTTTTCTTAATTAGCTTTACATGTTTATGAACTACAAGATTATGGACCACTAGAGATGGAACAAGACCCAACATATCAGTGTAGGACCATGTGAATACATTTGAGAATTTCTTTAGTAGTGTTGTAAATGTGGTTTGTTATTTTACTTATAAGGATGCCCCTAGTTTAAGGATCTTTGGGTCTTCTTGGTGCCAATATTGATGTAAATATTTTCCTTGATTAAGGATTGTGATCCATCCTTTAGTGTTTCACGAGCCGAAATTATTTGATCCATAACAGGATTTTGTTCGGTATTTTTGGGATCTTGCAAGAATTCTATAAGGAGATCCTCCTCATCAAGGTAACAAGAGGAGTTAGGATGACAGATATTGGATTAGGATTGAATAGAGGGTGGAATCCTATTTTCCAAAGTAGGCATCAACATTTAAACAAACTTTGAAACCTTTCTTATGATCGTCAAAAGGTATGTTATTTTGAGTTTTGATGAAATCAATAATTTCCTTATCATTTTGAAATGTATCCAAGGTTACATTTTTGGATTTTTATTCCAATGGATAAGTTGGGGGTGGGCGATAGAGACATTGATAGAAATTACCATGGTACTGAGAAAGAGATTGGTGGTGGAAAGGTCTTCGTATTGGCTATAGACGGAACTTGTCTCGATGGTGTCTATGGCTTCCTCAACAATTTCAATTGTGTCACTATGTTCATCATGGATACCTTCACCAAGTGGTTGATAACCAAGTCTACAACCATCAAAATTGGGTATGACGGTGATAGGTTTGGGGGCGCCTTGCTCATGGTGACCTAGTCCTCTTCCAGAATCAACCCATACGGGTCATTATCCTCTTGGGGATTGAATAGTTATTTTCTTAGAAGTAGGATAGTATAGAGTCATAAATGAGCCATGTGGTGTTAGATGGATGGAGGTACTTGTTGGGAAGAAACCCAAAATAGATAAAATTTGAAGATCCTAGTGAATTTTTCTCGCTTTCAAGTTTAACACATGTCGGGTCTAACATGTTGTTTGGGTGATATTGGCATATTTTCAATGCTAAATGTTTGATATTCCCCACACCATGTGGATTTTAGTTTGAGTGGAAAAGTAGGTAGAAGAGGAGCAGATGACAATAAGGTGTTATGTGATGTGGATGGAAGACTATCACCTAAAACGTAGGAGGTTGTGAATGATGACAATGGAGATTATGACAACATAGTTTCAAAGTGATAGGACAATATGGTTCCTAATAAGTTTGTTCTTTGATTGCTTGGTAATATTTGAAGGGTTGAGGGTCACCATGGATGATGACTTCTATACTTGGTATAACTCGAATTTTATACATTGATGCAATATAGATGGTATAACATTCATCTCATGGATTCATGGTCGGCCAAGCAATAGATTATATGGGAATTGAATGTCCACAACATGTACTAGGGTGGGGAGCATGACAGGCCCTACATTGATAGGAAGATATAAGGTGCCCATGGATTTTCTCTCAGTATTATCATATGCTTTGATAGTAATTATATCTTGTTTGAGATCCAATTCATTTTACCCTAATCATTGGATGAGAGATAAGGTACAAAGATTAACTGTAGATCCATTGTCCACCAGTACTCTCTTGATGTGAGTGTGTACAATATATACCTAAATGTATAGAGGAAGATTGTGTGTTGGGTTGTGTAGTGGCAAGTCTTGATGAGTAAAATTTTGTGGTAATGAGGGATGGGGGAAAAGATGAGTGACCAGAGCTTGGAACTGTGTGGGATTGATATCATTTGGAACGCGTGTTTCTTGGAGGGCATGATAGAGGATGTCTTTGTGTACAGAGGATGTTTTGAGAAGATCCATTATGGATATTTGTGTGGCATCCTTCTCAAGTCGTTCAATGATTTTTTATTGGGCTTGAGGTGGTGTATCAGTAGCTCCTGGACCACTACACGGCTCCTTCGAGTGGTAACTACACACTGAGGGTTTTGTGAAGGGCCTTTGACTTTAATAATAGCTACTTGATGTGGGGAATGGTGGATATAGCCACCAAGGGATTCGTACTAGAAGAGGACATGGTGGTAGTTGATGTGGTTAGAATGTTGAGTGGATGATTTGGGGTTCTTTTCAGACTTCTATTGACCCTGATTTGAAGCATGGGTCTAACCATGATTAGGAAGCAAATTTTGATAGATCCCAAGCTTTTGATTTTTAGAGGAGGAAGGTGCATTATCCTCGATTTCTATTTCACCTCGGTCAATTAGATCTTGGATATAATTTTTGAGTTTCATACACCTATTGGTAGCATGACCCTTGATTTTATGGAATTTTCAATACTCATTTTCCTTGAACCACGAGGGTTTTTGACAAGACTCATCAATTGGATGAGTTTGAGGGAAAACGACCATATTAGTAGTGACTAATATATTGAGGATTGCTTCCATAGATTCACCAAGAGGGGTGTTTGTTTGTCGTTTTGGTTCTTGGGTAGACAGAGGTTGACCTTTTGGGACGGATATAGTAGTGTATTTATGTACATGATGGACATGTTTTGTTTCTTTTATTCCATCACCGAAGACATTCTTATTTTTATTTAAATACTTTGGCTTCTTAGATGTGGAAGGTTTATTTCATTGACTATGATTTTCACCGCCATAGAATTTAATAATGCCTTTAGTGACAAGGGCCTTTTAATTTTCATTCCTTGTTCTATAGTGTCATCAAATGTATTGCCACAATGGACTTGCAATTGGAAAGCTATATCTTGGTGGAGATTGGAGACAAAAATGGCGAATAGATGATTTTATGGGATGGGCCATGGGATTCGGCTAGAAAGGGCTTTCCAATGTTGCAGGAAGGATGAAAATATTTCTCCATTTTTTTGTTTGGTATTACACATATTAATCATCATGACATTATGTTCCAAGTTATACGATAAGTTCTTGACAAATACTTTAGATAATTCGGTAAATGTAGTAACAGAGCTTTTGGGTAAACAGAGGATCCCCAAGCCTGAGGCATGGACCTACACAAACAAAGCAAACTGCCATTTTTTTCAAGAAAATGTAAAAATGACACTTCCTTTATGATAAATCAAAATAAAACAATCAATCCATTTTTAAAAAATTATATCACGACGTAGATCGAGTCTCTTCTTTCTAAAAATATAATTTTTCAAATTTTCTAACTAGTATAAGGTTTCCATATTATTTATTTTCTAACTATGCCTTTTTATAGCTATTTTGCGAAGTGTAAATATGTCTATCTTTCATCTGTCAGATCTTTTTTTTTTTGGGTGATCGAAATTAAAAAAATTATACTAGCCCAAACTAGGCATAATTCTATACATATTCAAAAAAAAATCTAATTTTTGATATTTTTGAGCTAGTTAGGGGGCACGGTCGAAGCTCCATTATATTTCAAAACATAAAATTTTTGTACTAGAAAAATCATAAATAAAAAATGTTCTCTAAAAAAATGGAGCCTAAATTAGATGCTCCAAGCTATCTTTCTACCAAAAGGTTTTCAAAAAATACTAAATGGTGCTCAAAAAATGGTGGGGGGCACGAAAGTCACTCTATTATGTTTTTTAACAAAAATAGGAGCATATGTTGGTATTTTAGTTGTTTGACCCACTTAAACTTATCCGTTTTCAATAAAATTTAGTAGCTTAGAAACTAGACTCAAAATTCTACGATTCATATTTCTACAATATCTTCCAATTTTGAGTGTAACTATTTCAAAAACTCATACAAGTTGAAGTTTTTTTCAGAAAAATGCGTCCACTTAAGACCCCCTTTTGGCCCCCAACTTGGTGCACTTACCCCTATGCCTTATTGGCTATCCACAGATTTTTGGATTTTCTTACTTTTCTAATTGTCTCTTGAATTATGTTTATAATATGAGAAACCAACAAGGATTTTGGTAGCAACCGAACCTCTAGTACAATGAAAATTTAATGTAAAATCTTTATAACATTAAAGCCAACAACAGAGTTATAAATGATATAATAATATGATGCATAAGAGAAGAGATGGTGACATCTTCCACTCAGACTTGTTACATCTTAAACAGAGATCATTTCAAGGTTCATTTTTGCACTTGTTGACAAAAGCAAGATTGGTTCTTAAATTAGAGACATTCTCTTAATTAATTCAGCTTATGTCTTCCAATGGTTATTTTAAGATGCAATAGTAAAACCCGTGATAACACTCATAAGTATTAAGGCTTTCTTGTTCTAACTGATGTACGTGTAGATTTTTAATCTGACTTGTTGATTAGTTGGGGTGATAGACAAAGATTATATTGATTAACAATCAGTTAGTAGGCTTTTTCAAAATCAGTTATGAAATCACATAAATCTATTACTTGTACACACAATTATACATGAAAATAATAAAGCATAAAATTAATTACAACAGTATGGTTATCTCCCAATCCTCAACGGAAAGAACACCCACAAAGTACGGTTATCTTCCAACGGAAAGAAACTCTCAAATTGTCAAAATCTTAATGGAAAGAAACACGTATTTTTGTCTACCAATGTGTAAGCGTGTGAAACACGGATTTTTGTCTACTTCCGTCACCGCATGAAACAGTTCGCAGAATCGCATTCAATATTTAATTGACGGGTCACAGAAGAAATGTCGATTGTCAATTTTGTGCCCATTCTAATAGAATTTAATGGAATGATGGAATGCTAGACTTTGTCTTAACAACCAAGTCTTGTATTGTTGACACGGAATACCAAGATTGACAACTGCATCAAGCAAACATTCCTCGCTATTTTTAGGTGCAATATTACAATCTCAAATTCCAGAGAATAAATGGAGTGCAGAATGTGTGGCGATGTTGGCTTCCAAAACAGTTTGTTCCAGTGCACAAAATGTCTATTGCATTTTCAGCATCTGTAAGATAAGATTCATTCAGCATATTCTAATTTACTGGAGGAAAAAACAGGCTGGGATTGATATATCTCATTGCGTATATTCTCTTAGCCATCAACTGATCATCATGTGCTTTGTTCTGTCAGATATTGCAGCAGAGCATATTTTCAGAATGTATCAGCTGAGATTTGTGAGTGGTGCTACACTATTCAGGAGGAGGCAGGCTCAGGTGTTAAGCTTATCAAGAATTCTGGTAAGAAAACGAGAAATTTGGTTGGGTCCGAAGAGCGCTGGAGCATGACCCATAATGGCAAACTGAAGAGAAAACTGATAAACTGTTATGCTAACATTAATAGGGAGAAACCCAAAAGGTTGAATGACAGGGCTTGAGAGTTAATTTACAATAAAAGAAAAGTCAGGAGGAGGTGTAGACTTCTTGATGAAATTATGTGTTCACTGTATTGGTTTACAATGCAGATAAGCTATTGCAAAAATGTCGAAACCAACTTTGTAACATTTTCTTTTGTATAAAATTCTTGTAGAGCTGGCTGTTTCATTTATGAATATACCAAACCTACTTTGGACTTTGCTGTTGGGGCTATCCAACAATATTTCTACATGAATGGGAAAGTGTTTTTAATACTTAATAATTTGTATTTTCATTTTGAAGAATAGGAGTCAAACATTACCATCATTAAAACAGGTGAAGTGATATTCCATAATGTCATAGTCCATGTTAGGTATCTGATTACAAGAAACCAATACAAATTGTTATTTCATACTATTTCAGTGGCTCCAATTGAGAATCTAAAAGCCCCATCCGCAGGTTATGATTGTTCATGAGGAATTGAATTCAATTGAATATGCTTCTAAAAGCGAGAGTTTTCATTGTAAGAGGATTTGAATTGAATCGAATCGAATGACATGAAAAGAGAATATAGCTTGCGAGGGAGGCCAGAGAAATCCAACTATAAACACTAGATGGCCGTGTAGGATAAATTCGTAACTAGCCAAAAAGTCTACTGATAATAGTGGGTTCTTCATATGCCCCGCCAGTATTATTATCCACCATGGTAGTACTGCAGCACTAACTAAACCCCGCTTTAAGTTACGCATTACAAGCCAACTGAAGATAATATGCACAATCAAAGCAACTCCATAAATATCAAACATGGACATTTTCTAGCTCTGAGAAATTGTAAGAACTTGCAGTCTATTGATACGCACTCTATTGACATTGGTATTCCTATGCCTGATCATTAAAAACTTCAGTAAAAACCTCACAATTGCTTGTTTATTGGAAAAGCATATAAGACCAATTGAATTTATATGAGATGGTCCAGAGTGAAAAGGTTCTCTAGTCTGGTTTTACTCCTCCCAATTGAATTTGTAAACATTGAGAAGACCTTACTGCCTCATCAAAAATGCCATTTCAAACATTTCATGCAATTATCACAGTCCATTTTCCCCGTTAATTGTTAGAGATAAAGCTAATTTCTCCCGCATATCCTATTATTAGGAAAATCTTTAGGTTGCTTTTGTGAATGTGTCTATTGTTAGCAAACAACAGTTTGCTTTTAGCATGATTTAGTTGTTTTTAATTCAAATTTACAGCAGTCTGCTTGTGATTCCTATTTTTCGGAAAGGCAATAAAGATAAAGCTCTGTTTTTGCATGCTCTGTTTTAGAGTTGTGCACGGTATATTTTTAGCTGATAGCCCTCTTCATGTATGAGGTGTTTGTAACCGTTTATATATGAAAAGAGAAGGAAGGAAGAAATAAAAGTAATGCACAACAATGCTAATTTCTGTTTTGATTTTATTTGCAATCTTTAGTGTTTTGTATTTGTTTTTTTAAATCTTGTATTTTCTACAAATTGGTATCAAAGCATTATTATTTTGTTGATAGTAATTTAATGGTTTCCACATAGACGTGTCTTTATCAAGTGTACAAGCTCCTCAATTCACAAGGAAGAATTATGAGTATTGGTCTCTAACAATGAAGGCATTGTTTAGATCGCAGGATGTTTGGGAAATTGTTGAAAATGGATACACAGAACAACAGAGCTTGTAGCTTAGAATGCACTCTCATAGGAAGAGAAAGATCTCTTGAAGGAGAAAAGAAAGAAAGATGGAAAATCGATTATCAACGTACATCAAGCTATGCATGAAATCATTCTTCCTAGAGTGGCAGCAACCAACCAAGCAAAAGAAGCATGGGATACACTCCAGGTTGCATTTCAAGGTAAGGAGAAAGTTAAAACTGTCAAACTTCAATTACTTAGAAGATATTTTGAGAATATGTCTATGAAATAATCAAACTCTGTAGAAACAATGGATGATAGAAGAATAATCTAAAAGATGCATAGGAGTCTACATACAAAATTTGATCCTTTAGTTGTAGCCATAGAAGAAACAAAGGATTTGAGTTATATTTCAATTGATGAGTTGCATGCATCTTTAATAAATCATGAGCAAATGTTTAAAAGATAGCATACAAATTTAGTAAAAGTTTTTTCATCTCGGAATTCAAGTCGTGGTATAGGCAGAGGTAGGTTCGTCCCTAGAGGAAGAGTAAGAAGTTAATCTAGAGGACGCAGTAGTGGGCCAACAAACGCTAGCAAAAGAGGAAACAATCAAGAATACAGTCATAATTAGTCATTTTGTCAAAGACATTATAACTCTCACCTGCAGTGCCATTATTGAAAAAAAAATATGGGCACTATTCTTATGAGTGCATGAAAAAACAATATGATCAAAATAGGAAGAATCAAAATCAGGTTGGAATTTTTACACCAAGATCCATGTTTATTGAATGCACAAGGATTGCTAAAGAAATACATTCTATATCATCTAATGAATGTAATATTTCTCAAGAAATTCCCTATGATAGTTGGTATTTGGATTCTAGTTGCAGAAATCATATGTCACGTAACTTAGATTTATTTTCCAATTTCGATGACTCGGTGAAGACCGGTGTTACTCTTGGAAATAATTATAAAGTAACTTTAATAGGAAAAGGAACATTCAACATTCTAAGTAAACAATGGGAGAAAAATATTATGCATGATGTTTATTATGTTACAAGTTTGAAACATAATTTGATGAGCATTGGTCAATTAGTATATAAGGGATATAGAGTTTACATTAAAGACAATGAATGTGTGATCATGGATAAAGCTCCAAGTACTCAGTTGTTTGTTAAATTACAAATGACAAGCAATAGAATGTTTCCCTTAATATTACAACCATCCAAGTTTGGAGCTCAAACAATAGTTTAGTATGAAGCTTGCAGTTTAGTCTAAAGCCCAATCCGGTGCTCAATCCGAGCCTAGTTGATGTGGGAGCATAATTTCAAGGCCATAACTTTTGATCCAACCGTTGGATCGTCTTGAAAATTTTTAGGGTGGTAGATCGTAATTAATAATGTTGTAAAAGATTAGTGTGGATTCAGGAATGAGAAGAAAAATATTTTTAAGCTTTTGGAGATTTCTAAAATCGTGTGTGTTTTTTGGAGGGATTTTGGCCTCTTGCAACTAGATCCGATCAATATCTCTATCCTTATCACACCCATATCCCTATAGCATATCATGGTTCAAGAAATGAAATGAGGTAACCATAGATAAAATATTGCTAACGAAGTTTTTGATTTGGAATACCTATAAGTTTAATGTGTGGTGTGATGTTATCTTGATGGATGTATGTCATATATTATTGATGAGGACTTGACAATATGATAGAAAGGTTACGCATCATGGAGGGAAGAATACTTATACATTGTTGGAAGGATGGAGTAAATATGTTCTTGTTACCCTTCACTAAGAAGAGAAGAGTGAGGTATTTTTGGCTACAAAGGAGTTTGTTGTAGAAATGGAAGAAGTTGGTTGGTGTTATGCATGGATGGTAAATAAGGTGGAACTAGAGGCCTTTGATATACATGTAACAACAACATAGGTGCTAAAATAATACACGAGATGTCATACAAAATGAGTTACCAAATGGGTTACCTCCGAAGAGGGATATACACACTGTATTGATTTGATCCCGTGGATTAGCCTTTCTCAATCAAGAAGCCTACAGGATGAGCCCAAAGACAGAGTGGGGAGCTAAATAGGAAAGTGATAGATATAGTACATAAAGGGATAGTGAGAGAAAGCATGAGTCCATGTGCAATTCCAAAACTATTGACTCCCAAAAAGGATGGAGACTAGAGAATTTATATGGACAATAGAGTAATAAATAAAATCACAATTAAGTATCAATTCCCAATTCCAAGATTGAACTATATGATGGACGTGCTTTAGCAGAACCCAATATTTTAGTAAGATTGACATTTGGAGTTGGTACTACCAAATCCAAATCTATGAAGGGTATGAATGGGAAACGCCTTTCAAAACAAAATATGGGTCGTATGAGAGGATGGTGATGCCAATTGGGTTATCTAATGCACCTAGTACATTCATGAGGTTGATGAACATAGTACTACAAGAATACAATGGTAAGTTGTTTGTTGTCTATTTTGATAATATTTTGATATTCAGTAGGACAATGGAAGAACACTTGTAGAATTTGAAATTGGTGTTAGAACTGTTACGAAAAGAGATTTTGTATGAAAACTTAAAGAAGTGTAGATTTCTTCAAAAGAGTAAATTTTTTTGGGGGTTTGTCATCTTAGAGGATGGAGTTAGGATGGATGAGGAAAAAGTGAATGCAATTTTGGAATGGCCTATTCCAAGGAATTTTACAAAGGTTCATAATTGTCATGGCTTGGAAACATTTTACAAGAAGTTAATCAGGAATTTTAGTATCATTTCTGCACCCATAACAGAGTGCATAAAGGGAAAGAAGTTTGTATGGACAAAGGTAGCAACATATAGTTTTGAATTGTTGAAGAATAAAGTGTTAGAGGCGCATGTTTTGGTATTGCCAAATTTTAGCAAGGTCTTTGATGTTTATTATGATGTCTCACATGTCGGGATTAGAGTTGTACTAAGTCAAGAAGGACGGAATATAGCATTCTTTAGTGAAAATCTAAATGACATTATGAGGAAATATTCTACCTATGATGTGGAATTTTATGTTATTGTTCAAGCATTAAGGCATTGGAGACATTACTTGGTAGCTAAGGAATTTGTACTCTTTACTGACCATGAAGCATTGAGGTATGTAAACACACAGAAGAAGATAAATAGTGGCCAAGAGTGCCCATGAGGGACAGGGAGCTCTTGGGCGCTCTCCTAATCTAGGCACTAGTGTCTAAGGCCATATGAGATAAATCAATAAAGTTCCTAGTAGAGTCATAAGATATGTAAAGCTAGTAAAATTGCAAGAGATAAAACAAAAGGCCCAAAGATAAGTTGTCAATCACTAGTTTTCTTGCTTAGGAATAATGTATACATTAGTATGCTTTAAGACCTAGAAATGTACCCAAGCGCATATATTTTTTGTCCGCAGAGTTCTAAATGGGAAATAGTGGTTATGGTTGACACACACAATAGATTGTAATTGTCGATCTTAATGGTTGTTGAATGATCCGATACATTTTTGAATGCCATATCAACTAGTTGGACTATTGACTGTAGAATGGTGTAAAAATGATAATGATAAAATAGAATCCTTTGATATACCAAATGCATTCATGTACAAAACATAGTTGCCCGATGCACGAAACCAAAGTACAAGTAAAATTAATCATATTTGAAGCTACACAATTCATGACCTTCTTCATATGACCATGGGGGAGATAAATCATGCTCTCTAACTTGGGGAATGGTTAGAAATAGCCCAACACAAGAATTCCATATCTCCTCCTACTACTTCATTGTTTGTAAATGTGTATATGCTACACCTACTACTTTGATATTTGCTTATGGTATCCTTCTTGTAATGTTTCAATCTTTCAAGTCTAAGTTCATCAACGCATCCCTATCAGCGTCTCCATCGCACCACTCACGTGTAATTTCTAGTTTATATTTTGTAAAGAACGATCGATGTTTCTCATAAATCATGGTCCATACAATTTAAAGGTCTGAAACATGAAAAATTATCACATAAATATGAGGTTTAGCCATATAAATTAGAAATTGGAAATTAGAACAAGAATATTTTATGCTTCTATAATTGTAGTTCCTCATTATCACACCCTCTATGAATTTAGCAATAAAGCCCTCCACACATGAAATTTTGGGAAGTGTCAAAATTTGAGCATGAGTGTGCCATGGGAGACCATTTGACCATGACATTACCCGAACTACATAACAATGTAAACTTTAATATCATTTTCATGCCACAATGCACCATCGTACATGTATGCCCTAATAGAAGATATATCATACATACATAGGGGTTCCATTGAAAATTCACATAAATATTGCAAATAAATAAATATGATGCACATTATTTACCATCAGATGCTACCATGTAGTACATTTTGTAAAGCATCACAAAGAAAAACTCACATGTCATGGGTTTGAATCTGCATGATATAGATTCTAAGCAGTGTACTTTTTGAGGTAAACATTGTGTGTTTACCATTTTTTGCAAAATTCTAAGTTCGTAAAAATGAAATGGATGCATGTGTTATATGGGGTATTCTATGGGAATAGGTGCATCCTTACACCAAAATAACCATTGTCATTATCATCCACCATGTTGACATCACATGTTCGTGACATTTAAATTTTAAAGTTTACCTTTACCATTAGTAGGACTAAAAAACAAATGTAAAAAACTAAGTTAACAATGTAACAAACGTGTGGATGTTTATACTTTATGGTATATTTATGTCATAGGTATTTCATAGCCGTTTCCCTAATTTTCATCATGCTTCACGTGTCTTTTCCCGAACATCATTTTAGCTTCTAGGTTGGTGGCAAATAGAGGTAATTAGGAATTAATAATATTGCCACTATATTTTTATTGAAAAGTGCACTTTTATATATAACCAAGATATATACAATGCTAATCCTATAAAAACTAAGTGGAGAAATTCACGTCCTAAAATGCCAAACATATTAAGCCAAATAGGCCTCGAGAAAGAGGCCATCTTACATCAAAACCACTATAAAAGTGTGATAATAAAACCAAAAAAAGGGTGAGAAAAAAAGGAGCCCAAAAATTAGGTTGCGAGACACAAACATGGAGGACAGAGGAGGAGGAAAAGGGTTGTTGTCCTTGTCACCCCACCCAGAACCAAAAGGGTGAGCTCGGTTTGGGAAGGTCTCCCACCCACCTTATTTTGTTGTTGTAAATATTATTCAAAACATGACCAAGAGGGGAAATGGCAAGATTCAGTCATGGGAATTTTCCCTGCTGATGTGGCATTCTAGTCGCTTCCATGAGAGTCGCCGAGATGACCAAATACCCTACTATGAGCAAGGGAATAGGGACAAGAGTGAGGAGACCATCTTCAGCGAGGAGAGGATCTTTATCATCTCTGAGAGCACTCTATTTGAAACCTCAACCCTAGGGTAGAGGAGGACAAAGGGAGAAGATGAGGAAACAAGCGGTGATGAGAAAGAGCATCTAGAGGTAAACACCCGACCACATAGGGGAGGTAACCTAGTGGTCAAAAACATTTGGAGGTGCTTGAGCTCTAGTTGAAATTTATCGGCCTGGTTCTGAATATGAAATGTTACAGTGGAAATAACAGTCACTTTATTAGTAATAGAAAAAAATATTTTTATAGGAGCATCATTGAAAATTGCATTATTTTTTTCTTTCCAAAGATGAAAAATAATTTGAATTTTGAAGATGTGACAAAAAATTTTGTAAATGACATGTAATAAGGTCGAGTCCCCTAAGAGAATCATTTTCTAAATAAATAATTCTGAAGAGAAGGGATGGAACAGGTACGGATCCACTTCCATGTCAATTGAGCCCGAGTGAGAAACCAAAAAATATGCTTGATAGACTTTGGTTGATGGCGACCGAGTAGGTGGGGATAAGACCCATATGATTCGATACCCACCTTGAATACCTTGGTGTAAAATGACGCAAAAATGAATTTTTGTATTTGAAAAGAACACTTCAAATTCCCTAAAACTAACATTTACAAAAAGAATCTTGGGAGGTAATATTTCAGTGGTGATTAAGAGTGTCAGTGGGCACCGATTGCAGAGCCAATAAGGAGTACCCCAAATGGGAATTTTAATGGCGGAAGGAATAACAATGGACGGTTGCAATCCCACCACCACATAACACTAGAAGTTACCCCAATCTTATGCACACGTTCTTCGGTATGTAAGCAATGATTTTGCTAATTGGTTCTATGTCTTGATGTTAAAGCTTGAATTTAGTAGCAAGTACACCCCAGAAAGCCAAGATCTGGAGTTTCTGCAAAATAAATCACCCACCACCTTGATCCCTTTTCTAAAAAATTGAATAGCTTTAGCCCAAATATCCAACACAAGAGGATCCTTATGAATAGTGAGAATATAAGACTACTAGAGATAGTTTGAATTAATAGAAAGACCATATCTGAAACCATCTCCCTTCCAAACTAGGTGTGATTTAAGAATCTCCCAGATTTCCAAATGCTTTTGGCAATGAAGGTGCCCCCAATTTTAACTAAAAGAGAAGAAGTGATTGGAATTTTAGACCTTTCCAGCTTGCCTACGCAAAGGATATCCTTGAAAAATGTAATGTTGTAGCATAATCTTCCAAGCCTTATTACCTTCAAGGATACAGATTAACCACTTGACATGGAGAGCACATCCTTAGAGTTTCATATCAATAAAACCCAGCCCCCATCTTCTTTGGACCAACAAAAATATCCTAAGCAACAAAAGGTGGAACCCCTTATTCCCCTCGAGTTATCCCACGTAAAGTTGCATAGCATCTTCTCAAGTTGGCATATTTAAAACATGAGTAGTACAAAACACCTTGGAGCATATTTAAAAAATTCTGCGAAAGAAATAGGCATGGTAATCCAATATGATATCTTACGCTCAACCCTTTAAACCACATAATTCCATAGTTGCACGTAGTGGCCTAATAGGAAAAGGGAATTCCAAGAAACTTGAAATGAACACCTAGATGAATCCACTACGTGCCTTCCAACTAAGAAGGAATAGAGACTGGGACCAGGGCTCATTTTAAGACCCCCCTTCTGAAAATTTATTATAGAGTGGGTGGTGAATCTCCGAAATGGACTTTCAAAATGATGGCGAATATCTAAAAAATCAATTCATGGAAAAGGTGATTTGTAGGGTGTTTTTTCATATGATTTCATATAGTTGGATCGGTGTTAGATGGACATTTATTTTTCATTATATGGAATTACGATTCATACGACGCATCCTTATTGGTCATTCATCTAGCTTTGCATTGGATAAAAGACCATTATAGTATCCTCATGGAGAAACACCAATCTAAGATCTTCTCAGAATTAGTTGCAGTTAGTTCCATGGCATGGAGAAAAATTAGACGATTCTGTCGATATCTCGTTTGCAGGAAACGGAGCTCGTATGCAAAAGTTATGGCTCGCTGAAATTTTTGGGTAACTGGCAAATTTTGGGGATTGTGCACAGGTTGAACACGTGCACGCTCGTCAAGTGGACCAATGAAAATATGACACGTGGAAATATGGAAAATAAATAAATAACAATATTAAAAATTTAGCCACACCCATTTATTACTCCACATTGGCCACATTATTTAATTTCCAATTAAATTTGCCAACTATTATCCTTATATTTCAACGCACATTTTCCAAACAGCCATTTATTAAAATATCCATGCACAAATACCTGCCATGTCACACCCCTTATCTCTCCAATCACCCACATTGAGTGCCCCATCCTTGGGGATAAGATAGCTCTTAAGCTATTAACAACATACAACAACCACCTATATAAATGCCTTCCTATTTTCACGCCCAACAAATGTGGGATCTTATCCCTATGGAAAATGCACCCCACATGGAGTGGGATTTGAACTTGGTCTGCTTGGGTAAAGGATAAGCACCCAACCATTGTACCCGGAGCTGTGAAGTGTTATAAAAGGAGCTATGTTTTATTAGTATAAACACGAGAAAGTGACTGTGTTATTGTTTTGCTCATAACTTGAGCTAGAGATGGAATTTTGAGATGAAGTAAAAAGTGACTCCTATTATTTTTGGCAGAGGAACGTGATGAGAAGATCATATTATTGTATAAATATTTGTAAAGATTTATTTTCAATATTTTAATAGATCGGTCCCATTCAACCGACCCGAGAGATGTAGGCCACAAGTGCCGAACTCCGTTATCAATTCTTGTGTCAAATTGCTGGTGATTCATCTCTTTATTTTCTATTTTTACACAGTAATTTTAGTTTTAATTCTTTTATTAAAAATACAAAAGGATATAATAGTCAATTTTTATATCAAAAATCAATACAAAGAAAAGTTAAGTGTGTGCACAATTGCTAGTTAAAATTGATTTTTAGATCACTGGTATCAGAGCTGGTTTTGACTGATTTTTAGTTCAGATTAACATGTTTTGGATTGCAAGTTGTGTGTTGGATGTTAACAAGGTCTTGATCTAAGAAGGGTGAAGGAGATTTAGTTGAAGGAGATCCCAAAATTGGTACCAGACGATCTCAAAGTCCTACAATGGTGGATCGAGAGGAAGAAAACTTTCATCAATCATTCCTATAGATGAAGGAAATGGTGGAAGAAATGTACCAAGATAGACAAAGGGAAAAGGGAACTAGAGAAGGTAAGAAAGAAGAAAGCTCTAGTTCTGATAATCCTAAAAGAGACCCTTTGAAATCTGATTTTCCTTCATTAAAGTTAGATATCAAGTTTGAATTGCCTATGTATACTAGAGAGCTAAATGCAGAGAAGTTGGATAACTGGGTCAAGCAGATAGAAGTATATTACAGGGTTCAGAGAATTGTTGATGATGAAGCAAATATTCATCTGGAAACTCTTCGGATGGGTGGCATAACACTCATTTTGTGGGAGAGTAAGCTTCAAGAAGTGGAAGAAACCAAAGGTATAGAAATCACTTCTTGGTCTGAATTTGTTTCAAATCTTAGGCAACAATTTTATCCTCTTGGTTATAAGCAACAAGCTATGATGGATTGGAAAACATTAAGACAAAGTAAGGGACAAAGTGTTCAAGAATACACACAGAATTTAGGAAAAGGGCTCTAATTTTGGGAATTTCCCTAAACACAGAAGAAACACTGCTTAAATATATTGGTGGATTGCATAGTTATCTAAGGCATATGATACTTGTTTTAGGTCCTACTAATCTTGATGCAGTATGTGTTCAAGCAACCCATTTGGAAGCACGAGGGAAAATGACAAAGGAGTCCTCTTTCTCTTCTTTTAATCAAAAGAACAAGCAATCTAAAGGAAAAGGTTCAAAAGAACAAGGAAAAGGAAAGGGTAAGCATAAGACAAACTCTACTGTTAAGAAGGAAGATGAAAAACCATTTTGTAATCATTGTAAAAAGAACCATGATGAGTCTAAATGTTGGAAATTACATCCTGAATTGAAACCTAAATGGATGGTTAAGAAAGGAAAGGAAAAGAAAACAAACACTGTAGTTCATGATCTTGGGTCAGATTCAGGTGATGAAACCAAGATCACAGCTATGAGTTTTCAAGGTAAATCAAAACTTTCAATTTCCAACAATAGTACTACAAATGTTGCATCTTCTTCTAGTAAACAAACTATACATGATGATAAGAAAAGGAATGAGCTTTTCCACATTAGAGTGATTTCAAAACATACAAAAATTGATACTCTTTTTTATAGTGGATCTCAAGCTAATCTAATTTCTGAGGAGGTTGTAAAGAAATTAGGACTCAAAACTAATCCACATCCTAAGCCTTATCCTTTGGGTTGGGTTTGTGATGATGCAAAACTACAGGTAACTAAAACTTGTACTTTCATATTTTCCATTACAGACAAGTTTATAGATGAGGTTGAATTGGATGTAGTTCCTTTGGATATTTGTGGGGTGGTTTTGGGAAGTCCTTATTTGTATGATCGTAAAGAAATCTTCTATAGGGAAGAAAATAAATATTTTCTTGTAAAGGATGGAATTGAGTTTATTGTTAGAGCTCACCGTGAAAAGAATAATCTATCCTTGGTAACTACAGGTCAAATGAAAAGGCTGGTAAATTCAAGCAAAAGTTTTGTGCTCATGGTGGTCAAAGCCAAAGAGAAAGAACATGAGATGGCTTTTGAGACTTGTGATCTGAAACATAAGGATGAATTAGTAAAAATTGTTTCTGATTTTGATGATGTTTTTCAGGATCCACAAGGTCTACCTCCCAAAAGAGGGGTTCAACATGAGATACAGTTGCTTCAGATGCACCTCTTCCCAATATCGAATGTACAGGTTGTCAGTAGTAGAGAATGAGGAAATCAAGAGATAGGTAATGGAACTTTTGGCTCAAGGTATAATTCATCCAAGTACATCCCCATGTGGTTCACCAATTATTTTGGTTCCTAAGAAGGATGGCACTTGGAGAATGTGTGTTGATTTCCGTGCTTTAAACAAGATTACTATAAAGAATCGTTACCCTCTTCCTAGAATAGATGATTTACTGGATCAATTAAAGAGTGCAATTTATTTCACTAAGTTAGACTTAAGAAGTGGTTATCACCAAGTAAGAATTACAGAAGGTGATGTTTGGAAAACTACTTTTAAAATGAAACAGGATTGTTTGAATGGTTAGTGATGCCTTTTGGTTTGTGCAATGCACCGGAAGAACATTCATGAGAGTTATGAATGATATCTTTAGACCATTCATTGATAATTTTGTTATTGTCTACTTAGATGATATTCTTATTTTCAGTAAATCATGGGATGAACATGTTAAACACATCCAAAAAGTCTTAGATGCACTAAGGAGAGAGAAATTGTATTTGAAGATGTCAAAATGTGAATTTGGAAAAACATCTTTAATTTACTTGGGTTATATTGTAGGAAATGGTGAATTGAGAATTGATCCTGCAAAAATAGAGGTTATTGTGAAATGGCCTAGACCCACTAATGTGACAGAAGTTAGGATTTTTCTAGGTGCAGTTCAATACTGGAGAAAATTTATTGCTAACTTCTCATATATTACATCTCCTTTGCATGCTTTGACAAGTATTAAACAGTCTTTTAGTGGGGAGGAAAGAAATAGAAAGCCTTTGATACACTAAAGAGAAGATAAGTACCGCTCCGATCTTGGCACTTCTAGATTTGTAGCATTCATTTGAGATTGAGACAGATGCTAGTGACTACGCAATGGGGGTAGTTTTGATGCAGAACAAATGACCAGTGTGTTACCATTCAGAAACCTTTACAAGTGCGGTAAGAAACTATCCAACTTATGATAAAGAGTTGTATGCTTTGGTTCAAAGTGTTAAAAAGTGGAAGCATTATTTAATGGGAAAAGAAAAAATTATACATACCGACCATCAACCACTTCAGTACTTACAAACACAAACCAAATTGCAGCAATCTAGACATTTCAGGTGGATGGGATTTTTGCAACAATTTCATCTTGTAATAAGGTATAAAAAAGGTATTCAAAACAAGGTTGCCGATATGTTATCTAGACCACCAGTGGTAGTAGCATCTATCCTTTTACAACGCATAGTTCTTTGGCTCATGTTAGTTACAAGGAACAATATGTTAATGATGTTGATTTTAGAGAAGTGTATGAGGATCTAGTAAGTGGGAAACAAGTAGGAGAAAAAGATTATCATTTACATGAAGGATTGTTATATCATTCTGGTAAACTTTGTATTCTAGAAAATGAACGTGTGCATATGATTAGGGAAGCACATACTTCTCTTATTTCGGGGCATTTTGGTGTTAGTAAGACAATTGCACATTTACAAAAATATTGTTATTGGCCTAGAATGCATGAACATGTAAACAGTATATTAAGGGATGTGTTCTTTGTGCCACAAGCAAGCCAAGTAATAGGAAATTAGGACTTTACACTCCTCTTCCTATTCCGACAAGGCCTTGGGAAAGTGTTTCCATGGACTTTGTAGGAGGCTTGCCCATGACACGAAAGAAACATGATTACTTATATGTGGTAGTGGACAGATTTAGCAAAATGTGTGTGTTGGTTCCATGTACTAAATAAATAACTGGTGAGGAACTGCACATTTTTTTTTCAGTTTGTTTGGGTTCATTTTGGTTTACCTACTTCAATTATATCTGATCGGGATTCTAGATTTCTTGGGGAATTTTGGTCAACATTGTGGGGGTTAATGGACACAAAACTGAAAAAGAGCACTGCTTTTCATCCACAGACTGATGGTCAAACAGAGGTTGTAAACCGCACAATAGTACATTTTCTTAGGGGCTATTGTGGCAAACATCCTAAGTTATGGGATGAACATTTATATTATGTGCAACATGCTTATAATCGTGCCTTACATTCTTCTACTTTGAAGTCTCCATTTGAGACTTGTTTTGGATATCTAGCCTAATTCTCCTTTAGATGTATATTATGGACATGAAACTGTTGTTAATGGTTCAAGTGATTCTGACAGGGCTAAAATATTTGTTCAGAGAATTCAACAGGTTCATCAGTATGTCCATGAACAATTGGAGAAAATTCAGGCTAAGTACAAAGCCAGGCATGATAAACATAGAACTGATCACAAGTTCAAAGTTGGTGATTCAATTTGGCTTCACATCAGCAGGGAAAGACTAACATGTGAAGGTAAAAAATTGAAACCTATACGGTATGGTCCATTCCAAATATTGGAAAAAATGGTAACAAACGCTTTCCAATTAGATTTACCTCCATATATGCAAATCTACTCAGTTGTAAATGTTGAGAATTTAAGATTGTATGAACCGCCTATGATTGTTGATCATGATGATGCTAACATAATGCCTTCCATTGATGATTTTGCTCCTGAGTATCTTGATGAGTTACAGGAAGACATCATTTTGGATAGGAAGGTCAAAACTTTGTGAAGGGGTGATATTGAGTATCTTCGTGTTGGGTTTAAAGGCATTCATCCGAACAAGGCTAAATGGATGGAAACGGAAAGGTGAGGGAGAAATACCCTCACCTATTCACCAATTAAGTTGACTTTTGGGGTCCAAAAGTTTCTCAGTGGGGAGGAATGATCCAGAGGATCCTCATGGAGAAACAATAATCTAAGATCTTCTCAGAATCAGTTGCAGTCAGTTCCATGGCATGGATAAAAATTAGACGATTTCGTCGATATCTCATTTGTAGGAAACGAGCTCATATGCAAAAGTTATGGCTCGCTGAAATTTTCGGGTAACTGGCAAATTTTGGGGATTGTGCACAGGTTGAACACGTGCATGCTCATCAAGTGGACCAATGAAAATATGACACATGGCAATATGGAAAATAAATAAATAATAATATTAAAAATTTAGCCACACCCATTTATTACTCCACATTATTTAATTTCCAATTAAATTTGCCAACTATTATCCTTATATTTCAACGGACATTTTCCAAACAGCCATTTATTAAAATATCCATGCACAAATACCTGCCATGTCACACCCCTTATCTCTCCAATCACCCACATTGAGCGCCCCATCCTTGGGGATAAGATAGCTCTTAAGCTATTAACAACATACAACAACCACCTATATAAATGCCTTCCTATTTTCACGCCCAACAAATGTGGGATCTTATCCCTATGGAAAATGCACCCCACATGGAGTGGGATTTGAACCTGGGCCACTTGGGTAAAAGGATAAGCGCCCAACCATTGTACCCAGAGCTATGAAGTGTTATAAAAGGAGCTATGTTTTATTAGTATAGACACGAGAAAGTGATTGTGTTATTGTTTTGCTCATAACTTGAGCTAGAGATGGAATTTTGAGATGAAGTAAAAAGTGAATCCTATTATTTTTGGTAGAGGAACGTGATGAGAAGATCATATTCTTGTATAAATATTTGTAAATATTTATTTTCAAGATTTTAATAGATCGGTCCCATTCAACCGACCCAGAGACATAGGCCACAAGTGTCAAACTCCATTATCAATTCTTGTGTCAAATTGTTGGTGATTCATCTATTTATTTTTTGTTTTTACATAGTACTTTCAGTTTTAAAAAGGATATAATAGTCAATTTTTATATCAAAAATCAATTTTAATTGTGCACAATTTTATTAAAATTTGTTTTTAGATCAAATCTCTTGGATATAATAGTGATGTTAAGATGATTTTTATATCACCTATAAATAGACATATAAAATGTGACTATTGGGGGCATTGTCCTTAAACCCTTTCCAAGGTGCGCGACTCTTGGATCCCTCATCGGGGGATAGGCCCACCG
Source organism: Taxus wallichiana var. yunnanensis (assembly GCA_018340775.1). Taxonomy (NCBI): domain Eukaryota; kingdom Viridiplantae; phylum Streptophyta; class Pinopsida; order Cupressales; family Taxaceae; genus Taxus; species Taxus wallichiana. The sequence continues at coordinate 577,189,161 of CM031241.1, read as the reverse complement.
GACCTCGCAAGGGGGTACCCCTTGCAACCCATGGGGTATGTATTATGCATCGAGATCACCATTTCCAAAATCCTTAATATTCACAAGTTTACAAAAATTTCCACTAAAATTTTCTTTGATTAAGACTACCGATAACACTAGTTTTTCTCACATTGAATGGAGGAACTAGAAGCCGAGAAAAAAAATCAAGAAAATCCAAAGCATTTTGAATATATTGTTCTTCCTTTAGGAGTTTGAGGAAATAATCATCCACGAAGTGACCTTTGATGAGTTATTAATCCAATGTGGGCAGCAAGCTCCTTTTAATCAAGCCTTGAGATGCACATTGATCTATTAGATAGCATTTTGAATAGATTGTTCTTCCTCCGGAGTTTGAGGAAATAATCATCCACGAAGTGACCTTTGATGAGTTGTTGATCCAAGGTGGGCAAAGAAGCTCCTTTTAATCAAACCTTGAGATGGACATTGACTAGTAGATGTTATCCAATTTTTCCCCTCGGAAAAATTGATCAAACAAGATCTTACATAAGAGAGATGGAGCGGTTGGTTCGGTCATACGAGCTCACATTTGATTTTGAAAATCAAGTTACATGTGAGATCGTCAATGAAATGTAAGGCTTTGGAAAATAAATGGCCGAGCAAATGGCGAAGAAGATCAGAGCTCGGGAGGAAAACAATGGAGAAAGGATCGAAGTTTTTATTTTTGCATTTTTGGCACTTTGGAGAAAAGTAGGCAAAAAATGGGTGGGCAATGTCAAACTGAAACCCAAATCCCAAAAGTCTAAATTTTGGACTTTCAGATTTCGGGGTTTCGGAACTCTCAGGCGCGAAGTTGGAAAATTGGCCATCAATGATTGAAATCTCGATGTCCGAAATTCTAAATTTTAGACTTTTAGGATTTCAGGGTTTTAGAGACCTCGGGAAGTGAGCCAAAAATGGAGCAGAAATGTCTAAAATCCCAAAGTCTAAAAGTATGAAATTTAGAATTTCGAGGTTTTAGGAATTTTGAGAATCGTGCCAAAAAAGTAGCAAGTAAAACCCTGAAATCCTGAAAGTTTGAAGTCCAAAATTTTGGACTTCAGAGTTTCAGGGTTTCAAACTTTGGAGTTTCGGAACTCTCAGGCCCCAAAACATGAAAATCACCCCTCAATGTCTGAAATCCCAAATTCCCAAAGTCCAAATTTTCAAACTTTCATGTTTCAAAGTTTCGAAACTCTCCGCCATTTTTACAGAATTACACCTCGACCTTCAGATGGCAATAAATTTTTACTGGGAGCTCAAATTTGCACAAGAAAGGACTTTTTGGAAATCTCTTGGCGTCTGCTACGTAACTAAGAATGGATATCTTTAAATTAGTGGGACTAAGTTCTTAAAAATGAAAAATACAGTTCACCATTTTTTGAGGTGTCCCAAGTTTCTCACCTACCACCATAATGAAGGTATGGGCTTCCTTCTTGCCCAACAAGGCATGGTACATGGAGGTATGGGTTTTGTCATGGCACCCATCACTATTGCAGAAGAATTCAATGCATTTAGGGGTGGTTAAAGCTAGATTTCAAATTTCTTCTATCTCCTTCTCTCATTCTTCCTATATATTGTAAGGAGGGGAATTTTTCTAAAGGTTGGACATTTTGGCTTTGCACCCTCCCTTCTCCTCTTGTCTGTAAGTGGATTTGTGGAGTTCAAACCTCCCATCTAAACTGTAAATTCAATCTTTCCTCTTGGCCATTGTAATGGACTGTATCAAATTCTCGAGTAAAAAAATAAGTCTGTGGATGATTTCAACCCTCTCTTGTGTTCATTGCATCCTCCTGATCTCTCATTGCAATTTTGGTTAACTATGTAAGGTGGTTGTAGTACATGTTTTATGGTTTGTGTTTAATGTAAAAGCAGGTATTCAAAATTCCTTTAGTGCATCACCTCTATTAGAATAGGTTTAATTTCTTGCATCTTCTTAACCCTATCTCCTTGGAAAGTTAGAGTAGATTTTAGGATAGATCCTCTACAATATGAATGTGTGCATCTGAATAGAGGAATAGGAACGGCCTTCATCCAGAGAGCTTTTCCAATTTCAAAGTCCCACACTTTGGTAAAAGCTCCATGTTATGCAATCACACTGAGAGTTTCAACCCATCGAGTTGCAGACATTCAGGGGTGTTGTGATTACGCATCAATAGTAGATGCACATAAAGTGAATGGGCTAATGGACACCCTTTTCTAATGGATCTAAATAAACTAAAATTAGAGGATTGATTCTCATTATAGTGATGTAGGCCCCATCATTTTTAAAGAGAATATACACAGTATGAATAAATCTCATCCCAAAACCAAGAGCTTGAAGCATATCTAGAATGAAATACAATTCAATTCAATCATAAGATTTGGCATAGTGAATTTTTATATATATTCAATCACTTTCCATCCCTTCCCAAATAACAAATATATTATCTAAAATGTACATGTGCTTGATGAAACTAGTATGCTTGCTTCAAACAATAAGAGGAAGGAGATTGGCAACCATGTTAGACAAAGCTTTAGCAATAATTTTGTAAGACATATTAAGTAAAGTGATGGGTCTCCAATTGGAAATTTTTTCAGGGTCTCCAGACTTAGGGATAAACTTGATGTTACCTTGGTTAATCAGTTCACCCAAAGAGTTGGAATCTAAAGATTCAAGGTACATATTATGCAGATAAGCCCCCAAGGTGTCCCATAAGGTCTAATAGAATTGAGAGGGGAAGCCATCAATACCTATATATTTATCAATAGCCATTTAAAATCCAAATCCCTTGAAATCATGTTGAATCAATGAGGTCACAACCATTGGAAACACCATGTCCTCAAGATTGGGGAAGTGCAAAACCTCACTAAAGGAATTTTTTGTTTCATTTCAATAACGATGAAGATTGCAAAGCCATTTTCAACCACGGCCCCTGGATCATTCAAAACACACTCATGGTGTTATCTCACTAGACCAAGGATTTTTAGGTTACTTGATCAAGCTAAGTTGAAAATCCCATTATGGGTCAAATTTCCTAGTTTTTCTCCCCCTTGTGGGGATTTCTCGAACACTTAATAAAACCCTTTGGTTGACTTATATTTTTGGAGAATCCAAAAAAATTAATGCTCTCCCTCAAAATGTGTTTTCATTGATGTGGACTTATCCAAAGACCTTAAAGACTCCATTGATATTCAAGTTAGAGATATTTATTTCTTTCAACATGTCCTTTATATTAACTTACCTAATACTTATTTTTTTGTTTCCAAGACTCTAACCATATGATTCTTGAATTTCCTTTCATGGTCGAATCATGCCTGTATCATGAGAAAATGTTCAAACGCATTCCAAATCTCATTCCTCTACCGATGGGTGGACCAAGGTAACCAACAAAAGGGTGCCTCTTATGGTCTTGCAAAACCCTCACTTCTTCCAACCACCCCATCTCTATTAATGGAGCCAACTCCTCTACTACTCCCGCTAAACAAGTTATGCATTTTCTTCCCATAGCCATTACATCTCTCTCCCACTCTTCACTAGATGCCTCTATGATTGTACCTACAAAATCTCCAACTCCTTCAATTTCCTTACCGAGCTCTAGTTTTTAGAAGTTCTATTCATGGAGGAAAGTCATCTCTTTTTCTCCGTAAAGCTCATCTTAGTCACTTTCATAGCCCCGCACCGGTAGAATGTTGTGAATTTGTGCACTAAAAACACAAACGGTGATTGGTGACAGATGTTTTTCATGTCACTTCATCTCACAACTAGTTTTCTGCCCTCTCCAATCTTGATGATGAGGGATCCATGTACCTCAATTCAATCCAATGATTGTGTACTCTTGGAATATATGTGGCCTTACTGAACCCACCTAGAGATATCTGGTCAGGGAAAATTGTCTACACTTTAAGCATATGTGTGTTTTGTGTCTGCAAGAAGTTAAACTCGTAGGATTTTTACTTCATTCTGTTGCTCACACCATCTAGCCCAATGTTATTTTCCACACATCTAATCACGACCCTGGACATGGAGGGGTCATGACCTTGATTTCCCCTAACCTTTCTCAACATGTGATCTCATGGGGCTCTAACCCCACTCATCAAATGTTTTGGACCCTCTTCGATTTTGATGGGCATATCCTGGGTTTAGCCAACATTTATGTGTCTAACGATGTGGTTGAAAGGGATCTATTATATTGATGGATTGCTAACTCTTTGCCTAATTCTCTTTGGATTTTGTGGGGATTTTAATATGATTAAGTACCCAGATGATAAGGTTGTTTTTTTCCCATGCGGTGGTGTATGGGAGAATGGGAGGACTAGTTCTATATGAGGCACAAGCTCAGAATTTTGACCCTAACATCCCCTATAAGGATAGTTCAAATTCCGTTTAGTTTACTTGGTCCAATTTTCAACAGGTCGAATAAGATTACACAATGTCTAGATTTTTCCTTATGTTGAGTCAATACTTCTTCTATCTTTCCCCATTTAAGGCAAGCCTATTGCGAGTTAATGATAATGTTATCTTATTTAATCATTCCCCCATTTTATTTAACATTTATTGGACCAAATATACAAAAATACATGGTTAGCTCTCAATTTTTATTAAACCAAGACACACACAAACAAATGGTTAGGACAAACAAGTGTTAGTACGAACAATCATGCATGTAGAAGACAATTGTAAGCTACCAAAACAATGTGTAAGCTATAATACAAGTAAAAACATAAGAATCCAATCATAAACCATGAAAAACAAGTTGCAAACATGGGACACAACTCATGATGTCCCAAGACACTCAATGTCATAGTGGTCGCAGACAAACAAATAAGTGTGCACACTAAACAAAGGGAAAATATTACATACAATAGCAAACAATGACAAGCAAGTATAAACAAACATATAACCATGATAGCAAGTAATCCTATAAAAATGTTCCACATGAAGTAAGTACTGTTAGCATGTTGGAAAGATAACCCATATGTCAAAATCATGTATAACCAATAAATTAGTGTGCTATGAAACAAAATGAAACAATAGTACATGTAGTATATGAATGTGGATGCCCCCAATAACCGTTGTGGGACTGGTAGTAGCCAAGCATCCATGTTACATGTAATAGACTTATATCTGGGATCACAACTAGAAAAGGATGTGAACTCCCATGTGTGTATGGTAAATAGAATGACATATAAGAGACCTATCTAACATGTGTAATAAGATGTACATGAAAAAGTAGATGTACGTAAGATTAAACACCACCAAGATATGTCGTATGTTGTGGATGGATGGAATATGCATAATGGATGATAGGAGATACATGCCCCCCAATTTAATGGAATTTTATGCAATGAGGTTCATTTTGTATGCCCCCTCAGCAGTCAAGAATGAACCATAAACGAGAGTGTGTCATTGGGAAATGGTCGAGCTATGTGTCGTGTGTAGCGCGTTGTGGTGAGTGTATGTGTGGTGATGGTATGCAATCTAAAGATTATTTATGCATCGCCCTATAGCCAAAGTGTATATCACAACAAGGTTATCGAAGAAGTGATGATGTATCCTAAAGCGTATATCACTACAAGATGAATGGAGGGAGTGGTGATGTAGCCTAAAGTTTATATCACTACAAGATGATAGAATAGGTGACCATTTATCCTATAGTGTATGTCACTAACATAGGAATGTCACAATGAGAGAAGGTTGAATGATGAATGTGTGAATTTGATGAGGTCCATTTGTGATGTATACCCTTAATAGTCTAGCATGGACCATGAGACGAGTACATCATAGGGTAATGAGTGCAAAGACGTATTAGAATATGTAGTATATGTAATAATGAAAGACGACCATGTGATGTATAAAATGCGTAGTATGTGTAGTGATGATAAGATGTAGTGTGCGGTGTGTAAATACTAATATGCAGGGTGTGTAGTTCATGTTTGTATGTAGCCCTCAACAATCAATTGTGAACCAAAGCACAAGAGTGTGTCATCGAGTAATAACGATGCTAAAGTGTAGATGAGTATGCTTATGCTAGGAGGTGGATGTGTGATAACATGAATGCGAGAGATGTGTTGATACTAAAATGGGGGTGTGTGGATGTCATGCCCCCAAGTGTACAATATGAAGAATGTAACTATGTAATGTCATCTAGAAGATCGTCATTTTCAGGGTCAAAGTCAAATGGATAAGCATTAGAGAGCTAATAAGCTATGGTCTCAAGTTGATCACATAATGAGCCATTAAGATGCAAGTTATACATGCCTATAGCATACTCCTCATCAGTGAATGGAGGAAGTGGACAACTGTGTGCATACCAACGAATGAGATTTTGTGTATAACCAAGAAAGGAACTGTTGCAAATGAATACGTGACCAAAAGGCATGGGAAATGACATGTTTGTATGATCAAGATCTAGAGTACCCCTAATGTAATCAAGCCATGATTTTCCTAATATAATTGGTGCATATCTAGGATCACATGCAAGGAAGACCGTGAGATGAAATACATGTAGGCCATAAGTGGCAGTGATGTGAAAAAATCGATGATAAAGATGAGAAACATGTTGTGGATGGTAGAGGTCTGTAAAAAGAAAATTATAGGTGATTCATGCCCTCATGTGTACATACATTATCATTGTAAGTAGAATCAAATGGAATATGATCCCAATATGAATCATTCATGAAAAACGTATATGTGAAAAATGGGCATGCTAATGGAGGTTGTCCACATGAAGGTGTAAGATATTAAGTGACGTCGAAGAGTGGACAGGACCCCGATAGAGAATCATAGAAGTAGTAGTATCATGTGGTGTATAAGAGACTACATCTATCACACAAATAGCACCTTCAAAAGGTGGAAAATCAGGTGGTTCGTCCATAGATTGAGGATCATCGGTAGTATCAGTGTGTGGAATAGGGAGACTAGTATTAGGATCTCACCACAATATTGGAATGGGTAACGGTCACGAAAAATAGTATATTATACGTCATCATGGGTGAATTTGGCATAATGATGTACAATAGATGTGACGACTTGGATGGTATGGAGCCATGGTCTACTAAGCAAACAATTATAGGAGACAACAAAGTCAATGACAAAGAACACAAGATTGACGCTTTTGGCCCTACAATGAAAGGTAATGTAATGTGACCAACACATGGACAAACGAAGCATCATATGCATGCAGTGAAAGATAAGATGGACTAACATCACGAGCAAAAACACCTAGATTCTCAAGGAATGACATGGGACATAAGTTGATTTTAGATCCATTGTCAATTAAATTACGCTTAACACCTACATTGTGAATGTGACACATGATATGTAAAGGTGGGTCATTGTCAAAAGTGTTAACATCAGTGGTAGGAGTAGATTTGAATGATATGTGTTGATAAAATGCATCTACAAATGTCTGATATACTAAGTTAGGATGCATATCAACACAATGTGAGTAGTAGTTGTTAGAACTATAATATTAAGTGAATCATAATATTTAGTTTATATTTAAATAATATAGAATAACTTATATTCTTATTATTTAAATATAAACTATATATTAGGTGGTTAGTTATTTAATTAACTAACATTAATTAGGAGGTGTGCCCCATCACTTAAGAAGGTCATAACCCTTCGGGTTATTTAAATATGACCATAGGTCATATTCAGGATTAAATGGGGTGATCCTAGTAAATATATGGAGTAGAAGTAAGAAGGGACTTTTAACTGGACTCGATGTAAAAGTTTCTCATATAGTGGAAATAATTCTTTCCATGGTTTTTTACCCCATTGGGGTTTTCCACGTTAAACCTCATGTTATGGTGTTCTGTGTATTTAATTATTTATTTATTACTTTGTGCATATTTAAGTTTATGTTTATTAATTAATGTAAATAGATATGCATCCCCTCGTCCTGGCATGGTATCAGAGAGGATTAAATAATTTAATTTAATTCTAATGTTGCAACGGTTGGGAAGTTAGGTGGTTAGTTGGTTAGTATCTTATTTAACCCCCCCCTTCCCTCTCTGTATGGTAGGAATGAATGTGTGTGTCACAAGTGGAAACTTAATTGGAGATTTCAACCCACGCGTGAAAATATGGAACTCGAGAATTACTAGGGCCTGAAAATAAAGCTAAGGTTTGAATAAGTTTTGTGAAATATTTTTCTATAGTTTGTAAAAGTGTGCAAGTTAATTCGAGATATTAAAAGAGAGAGTTAAAAATTCAAGTGAAACCTAGTTCACAGAGGAGACAAGAATCCAAAAATAGGGTTTTCAAATTTTCTTATTGGTTGAATAAATCATCTTGTCCCCTGGTAATGTAAAATAATTACTTTCACTTTGAATTTCAAAAACATTCTCATGTCCTTTATGGACCCCCTTTAAAAATTGCACCTATAGTTTATAGTTAATATAAACTATATTTTTTATATACTATAGTTTAAAAACTTCTGTTGTTATAAACTATGTTTTATAAAAATAAAAATATATATTAAATTTATTGTATATAGTTTATATATTAAACCTAAACTATATTCTATAGTTTATATAAAACTAAACTTATATTAAAAACTATATAATTCCTAAACCTATCAATGTTGCCCGATTCATAAATAATATAAGAAAAAAAAATAAATAAACTTTATTATATATGTTGGGGTGGACCCCTTATAACCCCCACCCCCATTCACCTTTATGCCAAGTGGATGCTTTCGCTCCCCTATCTCCCACTCCACAACCTCTACATGTCCCTACAGTCCCCACCACCTGGCCACCTTCTGCTGACGGCCCCCACTCCTTCACCGTGTGAATAGGTTAGTCCCACATGGGGATGGCGGTGAACAGATAAGGCTTTATAATTTTTCCGCGGGACATTAGAATGTAGCTAAGGCCACATGGTAATCCCTTTTGTCATGATGCGCCTTCAATCAAAGAACACTAGGTTGGATTAAGGCCACGTAATGGCTTAGGTGGTGGGGGAGTTGACGACTCCTCGCTCAACTAATAAGAATTGTGGTTAATTAATAAATTTGGCTCGTGAGCCGGTTTGAAAACTTGATAGGTAGTATATGAATACATAAGCTTAGGTTATTAATATGGTTTGGCATATACATTCGGTTCATTGGAATTAATATAACTCAATGATAAACTCGCCTAGTTGGCTAGCCCAACTCGGTCAAGTTGATAGAGATTCAAACCAATATAGGAGCAAGAGCTCCCCAAATTTTTTATCATTATTTTTTTTTGGGAAAATTTAGGAACTATTGATTTTTTTTTTTTGAAAATATTAATTATAAAAGTTATTTACTTTTTGTGGAAAATTGTAAAACAATATAATCATTTTTTTGTTTAAAATGATATATTCTTACGATATGATGACTAGATTTTCGTCATCGTTTTGTTAGAAAACTAAAAAAATCACTTACATTTCAATTTATTTTTGATATCATACTAATGTATTCATGTATAGATTATCCAATTAAAAGAACCTCCTTTTTTGGCGCAAATTGATCGTATTTAGATCATGCGTGGATTAAAATGCAATAGGGGACTTCTATTAAAATCTTGTTTTAATCCTTATTAATTACTAATTTCTATTTACGCAAAAATGGGGTCTAATCAGTTTTCAATTGATAAATCTCAGATGTTGAATGGGAACAATTACAACATTTAGAAGATTCAATTGAAGGCGAATTCATGGCTCACAAACTATGGGCATGTGTTAATGGAACTGAGAGCTCTAACCGAAGACAAGCAACTTCGATAACGCAGATGGGTATCAACAAAAAGTACAAGAGGTGATGTCCATCATTTTACAAAGCGTACAAGATGATTTTCTACTTCATATCGAGAATCAAGAAAGTTTGAGTGAGGCTTGGGCTCAATTGGAATCGATGCATGAAGGTACGCATCTATCAAAAATTATTAAATTAATTTTAGAGCTTATGACAACTCCCATGAAGGGAGATGAAAAAGTGATAAATTATTTAGCAAAAATCAAAAATATTAAGTCATAGTTAGATGGATGTGGCAATAATTTAATTTAGGATAAATTACTTTATTTCATTATTCAATTGAATATTCATGAGAAATTTAGAAATTTCATTTCAATTTTGAATTCAAAATATCAAAAAAATAAGACATTCCAGATTTATAAACCCTTAGTGATCTCCTCATACAGGAAGAACAAGTAATGTCAAATTTTGATTCTAAGGAGAATGTCACTCAGGCACTTCTCGCTCAGAAATCAAAAGGTAAAACCTCTAGATTCAACAAAACCAAAAGCCAACTTTAAACCTCCTAGCAAAGATAAGAAACCTGGAAATCTAAGATTTAAATTTGATGGTAAATGTCATTATTGTGGTAAATTTTTCCACAAGAAAGAGGATTGTAAATTTAAAAATAATAAGTCAAATTTCAAAAATCAAAAGGGTAACAAATCTGTCAAAACCAAAACAAGAATCAGAAAAATAGTCAAAAATCAAATATAATTGCTTTGTATGCCGCCCTTGTCACTACAAAATAAAATGAGTGGATATTGGATAGTGGTGCCTCTAGGCACATGACCTTTAGATCTGATATCCTATCTGAACTTAGAGAGTGTAATGATTAGATCTACTTGGGTGATCATTCCATTCTCAACGTTCAAGGACAAGGTAAAGCAAAAGTTTCAAATGGTTTTATTAACAATGTTTTGTTAGTTCCTAAACTTAAAATGAATTTTCTTTCTTGTTCTCAATTGACTCAAAATAAATATAGTGTAACATTATTAAAAGATAAATGGTTTATTAAAAATGAACATGATGTTACTATAGTTGAAGGCATTCAAAGAGATGGTTTGTATGTGTTTAATGGATTTCCTTCTGCTTCTTGTTTAACAACTCAAAGAAGTGACATGTAATTGTGGCATGAGAGACTAGGTCATGTCAACTTTAAGAGCATGTACAATATGTCTCAACTAAACCTAGTGACTGGTCTGCCACCTATTTCCTAAAATCATGAAACATGTGAAGGATGCTTACATGGTAAGCAATCTGTTAATCCCTTTCATAGTCATCATGATGCTAATTCTTTTGAACCTTTGGAACTTGTCCATAGTGATGTTCAAGGACCCTAGAAGTTCCATCTCTTAATGGTTCTCTGTATGTTATCATGTTCATTAATGATTTCACTCGTATGATTTGGTCTTATTTCATTAAAAGAAATTTGATGTCTTGTCAAAATTTAAATAATTTAAAGCTTTAGTTGAAAACTCTTCTAGTTATAAAATTAAGAGGCTTAGGACTAATAATGGGGAGAATATGTCAGTAAATAATTTGACTCATTTTGTGTTGAATGTGGAATTCAAAGGGAACTGACTACTCCCTATTCCCCTCAACAGAATGGGATTATGGAAAGGAAAAACCGTACCATTCTGGATATGGCTAGAACTATGATTCATCGATTCGATTTCCTCAATTCCTATGGGCTGAAGAAATGAACACTGATGTGCATATCTTTAATAGAGTTCCCACTAAAGCCTTAGTAAATTCCACTCCTCTGAAAAAAATTCAAATCAAAAACCAAGTCTTTCTCATTTGATAATCTTTGGAAGTCATGATTCCCTCTTCGTTCTCGAAATCAAAATGGAAAAATATTGATAAAACCTCTTTTCCTTATATCTTTGTAGGATATGGTGTCAAAACTAAAGGTCTTAGGATATTTGATCCATCAAAAGAGAAGTTTTAGAAAAAAAAAAAAGTAAACATTTTATAAAAACCTTTTTGTTCTTCTTCTTCATCTTTTGTTTTTGTTATTCATGATGATTCTAATGAAAATGAATTTGAAATTGAAAATTGTGAAAATAATGTAAATGATGAAGAAACTAGTATTGAACCTATAGTTGAAAATGAGATAGTACTTGTTTCCTCTATAACTAAAAGACCTAGATGGGTTAAGTCTATTATTCAAGACTCTAATCCTGGAAACCTTCATAAAATGACTAGAATTCAACATACATATCATGCTTTGATGACATTGTATGAACCTAAACCCCAATATTTTGAAGAATCTTCTTCTGAAAAAATATGGATAGATGCTTATGAAATATGAATAGTCTCCTTGATTAAAAATCAAACTTGGGAGTTAGTCCCTCCTCTTGAAAAACAAAGTATAGTTAGATCTAGATGGTTATACAAGATTAAATATAAAGCAAATGGCAGTGTAGATAAATTCAAATCTAGATTAGTAGCTCAAGGGTTTACTCAAAAACGTATCAACTACGTTGAAACCTTTGCACCAGTTACAAAAATGAGCATAGTAATGATCTCGATTGCCTTAGCTGCTCAGTATGATTGGGAAATTCATGATATGGACGTCAAAAATTCATTTCTGAATGGTCATTTAAAAGAATAAATCTATATGACTCAACCTAAAGGATTTGAAGAACCATGTAAATAAATGTATGTTTGTAAATTAAAAAAATATTTATATGGTTTAAAACAAGATCCTAGAGCTTGGAATGCAAAGATTAATAGTTTTTTTAATGAAGTTGGTTTTTCTAATTGTTCATCTGACAATGATTTATTTGTTAAAATTGAAGAAAATGTTATCATTCTCATTGTATTGTATGTTGATGATTTACTTATCACTAGTAATTCTAACAGTTTAATTATGAAAATTAATGCAATATTTTGAGATGATAGATTTAGGATTATTGCATCATTTTTTGGGCATGGCTATAGTTCAGATAAAAATTCTATTGTAGTATCTCAATCATAATATGCAAATAATTTACTTAAAATGTTTAATATGTTTGATTGTAAACTATGTAGTTATTCCTATAAATTTGGATGTAAATGTGATCCTAAACCTGCATGTGAAAAATCTAATCCTACTTTGTACAGCGACTTGTAGGTAGTTTGATTTATCTAACTATTACTAGACCTGACATTGCTTATGAAATAAGGATTGCTTCAAGGTTTATGCAGGATCCTTATCAGGATCACTGGAAGTTAGCAAAAATAATTTTGTGTTATATTAAGGGCACAATTAATTTTGGTTTACATTATACTTCTTCTAATAATGCATATTTATATGGATATTGTGATTCTTACCATGTTGGTGATGTGATAGATCAAGTCTATAACTGGATATGGATTCAAGTTTGGTGCAAGATGTCATTACTTGGAGTAGTAAAAATCAGCCAACAGTTTCCATTTCTTCTACTAAGGAAAAATATAGAAGTGTAATGGAAGCAACAAAATAATCCATGTGGTTGAAGTGGCTGTTGGAAGAGATGCACATGGAAGCTAAAGGAATTACTCATCTTCTGTGTGATATCCAGAGTTGCATTGCTCTCACTAAAAACTAGTTCAACATCAAAGTAAAAATCATATCGAGATATATATGCACTTTATCCGAGAGAAGGTTCTCTATGGTGATATAGATCTCCAATACTTCCCTTGACTGAAGATCAAGTTGCAGACATGTTTATGAAGCCATTATGTGTTGCGAAGTTCTGCAAGTTCCATGTAATGCTTGGCCTTTCAAAGTTTCAATTGAGGGGAGTGTGCATGCTAATTCCACCTCCCAATGATTGGACGATTTTTGAATCTTCTCCTCTATACTTTTACTCTAGTTTAAAGCATTGTAAAATATCTTTTATGATCTATGTAAACTGATAGAGTTTACGGTAAACTAGTAAGTCTATGGTGAACTTATAGAGTTTATGGAAAATACATTCCAATATGTGCATATATTTTTAAAGGATGTCCTTGTGTTATAAAATTCTCCTAGAGATGCGCTATAAGAATTTTTCCATGAGAAACGGTGGGATTTAGTATCACAAATCATGTTTAGCCTAAATCATATTTCGATTTATGGATTCCAAATACTTTTGTACCAAAAGGTAATTTGAGCATGATGAAGGTGTTATAATTCCTTCAAAAATACATATGCTAGCCTAAACCTTTTGGGTTTATGGATTTGTAAATCCTGTTGTAAAAATAGGTAATGTTGGCATATGGGTCCCCACTTAATATTAAGGGGGAGTGTTAGAACTATAATATTAAGTCAATAATAATAATTAGTTTATATTTAAATAATATAGAATAACTTATATTTTTATCATTTAAATATAAACTATATATTAGGTGGTTATTTATTTAATTAACTAACATTAATCGGGAGGTGTGCCCCATCACTTAAGAAGGTCATAACCCTTCGGGTTATTTAAATATGACTATAGGTCATATTTATGATTAAATGGGGTGATTCTGGTAAATATATGGAGTAGAAGTGAGGAGGGAGTTTTTACTAGACTAGATGTAATAGTTTATCATATAGAGTAAATAATTCTTTCCATTGTTTTTTACCCCATTGGGGTTTTCCACGTGTTAGTAAGAAAATTTGTTGAGTGGAAAAATTAGGTGTCTCCACCAACGTTCACGGGGCTATACCCCTATGCATTGAATGGTACAACTCCCATTATTGAAATGAAACTAGTCCTAATCCTATCTATAAGTTATGGCTGGCCAAATTGGTTGGGGATCACACAGGGACACTCCACTGAACCTGTGGCAAAGTGCTTGTATGGGGTACAAGGGACGAAAATCAGAGCGATGAGGGGGAAGGAGAGAAATCACGAAAGGAAGATTATTGTTGTGAGTATATTTCAGAGCTCACACCCAGTAACTGGAATAATTTCACATTCAATAAATAAGAACAAAAAAATGAAGCTAGCGGGATTGCTAAATTAAAACACAAAGTCTTCAGGTTCATTTATCAAGATACAAATCTCTTGCATCACCACGCTTACAAAGTGCATAAATGAGAGAAGTGGAAGAAACAAAATATGTTCATACCAACTATGCTTATTGTGTCAACAATGAGAGGAAACCATGCATACAAAGTTGCACACATTCATACATCTTGGAAAGCAGAAACTTTATTCCTTGATTGACTTTTACACAAGTTGTACAAAGCAAGGGAAAAGAATAATTAGAAGAAATTGTAGCTTTTATTTCATGTGCATTGGTGACACAAATTTCAACAACATATCACAATCCACTATTGCTATAGAGTGATAGTTCTTAAAATCTAGAATCTCTTTGAATGGAGAATCCATCCCAATTTATACAATTTGAATTTACCTCTCATCTCCCTCACATGACTCTTCATATTCCTATTCCACTTGTGACCTTTCACTTTTCATTAAATTAAGTATTTCTCTCATAATTTTGAGAAAATACTTTTACAATATTAAAATAGGTCACTTAAGTGAATAAGACAAAATACAATGATGAGGCCCAATGAATAATTAGAATGGAGAGAGAAAGAAGAGGGAGAAAGGGAGAAGGAGAGAGAGAGAGAGAGAGAGAGAGAGAATAATACGCTCTAAAGCGTGAATGAGAAACACTCTACCTCTGATGTAGATCAACCCCATTAGTGAATCGGTGAGATGCTCTAATGTAGTGAACTTTGAATCCTCGAACTATTTGCACCTTAGAAATCTCCTTCGAATGATGCTCGGACACCTCAAATTGAGTGTTTAGAAATATTGTTGAATGTTTATCCCGCAACTCAAACAATCACTTTGAATCATGAAGTGTCATCATTCCTTCATTCTTCTGGTTACACACTTGACCGAGAAACTGGAACAATCACTCAGAAGATAAAACCATGACAATCCCTATAAACTTGAATTTCCTGGTCCCTGGGACACCACTTATCCATTTACATTAATGAAGTCATTCTTTGTGATCCATCGTAATTACAGAATTTCAACTTCTTATATTGGTTAGGGACACTAGATTGTCTTTGTTGAAGGATAGAGGGTCACTTGCCTCCTTCTTAACCATCTCCAAGAATGTGATGATGATTCCTCGGTGAGCGAGGGAGGAACTCAAACCTTTAAACACAATGGTGAACTTCATTCAAGATTATAGAAATATGAGACCCATGGGAATCCAATTCAGATATGTCTCTTTTTGGCATTGTCATGTGCATCTTTATCAGCCAATTTGGAAATCTGAAATGAATTTAAGCTCTTCTTGGCGGTGCTCCGAATCTATCTTTCTCTTTCTGTTCGAAGCATGTTCTTCTTCCGATCCAAAAATATCATGGCTATAATGTACTCGGGCGAAGCTTTGTTTGTTATGCCAAACAACCTCCCTTAAATTTGAAGTAATATCCTCTTGAATGTGGAATAATGGTTCTGGTATTTCAACTAGAGGATTTCTCGGAATGGCCATGGGTTTTCTTTGTTGTGTTATATGATGTCCCAACTTGCTCCCCGAGCACAAATTAAATTCCTCAAGACCTCTTGCGAAGGATGAACTGACTTGTTTGAGATATGACACCACCTAAAAAAATTTGAGGATGACAAAAAGTAGTGATATAAGTTACTATAGATATGGTAGCAACTTTTTACAACTGGAATTGAAGATCACTATTTTTGAAACCATGCTCTAGGAGCTGCTATTTCTAGAAAATTATTTTTTTATCCTTTTCATTGCACTAGGGTGTTTCACTCACATTCCAAGCATGTTTACAGATGTTTCAGTTCAATTCAAAGCACTTTACATTTTTCAAAAGTTTCTTTTTTCTTTTTGCTTCTTCGACCCACATGCCCTAGTTTTTGTTTGTATGATTTTCATTGTTCTTATCTTCTGAAATATTTTTCCTTTTTAGAAACGGCACTTGCTATTTTTAGAATCTGAAAATCACCATGTCATATTGACGAGAAAATTGTGGATTCTTTCTCGGTTTTTTCTTTCAATCATTGTTCAAATTTTGGCTCAATCCACTTCATGGTTTGACGACAAATGATGAAAAAGCACTCTAGGGAAGACATTTTTGAATGGATGTTGTAAAAAATCCATACTGCATTCAAGATTTTTTTTTGCTTCTCCAAGGAACCTAGGTGAGGGATATCTACCCAAACTTTCATAGATATTGGGCACAACGTTTGGAAGATACGAGTGTTTTTTCGTTTTAGAGCCTAGGGTTTCTGGCAACTCATGCTCATGGTTTTTTCTTGAAAATCCTTTCTTTTTCACTACAAAAATGTTGGAGGATTATGAAAATATGATGGATTTTCTATAGAATGTGTGGCAGCAATAGTAATGGAGGATTGGAGGCGTAATCCAAAGTGGTGGAAGCTTTCTTGTGCATGTGTGAAGGATGAAAGGGAAGCAATTGGTGGTAACATGACAATTAGAAAAATTTTGTATTTTGAATTTTGAGAATGAGTCACGCTTTTGTGCACCAATTCACCAAGGGCTTGGTGCATTTTGTGTAAAGCAGTGTGCCCCATCTTGATTGGGCCACGTGGTAAATTTTGGTTGGTTGAGGCAGAAAGGTGAGGGGGCTAAGAAAATGTGCATAGGGGCTTAGATTGCAAAAAGAGGCTTAGAGGAGGTCACATTAGGGTCCAGGGCTTAAATGGGAGGGTGACGCATTTTCTTGCACCATGTACACCAAATCCTTGGTGCACTTGGTGTACAAAAGTGTGTCACTCTCCCATTGGTCCATTTTTTCACCAAAAATGACTAACTCCTTTACCTTGTGGAGCAACTTGTCAAGGCCGTATCTTGAGTTATTTGAGGATTTTATTAGTGATTCATTATATGAATTTACATGAAAATTTAATTTTAAATCCAATGGTGGTGGTATTATGCTTTTATTATGCCTAAAACTTCTTTAAATTACCCCATTTTTATCAAGATCGCCAACTATCCCTAAAAGAATGAGCTCCCCTAAAAAGTGCCAAGGGTTTTTGAAAACTCGATGATTCCACATTTTATAGGATTCTCTCAAATTTACCATTATTTTTTTTACCTCCTAACTCCTTATAGAGCTCTTGTAATCGTCTCACAAAGATCGGTACATGTTTTGACTACCTTCTCCCTAGGGCTAAGACTGGGTCGCATGGGTGAATAGGGGATTAAGAGGGATGGGGGTACATTTTATTGCACCATATACACCAAGTATTGAGTGTAATTATTGCACAAAATTGTGCCACTCTCCCATTGGCTCAAATTTCAAGGCAGAAATTTGACTAACTATTGGAGTTGTACCTTAGGGAACCTCTTGTCATGACCATATCTTGAGCTTCCGAAGGAGTGTTTTGATGAAATTTTATATGAATCAGCCTGAAAATTACCTTCTAAATCCATTGGTGGGGGTATCAGATCTTTATTCTTCCACTTTCTCCCTAAAAATAGGTTTTTTTAGGATCCAAGGTTGTGCATGCAAAAACTTGGTTGTGGACATAATACACCTATGTGTTGTGAAGAATATGAGATTACCATCCCATAGGTCTCTAAAATACCTTTCAAAAGATTATTTTTTGACTCCTAAATCCTTCATGAGCTCTCGAATCACTTCCTGAAGCTCAGGGGTTGTTTTTGCATTGTGCATTGCTTAGGCCTCCAAGACCCACTTTTGCTTGAAACTACTCCAAAACTTGTGAAACTTCCCAAAACCTTTCTAAACTTGTTGCACATTGTTCCCTACTCTTTGGTGCACCTCCATGATGGATTTGGGTCCCTGCTTCCACTCCAAGGGGTGTGCACTAACCTCAAGAAGTCTAGAAAATGACCCTTTTCTAAGTTTTTCAAAAGGCTTGCTATGATGGATCTTGCCTTGAAAGCACTTGGAATGACTAGGTATCCCTAATTCACCTATGAACACATTGATGTGATACTTCAGAATTATTATATAGATAGGATAGGACTAACTTAGGGATTATGGTGATGTGAAGGAGGACTTAAAATGACCTTTGAACAAAACAATTCGGGTAGGGTATGGTTGTCATGCTTGAAAATTGAGAATTTTCTTGTTGCACATTTACATAAAAATATCTCATGTTATGGTGTTTTGTGTATTTAATTATTTATTTATTACTTTGTGCATATTTAATTTTATGTTTATTAATTAATGTAAATATATATTCATCCCTCGTCCGGTAGTAGCAAGAAGATGTTGGACTTCATGCCTTAAATCAAGATTTGCAAGAAAGTAATCATTGATTGAGATAATCATGATGACTAGACTCTAGGATGATGAATAAAGAATGAGGATCTGAAAAGCGTGATGATTGAGTACAGGTTCACCAAGATGATTAAACTAAAATGGAAATGTAATATTCTAATCTGATGTTATGAAAAGTAGTAAATAAATGGAGTAAAATGCATTAAAATAGACCCAAGCAACTAGGTAAATAAAATGTGAAACCCTAATATGAAAAGAGGGTTAAGAAGTCCTTAGCTGATTTGCGGGTATGTTAGGATTGTGTCACAAGAGAGACCGAATGAACAGAAGGAGGAAACGACCACACAAAAACTTAGAAAAGTGCATATCTGAGTTGTCCCTACCGAATGGGGCACCTGGAAAGGGATGGGAGTGCCTGGGCACCTTGTCCGATTTGGGTGCCCTAGTCTATACAAATGACATGGAAACCTCCTTGGAAGTGTCGTTGATTAATCGCCTATGTTTTATCCTTGTCGTGTGTATGTCATTGAACCTCATTGGATGTCGTTGCAAATCAAAGATGAAGGAAACACCTGAAAAACCCCAAACAAAGTATCAACACCCTAAAAAGAAAGATGCATATGAAGGGGTCAAACTATCCTTAGCAACCAAATGGATGGACTTATCACTTAGAGTTGTACTACATCTCAGACCCAATGTAGTTCTATGTGTGTGTGTACAAATCGTGCCCTAGGTACTCTTGTGCCAGTCGTACTTTGTGAGTACCGAACAATAACTAGATGTAGAATGTAAGTAGATGGTGCATGGAATATAATTAACTCCCCTCCTCTGAAGTGTGATGTAAAAAACCAGCCTTATGTCCCTTGTGATGGAGCTATATGGATGCAATGGAGAAATAGAAGCCTTAGACGGATACAACCTTTGGTGATCGTAATAGTGCTTAGTGCTTGGTCCCTAATTATGGTCTCATAACTTTATATTTATATGGTTCTCTATTTCTAATATCGTAATTAACCCCAAGAAGGTCGAATGTCAAAAAGATAAAAATCTCAAATGGCGAAAGTGCCCAAAAGGTAAGAGTAAAGTACAAAGAGGATCAAGACACCCTAAAGGGGATCAAGGCACCCTAGTTAGAGTAGGAAAAACATAGTGTGACAGATCTGACTGGGAAAATACAGGAGAAAGATCGAAAATAACAACAGAAGCAAAGTAAAATGGCCAAATACATGGGTTGATTAGTAATATTTTTCACTCAAAATCCATATTAATATTATTATGAGACTGGGACTAAATAATTACCCAAAGTGCGTGATTTAATGACTACACTTTCCCTCCTAAATCCCATTTATTCAAATTTCCCACTTTCCTATCTTATCCCATCATTTATTTTATTTCCCTAATTCACCCTTAATCCCATTTAATTAATCCCTAATCATATTTATTATCCTAATCACATCCCATTTATTATCCCTAAACCCTCATTTAATCCTTTTATCCTCCCTAAGCATCATTTTTATCATCCCTAGGTTCCCATCTACCCTCATTCAATGCATTCTTATCCCCCAACCACCTTTTATCCTCGCTTAAGAAACCATAAACTGCATTAATGACATGAAACCCTAGTATCCCCCTTTTAGGCCCTTTTGCATCAAGCTTATCACATCTCCACCGCCCAAATCGACAGTCCACCGTAGACACCAGTGACCCATCTGGGTCACTTTGTCGACCCTATAAATTCTCCCATACCCCTCCTCTCTTGACAATGAAACTTTTAAGATCTCAATATTTCTTGTGAATATTGCTACATTTTCTCTCTTATTTGGAGTTATTGATATCATCTTAGAGTTTTTTTGAAGACCTTCCATGTCACTATTAGAGATCTTGGAGACTTTGAGCCAACTTAGAGCCCCCATTGTCATCCCATCATCATTGTGCATCACTCTTGCAGATTTTATCAAAAATCTCGAGAGATTTTCCATTGCATCATACATGATCAATCTCTTTCTACGCTTCATTTTTCCATCCATTTTCATCCCTCAAACCTTAGATCCCTTCCCAGACCATCGTCAACTCTACATAGTCATCATCATCTACTTGATCCACATCTTTCCTATTTTCAATCATCCATCCTAGAAGTTATCCATTTCTAACCCCATATTATCTTATATCTTCCAATTTCGTTGTCCTACATACTTATTGCTTCATATCTCATCTTCATCATACCCAATCCACAATTAATTTATCTCGGTCATCGTCAACTGATCAATATTTATAACTTTTATCACTAGATCTACCATTTTTTTGCATCCTTTCTGTTCTCATCGATCTAGATCCTCTACTTCATCTCAAAGATCAAATCGATCTAAGATAAATTCAAACCAGCTCTTTAGATTTTCCTCTTCTATATTCATTTTTGCCTTACTCTATCCTAATTCCCATCAACTATACCTATCGGTCTCGGTCACCGTCAACCTTATCGAGTTTGGTTCAATTTTCATCATTTATTATTATCATATCTACATTTTATCTTATCTAGTTCTTTTTAGATTTTCTACTTGATTTAGATTCTCACATTGCATCTTATCATTTATCCATTATCATCTTATCTATCTTTTATCAAAGTGGGTTGACATCCATCCTAGGAATTTTTCACTTCTCAAGACTAACATTGTCAAGAAACCCACCCTCCTATCTACTAATTATTTTCTTGTTGATTTTCTCTTTGTTGTGTAGGTAATCAAGCTCGCTGCAAGGAGGATCTTTTGCACCCATATCCATCATCATCTCATCTAGAGGTAGCCTTAAACCCTCTCATTATTGGAGTTTCTTATTTTTTTGTTGTCATTTCACTAATATGAAACAGAGTGATAAAATTCAATCAAAAAGTAGGAATCCATCACCCAACGCCACAATACCTAATGTTAGTTCTATTTGGTAAATTTCAATTGTGAATAGGCATTTTCAAAATATATTGTCACATGTGTCATCTATACAATCTATAAGTGATAACTTTGTGTGAGGTCACTAACTAATCTTCTTGCTAGGTAAATATATGGTAAGGATACGTGCCAAGTAGAAAGAATCAAAATCTTACCCTCGTAGAAACAATGTTTAGGTTGTAGTCTAGAATATAATAGGGAATATCATTAAATGATTCAATTGCACACTAGATTATATGCAACGAGTTTGAAAAAAGAGAAACGTATCACATAAATCTCATAATGCAAGTAGAGAAGATCAAAACATAGATGGAAAAAATGAATTATATTGAAGTAATTTATATTAGGATCCAAGATCAACCTCTTTCAACTCAAATTACATAGCTTTATGAAAAATGAGATGACTACTTGAATTACTAGTCTTTTCATCTCTTTATAGGATTTTTATATTCTCTACCTATGCGCAGAGAATATAGACATTCCATATTTTGTCATATACTACTATAAATATAAAAAAGGATTGTGAAATCATGAACTATATCCATGTTATCTTACTATCGCATTTTACTATCCAAAACTTTTTCGAGACTTAATAATTGACACGTCCCAATACAAAAATTATTTTTTCCAATTTCGAATGGTGATTACGTTGTGCTTTAACTTACTTTGTTTGTTATCAACATAGAGGACATTGTTTACCAGTTTTCATCCTTTATGGACTACTTAACCACCCTTTCGGGTTTTCAATCTATGGGAACTCCCTCATAATTTACCCTTACTATTTTTTGGACTATACATACCTTCTTATAGATATATCTAAATGTACACACTTAATATATTTATCTAATTACCTTCCGTAAAACTTTGGTGCTCCTTGTTTACTAGTGTTGCTCAGTCTTCTTCAGCTGCTTCGTCTTATGATTTTGACTACAAGGTGTGAATGGTAGTGGTGGAATTATAAGTATGGTCTTGGTTATTCAAAGAAGTATATACATCAAAATAAACTTGGTGTGTTCTTAAATGTTTGTGTAGTTGGAATAATGACATCTAGGTCTACCTTGTATGTGTTCCAATCTATGATAGATTCATTCATTCTTTGATAGTACATCTAAAGTTGCACGAGTACCTTCATAGCTTCATCTACCTATTTATCTTTGTCCTGCTGAGAAGATTGTACATGAAGCAGTATAGCGGTATGTTTATCATTAATGAGTGCCTATAGTCATTCTCTCATTCATAATGCTTGGACCCATTTGAAAGTGCTCCTTCTCACATTTTTTTCCCATTTATGCAATCATTCAATGGCATTATCTTTGGCTTGCGTGATGAGTGCAAATTCATTTCAATTTTTTGCTCCTCTTCTTTTGTCATCATTTATTTGTATAGGTTTTCCCCATTTCACTATCATTCTTATTTTCTAGCATGGCATCCCACAACTTTGTTCCAATCCAAGAGTAAAAATGTTAGCTTCTTCACCTGAGTTTCATCCTACTTGAGCATTGTGACATATTCCTTGACTATCATTATGGCCTCTTTTACCTCATGCTTAACATTGACTACTTGTGGTGAAATATATTTTTTCACTTCATTGTAATTCAAGTTATCCATGAGCTTGTCAATAAGAATTTTTATTTGCATTTCTTCACTCATGACTTAATGACATATAGTGTTTGTGACCTACTAGGGATAGTGTTATCCCACATTGACCTTAGATTGCACAATATTTTCTCTAGGTTATCATTCTCATTGGGCCATATCCAAAGTGTGACTTATCCAATATTTTCTTGTAGTGTGTGTAGTCCCTCAATCTTTGTTTGTAATGGAAATTTCTCCAAATTTACTTCGCTATGATGGTTGTAGAGCTGGGTTGTTATAGTGTATGCACTTGTCTAAGAAATTTGTGGGAGTACATTGTGAACATGGGATGAAGGAAGAATTAGCTTATATTTTCATGTTGGCACTATTGATTGCATTGTCCACCCAAATTTTTGTGCATCTCCTTTGTCCATTTCTTCTTCTTCTAATGATGTTGTGTTGGATGTACCGCCCTTTTATTTCTCTTGTAAATTTTGTTCCTCTTCTCTCTCTTGTCTTCATCTTGCTTTCTTCTATATTCTTCTTTTTTATGCTTTCTTGACTTCTATTTCTTTTTGCTTTGCTTCGCCTTAGCTCATGCATCATCTTATTCATTTTTTTGTTCTTCTCTCTTCTTATTTTCTTATTCTCTTTTCTTCTTCTCTTCACTATTTCTTTTCTTTTTCTTTTTCTTGTCTCCTTTTTATTTCCATGGCCTTTTTTTTCTGTCTTACACAATTTCTTCCTCTCTATTTATTTTCTTTATTTTCTTCTATCTTCCACTTCTCTTCTTCTTGTTCCTTGTGCACTTTATCTTCCGCTTGTCTTTTTGTTCTTCACTTTTTGTTTGTGAAGATTTTCTTCCACCTTCCTTTCCTCTAAGCAGCATTGTTGTTCACCGCATCTTCTTTTTCCATATTTTTGTACTTGTTCCTTCACCGGCTACACACTGGTTTGCATTATGTATTCTTGTTCTTACACTACTTGCATGGTTAGAATTTACATTTCACTTGGTTTTGGTTTGGTTACTTACCTCTTGCGAGAGATGGAAGAGGAAAAGGTGTATTTGGTATTTGGATTGCATATTTAGGGACTATGATTTTGATTCTTCTTTTCTTCGTGAATTCTCATATTTTCTATGTTCGATCCCCCTCTCTTCGATCAATTTTTCTTGCATTGTTGTGAAATTGTCTTTTGTTGTTGAATATCCTTATGTGTAAGTGAGGCTCTTCTACACATGATGACACATGTGGTCAACATAGTTGTTTTTTTATTGCGAGCAATTGAACAACTCTTAAAAGGATTGTGTCAATTCTCTTCTTTTTTAGTGGAGAGACCAGGAATTCTTCCTCTAGGGTAGTTACATCAATTCCATGATCATTTAGACCCTCCTTGATGCTACACACTAGTTTTTCTTCTATCACGTCCTCTCATTTTGCATTGATCATGAGACTCTTTTACATCACTGAGAGTTGAACCCTGTCTTTTGGCCTCAGCTTCTTGGTTACAGTATGTTCCATTTTGATGTCTTTATATGTGTACCACTCGCATTCGTCTTGAAAATACATCTTGGTTCCCATTTCTGATATTATGACAACACGCATTCTATCTCTGTCAATTTACATTTGTTGGAAATCTAGAATAGCAATCTAGTTGGGTAGTTTGGGATATGTTTCCTCCCTTGGTGATTATCTTCGAGTGCTCGGTTGGTGCAATAATCAGTTTATTTCCTCTTTTCCTTATAGCTTCCATATTAATATTCCCTTATGGATTGCATAGTGGGTTTCTCTTGCTCAACTACTCCCATATGTAGGTCTCCCCTACTGATTTATCTAGTCCTTGCATGCATAATGGTCAAAAAAATTATGGAATCATGGCATACAAAGTGTTTATTGAGTTATGCCTTGGCTAGTTATATCCATGTTGATGAAAATGGAAGTGGCTTAAGATGTTTATCATTACTAACCATTGATCGCAGATGACCCCATCATGTAATAGAGTAATTTTGGCATATGGGTCTATATACATTCTTATTTCCCTAGGTCCATGAGGGGTTTTGCTAAGTTGTTCTTTGATTTTTAGCATTCAGCTTCCCATTAATTGTGTATATTCAAAATTTGTGTAGGGATTTGTTGGGATAAACTGCAAAGTCTCTCATATGGAAAATCATCATTTATACTGTAACACACTTGGGAGCCTTCTATTATTTGAAATAGAGTAGGATGATGAGTCATTGGTATTGGAACACTTTACCTCCTATCTGCGTAATTTTTTAGGCATTTGTATTCACCTCATGTGTGAGGAGTTTAGATTAGTTGAACTCCTCACCATCATCATGCATTCTTGTAATGATGTCCACTATGCCCAAAGATGCTTGTTTACTCCCCATAGTTGTTTGTTAGTATCATTCTGCTATTATTTCGGTCAAGATTCTAACTGCGTGGTTTATAATGTCCCCGAATGGAATGCCTTTTCCTTTATGCAAATAATCATATATATTTGTTGTTGTCATATTTACATGGATTCTAGTGGTTTTGTAAGATAAGATGGAAATACATTGGTTTGGTAAACATGTGGCTCAAGAAACTATGGCTATGTTAATGAGAACAACATCTTGTTTAGAGAACCAAATGGATTTGTTATGGTATCTATTCATGATTACTTACATGATCTTGGAATGGTCTCCCATGTAAGGCATTGTTGTGATCATATGCATAACCATTCCTCATATCAAGTCTTTTGGTATAGTTTACCCTTATGCATATTCTACTTAGATTATTGGTTACTTTGCCCCCAAATTTTTAGTGCACACTCTGAACTAGTTCATGATGAGGTGGGTCACTCCACCTAGTCTATCGGATCATTTTGAAATCCCCATGTCATCTTTTTTTATATCCGATAGGAAGAGGAATCTTGTAATGCTAGGACAATAGGTCTATTAAAAGGATCCATTTTTTTGTCTTCTTATCTTTTTGTTTCTTTGCACTTTCTCTTTTTGCTATCACTTTTCTCTTATTTCTTGTTTACTATTGTCTAAAAATGACTTCTTGGTAAATTGATTCATTTTTTATACCCTTTTAGATTTACAAGTGACCATTTTTGAATTGTTGATCACTTGATCTACATCTTTAATTACTTTCTTTGTTAGGGATTTCATTTGTCGTGAGATCTTAGGCCTTTGATGCATCATCTGTACTACTAGTTGACTTTTGTTATTTTCAAATTTTTAAACTTGGATTTTTGTTTCCGTTTCTTTCTTATTTACTGTGTAGATTTCCCAAACTTATTAGATTCACTCCCTTTTTCCCTCTTTCTACTTCACACCATGTTTAATGATGATATTTTTGGGAATCTTGGTAAATCATACATACTCATACACATACCGATTAATTACACAAACATCTAATCTATGAAATTTTAAAATTTAATCAACTTCCTACTCTAACTATTATGTCGAGGCACATATTTTCTTCTTTGATACAATGTGTAATCATGCATTACATGTTTTAAGCCTACATTCATTTATTCTTCTAGGTAATAAATTTCCCTATGGATCCCGCAATATTATAGTTCCCTATTTTGTGATGTGATGAATAATATTTGGGACTTTCCATCTTATTTGTAATTTTCCTAGGTGTGTTTTAAACCTTCTTTCATACACCAAAATTTCTTTTTTATTAGGAATTCTTTACTATGTAGATTAAGGCCATGTCAGGATTTCTAACTTTGTTTATGTACTTCTTGATGCCATTGTGTTGTTGGCCAATGTTCCTCTATTTTTTCTAGTCTAATAATTTGTTTTAAATAGATTTTTTGTCTCCCAATTGTGTGGCTATTGCGAGATGAAGGGTTGGCACAATATATTCCATTGGCATGATTTCTTTAGTTCTATAAACTAGCTGGAATGGTTTTTTTCTTATACTTCTCTTGTAGTTGGTTTTGTACGCCTAAAGGATTATAAGTAATCGATCTTCCAAATCATCTCCTTTCACATTACAAATCTTTGTTAAAACTTTTTCCAAAAATTTGTTTGTAGATTTCTCTTTCCATTCACTTATGGATGATATGTTGTTCTATTGTAGTGTGCAATCATAAATTCTATTGTGATGATTTTACTTGTATTATTCAAAAAATGTGTGGTTTTATCACTTACTAATTTTTGTGTTAATTCAAATCTTGTTATTGTGTTTTCATAAAGAAATTTAGTTGTCCCTTGCTATGCAATTTGTTTGTAGCTACATCTTTTAACCATTTTAAAAAATAATCCACTATTGTGATTATATATCTAATTCTAGATATTCTTGAAAGACAAAGTGAATTGGCCCAATGAGGTCTATTCCCCATTATTCAAATGGTTGCATTGCTAACATGGGGTTAAGAGGAATTTTGTCCTTATTTGGTTCCCCTATTCACTGACAAATGTCACAATATTTTTCCATATGATGCACAACGTGAAATAATGTTAGCCATAAAATTACGCTCTATAATATATTTTTCATAGTGATTTCTCCTCCAAAGTATCTTCCAGAAATTCTTTCGTGAGCTTTCCATAATAATAGTTCTCTTTCATGTTCTAGCGCAACCCTATGCAATACTTCATCCTTACCTAACTTGTACAAAATCCATTGATGATAGTATATGGCAAGGCCTTTGTAATCAATTGTTTATTTTGTTTCTCTATATAGTGTTGTGGAAAATTCCTTTTTAAGAACTACACAATTTATTCTATATGTTTTAGTATTGTGATAACATGAAATATGTGTGCATCACGGGACATATTCATATGGTTCTTCTCATGTGTTCATGCAACTCAAATAGTCTGGTCCTACATTTTCTCTTCCTAGTTTCACATTTATTTTAAACTTATATTCTTGGAATAACATCAACCATCTTGATATCCTACCTCCCAAGAGTGACTTATTCACCAGATATCACAATTCTTAGTGATCTATGAAGAATTCAAACTCGATTGCTAAAAACTATTTCTGAACATTTGGAGTGTGAAAATCATAGATAGAGATTCGTGTTCCATAGTGTAGTTTCTTTATGTGGGTAAAAACTTTCCTACTTATGAAGTGAATTGGCTGGTATATACCTCCTCCTTCCCCTGGTTGAGCTAGAATTGGGCCAATTGTGGTCCCGACGCATCAACATGCACATGGAGAAATTTTGACAAATCTAGAAATACTAATATTGGTGCACTGACTATTTTTGTTTTAATTGCATAAACACATATTGACATTAGTTTTTCCATTCAAACTTTTCACCCTCAAGTAATAACTTCTCCATTGGATAAACTATGTTTGCATGTTCCCTAATAAATTTTCCACAGTATCATGTATATCCCAGGAATGTGCGAAGATCTTAAGGTGTTGGTGGTGGTTTTATTCTAATTATGACATCTATTTTAGCTTAATGAACAAAAAATCCTTCCTTGCAAACTACGTGTCTCACTAGTACTCCAAATGGTGTGAAGACAATCTTAATTAAATTTAATGCATTGTCTAAATCTCTACATCTTTCTAACATTAGACATACCTTGGATACTTGTTCTTTGAACAAGAAGTATAACCCAATCATCCAAGTATACTTCTAGGAAATCATGAATGAAATATTTGAAGATAGAAGTAATAACTCGGAAAAGACTGCAGTGCATTTTTAGTCCAAATGGCATGAAATTATATGCAAAGCTTCCCCGTTCAGTTGTGAAAGTGGTTTTATCTTTATTTTCTTGCGCTTGTTGTATTTTATGGTATCCATTGAATCCATCTATGAATGAGTACATACTTTATGTCCCATTATCGCTTCTAATATTTCATGGGTAAATGGAGTTGGGAAAGTTTCATTAACACACGCATCATATAGAGCCCTATAGTCTCCACAAATTATGATTTCTTCTATTTTATTAGGTTGAGTGACTATCGGACTTACCCAATCTTATTTTTCTATTGGATATATTAGACCTTCTTCTATCATCTAATCCAATTCCACTTTTACCTTGGATTTCATATTTGGGTTCAATCTGTATGGCCTTTTCTTTATAGGTTTTTCTCCTTATTTCAATTCGATGCACATTTCTCCGATTGATGGGTCCACTCCTTTTATTTCACTAAATTTATTAGGGAGCACATCTTAATATTCTAGTAACAATTTTAATATTTCTGACATCTCCTTTTCCATCTAGTAGTCTTGCGTACTAGTTCATCATATATTTTAGCCTTTCCTTTATTGTGGGTCTCTGTAACCATCTTGGATCCTTCTTTTTCTTCTATGTTTAGATTACGCAATTGTGCTTCTTATTTATTGAAACTTATATTTCTATTGGTATTAGGTGAAGAGGTTAAAGTTCAAATAATTCTCTTAGTTCATTATCCTCTTCATTTTTCTTTTCATTAGTGTCTTCGTTATTATCCCCCACCCTATTACAACTTTTGCAATTTCCCCTTTCGTTTTTTTATGTTGTAGTCTCCTTCTTATACCCTACACATTTTTTCTTGGTCTTTTCTATAAGATTGGGGAATTATGTTCCTTCTTTCGAATTAATACTTTTATGGTAGAGGAATTTTTAATTTTGTGAAGAGTAATATCAACTATAGGATTACTATCTTCAAAGGTGAAAGTTTGAATAAAATCATATTACATCTCTCCTCAATTGTGTGTTTATTTTATTCTTTCTTTATAAAAATACCATGCTTTTGGTAAAAATGTAAATGTTTCTAGGAATATATAGACCTACCATTTTAACTCTATCTCCCAAATTTTCCAAGTTCAGATGAATTCTTGGATGAGTATCTCTAGGTATTCGTCCATTCAATAATTTGGTCGTATCTTAGTAATATTGTCATCTAATACAAATCTTGACCATGATATTTATGTGACTTCTTCCCAGGTCAACATCTTAGATTTATGCACATCCCACCATGATGCAACTATACATTTCAATGCATAATCCTATGCACTTACTCTTAGCTCTTTTTAAGGTACATATTTTTGTAATTATAAGCAAGAATGTATCTAGGTTCGAAGTCCCAAAATATTTCCAAAAACATTTTTCTTCAACATGTGCCATCATGAGTGGTATTATCTCGTGTTCCCTTCTCATCCAATGATTCAAATTTTCATCCGAGTCACCACCAACTAAAGATTCCATTTCCCATGGAATATGAATTTCTCCATTTGGCTCTATGTACTCTTGGTTGTGTTGCGCAAAGTTATAGAGCTAGAATATCTCAGATCTATTTGGGGACCAAATATCATAACTTGGTTCTTATCCTATGAATGGATTCTTGGTGTGGATTTGAATCATATTTGACCATTCTATGAATTCTTCCTTTCATGTTTATGGCACGCATCGCGGGACAAAAGCCTTTTCCTAGTTTCCTACCTTAAACCAAATTTTGAAATCATGAGCATATGAATACAATGGTTCTTTAGAGATGGTAAATTTTTTCTATTTAGTTATGTTCATAGGAATTACAATAATAGAATCATCTAGATATTCTTCCATTTGCTCTGTGAATTTGTCGATCATTATATTACCATCATATGCCCATTTTTTCCAATCAATACTGGATAGTGTGTTTCGTTTGTTTTCATATCTATGACTTCAAAATATCCTTTCAAACACAATTCTTATACCTTTATTTTAATGTCTTATAATCAATGAATAGGATATACTCTTCCATAGTCTACGAGGCTTAGTGTTACGTGACTCTATGTCGAGGAGGAGCTCCCATTGCTTCCCAAGTAGATATTGGCATCATATTTATGGTGCTTCCAAAATCAAACATTGTGTCTCTTATTTCATATTCCCCCACAATTACATTTATCTAGGTGTCCACGTCTCATGGCTTCTTAGTTTTTACATACAAAATGGGTTTTGTCGCTTACACCTCTCTTTCTAAGTACACTTTCTTATATAGGTTTGAGAATATTGGATATGTTATGAGAGATATATTCATTGTGAAATACATTCACTATGTTCAACAAATCATCTAAGGTTGCGAACTACTCCTTCTTTTTTTAGTATTCTAATCATTTGTCCATAAATTTGAGCTTCATACACCAATATTTTACATATCACCGTCCCTACTTTGAATTGATTATAATAACTTTTTAGCTTCTTCTAATAATTAATTTTCATTTCTTGGGTTAGGATAGGTATCTTTGTGTGCTCAATGTATTTGGGGCTCCATAGGAATCTCCTCATGCTCCAAGCCTCATTCTTTCCTTTGTGCATGTGTAACAACTTAAAGATTGTCAGTTGCTCTAAGTAATGCATAATCATTTTGACATTGCACAGTTATTTTTATTTTCTTTATTTCTCCAATACAAGATAATGTTCTAAATTGCATTTTCCCGCACCATGTAATAAGCACAAAAATGTCCCATTCATGATTTGAAGAGCAATTTTGCACAATGTGGTTTAGTTCTATGTAAAGGTAACATATCACTACTTATTGTTGGGATTTGGGTCCTATTCTCCTTTTCTTGTACCCACCCTTCTAGCCTCCTTGTTGCACTCACTATGGTCTCGATGGTGCATTCTAATTTTGACTTTAACCTTGATATCCTTTGTAATATTCTTGTGGTGAAGGCATGCTCCACCTAGGTGATTTTTGCAGTGAAGGAGGTGCCCATCCCATATTGTTTTGTTGATATGGAGGTTCCCAACTTGGAATAGCTTGAGGATATTGTGGGATCCATTAGGATTTATTTTTGGTGAGGCTAGAGCCCATGGTGTGGCTAGCTTTGGTGATGTAACCATTTCTCTCTCTGCTACAACATTTTGGCTCTTGGGTTTCATTTGAGATTGTACTAAAAAAATTCTAGTAATCTCCTCTTTTACGTCCATCAACGCTTGAAAAATTGTTTGTCTCATGAGTCATGACCTTACAAAAAGAACATATCACATTCTTTAGGTGCCTCACATAGTTTTGTAAGAGAGAACAATTTTTAATCATGTCTCCAAATATTTTACAAACATCACAAAATTTGCTTCGATCTCCAAATTTCATATTATGGCAGTCATTCTTATGATGTTCTTATTATTTGCAATATGTGCATATTATGAGGCTATGCTTATTTCCTTCCTGTAATTCCTACAAAGATTAACCTCATTTAATCAATCTTTCCTTCCATTTTAAAAATTGAATTATTGATTAACTAAAAAATGTGGAAGAATGGTATTTAATCTAAACTAGGAAAAATAGTAAATAAATATAGAAAGTAACCCAACTAACTAAGAAAGTGTTATCCCGTAAAATTGGCAAGGGCAATTTTACTGATAACCTTACCAAAATTTTGTTCCGGTCCCTCGTCAGGGACCCCTTGCGTTCGGAACGTTGCAAAATCCCTTCCCGGGAAATCTAGTTTTCCGAACTTAGCCTTTTTTGGTCTTTTTTGGTTGGGCGCACATAATGACTATGCAACATCAAGTTTTGATGCACCCCCTTTAAATCCTTTGGCGCATGCTTTCTTGTGTCAACAGGCGTTTTGGTGCGCCTCACTATGTTGAGTCTTCCTTGCATGCGCCAAGGCGCATGCACCTCCATGTCAACAAAACATTTGTTGCGCCACTTTTTGGTGCGCCAATGGCACACATATTCCTCTGTCGACATCACTTTTGGTGTGCCAAGGGTGCATATAACTTCGTGTTGGCGAGTCTTTCGGTGCGCCACAGGGCGCACGCTTTCTAGTGTCGACAATGCTTTTCATGCGCCACTTAAAAAGTTGGTGGCGCATTTATTACTACCTCACCTATATATAGGTGCGTCTGCACTGTCATTGTCACCAAACACAAATCACGTGATTATTTTTCTCTGTACTGCTAGCGCACCAGCCCTGTCACTTTCGAATCTTTTCGTGGACCCGTTTGCACACTTCTCCACTATTTATCCTGGTAAGAGGTCCTCTTTCTTTTGTGCACTTTGTGTTTGTGGTTTTTGGCTGCTTGTTGGTATGGATTGGATTGGAAAGACTGTGAAATCATGAACTTCCCCTTCCTTGCTGTCTTTTCCATTCTTCCACATGTTCTTCCCCCTCTTTCCAGATCTGCTGGTAGAGGAAACTCTGTCCTGAAATGATTGCTTAAAAACTCTTTTAAGCCTCTTCATCACCCCAAGGTACCCTAAAAAGGAGCTTAACCACATATAAACCCCTCAGAGAGAGAATCAAAGCTTAAAAAGAAACTGTATTTTTCTTCTCCTTTGGCGCATTGGCGCACCCTGCAACATGAAGAACAGTTGCGCCAATGGCGCATATTCCCTGCCTGCTACATAATGAAAAGTTGCGCCCTCATGGCGCACTTCCTTAGTTTGTTGCAAACGCTTTCCTCATGCCCCCTCATGGTGCACCAAACTCATTTGTTGCATCGTTAAAACCTGCGCCCTTTGGCGCACCCTGCATGTATGCAACATAGAAATTATCTGCGCCAAGTGCAACTGTAAAACGGCGCAGCGCATCCCTCATTACAATAACAGCATGTCATGCAGACCCTCCATGCGCCGCGCCAGGTTCCCTTATGGCGCACGAAAAAATGATGTAACATGCACAAATCCTGCGCCCTTTGGCGCATCCTGTACCCATGTAACATGCTACATCCATGCGCCCGTTATAAAATGCATACATATGGCGCAGTGCACTTCTGATTGCAACAACAAAATGTACCATGCAATTTCCATGCGCCATGCGCCCTTTGGTGCTGATTTTCCCCTTGCAACAACCTTTTTCTGTGCGCCATACTATTTAGCCCTGCAGCCTGCAGTATCCATGCGCCCTGCGCCCTCAAGCATTTAAATCGTTACTCTTTCTCCTGTTAATGCTTTAATGGAAGATCAAACCGCTAACATGACCTTCCTGCGTTGTGTTTCGCTTCTTCTCCTTGCAGATCAACAACTGAGTTCGGAGTTACATATGTCAACATCAAGCAAGAAACCTACCAAATCTAAAGGCAAGGCCAAGCTCACAGAAGAAGAAATGAAGTATAAATATCAGAGGGTCAGGATGCCCGAATCCCAGGCAGAGTGTGACTTAGATATCAGAGACTCAGAACTTGGACACATTGATATGGAGGAGTTCTGGGCCAGAACCAGAAAGGTCACATGAAGTCCCTGGATGGACAAATTGATAGGCAGTGCCCTGCACTTTGCTGGAGGAATCCCAGTTAGCGCCGTGAATAATGAATTTATGATGGTAGTTGCCCGATGCTACAACAAAGACACAAGATGTGTCCACAATGAGAAGGGCGAGGTTATAATCAACCTCACTACCCGCCATTTCGAAATAATGCTCGGCATCCCTCACCACCGGCACTTTGTGGCCATCAGCCGAAGACTGCGTCAAGGCCTGGGACGACAATGAAGATCAGTGTATGCAGCTGATGAATGAGGTATATTTGAAGAATAAAAAGGTGGTGACTCGGTGGCCACAAGTCATTCATCGTAGTGACTTTTTAGAAGAACTCAGCGACACCATTACATTCCTGAGTAGAGTCTTTGGGCTTCCTAACGCCCATTATTTTCACAAGTGGATGTTGCGGTACCTAGAAACAATGAACAAAAATGTGCCCGATCAACGCTTTGAGTGGGTAGAAATCATAAGCAGCACAATCTCTGAGCAGCTACAACAACTTAACACAATGGGGAGGTTCTATATGAACTCCTACGTGGTCTATGCTGCAGCTTCAGAAAGAGATTATCCAACTCTGATGCGGTGTGGGGTTTGGCCCCAGGTTAAAATCTATGAATACTATCCAGAACTGAAGCTGGAAAATAGCATCCCCCAATTTACAAAGATCAATGATGCATTCTTCTATTTCATCATCTACCTGTTGAGGCCGAATATGACTCATGGTCGCATGATCAAGAGTATTGTAGCAGCTACCGAGAAGTGGGGGCCCTGTTCACTCAATTCCCCACATTCACCTATCTAAGGGTGGCTAACTTCTTGGGGGAACCAACTAAACTGCCAAGGTATGCCGGTCCCAAATTGATCTTGCTAGAACTGTCAAGGCAGCTAATCACCTACCATGAGAAGTGCCTCAAGAGAAAGAAGGGTGGAACTCCTTTCCCCCTCACAGTGGGTAGGTATACGTGTCTCACTCACCACAAGGCAAAAGACATGTTTGCAGAACTGGAGCTGCTGAATCTGAAACATAACTTCCCAGCAAGGCCCACCTTCGACCCAAGAAATTGTCTGCCTAGGGCCAAGCTCGACCCAATCCACATCCCTCAGATCGAAGATATCTACATCGATATATATCATGAGGTTGAGCTCAGGAGGAAGGACCATTCTCGCTTGGCCTTAGCAGAAATCATCCAGTACGGGGTGGCCATCGTCCCCAAAGGCTACCAAACTACTGAGCAAGAAGTGGATCAAGTGTATCTTGACACAGGTGGGGACGATTGGCCTTTCACGGTGATTGATAGAACTAAAGCACCCCAGACAATAGAGGAAAGGGTCAAGGAAACTCTGCGTAGGATGGAGCATTGGTGCCGAATGAACGGGCTCATCTACCTCGGAGTCGATTTCACAACCTCTCCATTGGGCAACGCACCTCCTCGATCAAAGTAGCCAAAAGGCAAGGGAAAAGGAATAGAGGGTGAATCCAGTTCCACCCAAGAGGAAGCTCCTGAAAGCCCTCCTTCCGCTTCACAAGAACGGGTTGAAATCCCGAAAAGCTCAGAAGAAGAAGTGGCGGAAGATGTTCCAATAGGCATATCCACTCAGGATGTGGCCACGACTATAACAATTGAGGTCCCTTCTGTCCCTTCTCCCTCTCCTCCTTCCCCTCCTCGAGTGACCCAAGCGACCATCCCTTTGGTCGTGTCCTCTCCCCCTTCTTCTACCATTCCTCCTACTTCCTCGTCCATCTTCTCTTCTCTCGCGGACCTGTCCCCCTCCATTTCTTCCCTCATCTCTGAGCTCCCTTCCCTTCCTATGTCTTCCTCCCCTACAGTATCCCTTCCTCCCATGGGCACTTCCTCAGCTTTTCTCTCTATGCCACCGCCACGTGTCTCCACATTTTTCCCTTCTACTACTGCAGCTATCCCCTTCTCTGTTTTCGGTCCTTCTCCCCTAAGTCCAGCCTGGATCTCCCAGCACCTAAGTCAACAGAAAAGGAAAGTTCCCATCGCACCGATGGACTTTTCCGTTATCCAATCAAAGGGGGCTAAGAAGCAAAATCCTATCACACGCTTCTCTCAGAGTGCTTCGAGAGAGAGGGTAATGGAGATCGCATACCCCAATCCTCTGAAAGATAAAAAGGATCTGTCTTTGACAGATTATATCGTGAGTCAAGTCACAATGGGGACGTCTTCTGAAAGCCTTCAGGGAGAGGCCCTATCTGCAGTTGACGCCCTCTGCAAGAAGCTTCAAGAAGCAAAAGAAGAGAAAAGGCTACTGAAAGAGCAAAATAAACATCTGCTCCACGCCTTACAGAAGATGGGCAGTGCACCTCCCACAACTACCGCCAAAACTCCTGAGCCTCTGAGTCAAGATAAAATTAATGAATATGCAAAGATCGGCGAGTAGGGTATGGCAGTTTCCACCTGGAGGAGCCAGATCCTCAAGGACAGTGAACGAGTGATCGCCAAGTTCACCGATTTGTATCTGAACATCAACAAGGTGAATAAAGAACTCCAGGCGTTAGCAGGACCCATATCTCGAAGAGCTGGACCATGCTAGGCTGCAACATGAGACCTTTCAAAGAATGTTCGACTGTTCAGTCGAAGATCTGGTCAAGTTCGGTGTTTTTGGTCACCCCAGGGCCCTCAATAAGACCCTTTCCACTCTGGATTACCGGATGGATCAACTGGAATTCATCCTCGAAAAGATTGATAAGGTAAAGGAAGAAGCCCTGGACGCAATGCATCAGATGGAACAAATTGTTCT
Source organism: Taxus wallichiana var. yunnanensis (assembly GCA_018340775.1). Lineage (NCBI taxonomy): Eukaryota > Viridiplantae > Streptophyta > Pinopsida > Cupressales > Taxaceae > Taxus > Taxus wallichiana. The sequence goes on along the minus strand of CM031241.1, from coordinate 577,151,785 downwards.
AACGATGTCTCCAGGGTTGCTTACTCCTTCTTTCACCTTAAGGAAGGTTGACGAAACCATTCAGATCTTCAAGGAGATTGTTTCGCAAGGGTGGGGCCAGGTCACTTTTGACGCAGAATCCATCAATAACCTTTGGCCTGTCGGGACTTCATCGGGTTCTTAATAGAAGCAGAGAATGAATATTCCAAACTCCCAGAGAAGCTCACAGACGAGCGGGAGACTTGTGAGGCTATCACTGAGCGACACAAGGATCCTTCCCAGGATCAACTAGAGCCCATGATCAGCAAGTTCATGGAATACCGTGCCCAATTGCACATCTTGTCACCCGAGCGATGCGAGGAAGGTGGATCCCTCCTTTCAGCCGCGGGATGATGACAATGAATAATTTATCTCTTCTTCGACTTTCTTTTTGTAAATGTCTAAAGTATGTTGGCACAAATGATGACATCATCCATGTTGCACCATGGGATGATGTCATCCATCAAGTTGTCAAAAGTCAACATGACTTTGAGATATTTTGTAAATATTATGTAAATAGGTGGTTGGTTCCTTTTTGCCTTCCTTCTTCTCCTTCTTCTATAAATACTCGAATACTTGTTGTATTCGGGTGTGAATACTTTTCAGATGAGAAATAGAAGTAAGAAGAAGATTTTGAACTCTCTGTAACAGAAACAAACATTAAATACAATATATTTAGACTTTGTGCTGAATACATGTGTTTTAATATCAGATCTTTCTTATGTTAGATTTGTGTGATTGTTCTGTTGGATTTGCTTCTACTTTGTTGTCATTTATTCATCAGTATTGCTTTATCCGTCTATGCAAGTAGGTTCGGCTCTGTTTACTACCAACCCAAACCATAGACCCTTTGACCCTTCTGCTTTGGAATTCATTTCTTTTCTCCCTTCGGATCTGATCTTTCCTCCGTCTCCCCCTTCGTTCCTTTCTTTCCGCAGTTGGAAACACCCCTACTGGGATGAGATCCCAAACCCCCGAAGGTAGAATATTGTGAGACTTGCACAAATTCCTGCTGGTAGAATAGCAATAAACCAGTTTCACTTTGCTGACTCAAAGAGGGGCTATGCCCTGCACACTGTTGACTCGTTTATCCATAAATCTACCCAAGCGATAGATTTTCGAACCAACAGAAAGTAGATATGTAAAACCCTAAAGTGCAAAGAGAGTTAGAAATAATGCACCCGATCTGGACTATGTCGTAAAATAAACTGAATATTTTGGAAGCAAGAACAAACATGCAAAGGTCCCAAAAAGTACATATATGAGTTGTTTAAGTGAAATGGGGCACTAGATGGTGTAGCGAAATCTATGGGTGCCCTGGTCTGTGAGAAATCTTTGTAACCTTCCTCTGAGGTGTCACTCGATGGTGTTATTCCTTCACTTCTGTCACACCACCTTTGTTACACTGTGGCATATGTCACCTTGATGAAGAAAAATCCTACAAAATCCCAAAACAAGAATCAAACCCTAAAAAAGGAAAGATGCATATGAAGGGGTCAGACTAACCTTAGCTACCACAATGGTGGTCTTATTAACTAATTGTTGCACTACCTCTCTAACTCCGATGTATTTTTTTATGTGTGTGTGTGTGTGCAATCATGTCCTAGGTTCTCTTGTGTCACCACACTTTTTTAAAGTAGCAAGTAATAACTATGTGTAGAAAATGTACTAGAATGGTAGATGGAATAGAATAAACTTACCTCCTATGCAGTGTGATGTAGATGAACCAGCTGTGTGCCTTGTGATGGAGCTAGATGGATGTAAATGGAGCCTTTGATGGATGTAACCTTAGGTGATGATAATAGTGCTTAGTGTTTGGTCCCTCATTATGGTCTCATAACTTTATATTTATATGGTTATCTTGTTCTAATTTCGTAATTAACCCTAAAAAGGCTGACCACTAAAAAGATAAGAAGCTAAAATGGTCAGAAAGTTCCCAAAAAGTTGAAGGAAAATGTAAGAAGGCTCGGGGAGCCCTAAATGGGACTATAGCTCCTAGGGCACCCTAGTACGGGGCTAGGTGCCCCAGTCAAAGATAAAACAATGCCAAATAGAAAAACTAAGGTTGGGTGAGTAGATGTGGGAGGTAGGAAGCGACAAAAATAAGCAAATTAAAATGGCCAAAGGACATGGGTTAATTAGTACTTTCTTCACTCAAAAACCATATGAATAGTAGTATGAGACCAAGACTAAATAATGTCTAAAGTGCGTGATTTTGTGACTACATTTATCGCCACTTTATGTTGGTGAGCAGAAATCTTGGTAACATAAAGTAGATAGAGATGTGTACCTGATGTCCATGTAGAGTGATGTAGAAAGTGTGATGATGGACTAGAAAAATTATGGAATGAGAAAATAGTGGAGCGTGGAAACTAAAGATGCAAAAGTGCAAAAAGTGGTGAGAGTGAACCTAGGGCGGAAATGCATGTGTAGTTTCCAATGTGTGTGATGTACCTACATGGTTAGTATCATGTGTGCTACCACAAAATGTTGTTGTTATTGCCCCCATTGTTGTATTTTTTGTTGTTGACTGCTTGTTTCTCATATGGACGGACTTGCAAGGAGAAAATGATCAAGTTGTCAAATACGCATGTATATGTATGTGAAAGCATGTAAATGTAAAGTACATAAATGAAAAATAGAGCATGTGCACCTGCTCTATGTCAAGATAAAAAGTGTAGAAGGATATCATATATTGTAATTTTATTGGGAGATCTCACACCACTCTAGGCAAGAAGTGTAGGGAGAAAGCTTCATTATTCTCCAACCTATAACTTCTTCCCTGAAGTTGTATGAAGAGATATTTGTATTGCTGGTTTTTGGGTGATCTAACACCTTTGGTTGAAGTAGTGTAGAGAGGAAATCCATTGTATCCTCTAACCTGTAACTTCTCCCTAGAATGCTAAGGACAACCATGTCCTATAAAATCCATTGTGTACGGGGTTCGTAGACTATTATGAACCCACTCGATGTATAACCCGCAATTTCAAGGGTGGATACTAAATTGAATTGATCTAGTGTATAAGCGTTGTGTAGTATGTAAAACCCCAAATGATGCCCCCCTCTTTGGGGGTGCATGCGACGTTGTTGATAGGAGAATGCGGCCCCAAAAGAGGACCAACCATAAACTCTATAACTCTTCCCTACAGTGGGAAAGGAATGAACTTGGTAGAAACCAAAGCACACACAAACAAAAGGCTATCTAAAGACAAGTGTCGGACATACAAGCATGCATGTATAATACTATATGTAATATGTGCAAACAGTGTATAAGCTACCAAACAATATAGTAATGTAAACACATAAGAAGATAAAGTAATTTGTACAAAGTGGGCTGCAAACATGGGACATCACTCACGATGTCGCAATATACGCAAAGCCATCATGGCCACATACAACAAACAAGTGTGCATGCCAAACAAATGGCAAGTCCCACATATAATAGCAAATAATAGAAAAACAAGTACAAATAACAGATAGCCATGGAAGAAAGTAATCCTACAAAAAAAATGTTGCACATGAAGCACTTGTTAGCATGTTAGAAAGATAACTAGTATGTCAAAAGCATGTATAAGAAAGTGATGAAAACTGCTAAGTACATAATGAAACAATAGCACCTAGAAGAGACGAATGTGGATGCCCCTAGCAACCATTGTAGGAGTGGTAGAAGGTGATCATCCATGTTGTGTGCAAGAGACCTATATCTATGATCACAACTAGAAAAAGACGTGAATGTGCATGTGTGTATGGTATAGATAAATGACATACAAGAGATCTAACTAGCATGTGTAATAAAATGACCATATACAAGAAAATGCAAGAAACCAAGATATGCAATATGATGTGGATGGATGGAATGAAATGCAAGATGGATGGTAGGATCTGTGTGCCCCAATGAATGGAGATGTATATAGTAAGGTTCGTTTGGTTTTCCCCCTCAACAATCAAGAATACAAACGTAAACTAAAGTGCTTCATTGGGAAATGGTTGAAGTGTGTGTTGTGTCTAATGCATTTTGATGAATGTATCTATGTGTTGATGATATGTGACCTAGAGATGATGTGTGTGTAACCCTTATAGCTGAAGTGTATATCACGATAAGATGATCGAAAGAGTGATGATGTAGCCTAAAGCATATTTCACTGCAAGATGAATAAGGAGAGTGGTGATGTATCCTAAAGCGTAAACCACTACGAGATGAATGAATAGATGACCTTTAGCCTATAGCGTATGTCACTAACCAAGTAATGTTGTATGATAGAAGTTTGAGTGTTGAAGGTGTCATGAAAACGGGTCCATTTGATTTATAAACCCTCGACAGTTGAGTATGGACCGAGGAACTAAAATACGTCATAAGGTAGTGAGTGTAGCATGTGTGATTAGATATAGTATATGTGATGATAAGATACAACCATGTGGTGTGTAGAATGTGTAATGTACGATGAATAAGATGAAATGCAAGATGTGTGGATACATGTATGATGATGACTAATATGATGTATGATGTGTAGATGCACAAATTTTGAAATGATATAGACGAAATGTAGAGTGTGTGATGTAATATGTAAGACATATGACATGAGATGTATGAAGATTCGCAATGTGTAGTATCTATTGTGCAGTGTGTGGGGTTCATGTGTAGTATGCCCTTAACAATCAAGTGTGAACTAAAGCACAAGAGTGTGTCATCGGGTAATGGTCAAAAAGTGTGTAGATGAATGTGCCTATGCTATGAGAGTGATGTATGATAATGCAAAGATGAGAAATGCGCTAATGCTAATGTGAGGAGGGGTTTGTGTTAGATACTATGCCCCTTAAGTGTGTGTGAGTGAGTGATCTATCTAATGACAGTGAAGGACGAAGGTCCTTCATCTGATGAATGTGGCAATGAAATCATATGACCATGTTCGAGTAATGGTGGTATAGTAGATAAACATTGCGTAGGTGAATGAAATATATATATATGTGATTGATGAATATATGATGACTACATAGTCACCATAAATGTGTAGGTGATGGATATCTACGTGAAGCTGAATGTGGAGGTGATGGACACCCACATGGAATAAAACAAGGTGGTGAATGATGGCGAGATGCAGTAATTATCCTGGGAATGGGCATGTGCCAATGTGTAGGACTAGCTGAGTGATGAGGTCACACAGAGGGTGTACGGATAGGTGAACTAGGAGTAGATTGTGCTTTTAGTAATACAGATTGTGATGTGTGAGATGAAGTGGAAGATGTGTGAATCAATGCTCGCATAGATGATGACCATGGAGTAGATGGGGGTACACCTTTGTCAATAGAGATAACTTGATTATTATGAATGAATTTGAGTCACAAATGATTCATAGAGATAATGGATTGAGACCTACGAATAGCATGTCACGGTAGCATGTCTCACCATCAACTACTTGCCCAACAAGGAAAGGGATAAGAAAAGTGAGAGGACCAACCGTAATGTGTAGTTTGACAACACCATATGGTTTTTTTAAAGGGTATTCAATTTTTGATCAAGGGTAACCAATGGCATCAAGAAATGGAATAGAGCATGTGCTAATAGGCCACGATGGGTCAACCTTAGTATTATTGATGGGGATTGATCCAATAGATGCATTGATATATAGGTGATCAAATGTAAAATTTACATGATATTCATGATTAGAAAAATAGACAACTTTGTCGCGAAGAGTCAGTATGCACAACTAAAAATTCAAGGGCCCTTGAAGTAGGAGGAGACATTGCGTGGTATGCATGATTAGCAAAAGGTTCAATTTTTTCTTGTCATGTTGTTGAGGTTGACTATTAAAGAGTTTTAGTTTTCCCTTGTCAGTGTTAGGTGGAGATTCGATAGGTGTTGGAAACTCAAGCTTGTTATTATCAATAAGATCTTGGATAATTGTGTAGAGATTGAAACATTGATTCGTCAAGTGTCTTTACGCATTTGTGATAGTCATCATCGAATTTCTTGTTGTAATTCCTACTTTTTAGTCGCGATGGGTCTATTTTGAGTGGTGGAGGAAGCGTGATAAGATTACTCTCAAGAATTTGTTATAATATGAAATGTGGGGCCATAGGAAAGATATTAAATGTACGTCTAAGTGGTGGTGAATGAACCTCTTTAAGAGATATGACTACATTGATAGTAATTTTGGTATGAATTGGTTTAGTTGCAGATGACTTGAATGGTGTCTTATTTGGAAAATAAGTAGAAGACGAGGCTTGTTCTTGATATTTGAGATTTCCTATGGATATGAGTTTGGTTTCATGAAGCTTAAGAGTATGACAAATTTGGTCAAATGAAGGAGAGGTCTCAAAGAGAACACTTTCCTGAAGTGGTGGTAAAATACTTTGAATGAAAAAGTCCTAAAGCTCAGAGTTTGCTAGCATATTTGACATCTTAGCTAGATTATTTTTATATCTCAACACATAATTGGCAAGGTGTTCATTAGATCCTTGTTTAAGTTGTGTTAATTGAGCATAAGATATCTTGGAGCCAATATTGATGGAAAAATGAGTAAGAAAAGTATCGTCCAAATGCATAAATGAAGTTACCAAATGAACAGGTAGGTTGTAAAACCAACACATCACATAATCGTGGAGAATATGGGGGAAAAATTAGCCAAAAACATATGATTGTCCGCAAAAGTCAAGACAAGCTACATGGAATGCTCTAAGATGCTCTTATGGATCACCGTGCCCATTGAAAATGGGAAGCTTAGGGGTGAAAAAACTAGGAGGGAGTGGATAAGTGGAGATGGTCAGCACGAATGGCATATGCAATAACAAGGTGGAATATAAAGATGGGGATGTGTGAGAAGTAACCTGTTATAACTGACGAATCTACACTTGGAGGTCTTGATAGAGAGATGTTAAATATTGAGTACCAACGGAGGAAACTTGTCATGTATGAGATACAAGAGGTGGTGTGAAATGATTTATAGGAATAGTGATAGAAATGAGAATGGTAGAAATGGGTGGAAGAGTGGAAACAAGCGGTTGGGAAACCATAGAAGTAGATATGGCCGCGAAGCATTAAGCTCTACTAAATTGGTAGCTTCCTCACAAGAAGCATGTAAAAGTAAGTCTAGATCTTGAGGATTCTCAGCGATATGGTCATTGATGGCTTTAAGATGAGCCTTAGTAAAATCATTAGAAGAATGAGCCATAGTAAAGAAACAAAAGAGGGCCCTAAGTGGAAGGTAGTGTCGAATGTGGGGTTCACCAAAATGATTAACTAAAAATGTGGAAGAATGGTAGTTAATCTAAACTAGGAACAGCAAGATAAATATAAATAAATAAATATAGAAAGTGACCCAAGCAACTAAGAAATTAGATATGTAAAACCCTAAAGTGCAAAGAGAGTTAGAAAGAACTCAACTGATCTAGAGGCTGATCTGGACTGTGTCGTAAAATAAATTGAATATTCTAGAAGCAAGAATCGAACATGCAGAGGTCCCAAAAAGTATAGATCTAAGTTTTTGAGTGGGTATGGGCACTGGATAGGTGCGAGAGCCTGTGGATGCCTTAGTCTGAGAAATGGGCACCCTGGTCTGTGAAAAATCTCTATAAACTTCCTCTGAGGTGTCGCTTGATGGTTTTCTACCTTCACTTCTGTCGCACTACCTTCGCTATACTATGTCGTATGTCACTGGTAATTAGTGATGAAGAAAAGACCTATAAAACCCCAAGAAAAACATCAAACCCTAAAAAAATAAAGATGCATATGAAGGGGTTGGAATGACCTTAGCTACCACAATGGTGGTCTTATTAACTAAGTGTTGCACTACATCTCAGACCCGATGTAGTTCTATGTGTGTGTACAATCATGATCTAAGTGCTTTTCTTCAATCACAATTTTTGAAAGTAGCGAACAATAACTATGTGTAGAAAATGTAATAGAATTATGGATGGAATAGAATAAGATTCTCTCTGTGCGGTGTGATGTAGATGAACCAGACCTTGTGCCTTATGATGGAGCTAGATGAATGCAAATGGAACCTTAAATGGATGCAACCTTAGGTCCCTCATTATGGTCTCATAACTTTATATTTATATGGTTCTCTTGTTCTAAGTTTGTAATTAACCCCAAAAAGGCCGACCACCAAAAAGATAAAAAGTTAAAATGGTGAGAGAGTGCCCAAAAAGTGGCGGGAAAGTATAAGAAGGCTCAGGGCACCCTAAATGGGACCATGGCACCTAGGGCTCCCTAAGACGGGATCAAACGCCCCATTCAAAGATAAAATGATGCCAAATTACATAACTCACTGGGAGAGTAGATGCAGGAGGTTGGCGGTGATGAAAAAAGCAAAGTAAAATGGCCAAATGACATGGGCTAACTAGTACTTTCTTCATACAAAAACCATATGAATAGTAGTATGAGACCGGGACTAAATAATGTCTAAAGTGTGTGATTTTTTTACTACAATTACTATTGTCTCCATAATATTCAAAATTTTCCACTATAACAGTTTCTTTAATGGATTAAGTTTTAGTTGAAAATTTCATCCGTGTAATAACAAATCAGATTTTACTATGCAATCCTTCTACAAACCAAACAAATTTATTTGACTCATCAAAATTGAAATTTGTTTTATTCATGACATCTGAGAATCTGAGATCATATTATGTGACTATTAATTTTTCTTTGTTTTGCTTTTTCAGATCCAAAGTTGTATCCCCAACACACTTTTTTCTTTTGAATTCTTGATTTAACACATTGCGGACATCTTGCAAATTCATCAAACTCCTTTGTCTTCAGTAGATGAATTCCAAGGCCCTTCATTATAGTGTGCCTATTAGTTCACATTTCTTGGTATTTCCATTGGTGACTCCTTTTGCACCCCATTGCATGTCATTGGTCAACAAGTAATGTTCAGGGTCAATAGGTGCATCATACGGTTGCAGGCTTGTAAATAGATTGGATTAATGATATATTATTCTTCTTAGTCCCAACCGGTATCCTAGTTGAATATGCGTGGTTGAAAAAACTAAAAAATTTCCTTGAAGTTAAGTGTGGTTTAGGTTTGAGATGGTTTACTCCAATACTTGTATCGGTCACATTAGATTTAGATTTTTATTCTTCTAACTCTTACGAATATGGAAAAAAAAAAACCTATATTTTGGGTTGGTGGAACTATTGTTACTATCTCCCCTCCTCTCATAATTTCCCCTTAGTGCAATTCTCCACAATGAAGGAATCGGTAATGAAATATATATTTCTCTTATAACTTATCGAGACACTAACTTCTTGTACTCTCAACTTTAATATTGATTGTGTTTTGGTCAAATAAATTGACTAAGTGTCCATGAAGCATAAAAGCTTATGCGCAAGAACACACGCACACGAGAAGAATGAGGTAATGTGAAAGGGGTGCACATAGAGGTACCATGGGTTAGCACGTGAAGCTACACATAAAAATGCAAAAGGACAAGGACTTATCCATTTTCCCGAAGCTAGATCTCAAAATAGGAAAATCAGGGTTTAAGTGCCTACCAAGCAAAGGATAAAAGCATGAAGACTTGGAGGTCAAGCAAGGGGCTATAACTAGAAAAAGCACATGTAGAAAGAGATAAAGAAAGCGCATGGAGATAGATAATAATAGGATTAAATCATGGTGTATATTTAGGATAGTCTATTATTAGCTACCTTTGTAAAAGCATGCAAGCTTTGTATGCATGGCTTTTTTAGGAAAGAAAGCATGCATGTTATTTTGTGAGCACGCCAATTATTAGGAAAGTGCATGGGAGGTGAAGGGAAATTCCCCACCCATATATATACCTAATGTATGTCTTTGTTAAGGGACCAAGAGAGTACATACCTTGTGTTTAAGAACAAAGTTATTTTGTTTTGTCACAGAGTCGGGTTTGATATATGTGCGCATGGTCCTGCGCACCATTTTATTGATCGTATATGTATTCATATTTTTAATGTAATGAATCTCAGTTTATAATTAATACTTTTGGTTGATAATGATAGTGAATATGTCGAGAAGATAGTGTCTTGATGATGTAGTTGATCTTAGTTCTTGTTTAGATAGATTACATCCCTTATTATATATGTTTCCAAGTTCTTTATGTTAAGCGTTATGCATGAATGAACGTTTTGGATATAAATATGGTGAACATGCATGCATGCTAACACCTTGATAAGCATAAAAAAGGAGGGACATGGTGACTACGCGTGCTTTAGATGAGAATTTAGGTTTGCTTGAATGAAATGCCACCCACATAGCTATTAAGAGAGTAAAAAAGGCTACATTTTGGTTTCATTTATGGGACCTCTTTTCAATTTTTCTACTAGGATGTTGCATGTAGATGGCATATCAAATGTATTTGGAGAGTATTAAAAGATGGGTAGAATACGATCAAGATGCATTTGGACAAAGATAGAGCATTGCACATGATTTTAATGCATGCAAGTGGGTGGAGGATAACCTATATGACTACCTATATGAGGCGTTTTTCAACTTCTTCCCAGTAGAATTGTATCAGTGGTTGGCATCTTACGCATCAAACTGAATTTTGTTCCTAGGAATGAGAGCTTGGGCGCAAGAAGATTATCGGATACTTTCTATTCGGATGAGGTGTGGAATAAAGTTGTATATCATTAGTGGGAAGGTTTTCGAGTGTAATTAGGAGTACATAATTTTTACATATTCTTTCCTTGAGGAAGATGAGTTCTAGTTCATATGTTATCTTCAGAATCTTACTCATGCATGTTACCTTTAACTATCAATATTTTGATGATCGAACTGGGAATTGAGAGATTACCTATGGCTAGCTAAATCTCCACCATGCACAAGGAAGAAGCAGGTCCGCGGAGAAGGATGGAGGCAGCCTAGCGGAAGACAGGCATAGAGTGGAAAGGTGGCTCAAGTATAGTGAAGTGTGACATAGGGAAGTTGACGAAGCACTAAGATTGAGGAGAATGATGACTGGTGGAAGTGACGAGAGCCCTATGGAAGACAAGGAGTCGCAGTATCATGTCCTCCTGACTTTGGGAAAGTGCAATAGAGAGACCCCATCGCTTCTCGATGAGAGCATTCCTGAGGAAAGAATGAAGACTATAGGCACACACACGATCTGACAGCCTAGCTACCTAGCCCTTGTGTAAGGTGTTCCAGTTCGAAGTAGTAGTTATTGAAGAACATCATAGTGAAGGAGAGAAAGTAAGATCTCCACATTGGGAAGGAGATATGGGTAGACATATTTTAGTTTTAGTTCAGGAAGTGTAGTAGATTAAGAATACTCATATGGAAGCACAGAAGGCACCGGTTTTTGGGAGTACATTTGGATGATTTTTACATTCACGTCATCAAGGCAGAGTGTTGGCATGCATACCATTGGAAGCAATCTTGTAGGTGTTATGACAAAGTGCATATATTGGGTATCTAGTTCATTACAACAAATGGGACACAAGGGAGTTCATCTAATGGACTACAAGACGTAGCAGGCGGCGTAGGAGGCTCAAGAGCATCGGTCAACCACCATGTAGAGGAAATACTAGAGGAGGTTCTAGATCTAGGTTTGTTCCTACTCTAAGATAGGGTCCACAATAACCACCAACGAATCATCATGTGAGCAGACACCACCTCAACAACCATAACGAAATGTGACTCAAGTCTTATTTGAGTTGTCTCTTCACTGCTAGAGTATAGATGTGTGGAGGATGCATCTAAGTATGTGCACAAGTGTGAATTTTTCTAGAGAGCAAAGGGAATTACAACCCCGGTAGAGAACGGTAAGTCAATTTTCTACGAGACTTAAGGGAAGTGCACGGAAATTGGTATCGAAATTATGGTCCCCACTAGACTACATTGGATTATGGTTCTTTGTGCACAACATTTTTGGCTAAATTTCACATCCCAGAGTTTGAGCAACAGAGTATCAGTATGCACTAAAGGACATCAAGTAGGGTTTAGCTGAAAGTGTGATGGAGTATGATGTGTGTTTTAAAAATCTCATGTCAAAACTATCATATGATATTCATCCAAGTCAACACACACAGTGGTTTGTTGGAGGGTTATTGACTCCATTTATAAGGGCCTTTTACATAAGGCATATGAAGTTCTGCACGAGGCATTGGAAGTAACTCTATGCATAGAAGCAATTGGAAGTGTTGATACTTAGAGTAATCTCATTTCGGAGGCACGAGATAGTAGTTATGGCTAAGAAATTAGAGAAGCTCTATGCTAATTTAGCATGATACGCGTAATGGGTTATAGTGCACTTGTTTGTGATGTTGAGGGGCATACGAAGGATAGTTTCCCACGTAGGACTATGCACGCATTTTTACAATCTTGTGAGATTTTCCATAATAACCATGATGTCTAAAATTATCCCCTCTTGAAACACAAAATGATGAAGAATCTATGTATGTATTATAATATTTGTGATGCGTACACCCATGATACCAAGGATTTTAGGCTGGTAGATCAAATTCATGAGGCCTATGAAATTGGATTAAGGAAAATCATGGTTGTAAGTAGCTCTCGGGCACAAAGCCTAGTCTCATCAAGAATGTAACAATGGAGGAGGTTGATTCCACAAAGGTTATAGGAGTAGAGGCCGTGGTGGTAGAGGAAGATTTACGCGTGGGACTTACTACACTTTTGGGTCCCCAAATCATTACCAATGTGATTTTCTCCAAAATTAGGTATGTGCGTATTGTGGAAAGAAGCATAAGGTTGAGGACTACCCTGATATTTATAAGCATATGTGTAAGAGTAAAAATAAGGAAAAATGCATGGGAATTATCAAGGTGTAGCGTGTGAAGAATGACCAATGGATTCTAAAGAAGACGTCGATCCAAATTTATAGCCCATGTCGGTGACTAATCACGCAAAAGCAATGCACACATGTGAACCTCTTAAAGATAAATCTCTCATTAGGATAGAATAGGTTATGCATGCTAAGTTTCCATATGCTTCTCGTTAGAAGGAGGTCTATTACAAGACCATGGGAGTGATCGAGAGATCTACAAGGAGAGATTCAATACTTGAAGGAGTAGGCGCATCGGAGAAAACATGCGAAAAACATTGAGCTTCCATAGAAGGACATAGATGATCCGTAGGAGGTATGCAAGATGTTGTGGCGGGATAATATCATCCCATTGATAGGAGAATAGCTGAGTGAGAAGGTGCTGTTGACGATCATCCTTGGCAGATTGGACCATCAGAGTCGTAGGAAACCTTAGGTTAGTGGGACGTGTGCCCTAAGGAGACCTCCATATTTTAAAGAAGTTGGTTCTTCTCTATAGTGCGAGATGAGGGTCAGAAAAGTGAAACAAAACATAAAATTTAACGGGGCGATGTGTCGAACAAGCCTCTTAAGAAATCAATCAAGAACGCAACTGTCTGAAGAAGGGAAATGGTGAACAACTGAAAAGGGTGGGTGAAATTACACCACAGGATAGAGAAGATCACACAGAACACTACCTCAAACTACTTAAGCACAACTTCAAATATAGTAATAACATTATAGAGATGCACAATTTCTATGTGAAGGATGGAAAAAATGCACCACATGGCATATTATATTACTCCAAAAATTGTGCACAGTATTACAATAGAAAAGAGGCAAGATTTCTATTACAAAACCCAAGAAGAAGGCTAGAGCTCCAAGCCCCTGCCTTTTACAGAAGAGGGACTGAGATAGAGAAGAAAATAGACTGACTCTCTAATTATTTCTATTTATATCTATCTCTTGTATATTCTCTATCTCTCTTGATTAAAATATATATATATATATGAGGAGGAGGAGGAGATAAGAAGCCATCCTTTACTCCTTTCCAACTGCCTTTTAATTATGATAAATGGAGTGAAGTGACAGGAACATATTTTTGAGATCTTTCTCACGCTTTCCCATTATCTTCCCTTTCTAAAGAGTGAGATCCATGCCTATTTAATGCATCTTTAACTATCCTGCAATGACTCTTTTGAGATGGACTCGCCTTTTGAGGAACATCCCTTCGGCTCTTTATTACATAACTAGATCTTTTGATCTCTTGTGCATTGGTTCCCGAGCTCATGATTCAAGCGGCGTGTGTTTTGTCATTCTATTGGAACGACCCTTTGAATGTAGGTGAATAACTTGAGTATTCACAGGTTCACACTCTTCACATGGGACTACGCATTAACTTTGTTACTGAAGTGACAAGCCAAATGACCCTTTACTTCCGATCTTTTGAAAAAGTCCTGAGCATTTAAAACTTGTAGATAAGTCTCATAATCACTCATACGTGATACATGGCTTGTCACCTTTTGTGACCTGCTTCGAACCTGGAGTCCATTTGTTGCAAGATCCACGTGGAAGGCCCGTGCATCCTTAATATTTTTCTTTTCCTTAGGGTTTTGGGAATGCGTTGTGCCGACACTTGGCATCATCCGAGCACGCCATTTTGTTCCTTTAGGAAAGTAAATGACCTTGTTGCATATAATGTCAAAACCCCTTTTCGGGTGGGGACCTTTTAGTTGGCTCTACATGGAAACCTGTGGGAGTCCAAGACTTTATTCCCTCCTTTTACTTTTGAAGTTGCATCGAGTTGGACACTTGGCATCGTCCACGAGCCTGCTGCTTTCTTTGTGATTTGGCTAAGTCTTTTCCATTGGTGAAGACTCATATCCGAATGGGCTTCGAAAAGGCAAGAATCCTCCTTGCTGCATAATTTAGATAACGGTACCATGCGCGAAGCTAAGTGTGGGCATCGGATACTTCATGCAAAGTTACCACCACAAAACCACGAATATGACAAGGAAATCACACTAGATGCATTTATTGATATCTAGATGGTAAGTAATATTTTTATTGACACATATGCTAAGGTAAATGTCTTGACTTTAGATGTATGGAACTAGATGGAGAGACCAACATTTCAGCTATCTACCAATGTGTTATAAATGGTGAACAAGATGAGGGCTATGCTATCGTGGTATTGAAATATGTTTCAATTATCATTCAAGGAGCTAAATTCATTGGGGATTTTTAAGTTTTAGAGTTTTATGAGGTAGATAACTTTCTAGAACTACTTTTACATCCTTGGTGTTATGTGAACAATGTTGAAATGTGTTTCAACAAGCAATACATCAGGTTTGATAACATTGATGAGTGTGTGATCATACCCCTGGATGATGTGAAGGATGCACCATACTTGAACCCTTAAGTGAGTAAGAACTGAATAGAATCTATGCATAAAATGTGTGTGACCCTGAGAATGTGGAACCATCTAAAGAAGGCATCCTTTAGTGGGAAGACACGTAGTCTATAAGTGACACCACTAGTGTTGCTTGTGAAAATAGGGATCATGACACATATGAAATGTTCGATTCTGAAGGTTAAAGGAAGAGTCACTAATATGATCATGTCGCGCATGGTTAGGCGGTTGGGATAAGCTCATTTACCAAGGTATACTAGTGATAAGAAGTCGATACATTCTTTTGTGACATGGAGAACCAATGGCAAAATGAATGTGATAAAAGGAATATTCTAGTTTATACTTTATGCGGGACGGAAGTGCATTGGTGGGAAACACATAGAGATAACTGTTGGGTTGGTGAGAAGTGAGAATCACCTTTTCAACAAGGTTTACTCAGAACAATGTACCTACACTTATACATGAGTATGATGGGAAGACTCTTGCTTTGGTACACATCCATAATGTGAGAGATTATGGGTATAAGGCCAAGAGGATTTACCACCATCTCTATGGGTACATAAGTTCTATTCCACCTTGTGTAGATGTGTGTGCTTGGTATATCCATGTTGAGTTAAAAGGAGATTACAAGTGGCGCAAGATAACCGAAGTTATTATTCATACCATTAACTATTTTTCTACTTAGACACTTGTACATGAGGCTTTATAAATCATGAAATGCATCACACTAGGGGATAGCACAAAATCGAAGAGATTATGCTTCAGCTTACTTGGAGAACCAGATCTAGAGGCGTGTGAAGATATGTTTAAGATAGAAGAGATGCAATTGGTTCATGTCCGGAAAGAGAAAGAAAAGGGGAAGCTAGTATACCTAATTGATGATGAAGAAGTGGAAAACATAGATATTGTCCATATAAAGGTTGTGCGTGAGATAATAGACTCTATAGATGAGAAGGTGCGTGTGTACCATGCTCCTATGAAAAAAAAAAAATTTAATATTAGTACTAAGGATGTGCCCGAGGAGGCCATCATTAGAGATTAGTCGAACAAAAGATAGCAAAGATCATTGAGCCTTTGTGTGACTTTTAGGATTTGTTTCTAAGAGGCTATCATGAGTTGAAAGGTGTGCATCCCTCATTAGGAGAGATGAAGATTAAGCTAAAATAAGGTATGCATCCTTTTTAGAAGAGGCCTTATAGGATGAATCTAAATTTGAGCATGAAGGTCAAGGAAAATATTGACAAGATGCTTAATTCTAACACATTGAACCAATTGAAGAATTTGAGTGGGTTAGCCCGATGGTTATTAGAATCAAGAAGGATGGGAAGATCAGGATCTGTGTAGATTACATGTAACTTAATGCCTCATGTGTCATAGATCCTTTTCCTACACCATTCATAGAGGATATTCTTGAGGGAGTTATAGGGCGTGAAATCCATTCTTTCATATATGGATTTCTAGGCTATCATCAAGTGTGCATTGTGTGCAAGGACCAGGAAAATACCACTGAATGGGGAAGTTTCACTTATATAGTTATGCCCTTTGGATTGAAGAATGTGCCAATTGTATTCTTGTGCATAATTATGTAAACATTCAATGAATTAATCCATAATTTTTTGTAGGTATTGCTAATGCAAAATTATAGCACCCCCCGAATTGCTAGCATATGACTGAGGCATTCGGTGTAATTTTCTAACATGGGACCATCTCTCAAGATGTGGAACTTACGAACTTGATATGGTCCTCCATGGAAGGCCACTTCTCTACCTATTCCTAATGCTAAAAATACTGCTAACAAGGAAATGCAGCTAACTAATCCTAAACTAACCATTCCAAGGGACCGGGGGAGAGAGAGAGGGTTAGAAAGGTGAAAAAAGGGAAATCCTAAGGTAAGGGTGGTGATAGCACCAAGAAAATGGGGCGAGATACTATGCTAAGGGAGAAAGAGAGGGAGAAAAGAGTTGAGAGAGGCCAAACCAATGTGACACAAACCCAAATCTTTATTCACCATCTACTCTCCATGAAACACAACAAATAAACCTACAAATGAACAAAGCATACACATAATGCAACAACATAATAAAGAGGCAAGTGAAATACAATGAAATATGCACAAGGGTTGAAGAAACACAACAAACACAAATTTTCTTGCTTCAAAATATATACAAACCATTTACACTTGATGCATAGGGCATTAGAACACTTCCAGACCCAAGAGAAGGCTTGCATCTCATTTGTGTTCGAAACAAAAATGGTGGAGTTTCCCCTCATTTAAGAATGTCTCCTTTCAAATGAGGGGGTCAACTACATTATAAAGAAAATTTATCTCACGTACCCTGCATTAAATCCCTAACATGTAGTTGAACTACCTAAACTACCACAATTAATGTTTTGCTCATAACGATGTTTCGCTTGATGACCGGTAGAGTAAATTTTGATGACCCGACTAACCCGCAAGTTTTCCATCCTGCGAGTCATACAACCAGATGAGTGTCTGACCATGACAACCATCCATCCATATTTGTTAGAAAAGTTTCCAACCTCTGGGCCATACAACTAGACAACCGCACTACCGAAATCTGATCATCCAACCCCGGCCCATCCAACCCCAGTGTCGTCCAACCCCAGATAACTTAGGGACTATCATCACCAATCTGGAACTACGATAATTCTTCACTGGGAACTCCTCGTCTATGATTATTTACTAATACACATGCCTTTAGTTTGGCGGATGAAATCTAGAAACACAACAACAAACATAACACAAGAATACCATAGACTATGATAAGAAGGAATGATGATAAATCTGAAATATCAGTGTAAATTATAATATCAACATGAAATTGTTACAATCTCACCCATGAGGTACTTAAAGTGTTACTGACTTCACTTGCCTTCCAACTTCACAATTACACCTCTTAATGGCTTCTTTAACACACCTTCAAAATGATGGCTTACTCATATAATATTTCTCACTACTTCCTTCTATATACTAAATGAAGGGGGTGGCCTATTTATTTATAGGAATCTAGGCTTATCCACCCTATCTCTAAGATAGGATAGGAAATCTCTTCCGACCAATCATATTCCATGCCTAAACTCTTGCCTTTACATGTAGGCTTATCTTCTAAGATAAGATAAACCTTATCATTTCACATGGGTTCCACCTTTTTAGAATTTTCTACAAATAAAATACACAAAACATTTATGACATCACTCCTTGTCCTTATTACAAATATAATATTTCTAATTCCTAATCATGTAGACCCTACTTCTCTACTTACCCCAACTTTGACATTTTAACATTACCGGACCACTTACGACAAATATTTACTTTTTACCACAACATTCCTATTATACTTTTGACTATTACCGTACTATACATTATTGGTGGTGTCGTACTGGCAGCACCATTATCTTCTATTGGACGCTACTACTAATTACACTTAACAACATCTTAATCATAATACATACATTAATGAAATAGAAATTACGGAGGAAAATTTTAGTGTCGACATCTTCCCCCTTCCTAACTTCTACTCCATCCTCGAAGTAGACTATTCTGGTGCTTGGAAAATATTCAACTTGTCATGGTTGACCCATTTCATAATGGGAGTGCCATCCAATTCCTCCAATCGATACGTACCATTTTCATGCACAGCTGCTATTTTGTAGGCCCCCATCCATATTGGAAGAAATTTTCTGTCTTCTTTTTTTGTATCTCAAATCATATACTAGGACCAAGTCATTCACATGAAATGGAGACCAACAGATCTTTTGATCAAAGTATTCCTTCTGCTTCATTTTCTTCTTATAGCTTGTATCCTTCACTATTTCCCTCATTTCCTCTAGCAAAAAATGAAGATGTACCAACCTTTCTTTTATTGAATCACTTTCATCCATCCTTTCATTTTTCATAACTCTCATAGTGGGAATATCAAACTCAATAGGAAGAACTAGATCAATGCCATAATCCAACTGAAATGGGGAGTATCATGTTGTTGACTTTGATGTTTCCCTATATGCCCACAATGTTGCATGAATCCTTTTATCCCACTTATGTACCTGCAAGGCTGCATCTTTTGCTAGAATTTGACACAACATAAAATTTGTTTGTTCCACCTATCCATTTATGCTTGGCTTGTATGTTGTTGCCTTCCTGTGCTTAATAGAAAACTTATTGACTAGGGCTTCTACCACCTCATTAATGAAGTGGCTTCCTTGATCATTACAATTTCTAATGGACAACCAAATCTGGCGATAATGCGTTCATATATGAACCTTGTCACTTCATCCATGGAATTTGTTTTCAATGGCCTAGCTTCAACCCACTTGGTTAAATAATGCATGCAACTACAATATACTTATTTTGGCGTGGGGTAGTTAGAAGTGGACCTACAATTCTATTCCCCACTTTTCAAAGGGACAAAGTGGAAGAATAGGGCATAATGGAGCTGATAAATTCTTACAATTACCATGTGTTTGACAAATATCACATGTCTTACAATAATTATAACAATCTCTAAAAAGAGTGGGCGGTGATAACCTACATCCAGATCCTTCTTGCTTGTAAGTTGTCCAAGAAGTGCCCTCCACATGTACCATTCTGGAATTCTTCTATCAGCTCCTTCCCTTGATCCCATCCAATCGCTCTCTTGTACTATCCATCGGTCATATTCAAAATAATACTCCATGCAATAGAATATGGACGACTAGCTTAAGTAATCTTCCTCTTAGTCTTTGCATTGGCACCATCGAAAACTTGAATTCATTCGGATAATTCCAAATATCTATGTATTCACTAGGGATTGTGTCGAGGATAACAATGTTGCATCTGGAAATCATCATCATCACAAGATGAACATAAACCATCATAGGCTTGAGAGAGTGCATCTGCATTGGCATGCTTCTTTCTGGCCTATCTATAATATCAAATTCAAATTCTTGTAGCAAAATTATCCATCTTTCTATCCTCCACGATGGGTTAGGCTTATTGACAATATATTTTAGAGCACGATGATCTGTTATTCAACTATAAATTTCTGCCCTAGCAAGTAATTTCTAAACTTCTTTACAAAGAAAAATGATAGCTAGAGCCTCTTTTTTCGATTCTGATATAATTTACCTCAAGATCGCTCATTTGTCTGCTCCCAAAGTAAACTGGATGTTCATTCCCATTTTCATCCTTTTGGCTCAGAGTACTTCCTAGTGCTGCATCTGAGGCATCAGTGTACACAATGAATGGCTTGCTCCAATATGGATTCTTTAAAATAGGTGAAGACACCAGGGCTTCCTTCAATTGTTCAAAAGCTTCATGTGCCTTATTTCCTGGTTCATAAGTAACATTCTTCTTCAAGAACTGGGTTAGTGGCTATGCAATCTTTGAGAAATTCTTGATGAACCTTCTATAGTAACCCACATGGCCTAAAAATGATCTCAACTTACTTCTATTCATAGGAAATGGTAACTCTTTGATTTTTGAAACTTTATCAAGATCGATGTACCAATACCATCTCTGGATCTGACATGCCCTAAAAAAATACCTTTAGAACATCCAAAGACACACTTTGTAGGGTTTAGTGAGGCTTGTGCCTCATCTAACCTTTGAAATGATGTCTCCATCTGGTGCAGGTGGTCCATCTTGCTCCCATAGATGCAAAAATAATCCAGAAATACTCTGATAAAGTTCCCAATGTAGGGTTCAAACACCCTCTTCATCAAACGTTGGAACATTTCCGAGCATTACACAACCCAAAAGGCATAACTCTATAAGCAAACATTCCCCAAGGAGTGGTGAACGTGGTCTTGAACTGATCTTTCTCTTATATGAACTTGGTTGTATCCACTATATCCATCAACAAAACTATAGCACTCTTGGCTAGCTACTTCATCCAAGATTTGATCTGAGAATGGAAGAGGGTAATGATCCTTCTTTGTTGCCTTATTGAGCTTCCTATAATCAACACAAATGCGTAGCTTCCCATTATTTTTTATTGAGATCACAATGGGAGAAACCCATTCTAAATTCTCCACAACAAATATGAATCCTGCATCAAGCAACTTATCTATTTCTTCTTTTATAGTCTTGGAAAAATTAGGATTCATTCTATATGGCATTTGCTTTATGGGCTTAGCACCATCTACCAGCTCAATAGAATGTTCTACCCAACTTACTTGACGAGTTCCTTGTAATCAAAAGTGAATAGGTGTATGTACCTTCGAAAGAGCTGGAGGTAGCATTCCTTCTCACTCTCCATCACAACATCACCAATCTTTATTTGTTGGAGACGATCATCAATTTCTTCTTTAGATAATTTTATGGGTTCATGAGTCGGTGTGATTGGAAGGATATCCATGACCGAAACATCAACCTCACTTTCTTCATCTTTTGTGTCCACTTCACTAGTACTAGAGTAATCAGAGGATGTCCAATCATCATTTTCATCACTTGAATCCAAAAGTTTTATCTTATGATGCTGAGGGATCACATTTATCTTCACCCTCTCTCTACCATGTCCAAGTGTCATGAAGCCTTCATTCTAGTAGTTTCTTGCATGAACTCTCCTTAGCCATGGTCTTCCCAACAACATTGGGTACACAACAGTACCATTTTTCATCACCTGAAAGTCTACCACACATACAACACCCATAACAGATATTGCCACATTTGAAACTACACCTTCTGGTTTAGTTTTTCCCTTATTTAATGACCTTAACATAAGTGTTGAGGGGCGATCAATTTTTAAACCCAACATATTCATTATAGACTCGGTCATTACATTAACTACAGCACCTCCATCAACTAAGACATCATGAATTGAAATACCATTACATAATACCTCAGCTTGTGGAGCGTAGGGATCTACCTCTGCCTCCAAAACAGGGACCTCAACCTCCTTCCTTCATCCAAGCATTGAGTCCACTTCGCAGCTCCCACCTCTTCTCAGAAGACATAGCCAAGAGTTGACCATATGTAATATTTGTAGGCCTTTTGGACAGATCTTCTAAGATGGAGTATGGTCCTTGTCCCTGTGAAATTAGAAAATCCTACACACCCAACTTTCTTCTCCTATGTTTCTTACTAGTTTCTCCTTTCATCTTCTTAGGATCATTTCCATCTTGATTATCTTTTTCTTTCTTTCTTTTTGTTACAAACACATCTACTTCATTATTTATGCTCTTATCTACTACATCAAAATAATTCATAGATGCTTTTCCTTTATCATTATCTCTTGTACTAGATTTAGAAGCTCTATCTGACAATTATACTTATAATGACCCTTTTTATAACAGCCATAACATACAACTTCATAAATATTTCTTTTTGGACCTCTATCTCCTCCCTGAGAACTAAATTCTTTTCATTGAAGAAGATTAATAGTTAACTGACCCATCTTCTTGATCAGATCTTCATACTCGGTAGATGTACTAGGAGAAATATTTGTGCTCACCGAGAGTGGTTGTGGATTCTCAGACCAAAGGTGCCAGTGTAGGCTCTACTTTAGCAAAAATTTCTTTGGGCTCCTCTTCCATGCTTTCTTCTTGCCTTCTTATAATCTCCTTTACTTTTTCAATGGTAGCTGGGTGGTCATACTTCACTCGTTGTCTAATCTCTTGCTTCATCCCAAGAATGAAGTGCTTATAGAGGAGATTATCTATGCCATTCATCAACCCATCCGCTAATCCTTCCTTCCGAATCTGGGCATCAAGCTTTCTCCTTAGCTCTAGAACACGAGCATGATAATCCCTTATCTTCTCCTTCTCTCCTTGGGATAGCTTTGTGATATCAATCATGAGATCTGCATATTTCATTGTTCACTAAATTCTTCAAGAAAACTTTCAGTTAATAAATCCCATGAGTTTTTCACATTATCACCTAGTGTTTCAAACCACCTAAGGGTTGAACCATCCAAAAAGGTAGGAAAAAATTCAGTCCATTGTTTCCTTCTTATAAGGCCATTACAAATACAAGATCGTTTAAACTCTTGAATGAAAGATGAAGCATCTTTATTAGATTGGGCTGAAAAAATAGGAATCTTCCCCATTTCCAAAAGTAACCACAGTGAAATACCAACCCACAAGTACAATCAACAAGACTTATGTGCACAAATAATTGGAATCACTATAATAGAAAATAGAAATGACCACGGTAAACTATGGTAAAACTTGACTTGCGGTAAAAATTGACTTTACTATGGTAAACACTATTCACAGTAAAAAGTGAAGTTACTGTGGTAAATACTATTCATGGTAAAAAGTGACTTTACTACGGTAAATACTATTCACGACAAAAAGTGACTTTACCATGGTAACTACTATGCACAGTAAAAACAAGGTTACCCTCCAAATGATTTTTGACTAAGTGGGAATATCTCTCCAGAAAATCCACCAACGAGGAATGGTCCCGGCAACGAACCAAAATGTCATCACCAATCCGGCACTATGATAATTCTTCACCGGAACTCCTTGTGCTATGATTATTTACTAATGCATAGCCTTTAGTTTGGTGGATGTAATCTAGAAACACAACAACAAACATAACACAAGAATACCATAGACTATGATAAGAAAGAATGATGATAAATCTGAAATATCAATGTAAATTATAATATCAACATGAAATTGTTACAATCTCACCCATGAGGTACTTCAAGTGTTACTGACTTCACTTGCCTTCCAACAATAACTATGGGAGAAACTTCACAATTACACCTCTTGATGGCTTCTTTAACACACCTTCAAAATGATGGCTTACTCATACAATATTTTTCACTACTTACTTCTATATACTAAATGAGGGGGTGGCCTCTTTATTTATAGGAATCCAAGCTTATCCACCCTATCTCTAAAATAGGATAGAAATCTCTTCCGGCCAATCATATTCCATGCCTAAACTCTTGCCTTTACATGTAGGCTTATCTTCTAAGATAAGATAAACCTTATCATTTCACATGGGTTCCACCTTTTTAGACTTTTCTACAAATAAAATACACAAAATATTTATGACATCACTCATTGTCCTTATTACAAATATAATATTTCTAATTCCTAATCATGTAGACCCTACTTCTCTACTTACCCCAACTTTGACATTTTAGTATTACCGGACCACTTACGACAAATATTTACTTTTTACCACAACATTCCTATTATACTTTTAACTATTACCATACTATACATTATTATGGCGGCGCTTCTTGGCAGCACCGTTATCTTCTATTGGATGCTACTACTAATTACACTTAAAAACATCCTATTCCTAATACATACATTAATGAAATAGAAATTACGGAAGAAAATTTTAGTGTCGACAGGACCAACTTGCAAAGGTGATATCTCGTGCTCCCAAATCAATTTTGGGGTGACATTTTATGTGATTCTTCCTAGAAACAACCCACCAATGAATCCAATGGTGATAGTATCAAGATAAAATTTTGACTGAAACACCTCCAAATGGCCCCTTATTTCCTTGTATTTCCATTTATGCGCTAGAAGAATGAATCGCCTCGGAAAGTGTATGATGTTTCAATATGTGCCATCTTTTCAATAATGTAGGGCATGTAAAATGATTTCCATAGGAACTTTTTTGGGCTCATCTACCCCACCATTGACTCGGCCAAGCCATCCCGAACGCCTTTCTCTTCGATACTCGGACTAAAATTTCATGGTCGCTAGGAATCTTTGAATTTTGAATGGTTAAGTCCACTTATAATGAGTTATCTAAATTAACCTGGGGGTGAATTTGGGATAACAGTATACCTACATGATTGGACTATCTATGGGCTTGTCAAAGATCACTATGATAATTTGAGGCTCATGTTTGAGAGGTGCAAGAAGTTAAGCATCTCTCTTAACATTAAGAAGTGTATCTTTGCTACATCTTTTGGCACTTCACTATTGAGTAACATATTTTAGTGCCACTAACTCTATCTTGTACACATAAGCAATATATGATCCCAACAAGTAATATATCTTTTTTAAAAAGAGGTGATCTAGCCACACCTTCCAAGACGGCTACCTTGTTATGACTTTACTCGTCACTATTTGTGCCTTGGGCACCCCCTCCTTCTAATTAAGGTAATGACTTTGAGCATGGAATTCGTAACAAGATATCCATACTATAAGGTGTGTCTAGATCACCTCCTTTTCGTGGAGAGATAATACTTGTTGGGATCATATACTACTTACGTGTATGAAATAGAGTGAGCATTGCTTGGGTACATCATTTACGAGGATGGATTGTTGGTAGATCTAGCTAAGATAGATGTCATTTTGGGGTTAGAAGAACCTACCAACCAAAGTGAAGTGTGCAGATTTTTGGGGCATATTGGCTATTATAAAAAAATCATAAAGGGATATGTAAAAAAATTGTGCTATTGGAAGAATTACTTAAGGCCAAAGAAAAATTTATTGGGGTGATGCATAGTAGCATTTGAGAACTTGATGGAAATATTGAGCACTCGCTCCTATCATGCGCTTTCCTTCCTAGAAAAAACCTTTTCATGTACATGTTGATTCCTCTAGTATGGAGATTTGCATAGTTTTGGCACAAATAGGAGAGGGAAATGTAAATCAAGTCATATGTTTTGAGAGAAAATAATTGACACCAAAGATAGTACAATTATACTACAACAGAGTGCAAGGAATTGTTTATGATCCATATGCTTCAAAAAATTTGATAGTATTTATTTGCCACACCATTCATCTTTTATATAGATCATATGGCACTCGAAATACTTTGTCAAAGAAACCTATTTTACAAGGGTTCATCTACCGGTGGATACTCTTATTTCGGGAGTTTGATTTCACTATTGTAGTCAAGCCATGAAAGAGAAATATGGGACCTGATCACTTACCAAGGATCAATTCTAGAGAGGACGCGTAAAGTATCAAAGACATTATGCCTAATGCATATTTATTTAGGCTTAACCACACGCCAACATATTTGGAGGACATTTCTGCGCACCGAACTTGCGTTAGAAGGGATAAAAAATATTGGAGAAGAAGTAGCTTGCTATTCGATCCATGTCATATCAGCTCATTAGAGGAGACTTTTACAAAATGGTTCATGATGAGGTCTTACGCAAGTGTGTTTTGGAGTATGAGTGCAAAGCTGTTATGGAAGAATTTCATGGAGGTATTATAGGAGGATATTATGCAGGAGATGCGATTACGCATAAGATCCTTCTAGTTAGTCTATGGTGGGAGAAATTTTACAAGGATACCAAGGATTATGTCAAAGTATGTGATCACTATCATCGGACTTGGAAAGGTTGAAAGTTGAGATGAAATGCCTTTACGGTTTATGATGAGCTCGGAACCATTTGAGAAGTGGGATGTTGATTTTTTAGGACCTATTACACCACATCAACGTAGGATTAGGGCATGCTACATTATTACATGTACTAACTACTTGACCAGTGGGCGAGAGGTCGCACCTATGAAAGATTACATGGAAGCCACAACAACAAGGTTCCTTTGGGAGAATATTATCATCATGCATGGATGCCCTTTGAGCTTGATAAGTAATAGAGGAACTCATTTTTTAAATGAGACTGTTAGAATTTTTTAGAAAATTTTATGGTAGCACACCATAAGACTACTTCTTTTCACCCTCAAGTAAATGGCACTGTTGAAGCTTTCAACAAAATTTTCGGACAAACACTTACGAAAATATGTGATGTTGGAAGAAAGGATTGGGATGAAAAAATATCAGTTGTTCTTTGGGAATATAGAACAACCTCTAAACGATAGAACAAGGGCATACCCTTTTATTTGGTGTTTGGATAAGAGGATTTCTTACCTATGGAGTTATTATTGCCATCCTTGTGTATTACACGCGCATGTGGTTTATCATATGAAAATTCCATGGAAGAGTGCATTGAGAAATTTATGCAATAAAATTAGTGGCGTGCCTCTGTGTTTTGGAGTCAAAATAATGAGAAGGAATGATAGAATGCTTGGCATGATAGGCACATCAGTAGCAATTCTTTTGTAGTTGGGAAGATGGTTCTTCTCTATGACTCCAAGTTTGTGTGCCATCCAGGGAAATTGATGGTTCATTGGTTGGAACCATTTTTAGTAACCAAAATACTTGACTCGGGCATGTATGTCAATTGCAAGTGTTAGATGATGCCATGTTCCATAGTTACTTCAATGGCGAGAGGCCCAATCCCTACTATAAATAAGCTTCTTTGTGTTTGTAATAAGGCAAGATTGCCACTTAATTTATATTTCATTTTCATGTTTATTTTTGCTTTAATTGTTTTATTTTAATAAGCGTGTTCACGTGCGGGAGATGATTGCTATCTATTAAGTTGATGCACAAAGGACCACACATACTTTTAGTGTGGGGTAGAAGTAGGTATGAATTTTAACAGAAACCTCGATGATGATTCATGCCTTAGGAGTTAGTACAGAGGCGCGCATGAAAATTGTAGAAAGGTAGGTGTCGGGTGAATAAGAATTGAGAATGCATGCAAGAAAAAGAAAAAGGTATTGAGGTGCTAAGGATAATGGTATTTAAAATCATTTCTCGGATTAAATATCACACGAGCAAGAATATGTGTAGTGTAAGATGAGGTAGGAAGCAACAGGATGATCTACTTTGTACATGTCACGAGAGGAAGATGTGTTGTAACACAAATAAGTTCACGTGAGGATTTATATGGCCCAAAAGTAGTATCACGCTAGAAGGTTATGACTTCCATGCATAGAAGAAATCATATTAAAGCATGGAAAAAGAAAAAAACATATTCAAAGTCTGCAGACGGTGGTAGATGAGGAGAAATTAATGCAGAAATTTTTTGGAACTCTATAAAAGAGGTCGCGAGTAAGTTCATTCCTATATTGCATATTTTGAAATTATTGAGCCATTTGAGGAGTGATTAAAGTGGGAATTGTGTAAAATATCCTTTGCAAACACAAAATTTGGTGAACCGGATCTGTGTTAACACCGCCTACGCCGAAGCTTCTTTGGAGGAAGTGTGAACACAAAAATTAGGCGTGTGAAGAGAGGAATACAAGGTTTAGAGGTTTTTTTAGATCTATGGTTTCGAGAGATATGAATTCGTAGGAAACTTTAATATTTATAGCTAAGGAACAAGGGTTTAAATAACGAAACCGAGTACGAAGATAAGTATGAAGTTGAGAGGTTTGAGAGAGAATAAGCACGCTCGACGAAGAAGTACAATATGGGTAAGAAGATCCGAGCGAGCACTAGGGCACTAAATTATTAATTTGTGAAGAAACACATTTGTGCACCAAGAAATGTAACCAAGAAAGACATCCACAACATCTCCCAAGGGAAAAAGGAAGGATAAGGGAAAGAAGCCCATGATAGAAGAAATGTCTAAAGAATGGTTCTCGGAATTGAAGTATATAGGAGAGGTGATCATTACAAAACCATAGGAATCAAACTTGACCAAGTGTAAGATTAGTTATTTTAACCATCGCTCGAGAGGCAAATGAGTGTAAAATAGAGAAGGAATTAATAAGGAAAATGGATTAGAGGACCCCATATGGAAATTTTTCTACGATGACAAGATATAAAAGGACATGGAAAGCAAGAGAGTTATACATTTGTATGAGTTGTCAAATTTTAAGAAGCTTAAGCACTTATATCGTGTTTCTTATTATGTGTCCATTAAAGATTACTTCTATTTTACAAATAGAAGGATGTGCATCACCGCGTAATTGATCGTGAGAGTTGCATGTTTGTGCAGCTTGGGCTTAGAGATAGAAATTGATATAGAGGATGATGTGGGAGTAGAAGCCATTGAGTTGCATTCAAATACCATTAGGAGGCTACGTAATTGAAATTTTGAAGATCACCGACCCAACTATGAGATTTTTGCATTCCCGTGAATTGCAAGTTGGGAACATCGAAATATGGACTCTACCAACAATAGATGGCTCCACGTCACATAAAATATGGCTAGCAAGAAGATGCATATAATATTTCCTCCTTCATTGTTGAAGGGATTATTGAAGAAGCACACAGGTGAGAAGATAACTTGGGGTCCCATCCTCCTTACACTTGTATTTTTCAATATTGGAGTTCCCGATGGACCAAATGACAATGTATGGAAGTATTTTTGGAGAACGAATCCCTTGTGAAGAGGTTCTTTGAATATACCTACGATGAAATCACTAATGCATACAAACTCATGGTGGACCGATGGTATAGGCGGATGCGCAAGGCATTCAACCATGAGTGGCACATGCAAAGGGAATTACCTTCTGTGTTAGATGGTCAAGCTAAATTTGCAGATTGTATCAACATTTTTGTTTATAGACGTTTGTGATGAACTTTGGGGATAGCATCCCCTGGGGTAAACTCCTATTCACCTTTATGAAAGATACTTCCAAGAGTCTCGTGAATAGGATATATGATACATGGAAGTTGAGATTTAATGTAGACAAGGTGGATGTAGACTTTTTCATATATTGCTTAAAATTACATGTATCCTTGAAAGACAAGTGTATGTAAAGATAATGGATTTTGATGATATAGACATCACTCATCAAACTTTGGTTGTGGGCACGAAGGAAGCAAAAAGGTATATATCTACTTGAAGCCAAGAATAGTCAATGAAAAATATGCTTGACGGAGAAGACCTTCCACTACCAACACTACCTAAGGGTAAGTAGATTATGGGCATAAAGAATTTTAGTTTTTAATAATACCCTTTTGATCTTCAACCTCCGATCTATCTATTGATGAAATTTGGACTTGTTTTGCTTATGAAAAACCTCTGAAAATTGATTTCAGAACTCTAACCCTACAGTGAAACTCTGAAATCCAAAATTTGCTTCCTTTGAAGTTTGAATTCCTTGAAAATGCCTCCAAAGTTGTAGAAATGACTTCTTGTCCCACTAGGCATGCCAAACTGTTGTGGCAAAATCACAAAGACCCCAATGTTTGCAAGTTAATAAATGGGAAATCAGTGTGATTTTTCAAACATGGAGCTATCCCAAAGTGTGGGACTTTACAAATGGGATAGCTCTCAGAGAAGGTCAGCTTCCTATTCCTAACCTAGTGCCAAACTACTCCAAAGTGTAGAGAATGGATAATCTAACCCTACTTTAATGCTTTCCAAGGGGACAAGGATAGAAGTATTGCATGAAAATTAAATCTACTCTAAGGGAAGGTGATGCACCAAGAAGGAATGTTGGACAATCTGCACTATATGAGAATGAAAAAAGTAAATTGGGGAGGGTGGTCAAGCACCACAAATCCAAATAACTCCTACAAACCCATTTTCCAATAAACACAACCCCATTTTAAACCTTGCAATACAAGTATGATAGTGCACAATAAACTTACATGCAATGAAAAACCCAGAAGATGCAATAAAACACAAAGGAGGGTTGTAAACATCCACATATCTTATTTTTATTGCTCCATAAAATTGATACAATTCATTACATTGAGGGGCCAAAGGCACAAATATTTCATTACAATAGTCAAATAGGGAGGTTTGAAACTCCACATATTTCTTACAGACAAGAAGAAAGGAAGGGAGGGGCAAATGTAAAGTATCCAACCTTTTTAATTGTGCCCCTCCTTACAATTTATAGGAGCATATTTGTATGAGAGAGAGAATACGAGAGTTATGAAAATTCTCCAAAACCCACAAAAATAATCATTATTTTCTTATAATGGTTATGGGAAGATCTGCAAACCCCATGATTGTACTTTACCTTCTACAAGAAGAAATGGGTCTATGCTTCATTCACTTCATCACTGCACTTGGGTATGGCTTCAGCTTCCTACGAAACTTCATCATCAATATTCACCTACGTAACCCATCATTTTCTCATTTTTTATCATCGCATCTCATAAAGCTCTAAAATACATTTCTAATGACTATAAAATTGCCAAAAATGGATGAGTATGGAAGAAGTTATCATTATTTTTCTCTAAGTTACTTTCTGAGCTCATTCCTCACCTACCCCTAATCTTAACAATTTAACCCTTCCATTAGATAGTGCTCTAAATCTCCTTTCCAACAAGTAAAATTTCATAAAATTTGGCTAAGGGAAGCCCAAGATATGCTAAGAAATGTCCATGGCACATATTTGGGTTTAAAACCCCACCTACCAAGCTCTCCTCCCTCATAACTCGCGACACGCCCGGACTTAGACATTTCGGCTTCAATGTCTCCACCTACCCACCATTCATCGCTCGATGTAGCTCGGCATCCAATGAAAACTTGGCAGCTTAATGTTTCTAGTTTTGGGGATTCACTTGGGCCAGACTTCAAAGTTTTTTCACCCCCTTCGGACATTTGGCGAGCTAAACTCGATCTCAACCTCTGAAAATAACCCCAACATCCACTTCAGATTTTGGGTCTTTCCAACTTTAGAGCTTCTAACTCTCCTCTTTTAGAACCCTCATCCCCGAGCCCCTAAATTTAACTCACCGATCTCTCGAACCCTCTGTTGGCCCCCCAAAGGGGTTGACCTAGCCCTCAGCCATTCAAGCTTGGGATCACAAGATTTTAGAGTTTTTAGCTTGCCAATCATACTTTTTTGGCCGAGTCCTAAAGCTACCAGCCTTCGAATTCTAAAGTATTTTGGACTCCAAAATCCTCTCGCCAAAAGACACCCATGAGACCTATTTTGTTCCAACACCAAGCTCGAGCATCTCGTCACATTCTTCGTGAGCTCGTCACATCCTCGCTCCCGAAATCTCAAAGTGAGATATCCTTATCTTGCACGGTTCCCTCCAGACCTCACATCTTTTCCATTGACCACCATGGCTTGGGCCTAGCTTGGCTGAGCTAGCCCCTTTTGCAATGTCTGTGATTTACATGGTGTTTCCCACTCAGCTCGTCCCAATCTCTCCTCATGAGCCACTCGATACCTCCACCGCCGAGCTCCTTCTGATACTTATTCCATAGAGCTCCTTAAAAACTCTTCATGGGCTCACCGAGCCATAAATCCCTTGGTGTGAGCACCATTGCCTTTTCCCCATTGGGTTGAACTTGAACTAATGGCGAGCTATCTCCCAACTCAACTCTTGTCAAGCCAATCCCGCTCTACATCGACTCGAGCTTAGCCTTTCATTGTTATGCGCCAATGAGTTTGACTCACTTCCCTTGGTCAGCCCATCTAATGCATCAACCCGCCAACTCACCGAGCTCTTCAAAGAGTTCAAATGAGTTGTTTCATGTTACTGAAGCATAGTGACTCACCGAGCTACTTAGCGAGCTATTTTTTCCCCAAGTCATTTTAGTCCCTTTTGGGCATTTTAACTTACTTGATGCATTTTTCGGGGTTTTGTTTTTAATCTATCTTAGCGTCAGGAGCCATGAAGGCCTATTAAAATGCATGAAAACTAGATTTTGTAACTTTTTCTTGTTTTAACTGGATGTGGGCCTATCAAGGGCCCATTTTCTCCTTAAGACCAACTTAAGGGTCTTCCAAACCCGAAGAGGAAAAAAATCCTCAATATGATTTCAAGCTCCTGAATCACTCAAGTGCTCCTGAAATGCTTGATTTTGCCTTGTAACCTAGATTTTCCTATGTGGGCCCCCTTCCAGTGCCAAGGTCTGTTCTTGGCCATGTTGTCCATTTTTTGCTGGGGGAAAAATGGATAGAAATTTTGGTGACTCATGAGGACATCTACCTACTAGAAGTTCATATACCAAGTAGCTTCTGAAGTCTCCATTGGGCACGAAGTCACTATTGACTACCTAAAACGACCTAGACCCTATTGAATTTTCTCCCGAAAACCACTTAAAACACTCTGCTGGACTTGAATCTTGACTTTAATTGACCATCTCACTTACAATAATTTTGCATTACAATTTTTGTGAGAGTGGAAAATTGTCTTGATCTAGAATTTTCATCATTTCCTCTCTCTACAATCCTATTATGAGGGACTGAAATTAGACCTCTAAACCCGTCCCGAAACTTGATTTCGCTAAGTATGAGCACACCACGAGTTAGGAGTAAAACACATGTTGGTTTTGGACATCATAGAACTCTATTAAAATTTGATTTTCCTTTCTTCTAAATATTCCACTTAACACGTTGTTTGGGAAACTATTAAAATCGTAGCTTCCCACAACCAAAGGATGAGTAGGGAAAATTTGAGGTTGATCTTCTTCTTAAGGCCTAAGAGGATCTTGAATGAATTGGGGAAGGTTTCTCCTTGAGACTAACTTTCTAACATGGTAGAGGCACAACCATGATTGACCCTTTGAGACTGAAAAATAAAACTTATAAGAATTTGTCCCTAATATGATTTTAGTTTCTCTGCATTTGAAACTCCTTGAGGACTATAATTGTTTCCTGCAACTTTGATCTTCCTATTACAATATTCTTTTTGGGAGGCATACCAATTTGTGTAATGATACTAATAGGAGAAATAAAACATGTGCCAAAATCACTTAGGGAAACTAAAACCTAATCTACAACAAGATAATGTGCATAAGCACTTAGAGGAATTTAAAATCCTAAACTAATATGTATAAGGGTAAGAATTCTCCTTTCAGTAGTAGTGCTTGAGGTAGAATCCATTTAGGAGAATTAGAAGTTATTCTCCATCCAAAGTGGATAGTTGAAATGCATTTTTACTCTTACATCCTATGACCATGTAGGGGCCACTCCAAATGGCATCAAACTTGTAATGCTTACCTGGATTAGCCAATCCACATCCCATTTCAAAACTAAGTCCCCCTCCTGGAAGGTCCTTTCCTTGGCTTTCTTTTCAAATGAGCTCTTGATCAAGGCCTGATCCTTTTACATGGTTTGCATTGCATGTTTTGTTATTTCTTCTAATTCCATGAGCTTCGCATACCTAGTTTCAATAGGCTTGAACTCAGACAACTCTATCTGCTTCATGAGCTCTAATGCGGGCAACTCAAGTGATATGGACAACCTTGCTTCTTTACCATAAACTAACTTATAAGGAGAGATGCCTATTGACCTCTTTGGTGTTGTCTTATCAACCCAAAAGGTTGATTTGAGCTTAGTATGCCACGTCCTCTGATTCTCATCCAGAGTCCTCTTGATGATCCTTAGCAAATTCTTGTTTTTGGACTCTTCCTGCCCGTTACCCTGGGGGTAATAATTTGAGGAAGTGCTCAAATAGATTCCATTCCTAACAACCCATTCCATGATCTTGGTACCTAAGAATGCTATAACATTATCTGATATAATGGTGTTTGGGACTCTGAATCTTGTCATTATTCCTTCAAAAAAGTCTAGTATACTAGACCGGTTTGCTTTTTTGAGTACTATTGCTTCAATCTACTTGGTGAAATAGTTTTTTGCAGTCATAATCCACTTATGGCCTAGGATCAATTTCAGATTGATGACCCTAATGAATTTCAATCCCCACTTCATAAATGGTTGCTCAATTAAGATAGGATGTAATAGAAGTGTTGTTAGCTTCTCCTTTCCTGTGAAGAATGCACACTTTTTACATTTCTTTATCCATGCATAACAATCACTGAACCATGTGGGAAAATAATAACCCACCTTCATTATCTTGAGAGTTTTTACCCACAGAGAAAAATGGCCTTCGACCTCTCCATCGTGAAACTCGTGTAGTACCTTTTCAATTCAAATTTTTCCAATGCACCTCAAAAGGACTCCATTCATATCTTTCTTGAACAAAACATCGTCAATAAGCACATACGAAATGGATTGGAGTCTGAAATATCTCCTCTTTGTTTTTATCATCTCTGGAGGGCATAGACCTATTTGTAGGAAATGTATCATGTCCCGAGTCCAACAAGGAGAATTAACACTATCGCTTATTTGTTCTTGATTCTCCTATAAAATAACTTACCAAAATTGAATTTTTTTATTTGAAATAAGATGCCTAAATTTCTTCAATCTCTTAATAACAACAAGGACATGATTCTCAATGAAATAATACCTCACTTCATAGTCCTCTAATCTTTTTCAAGAAGGCAACCGGTTTCTCAAATCCTTCTTTATTTTTTTGCACTGAATGGCGTAAATAGTTTCCAAACCACCAAAGCATAGAGCATGAAGTCCTTGGAAAATTTCATATTTATGAGAGTTAGAGCTTAAGATATGGCATGCTTGATAGCTTCAAAACTCTTCTTACCCTCTGTTGTCCACTTAAGTTCCATGATCTTCTTCAACATCATGGTTATCGGCTTAACAAGAGCGGTAAAATTTGGTACAAATATTTGAACGAAATCGATTCTCACCAAGAAGATTTGAAGAGTCTTCTTGTGGCTTGGTAGTGTTAATACTCGAATGGCTTCAACTCTTTCCGGATTGATTGGAAATCCCTCTTTAGACACAATGTGGCCTAATAGCTTTCCTTTATGAGCTAGGAATATGCATTTCTTTGGATTTAGAGACACTCCGAATCTCCTGCATCTTTGGAATACTTGCTTGAGGTGAAAGAGGTGAATTTCTGCATTCTTGGAAAACATAGTGATGTTGTCTAAGTAAACAAGAACTAATTTATTTATCATCCCCTTGAATTCCATGTCCATAACCCTTTATAATGTGGCTCCACCATTCAATAACCTGAATGGATTTTCCTATAGGCATAAGTGCCCCATTTGGTGGTGAAAGCCGTTTTGAACTAATCCTCTTCTTTCACCATATTTGATTATAGCCCGAGTAGCCATCTAGGAAAGAGAACATTTCCAAACTGGCTACCACCTACAAGATTTGTTCCATGGAAGGAAGCGGATAGTGGTCCTTGAGAGATGCCCTATTTAAGTCTCAGAAGTCTATGGACAACTGATTTATTTGTTTCTCTTCCGACCAACACTTGATTTAAAACCCAACTTGAGTTCTTGATTGGAAAAATAATGCTTTCCTTAATGAGCTTGTTCATTTCCTTCTTCATGAGAGGTTTGATATGAGGGTTGACTAGTCTTTGTTTCTATCTAATAGGCTTAGCTTCGGATCCAGTTTCAATAGTATGTTGTGCCAAATTTGGATTAAATCCCCTCAAGTCCTCATAGCTCTAAGCAAAGACATCTAGGAACTCTTATTAGAGCTATATGAAATCATATTTTTCCCGTTAATACTCACTTTACGATTTGAAATACTTTACCCTCTCTAACCGAAATGGGCTCTAAATCCTCCCCTTTGACGTGAATATTTGTCTTTTCCTTTCTACGAATTGATCATTAGGGTTAAATATTGACTCCAATGTCACTAAGCCTTTTAGAAGCTTGTTCATCCTCAATTGAACCACTTGGTCCCCATACTCTTGCTCTAATTTATCTTGGTTCTTGGCAGAGAATTCAGCTTCTTCCTGTAGGAAATTGATGATTTGTTGATCATTCTTGAACACCTGCCAACTTTTGTTGTTATTTGGAACTTCTAGCCTCACAACTACCTTAATAGGGGGTTGTTTGTATCCCTTTTGATATTATCATCCACATCAAATGTTGCTTCAACTTCTGCAAGTCTATTTGCAGCCTCATTTTTCTTCCTTGGAATAGACCCAATATTAAATGCCTCAAAGTCTTCGATGAGATCCCATACCTAGTTATTGTATCTCTTTAGGATATCATACTCAGTAGCATTCATTCCTCGACTTGATTCACAATCAATTCACTATCTCTCGAATGCCTGTAAGTGTTTGATACCTCTTTTCCTAGCCTAATGAAGTCCATGGATTAGAGCTTCATAATCACCGTGTGTTGTTTGAACAAGTAAACTGAAATCGGAAGGTTGAATAGTATTTGATGTTTTGTGGTGACACCAACATGGCACCTCCTCCAACACCTTTCTTTCTCCTTAAACCATCAAAAATACTTACCATACTTCGTTATCATCCTTATCTTTTGGCTTGGTGATGTTAGGGCGAGGTGGATTCTCTTCATTCAAGTAATAAATTCCCAGTTCAAC
Organism: Taxus wallichiana var. yunnanensis; assembly: GCA_018340775.1. Classification (NCBI taxonomy): domain Eukaryota; kingdom Viridiplantae; phylum Streptophyta; class Pinopsida; order Cupressales; family Taxaceae; genus Taxus; species Taxus wallichiana. The sequence continues at coordinate 577,114,746 of CM031241.1, read as the reverse complement.
TTCTTCCATCTCCTTGTATGGATCAAAAACATGCCTTTTACTTTCCCATTCATCTAAATTCAAATATGGGATTCCCTCAACTTTAGTACCCGTTTTTGGAGTGTTCGGACAATCTTCCTAATCAAAATCGAGTAATTTGAATTGATCGGGCTTGGCACATGAGGCTCAATGTGGAAGTTGGAAATGGGTTTTGATCTGATTATAGATTTGGCTCCATGTCTCATTCTGAAGAGCATGTGGGACCAATCGGCTTATAGGTACCCACTAATCTTAAGAGTGAAATCTCTTGACAAACACAAGGCAAAAAGTGGTGGTAGGTCAATAACTGATACATCTTGTAAAACTGTGACATTGGGACAAGCATGCAGTGTAATACTTAATCCTTTGATGACTCCAACAATTCCCACTTTGTCCCGACCAGGCATTGCACCACTCCTTTAGAGACCAGTTCATACTTTAGGCCCAATTGATCTTTTATTTTTTTGGCATTACTGAGATGATCTCCCCTGAATCGATCATGCAGTTGTGCACCAAGTTGTTCCCGACAATCAATAACACATAGAATGGTGGAGGCTTCAAATTTCTACTTGGTTGACCTCCTTCTTGCTGCATTGCATTGGTGAGAACCTTATCTTGATTTTTGGATGATCCATTCGAGGTGGACCAATTGGCCATTTTTGCTTGCAACAAATCCAGATGTCCTGGGATTGCCAGTGACTCACACATGGAAATGCTTACTTTTTTTTCTTCATTTGATCAATAATGTTGAAAGGGGATGGATTATCCTTTCACTGCCTCTTACCTAGCACAACCTTTTTCGTCGAATGGGAACATGTGTTGCTTTGCAACAATTGCCTTGGGTGACTTTATGGGTTTGGGGTTGTTCTTGCATTGTCACTCCTTGTGGCATGCCAGGAGGTTAAGAAACAATTGGATTATATGGTTTCCCTTCCTATATGTTCCTCTTCTTCAACCTCATGTTAACAGATACACCTTGAAAAGGAGGTTGGTTAACTCTACAAAATTCTTTTGTATGTCAATTGTGCAGTGTGGTTTCAGTTGGAGGTGCCTCCTATGTACTTTCCTGCTGCTGATTTGCTTCTTCAGTTGGATCTTGGGACACACCGATAGTTTATACCATTAAGGCCTGATTCAGTGCACCATTAAAATATGTCGCTTGATTGTGAGGTTGATTACATGGGAAGCACCATTCATATTCCTGTGCAAGGTTGTTTTGGGTTGGAACCAAGGCCCTGAATTTTGAAACTACATTTGGATTATATGATTGAAATGTCCAAGTAGCTTGAGGTTGTCCTTGGTTATGATTTTGATTTACAACTTGAGTTGGAGGCCTACTTAGTTGATAAATACACTGTTTGATTGAGCTTGAGGCTGATATGTTATGGAATTCTAAGCTTGTTGCCTCTTAATAGTCACTAGCTCATTTCCTAAGTTTTGTATTTATTTCATAACCTCTTGAAGTTCTTTAGAAGTGCCAGAAGAAGTGGAGGCCTTGTTATAGCTATGATTCCTATGGGATGGAATGGGATTCAACTTAGGTGCTTAACTAGTTGTAGAATTTCCCATTTTTGGATATAGAGGCATAAGTGCCCTAGGTGCAAGCTTTCCTGTTTGAATCAAATAGTTCTCTGCTCTGATGGCTATGTTGTAGGCTCTTGGAAATTTCATTCCTCCCATAGACTATATCATCATAGTTATGTATGAATTTAGAGACTTCAAGAAATAGAGGAACATAGCTTCTAGAAGCTGGTCTCATGGCCACCGGGATTCTCATCCCATGTCTTTTGGAACCGGAAATTAAAATCTTCCGTATGCTCATTTAGAGTTCTCTTGATTGTTGTCAATTGTTCCAATAAAGACAAAAATTCACCCTTTCTCTGAATTGATCACAGAGGGTTGCACACAGTTGATTCTAGTTTGTAATTGACCCCACTGTTAAGCTCCTAAACCATTGCAAAGACTTTTCCTTGAAAGAAGAAGCTAACAATTTAACCTGCAACATCCATAGACATTGATTATCTAGTTATTCACTTGCAAGCATTTAGGGTTGTTGTGATTTTTCCACAAAAATTTTAGCATGCCCAATGGGACAAGAAGTCATTTCTACATATTTGGAGGCATTTGCAAGGAATTCAGACTTCAAAGGAAGTAGATTTCAGATTTCAGAGTTTCACTATAGGGTTAGAGTTCTGAAATAAATTTTCGGTGGTTTTTCATGAGAACAAAAAAACCAAATTTTACCAAAAGATAGATCGGAGGTTGAAGATCAAAAGGGTATTCTTAAAATTCAAAATTTTGAATTTCAAAATTTTTTACTTTTCGAAATTTCAAACTTTTTTGGGTTTTCAGAATTTAAGAATTTGGAATTTCAAACTTTAAATTATATTTCATAAATTTTGAATTTTCGGATTTCAGAAATTTTAGATTTTTGGGATTTTTTGGTTTTTAGAAATTTTGGAATTTCGGAGGTTCCATTGTGCAATCGTATTTCAAATTTTAGAATTTTCTTACTTCGATTTCGGGGATCTCTCTTCATTTCAAAATTTTAGATACCGCCACATTCAAGACAAGTTTTGACTTCTAAAAATCAACATTCAGGCCCTTCAAAGTTGTGTTCTCCAGTTTATCAAGATCAAGTGTGTGTTTTGGTAAAACCTAAGCCTTTAGAGGCTCATTTCCTAAGACCTCCGACAACTCCCGGGTTAAAAATCGGTGGTGTAAAGAACACTAGTTGCTCACGTACATGAGAAGAATTTGAACCAGATCTAAGATAAGAGAAGAAGGAATATTTTTGTACCTATAATTATCTCCAGGAAGAGGTGGGAGAGGAAGAAGACCACAAAAATCAACATCTCCACCTAACATAACCTTGTCTACACCTCCACTTGGTAGACCTTTCCTTCAGTCAACTATGTTCCTTAGACCAATTAGAATGGCTCATCAAGTGCCACCAAATCCTTTTTAAACTTCATGTGAAGTAGTTCACTCACCCTTAATGCACAAAATCCAATCCTGGTGGCGGTGTTAAAAACATCCCCTACTTCACTGGAGAGAATCATACAACCCCTATTGACCATATTCAAGACATTGCAAATGTCTATGCAATTCACAAGAACAATGATCTTTATATCAATTATGATTCATATATCATCTTTGCACATAATATATATCTTAAGTAGAATAAAATCCTAGTTTGGATATTACAAAACCCTAGATCCTTACCAGGTTATAACCTAAAAAAGAGTTTAGTCCAATTGGCTTAAGATTCCTCAACCCCCTCTGAGACAAGCATCACCTACATATCTATAATATGAAAATTCCTCACACCTATGCGGTTATCCCTCCCACTAGATGTGTGTGCATATATGCATAAATAATGGTTATGATAAGACCCCAATAAGGCCTCCAACACTTGGTAACAATCCTTGAATTTAGTTATAGTGCATGATAATGTTCTAGGGAAACAACATGGGATTTATGTAGACTTGTAACTTGTTGGCATGCTCTAAGGATGTGATTATGTGATATTTTAATTATTAGGGCCTAAAGTCCTTAGAGTTCTTTAGAATGAAATCCTTTAGATGTCTAAGGAGTTAAGAGATTCCCTTAATAAATAACATGTATGTGTTTATATACACAACTTGTGTGAAATATTTCCCACTCAATTGACCGTAAGATGATTGGTGTAAGGTGTGTATTTGAAAATGTGACCATTGTAAGTGCATGGGTCAAAATTTTCAACCTGGGTCAAAAACATTGGTCATTTCTACCCTTGTCACTCGATTCTACCCAGGTTTAACTTGGGACCTAATCTCATACATGTGTTGAGTGGATATGAGAGTGTAGATGTGTTCATTGTAAGGTAAATTGGTTCCTAAAGTGCTAAACTCAGTGAAAAGTGTTGATTTGATGGAATCATAACATAGGAATTGAGCGGGGTGTTTTTACAATTAAGTCAATTTATGTGTAAATGGGAATATGTTGGGGTAGATGCCAAATAATTATTTCCAAGTTCCTTAGGTCCAAATTTTGGGTCCTACATTCTGCTAACAATTGTTTGCATGATTTGGATGTTATGTGAGTCCACATACCTTAAGACAACCAAGTACAATTTGTAATTAATTATCAAAAGAAAAATTACAAATTGTACTTGGTTGTCTTAAGTTAAACCATTTTGATTCGCCATATGAGAGAGTATATTTTGACACTCTTTGCAATAATGAAACCATAAAAAAATATTTTGGAACTAATGTGGATTCACCTACATATCATCATAAGAATAAATTCCCTTTTACATTGAGAGATATCATGCTTATTTGGGGAAAGTGAGTCGTTGTATAGTGATGAAGAGATTATATTGGACCTTTTGGATTCCTTGTGGGGAATGTATCAATATTATTAAATGAAATATGATATTAAAATTGGCATTGGTGAGGCATCCAAAATGTTGAGTTAGGTGTCTCATCGACTCTCATAGAGAAAAAAGTTTATATTGGGTTATTAATAAAATATCAAGATATTGTTACGTGGTTATGTGCATATATGTTTAATATGCCTACTTTTATCGTGGTGCATAATATTGTTGTGAATCATGTTAAACACGCAAAGTAAAAAGATACATCCTAAAGTTTCCTAATAAGAAATCCAAATTTTTATTTCAATTATGATTTTGTTAAACCTATCGATAACTTTGATAGATTTCCCACATTGTCCCAATCGGTAAGTCAACTAGGGGCATTAAGATATATACAAATTTTTGAGATATTAATAAAGTATGCCCCATTGATGACATCATCTTTCCCTATACTAATATGATTTTTAATTTCAATGTTAGGCATAAGATTCCTTCTTTCATGGATGGGTTTTATTCACATACATAAAATAAAACAATAATACTCTTCAATCAATTTCTCTCATACTCAAAGTTGGCTCTTTTAAAGATGGTAATACTCATTGAACTAAAATTCACTCAAACCATGATTTTAAAAATTATTGAATAAAGGCTATTATACCAAATGTAGGTAATTATTATGGAATGGATTGAAAAGTAGATATTAAATATACTATATATGAAATTAGTGTTCATTGAGTCATGCCTAGAATTACTAGTTGTCTATCTAGTATCGTTGTAAGAGAGATTTCTATCAAATTATGAACTCCATAAATTCAAATGGAGTTCTCAAGAATTACAACATTTCCCTTCCATTTTACTACTCTCATTGAATTCCTCAGTTATCAAGATGAATGGATGACTACTATGTGAAATAGTAAGGACTACTGATATTAGTAATGTCATAAGGGATATTAGATCCTAAAATAAATTTTTAATTATTTCACTTCAAATGTATCTAAGCTACCATATGAAGATAGGTTGGAAAAGATGACCTATAATCCCATCAAGGGGATTCTTAAGTGTAGGTCATGTATTGATCAATAAAAACATCATAGTACATGTGTTGGAACATGTGATCCTAAGTTTACATTGTGTTTTTGTTTGTTTTATTTTCTAACTTACTTATATATACAAAACACTCTTTCATAAGATTATTTAAGCTTGAGTATGAAGGAAATTAAATGTAATGGAGTATTTATTAAAGTTGTAATATATTCTTGATTTAATACATTTCTTCCATATTAGTTGTGCAAATATTAGTACCAATGGTATCATAGCCCAATGGTTTCTCATGATCCATGAGGAAGGAGAAAAATAGAAGAGACATGAAGCTACAAAGATTTACATGAAGTTGTGAAGAATTTTCTTGAATTTTTTTGGTGAAGTTATTTTAATTTCTTGATTAATTTCTAGGAGAAAATTTATAAAGAAAATAAATTATTGAAGTTTTATTCGGATTAAATTTTCTTGGAACATGTCATAAGAATCTAAAAATTAAAAAATAATGAAAATTAGAGGCATATATATTACACCATTTATTGACTAGGGGAAATGAAACCTTTGTGTGGGTTTGATTGATTGTTTCTATGGAGTTTTTACTTGCTTTTAACAAGTGTTTTTAATGAAAAATTAGATAGCAATATGTAATTGTATAAAACTCTTTTTTGGATTTCAAAAATTAACTAAAACCTCATGTTAGGGTGAGTTATTTGAGTTTTGGGAATGGTAAAATTCTACCCGAAGGGAGTCAAAATTAATGCAAGGTTTAATAAATGTGTCGAATCTTCCTTAGAATCAAGAGCTGAAAATGTGTGTTGAAAACCACCCACTTGCTAATAGAAATTTGTGGTTACACTTGGAATAATAAGCGAGTGTGGGGAAAAGGAAGGAATTAATTTATACTTTATTTAAATCCATATTAATATTACAAATTTTTATGTGACACATTTGATTTTAAGGTGTGCATCCCATCTATTCCGTGGCATTCCAGAGACAAGAAAATATCTTACACATATCATTAAATAATTATAATCAGGCTACTTGTTTGAAATGTGAAATGGATCTATATGGGTAGCTTGGATTTATATGGGTAGTTTTCTAGGTAGATCAAATTGCAAAAATGAGCAAATGTGCCAATGTAGAGGTAGATCAATGAAAAACGTGAACAGAGCTCTCTTAAAAATGATTACACAAAAAAATCTGCAATTTGCTAGGGTTTTGCAAATAAAAACTAGGGTTTCATTTTTTTGCAATTTGCTAAGGATCCTCCATTTTCACCAAAAAAACAACTAAATGCATACCCGGTGCTCGTCAATGGCCTCCTCACTCCTCAGTGGCCACGCTAGTGGGCTCGTTGGGCATGGTGGGTGCTTGTGGGCTCGGTCTGGTCTTCGCCAGGCTCGGTCTGGTTTGTGTTGTGGGCTCTATATGGTCTCCTCAGTCGGCTCCTTCAACAAAGTGCTCGGTGGGCTTGGTGGGCTCTAGTCCGTGGGCGGTGGGCTCGGTTTGTCTCGTCAGTAAACTTTGCGCGAAGGAGGTGGGGTGGAGGAAAGTGATTTCCTTCAGTAGCACCTCCAATATATAAATAGGGGTGTTCGTGCGAACGCCTTCGCGTGGAGGAAAGTGATTTCCTCCGCAACACCTCCAATATATAAACAGGGGTGTTCACACAAACGCCCTTCATGCGAAGGTGGTTCGCGTGAACACCCCTTTCATGGGAACCATATTCAACGTTATACACGGCAAAACAATAGCCGACATGTCAGTTCGCGTGAACCCCGTTCACGCGAAGGGAGTGTTCGCACGAACCATATTTGTTTACTGCCAAAACTCATTCCTCACTCATGTTTTTGGGATTAAAAGTGGGACTCAGCACCATGCATTGACCCTGTGATTTGTCACACATGGAGCTATCCCAAAGTGTCAAACTTTGCAAACAGGATAGCTCTCCAGAGAAGGTCGAATTCCTATTCCTAACCTAGTGTCAAACTACTCTAAAGTTCATATAATTTCTAATCTAACCCTACTCTAATGCTTTCCAAGCGGACAAGGATAGAAGTATTGCATGAAAATTAAATCTACTCTAAGGGAAGGTGATGCACCAAGAAGGAATGGTAGAAAATTTACACCGCATGAGAATGAAATCAAGTAAATTGGGAAGGGTGGTCAAGCACCATAGATCTAAACAACTACTACAAATCCATTTGCAAATAAACACAACCCCATTTTGAACCCCCGCAATACAAGTATGATAGTGTAAAATAAACATACATGTAATGAAAAGACTAGGAGATGCAATAAAACACAAAGGAGGGCTATAAACATCCACAGATCTGATTTTTATTGCTCCATAAAATTGATGCAAATAATTACATTGAGGGCCAAAGGAAAAAATATTTCATTATAATATTTAAATAGGGAGGTTTGAAACCCCATAGATTTCTTACATACAAGAAGGAAGGGATGGGAAAATGCAAAGTGTCCAACCTTTTTAACTATGCCCCTCCTTACAATTTATTGGAGAAGATTTGTATGAGAGAGAGAATATAGAGTTCCGAAAATGCTCCAAAACCCACCAAAATAATCATTATTTTCCTACAATGGTTATGGGAATATCTACAAACCCCGTGATTATTCTTTTCCTAGGATTGGGTCTATGCTTCATTCACTTCATAATTGCACTGGTTATGGGTTCAGCCTTCAAACTTCATCATCATTATTCACCTACATAACCCATCATTCTCTCATTTTTTATCATCTCATCTCATAAAGTTCCAAAATAAATTTCCAATGACTATAAAATTTCAAAAAAACAGATGAGTATGGAAAAATTATCATGATTTTTCTCCAAGTTGATTTCTCGAGTTCATTCCTCACCTACCACACTTCGATCTTGAGAATTTAACCCTTCCATTAGATAGTGCTCTAAATCTCCTTTCCAACAAGTACAATATCATAAAATTTGGATAATGGAAGCCCAAGATATGCTAAAAATTATACATGACACCTCTTTGGATTTAAAACCCCATCTACTGAGCTCCTCTCTCATAACTCACCACAGCCTCCTTAGACAACTCGGTGTCCAATGCCTACACCTACCCACCATTCATCACTCGATGTATCTTGGCATCTAATGCAAACTCGGTGGGTTCAATGCTTCAGTTTCGAGGGTTCACTTGGGCAGACTTTGGAGTTTTTTTACCCCCACTTTGGACATTTGGTGAGCTAAATCTCTTATCTCAACCTCCAAAACCGACCACCAAACATCCACTTCAGATTTCGAGTCTTTCCAAGTTCGAGATTTTAACTCACCACCTTTGGAATCCTCATCCACCGAGCCCCGATATTTGAACTCCCGATCTCACGAAAAAACCCCTCGCCGACCCGAAAGAGGGTTGACCCACTTGAGCCCATTGAGCTTCAGGCTCGTGGGGTTTCAGATTTTTAGCTCGTCGATCATACTTTTTTGGCTAATTCCTGAAGCTACTAACCTCTCAAGTCTGAAGTACTTTGAACATTGAAATCCTCCGCCAAAAGACAACCCACCGACTTGTTTGGTTCCAACACCAAGCCCAAGCATATGTTACATCCTTTGCGAGCTCATCAGCATCCCTCTCTGCAAGCTCAAAGTTGAGATATCCTTAGCTCACATGTTTCCCTCCATACCTCGTATATTTTCCATTGGCCACCATGGCTTGTGCCTAGCTCGGCTGAGCGAGCCCTTCTGCAAATCCCACAAGTTTTGCGGTGTTTCCCACATGGCTCGTCTAAGCTCTCCTCACGAGCCCCTCAATACCTCCAATGTCGAGCTCCTTCCTGGATACTTATTCCACTAATATCCGGTCACTCTTCATGGGATTGCCAAGCCACAACTCCTTCAATGTAAGCACCATTACCTTTTCCCCTCCAGTCAACTCAAATGATGAGGAGTTATCTCCTGGCTCGACTCGTCGAGCCAAGCCCTTTCTATGTTGACTTGAGCTCTATCCTTTCTTCGTTGTGCACCAATGAGTTCGACTCACCTCCTTGGCTGGCCCATCCAATGCATCGACCCACCAACTTGTTAAGCTCTTTGAAGAGCTCGACCAAGTCATTTCATGTTACAACCATAGTGACTCGTCGAGCTACTCGGCAAGCTATTTTTACCCCTAGTCATTTTAGGCCCTTTTGGGGATTTTAACGTACTTCTTGCATTTTTGGGGTTTTTTAATCTTGCTTTCTCAGTTTCAGAGCCACTCAAGACCTATTGAAATGCATGAAAATTGGATTTTGCAATTTTTTCCCCATTTTAACTAGATGTGGGTCCGTCGAGGGCCATTTTCTCCTTAAGACTAACTCCGGTCTTCCAAACATAGAAGAGGAAAAATTCCTCAATATGATTTCAAGATGTCGAAATAACTCAAGTGCTCTGAAACGCTTGATTTTTCCCCGTAACCTAGATATTCTTGTGTGGGCCCCTTCTAGTGCCAAGGTCCTGTTTCTTGCCCCTATTTTCCATTTTTCCTAGGGGGATGAAATGGATAACAAAGAGTTTAGATCGTGTGTGTAAAAATAGAGTTATGATGTTTTGTCACAAAGTTAGGGTTTGGTATTTTCGCATGGTCTTACGCACTATTGTATTAGCTGCATATGTATTCATCTTTTGTGATGTAATGAATTTTGGTTTATAATGAATACTTGTGGTTGGATAATGATAGTTGATATGTCTGAAGATGGTGTCTTGATGATGCAATTGATCTTAGTTCTTGTTTACATTGATTATCTTCCTTATTATATGTGTTTCCAAATTTCTATGTTAACTGTTATGCATGAATGAATATCTTGACTATAAATATGGTGAACATGCATGCTAACACCTTTGTAAGCATAACAAAGGAGGGACCTAGTGGCTACACGCGGTTTGGGTGATTGTTCATATCTACCTTAATGAAGTTCTAGCGCACACAATTATTAAGAGGGTAAACAAAAGGCTACATTGTGTTTCATATTTATGTTCTAATTTTCTTCGTAATTATTGTAAAATTATGAATTGTTCAATTTCATTTAACCAATAATAAGTAATCAAGTATCTATCTAGTTCCAGGATATATATCCTAGAAGAGGGGTATTATCATCTTCTCTAGTCCTCTGCAGCTTTCTATTGCATTCTTTCCTCGTATTGTATGCTTTCTTGATTCTCACAATACCAAGTTTTCCATGATGGTTTCTTTGGGTTCAACATCCACTGCTTACTAAATCTACTCCTAACTAATTCTAATTGGCTGTCCTTTGTTTCCTTTTCTTTTCCCTTGGTTTCTCCTTAGGCTTCTGCTTTTGGTTCCTTGGTTTCTTTTTTGGTTTCCTCTTCAAGGTTCATGCCTCCTGTATTATCTCTATCACTTCGGTTTTTTTCTTCCTCATTTCCTTTCGTATCTAGAGGAGGATTTTTCCCCCTAGAATTACTCTTCCTACCTTACTCCTACTTGTAGTTGGTTTTTTCTTTCCCCTATAATTATTTCCACTTTCCTCTCTATTACAAAGTCTTATTTCTCTCTTCATCCTTTCTAATCTCATTTTCTACCCTTTAATCCTTATTAGACCCTTCCATATTTCTCTTTAGCTCCGGCCCCTTCCCCTTCATCTTCCTCTTTTAGGATTACATCCCTTTGGCACCTACTTGACTACTCCATACTATGTGGAATCAGCACCATGGCCTTTTCCATAGCCAACATTTTGACCAAATATGGTAATTGTCTAAAAAAATTCCTCTTAGTCTAAATAGAAATCGTGCTTCAACAGAATCAAATGAGAAAAAAATTGAACAACAATTTCAGTTATGTACCTGTCAATAGTAGTTTTCATCCAATGATCAACAACATGGGTCCACGAAACATCCAAATTATGCAATATTTCCTCTTTTTCCTCCATCCATGTGTATTCCTCCTTGGGCTCGTATCGAAAATAATAGAATTCTAGTCGAGATAACTAGGAAGCCAACATCTCGGGAAGTTCACACCAAAAATTTTCATGAATATCTTCATAGATATGTCCTAAATGAATTCTTTCAGTTAGGACTCATGGACCAACATCTCTTTATCTTTTGTAAATTTCTTCATCTTCTCATGTAACCATCTTTTTACATCTCTTTTTCCTGGTATCCATCTTAGAATTGTTGGGTCTCTGCAACAAAACCATTGTTATAGCAGAGGTTCCTAAGTTACAACATCGAAATTACAACATGTTGTAGTATTGAATATAACATGGAATATCAATAAATAATTCAATTACGCATTAGACTATATACAACGAGTTCACGAAAAGAGAAACATATCACATAAATATCATAATGTAAACAAAGTAGATCAAAACATAGATGGAAAAAAGAATTATACTAAAGTACTTTATATTAGGATCCAAGATCGGCCTCTTTCAACTCAAATTACATATATTTATACAAAATGTAATGATTGTTGAATTAAAATTCCTTTCATCTCTTTCTCATCTCCTTAGAGGCTTTTAATACTCTACCTATGGTTTTATCACTGCTTTCTTTGGAAATCGAGGTCATTTCTTTGAGCCTCGTAGAGGAAGTTGATTGTTGGGAAGCTCGTTGTTGTCACCGTGGAAGGAAACACCTTCTGTAAACACGGTTTTCTTCGAGTTTCGAGGAAGAATTTGTAGGCATGTTAAGCCCTTCTCTTTAAAACACTTGCTTTACTTAAGCATCTCATTAAAACAACCCTGCTCTTGGGTTTTGGGTTTATTCGATTTTGCTGTCATTGTGAAAATGAATTGGGTAAAAATCGTTTTCTTGCTGTTGTGATTTGATCTGTCTTTGCATGAATTTGAGTTGGAAATACGAACTTGTTGTGTTGGTTGTTTGACAGTATTGAGGATGTTCTTTACTGAAATTATAAGAAATTATGCTTATGAATACTCAGCTGAGAGTAAATCAATTTCGAGGTGTTTGTTGGTATGAATTTGAACTGGGAAATTCTTTTTAAATGATTTTATGGAATAAAATCTCTACAGGCTGTGCGAGTTGTTTGAAGTTGTATTCTTTACTGAAATTTTTAAAGGAAATAAGATCCTTTTTCCTTCTGCTGTTTTGGATTTTGATGGAAATGGCATTTGGGTTTTGTATGAGCATATGAACTCGATTCGAAGGAAGCAATGGTAATATTTTATTGCTATTCCTTTTTCTTGCATAAGAAATGAACGAATAACGTTTTGGGTATTCGTGAAAGTAGGAGAAATTAACTGCTTTTTCTTCTGAACTTGTAAATGATTATATTTTCTTCTTGCGTGATGGGAAGTTGATTCCATTGCATTTTGTGGTTGCGGTTTGACCTTCCGATTCAAATGTCTTGTGAATGCAAACTTGACTTGGAATTCTGTGCAAATAAATGGAAAAATATGGGAATTAGCTTGTTGTTCGAGTCTGTCTGATCAGTACCAAGCTTATATATCTACTACCCTATGCGGGCTCGCTTAATAGAGGTGTTGATATATATGAATATTGTATTTTGAGTTCTCATACTCATTAGGAAAAAGGAGAATGTTGTTTTTGGATTAAATGGTTGATCGAGACGTAACTCGAATCGGGCATTCATTTCGTATTGTTTATTGAATCAAACCGTACGAGTGTTATGTGAGTTGCTTTTCAATGTTGAACGATTGTTCTGTTATCTTTATAAGTTGAGCTGTCATGCTAAGATAAACACGATTTGGGTGTTTTTATTACATTCTGAAGAAAATGATTGTTTCTTACTGAAATTATAGGGAAACGAATTCTTCTTCTTTCTGCTGTTTTTGATTTGATAGAAACAGTAATTGGGTTTATTGAACTTTATAAGTTCGGCTTGATAGAGATGACAGTGGCATTTAAATTGTTTCCTGAGTGCTGTTATCTTTCTGTACAAATGGAAATTTTGAATGTTTCGTGTGGTCTTCGATCTTTGACCGCCATTCAAAAAAAAATGAATCCGACTTGACTGATTCTTGTTGTATTTGAAGGAAATGGATGTTTTCTTATTGAAATAGTTAAGGGAATGAATTTTTCTCTTTTGTTGATTGAGTTCTGGAAATAGCAATAATAGAGCTTTACTATGCAAATTGTTATTATGAACTGTATGCATTCATGGTTATAGAAGGTCATGTGAATAAGTGATTACGTGATCGTGTAACTGTTTATTTGGTTAAAAATACAGTGAAAGAAGTATGGAATCTTCTAGTACAACAAGTACATAGTATGCATCCTTATACTGCTTGTTCTATGATGAATACGATGTTTTACTAACCTGTTTTTGGTATTCGTATGAGCCTGATTTAAATGAAGTATTGATAAGGATGATAAATTCATCCTTGTTTTCATTTAAAGTTGATTATGAATGAAATTATTCTTCACTATTGAAAAGTGAATTCGAATGGATTTTATAAGTTTCACTCAATCATTATCTTGATTTGTGTCTCATTTGGATTCAATTTTTAGGACAGTCATGAGGAAAGAAATAGGAATGTGGATGGATAACTTGGAAAAATGATCTTTTCTTCTTTCATACAGTTGGAAATCTGTAATCGTTTAAGAACGAATTTTGTAGTGCTTGGGTATGAGCAACTATATGCATTGTTGTTTGCTTTCTCGTCTGTGCTTGATTGCTTGGAATCAAATGTGATGCATGAACTGAAAGGAAAGTAATTGGTTTACATTTCAGTTAGTTTTACCCTTTGCATTTATTACTAATGAAAGGAATGGAAAGGATAACAGTTATGTTATATCAGCAGTATGCTACTTGTATTCCTAAACTTTACAAATGTTGTAATCTAGAACTTTGAAGGAAATTGCTTCTTGTATGGTTATGTGGGAAATAGGACAGCAATTCTTTCGCTGATTGGGATGGTATTTAGATGGTTCAATTGTTATCTTTGTCCATTCTTTTTTATGCTTAATTCTTGATTGATGTTCTTACTTGTCATTTCATAAAAGCAGGGTTCTTTTATTGAGACAGTTAATTAGAAGCACCTCATTTTAATGACAAGTGCTTAATATGCTCAGTTCAATGAACTGACCCATGCAAGTAATTTTGCAGATGGAATTTGATAGAACGAAGACATGGCTATTTTCTGATGCTTCTTTTGATTGTCTGAAGATGAATTGTATTTGTTAGTTATTATTCCTCTACGAGGAATTGTGAAAAGAAGAAAGTACATTCTTCTATCTATGAGTTGTAATGATGTTTTATATAAACAAAGTCCAGTCAGTTGGATTGGCAGATGTATGGATTATGAAATGGATTGATGAATACAAATACAAGTGTGATATTTTAATAACTATATCAGTTTGATATTGTTGATTAAATTGGAAATATAATGTTATTTCTTGATTTGGAATTATTTAATTGTCCTTGATGGATTTAAAAGGAACTGATATCTATTCTTACCTAAATGCAACTTTTAAGTTGAAATGTGCAATTAGTTCATACTGGGGTTAAGATGAATTTTTAATTGACATTAAAGGGATTATGAAGAATATGTTTCCATAACTGATAGGTATTCAGGATTAGCTTGGAAGCTAAGGAATATCAATTAACTTAGGAGTAGCCGAACTTCGTTTTCGAACTCCGTTAATAGCCTCGTATGTTAAATTCGAAAGAAAGGATATGGGATAAATATATCCGGGGCTAATGGACCTTAACTATGTAAGGTTAAGGAGAATAAATGAATACATTTATTGGGAATTAGACCTCGTTTAAATGACATCTAATAAGCTGGAATTCTGAATTTAGTTACAGTTGTGAAAAACTTGGTTAAATTTAATAGGTTAAACTTATTACGTCCGTTTAGACGGGCTGCTTAATCCAATGATTAAGAAGAGAACCAAGTAGAGAAAATGCAACCCTTCTGTATGAAGGAGAAGATGCATGTAAGCTAGAAGACGGATTTAGTCTCTCTTAGCTATATACAAATCCGTAACGGGAATCGGGATAAAGGATCAAAGATGGTTGCTTTGAAAGTTGATCTTAAATATTAAGATCATATCCAAATCACTTGAAAGCAAGGTGTGTACTCTTGATGGGAGGATTCCGTAGACATTGACATATGCCAGCTATAAAGACGGTGTCTTCATGAAGACGGGGTCTTCATGACGACACAATGTTATAGCTGACATATTACAATGCCCTCCCGAATTAAAACATCAAGAATACATAGGCTGAATGTTAAGTTCTTAATCGGGGATAGGAGTATGATCACGTATACGGAGTGACTCCGGAGGACTAAAGATAACTAGACACATGGAGTCGTGGGGAACGACACCGTATGTCTCGTGTATCTTTAGTTACCATGAGTGCCTTCCTATACTCGCTCATAATGCTAGTTGGAAATTGGAAGTTGGAATTTGACCTTAAATTGAAAGGACCGGTAGGAACCAGAAAGACCATTTTAGATAACAGTGAAGTGAGGTGAAGGACGTATTCCATTGGTGTGTATCACATCCAGAATATGATCATGCAAAGCATGTGAAAATCTTTGGCCAAAGTATCGCAAGTGCTAATTGCGTTGTCCTAATCACTTAATTTAAGATGCAGGATGTCGATGAATATCAATAATGAAATATTCGATAGGCTTCTTAAATGGATCACTTCGATAACCAGAAACGGTTAAGAAAACTTGTATATATAATATACTATGCATGAATGAACATGAAGGATCGGTAGTTGCCGAGTCATGAAATGAGAGATCATTGAAACTCGAGCCATGAAAATGGGAGATCGGCAGCTTCTTCGAGTCATTTACAGCAGCATATAGAATCTGTTATAAGATTGAATGGCACTGAATGTGTGTTCCATATTGCAAATATGTGAACAGAGAACATTAGTTTTAAAAGGAAATTGTGTGTTCCAAACTGTATTGTTTGGGCAGAGAACAATTATTAAAACTTGAACGTGTGTTTGAATTATATAATTCATAACAAAGAATGTTATATATATTAAAAAAAAATTCCCTTGTTCTAGTAACTTAAAATGGGGATGTTACATCTTGGTATCAGAGCTGAAGGTTGTAGCTCTTGGACCTAATGAGTCCACGATATTAATAAGGTTTACATTTTCTTATTGAACAAAAAATGGTCAGAACTAGAGGGAATGCTGTGAATAACCCGCTACAGGGTGGAGAAGCAGCTACTGCTCAAAAGCTGGATGAAATCCTTGCTGCCCTACTTGATACGAGGGATCGTTTGACTGTTCTGGAACAGCAGTCAATGGGCAATGAAGAGGAGGAAGATGAAGCTGAAATAAATGATCAGCCGCCTCCTGTGGACAACATCAACGGAGGGAATCAGGTGTTGATAATAATAATGTAATTGCTCCTAATCCCCCTGAAAATAAAAGGGCAAGATTAGCAACTGAACTTACAAATGATATAAAGAGAATAAGTCCTCCAAAGTTTGATGGAACAACCTTGGGGACGGAGCCGAGAATCGCTCTGAAATGGAGAAATACTTTACAATAAGAAACTTCTCCGAAGAGACCAAAGCGATATGGGGAGCATATCAGCTTTCTCATGAAGCATCATCATGGTGGGACAACCGTAAGGTTGAGTTGAATATTGTCAAATCAGACATAACTTGGGATCAATTTAAGGGTTATTTTAGGAAACGATGGCTGCCTCAACTCTATTTTGATAGGAAAATGACCGAATTTCAGAATCGGTCGCAAGGAAGGTCACATCGGTGACGGAATACCGGGAATGGTTTACTAAACTCCTTAAGTATGTGCCGCAGCACTGCCGACGAGAAGTTCGAATATGAAAATTCATAATGGGACCGAATCCCATCATTGGTGGCGAAGTGGATGTCCACGGCCCAACCACCATGGATGGAGTTGTCGAAAAGGCAATCGACAGAATGGTAAATTGAGAGCAATATCTCGCTCACAGGAAGAGATAAGGAAGAAGATTCCCAATTCTTCTTCATCTCTTGCACCAAAAAGGGGACCTTGGAAAAGGTTTGGCATGAAGAACAAAATTGTTGTGGATAACAACAAGAAATCATGATGAATGATCTGTAAATAACATGCGGAACACTTTTCGCGAAAGTTAATGGTATTGGACAAAAGTCCTATGGAAGCCTGAATGATAATTTCAAAGTTGGTAACAAATTTGAGCCTAGAAAAGGGCCAGTTGGAGGATGCTTCAACTGTGGAAAGGACCACTATGCGAATCACTATCCCCTGAAGAAGGATGATCATGGTCAGCAACATAGGATACACGCTGCGGTGGCTAACAGTCAAGCTGAAAAGCAAGTTACGCCTATAGAAGTTCCGGGTAAGTTATTCGGTACACCTGTAGTCATACTTTTTGATACTGGAGCTACTGAATGCTTTATTTCTGCTAAACTTGCAATGAAATTAAAAAGAAAGGCTGAACGAATGGATAAAACATGGATAGTGCATTATGGGAATAATGTTGTCCATACAGTTGAAATGTGCCTTTTTGGGGCAATTCTTGACTTGCCTAGTTTCTCCACCGAAGTTGACTTGTATGTCACTCCTCTAGGATCATATGATATCATTATTAGAGTTAACTGGTTGGCTGAACATAAGGCAAAGGTTGACTGTTATGAAATTTTTTTTTGTTGTTTTGATGACCTGCAGAAAGCAGCAGTCATTCAAGGTGTAAAACGTGAAGTTGCAGTTAGGAAACTAACAGCTATGCAACTAAAAAGGGCTAAAAACAGAGGCTGCACTTGTATGCAGTAAAAATGACAGAAAATGCTGAGGAAGATAATGATTTCATGGAAAGATATCCATTATTAAGGGGTTTCCGTGATGTGTTTCCAGAGGAATTACCAGGTCTTCCACCCAAACGTGAGTTTGACTTTGCAATAGAAATCAAACCGGGAACTGAACCCATATCTAAGGCACCTTATAGGATGACCACCATCGAGTTGGTAGAGCTAAAGGCTCAGTTACAAGAACTTTTGACTAAGGGGCTGATAAGACCGAGCGTCTCACCTTGGGGAGCGCCGGTAATTTTTGTAAAGAAAAAGGATGGCACATTGAGGTCAGTGCATTGATTATAGAATCTTTGAACAAGGCAACTATTAAAAATCGCACCCACTCCCTAGGATTGATGATCTGTTCGATCAGATGCGAGGAGCATCAGTCTATTCAAAAATAGATCTTCGATCTGGGTATCATCAGCTGAGAATAAAGGAAGAAGATATTCATAAAACAACTTTTAGAACAAGGTACGGGCATTATGAGTTCACGGTGTTACCTTTTGGGTTGACCAATGCACCTGCCGCCTTCATGAATCTGATGAACAATATTTTTCAAGAATACTTAGACAAGTTTGTGCTTGTATTCTTAGATGACATTCTTATATACTCTAAAAATGTCGAAGAGCACCAAGAACATCTAAGGATAGTGCTGGAAATTTTAAGAAAGAGGAAGTTGTATGGTAAACTATCTAAATGTTCCTTTTATGATGCAGAGGTGCATTATTTGGGACATGTTATAAGCAAGAATGGAATAGTCATGACCCTTCAAATATCACAAATTATAATCGAGTGGCTCGCGCCTAGAACGTGCACGAAGTGAGGAGCTTCATGGGCTTGGCAGGATATTATCGAAAGTTCGTTAAGGACTTTTCAAAAATTGCTACCCCAATCACTTCGCTGCAAAAGAAGGATAAGAAATTTGTCTGGACGCACAAATGTGAATCTGCCTTTAAAAATTTAAAGGAACAAATAACTACAAAGACCTATTTTGATTGTACACTGATCCAAATGGAAACTTTATGGTTGAACGGATGCCTCAAGAGAAGGCCTTGAGGTATTCATACGTAATAACCATGTCATAGCTTATGAAAGAAGAAAGCTTAAGTTACATGAACAGAATTATGCTCCACACGATCTAGAGCTCGCTGCCATTGTTCATGCACTTCAAATGTGGAGGCATTACCTTTTAGGTAAGCCTTTTGAGTTAAAAACAGACCATCTGGGGTTGAAGTATATTTTTACTCACCAAAATTTGAATGCAAGATAGCGAAGATGGTTAGAATTTCTGTCTCAAAGATGATTTTGATATAAGCTACATTAAAGGCAAGGAAAATAGAGTAGCAGATGCTCGAGTCGAAGGAAGCATATCTCTGCTCTTATAACATTAAGAACTCAGCTTTAAGGATGAGGTGAAAGATGCCTTGAATCATATCCTTATTTCCAAAGAAGTCAAAACAAGACTTGCTGCACCAGAACTCGAAGGATGTCGTATATAAGGATTCCGTTTTGATAATGAAGGAATTCTAAGGTTCGAAAACAGGTATATATACCTTTGGCGAATGACTTAAGAGCGAAATTGTTAATCAATTTCATAATTCACCTTTTTTGACACCCGGCATTACGAAAATGCTTGCGATCTTAAGCAAGTAATACTTTTGGAAGGGAATGAAAAAGGATGTGGTGGAATTTGTAACACACTTTGCTTGGAATGTCGGCGTGTTAAGGCGGAACATATGCATCCCGTAGGATTATCAGTATCCCCACAAAGATTCCGCAAAGATAAAATGGCAAGTGATAACGATGGATTTCGTTCAAGGATTGCCTATGTCAAGAAATAAGCATGACATTATCCTCGGTTGTAGTCGACAAATTGACCAAAGTGGCACACTTCATTCTTGTAATTTGAAAGACGATGCAAGAAGATTTGTACATGAAATCTTCGATTGCATGGGATACCGGAATTAATCATATCGACATGAGATCCGAGGATGACATCAAGGTTTTGGCAAACGCTTAATGTGGCCTTGGAAACTAAATTAAACTTCAGTTCTGCATATCATCCGGAGACGGATGGACAGACTGAGAGAGTCAATCGTGTTTTAGAGGACATGTTAAGGATGTATCAGCATGGACCAGCAAATATAAATGGGAGGAATACCTTCCGGCCGGCGTAATTTGCTTACAATAATACATATCATGCCTCTTTAAAAATGGCACCCTTTGAAGCATTGTATGGAAGAAAATGCAGAACCCCTGTCAGCTGGGACAGCGTTGAGGATAGAGAGGTAATTGGGCCAGAAATCCTTACGGAAATGGAACAACGAAATCAAAATGATTCGGGAACATCTAAAGGAGGCTGCTAATAGGCAAAAGAGTTATGTAGACTTAAAGCGGGTTGATAGGAATTATAAACTGGGAGAGAAGGTCTTTCTTCGGGTGAAGCCGAAAAAGAGCTCAATAACTTTTGGCAAGGCTGCCAAGTTGTCGCCACGATACGTGGGACCTTTTGAAATTGTTGAAATAATCAACCCTGTAGCTTATCGTCTAGCATTACCTCCGCTTTGTCTCAAATGCATGATGTTTTTCATATTTCTTTGCTTAAGAAATACATGACAAATTTATCACATGTGCTGAATTGGAATTCCTTGCAGGTCCAAGATCCAGGAATAATCGTGGTTAAGCCCATTCGAGTCTTTGGGAACTCGCTAGTTGTATTTAAGAAATTGCAAAGTGAATCAATGTAAGGTCCAAAGGGGACCAGCTTCAAAGCAAGAAAGTGCAACTTGGGAAAATCTCAAAGAAATGAGATCTATTTTTCCACATTTGTTTGATCGAATTTGAAATTCGAAAACGATAATTCTACCAAATTTAGACAATTGTTAGTCTATTTGCATACGACTTGTCTTAAAACACCGCTTTTTAAGAGTGAATCTATTTTTGGTATGAACTTATGAATGGAAGGACAATAACTGAACTTTGTCATAGGAACTCCTTGATTTGTTTAATCTGATCATCGGGATGATGATTCTTTAAGGAGGGAGGAATGTAACGCCCTGATTTTTGTAAGTTATCATGGTAATTACTTTCTTGTCAGAATCGCTGAAATGAAGGCAAACATGTTAAGATATATATTTTGATCTTAAGGGAATGTGTTGCTAATCTAGATTCTTGCATACTTTGTAATTTATTAGCATGGGACAAAGCATTATTGTTGCTTGCATGTTTGCTTTAATGTGACGAAAAATTTGTCGTATGCTTGTTGAACTCTATATGCTGTGGCCTTCTTGTAATCGCTTTGTCGATTTACTCTTGAACTGAATCGAAGGTTGATATAAATGTGCAAAGACACGATTTCAGGTATGAGCAGTTAATGCACGTAGATGCCAACAAAAGGTTTGATTCACGAACCATACACTGTCATCAGTAACGTGAGACCTCGTAAGGTGAGAAATGCCTGGATACGGGTGGCTCAGGTATGTTTAACGAAGGACGAAATGTCCTGCACAGTGTTGAAATTGGAAGTCAGTCGGGAAGACTTGACTGGAAGTTGATTGATTATGTGTTAGATGCTAAGGGGAAATTAGATTCTAATCTAATCCTAAGTTCTACCTTACATCCTAAACTACTATCCTAAGTGGATTTTTAAATTGTATAAAAGGTGAAAATAGACCTAAGTTCTATTAACCTAAAGACTAGGCTATGACCTAGGTCGAACACTATTGCTAATCCTAAACTAATCCTAACCTAGAAGGGGACGCACAGACCCATGGGAAAGGATAAGGATGAAAGGGAATTAAATGGCATTAATGTGAGTCCTTACGTGGACAGCGCCAGTTTGGCGGGAACAGGGAAAAAGATGGAGGTATCTAGTTGGTCATGGAACTAAATTCTGTTTGCATGTAAAATTTGAAATTGGGAGTTCGCCAACCCAAGTCGGCGGTGGCGTGAGAAAATAGGGAAAAGGCAGAGCCTTTAATGCAATTAATTTCTCGGTCTTCGCGACCAGCTCGCCTTGGAAAGAGTATGGAGGAATTTTGATTGTTTATTGTGTTTGCTCGGGTTTTTGAGAAGTTGCTCTGCATTTGGTTTTTGCTTGGTTCAGTCGAACCAGTTGCGTTTGGTTTTTATCATGCTTTTTAAATCGAAGGTCAAGCTTTCTGAGCTTTCAGAGAGGAAGTTGATTGTTGGGAAGCTCGTTGTTGTCGCCGTGGAAGGAAACACCTTCTGTAAACGCGGTTTTCTTCGAGTTTCGAGGAAGAATTTGCAGGCATGTTAAGCCCTTCTCTTTAAAACACTTGCTTTACTTAAGCGTCTCATTAAAACAACCCTGCTCTTGGGTTTTGGGTTTATTCGATTTTGCTGTCATTGTGTGAAATGAATTGGGTAAAAATCATTTTCTTGCTGTTGTGATTGATCTGTCTTTGCATGAATTTGAGTTGGAAATATGAACTTGTTGTCTTTGGTTGTTTGACAAGATTGAGGATTTCTTTCTTTAAAATTATAAGGAAATTATGGTTTTGAATACTCAGCTGAGAGTAAATTAATTTTGAGGTGTTTGTTGGTATGAATTTGAATTGGAAATTCTTTTTAAATGATTTTATGGAATAAAATCTCTACAGACTGTGCGAGTTGTTTGATGATGTTGTTTCTATACTGAAATTTTTAAAAGGAAATAAGATCCTTTTCCTTCTGCTGTTTTGGATTTTGATGGAAATAGCATTTGGGTTTTATTTGAGCATATGAACTCGATTTGAAGGAAGTAATGGTAATATTTTTATTGTTGTTCCTTTTTCTTGCATAAGAAATGAACGAATAACGTTTTGGGTATTCGTGAAAGTAGGAGAAGTTAACTGTTTTTCTTCTGAACTTGTAAATGATTATATTTTCTTCTTGCTGTGATGGGAAGTTGATTCCATTGCGTTTTGTGGTTGCGGTTTGACCTTCTGATTCGAACTGTCTTGTGAATGCGAACTTGACTTGGATTTCTGTGCAAATAAATGGAAAAATATGGGAATTAGCTTGTTGTCTGAGTCTGTCCTGACTGTACCAAGCTTATATATCTACTACCCTATGCGGGCTCGCCTTAATAGAGGTGTTGATATATATGAATATTGTATTTTGAGTTATGTACCTCATTAGGAAAAAGGAGAATGTTGTTTTTGGATTAAATGGTTGATCGAGACAGAACTCGAACTGGGCATTCATTTCGTATTGTATATTGAATTGAAACTGTACAGGTTATGTGAGTTGCTTTTCAATGTTGAACGATTGTTCTGTTATCTTTATAAGTTGAGCTGTCATGCTAAGATAAACACGATTTGGGTGTTTTTATTTCATTCTGAACAAAATGATTGTTTCTTAATGAAATTATAGGGAAATGAATTCTTCTTCTTTCTGTTGTTTTTGATTTGATAGAAACAGTAATCGGGTTTATTGAACTTTATAAGTTCGGCTTGATAGAGATGACAGTGGCATTTAGATGGTTTCCTGAGTGCTGTTATCTTTCTGTACAAACGGAAATTTTGAATGTTTTGTGTGGTCTTCTGATCTTTGCACTGTCATTCAAAGAAAAATGAATCCGACTTGACTGATTCTTGATGTATTTGAAGGAAATGGATGTTTTCTTATAGAGATAGTTAAGGGAATGAATTTTTCTCTTTTGTTGATTGAGTTCTAGAAATAGCATTAGAGCTTTACTATGCAAATTGTTATTATGAACTGTATGCATTCATGGTTATAAAAGGTCATGTGAATAAGTGATTACGTGATCGTGTAGCTGTTCATTTGGTTAAAAATACAAAGAAAGAAGTATGGAATCTTCTAGTACAACAAGTACATAGTATGCATCCTTATACTTTGCTTGTTTTATGATGAATACGATGTTTTACTAACTTTTTTTTGGTATTCGTATGAGCTGATTTAAATGAAGTATTGATAAGGACGATAAATTCATCCTTGTTTTCATTTAAAGTTGATTATGAATGAAATTATTCTTCTTCTTTGAAAGTGAATTCGAATGGATTTTATAAGTTTCACTCTGAACTCTATTATCTTGATTTGTGTCTCATTTGGATTCAATTTTAGGACAACATGAGGAAAGAAATAGGAATGTGAATGGATAACTTGGAAAAATGATCTTTTCTTCTTTCATACAGTTGGAAATCTGTAATCGTTTAAGAACGAATTTTGTATTGCTTGGGTATGAGCAACTATATTTATTGTTGTTTGCTTTCTCGTCTGTACTTGATTGCTTGGAATCAAATGAGATGCATGAACTGAAAGGAAAGTAATTGGTTTACATTTCAGTTAGTTTTACCCTTTGCATTTATTACTAATGAAAGGAATGGAAAGGATAACAGTTATGTTATAACAACAGTATGCTACTTGTATTCCTAAACTTTACAAATGTTGTAATCTGGAACTTTGAAGGAAATTGCTTCTTGTATGGCTATGTGGGAAATAGGACAGCAATTCTTTGGCTGATTGGGATGGTATTTAGATGGTTCAGTTGTTATGCTGTCCATTCTTTTTTATGCTTAATTCTTGATTGATGTTCTTACTGTCATTTCATAAAAGCAGGGTTCTTTTATTGAGACAGTTAATTAGAAGCACCTCATTTTAATGACAAGTGCTTAATATGCTCAGTTCAATGAACTGACCCGTGCAAGTAATTTTGCAGATGGAATTTGATAGAATGAAGACATGGCTATTTTCTGATGCTTCTTTTGATTGTCTGAAGATGAATTGTATTTGTTAGTTATTATTCCTCTACGAGGAATTGTGAAAAGAAGAAAGTACATTCTTCTATCTATGAGTTGTAATGATGTTTTATATAAGCAAAGTCCAGTCAGTTGGATTGGCAGATGTATGGATTATGAAATGGATTGATGAATACAAATACAAGTGTGATATTTTAATAACTATATCAGTTTGATATTGTTGATTAAATTGGAAATATAATGTTATTTCTTGATTGGGAATTATTTAATTGTCCTTGGATGGATTTAAAAGGAACTGATATCTATTCTTACCTAAATGCAACTTTTAAGTTGAAATGTGCAATTAGTTCATACTTGGGGTTAAGATGAATTTTTAATTGACATTAAAGGGATTAGGAAGAATATGTTTCCATAACTGATAGGTATTCAGGATTAGCTTGGAAGCTAAGGAATATCAATTAACTTAGGAGTAGCCGAACTTCGTTTTCGAACTCCGTTAATAGCCTCGTATGTTAAATTCAGAAAGAAAGGATATGGGATAAATATATCTAGGGCTAATGGACCTTAACTATGTAAGGTTAAGGAGAATAAATGAATACATTTATTGGGAGTTAGACCTCGTTTAAATGACATCTAATAAGTGGAATTCTGAATTTAGTTACTGATTGTGAAAAACTTGGTTAAGTTTAATAGGTTAAACTTATTACGTCCATCGGTAACGGGCTGCTTAATCCAATGATTAAGAAGAGAACCAAGTAGAGAAAATGCAACCCTTCGGTACGAAGGAGAAGATGCATAGCAAGATAGAAGACGGATTTAGTCTCTCTTAGCTATATACAACTGTAACGGGAATGAGGATAAAGGATCAGCATGGTTGCTGAAATTTGATCTTAAATATTAAGATCATATCCAAATCACTTGAGCAGGATGTGTACTCTCGATGCGAGGATTCCGTGAGGACATTGACATACGCCGCCTGAAAGACGGTGTCTCCATGAAGACGGGGTCTTCATGACGACACAATGTTATAGCCGACATATTACAATGCCCTCCCGAATTAAAAAACGTCAAGAATACATAGGTGAATGTTAAGTTCTTAATCGGGGATAGGAGTATGATCACGTATACGGAGTGACTCAGGAGGACTAAAGATAACTAGACACACGGAGTCGTGGGAACGACACCGTATGTCCGCGTATTTTTAGTTACCATGAGTGCCTTCCTATACTCGCTCATAATGCTAGTTAGAAATTGGAAGTTGGAATTTGACCTTAAATTGAAAGGATTGGTAGGAACCAAGAAAGACCATTTTAGATAATAGGTGAAGTGAGGTGAAGGACGTATTCCATTGGTGTGTATCACATCCAGGAATATGATCATGCAAAGCATGTGAAAATCTTTGGCCAAAGTATCGCAAGTGCTTGGTTGCGTTGTCCTAATCACTTAATTTAAGATGCAGGATGTCAGATGAATATCAGTAATAGATATTCAGATAGGCTTCTTAAATGGATCACTTCGATAACAAGAAACGGTTAAGAAAACTTGTATATATTATATACTATGCATGAATGAACATGAAGGATCGGTAGTTGCCGAGTCATGAAATGAGAGATCGTTGAAACTCTGAGCCATGAAAATGGGAGATCGGCAGTTCTTCGAGTCATTTACAGCAGCATATAGAATCTGTTATAAGATTGAATGGCATTGAATGTGTGTTCCATATTGTAAATATGTGAACAGAGAACATTAGTTTTAAAAGGAAATTGTGTGTTCCAAACTGTATTGTTTGGGCAGAGAACAATTATTAAAACTTGAACGTGTGTTTGAATTATATAATTCATAACAGAGAACATTATATATATTAAAAAAAAAAATTCCCTTGTTCTAGTATCTTAAAATGGGGATGTTACAGAGGCACCAAGAAGAACATCCACTCCTCCTCTGGTAGTGGTGTTCCTTAAGCCATGCTCAAGCATGGGAAACCGTGCATCTAGGGTTTAAGGAAAAGGAGGGAGAACACAAAGCACTTCTTCTATTTCCATCCCCAACAAAGCAATAAAAGGTAGTAGTTTTTGAATGAATGGGGATTTTAAATCATAGAGATAAATTCCAATATGTACTAAAGAGGCACACTAGTAATGGATATATTTTTGGGATTTTTAAGGTCTTAAAAATAATATGACATATATTGCTCATGGCTTATGAAACTCAATGACATTTAGCCCTCTTCTTCTAGGAAATGTTCAACCTTCGCCAACATCTTTTCATTCAAAAGTTTTCAACGAAGGCTGAATCAAGTAATTACATTCTACTTACAATTGTGTCACATAATCAATAAGAAGAGGTCATGTGATCATCTTCTAAAAGGATATGATAGATCAATGAGATATTACATATTAAATTATTCACATGGTCTCACACCTATCACACACTTCTTCACCATATTTAATATTCATTTCACTACATAAGACTCTCTTTATGATAATCTACTACATTATATCTTTTGTAGTCTTATGAACTAATGTTAACTTTGGTGAATATTAATATATAAATTAAATACTAATTATTATTATTAAATAAGGTTATGATGAATGACTATCATCCCTACACTTAAAATTGAGCTTAGCCTATATAAATAATATTATTTTATTTTTATATTTAAAATTAAAATTTATATAATACATAACTATTCAACTAGCAATCGCATGTGTTTCATGAGATGTGAACGCCTAACGGTATATGTTATTTGATTTAGAGGTATAGTTATTACTTTTGTAGTTGATGTTGATTAGGGGTGTGATTGTTTTCGTAAGTGTAGAAATATAGATGGGCCACTTAATTTTAAGGTTGTTTATACATTTCAAAGTTGTTATAAATTCGTACATGAATACATTTGATACCGTTTTCAATAGTTAATTTATTTTATAGTTGATGTTGTATGTATTTAATTCGGCTTTATTGTGTTAGTTGTGCATCGATTGTTCGGTTGGTGTTTTGTTGGAAAAACATTTATTGTACAGTTGATAATGTGTGTGATTGAAAGTTGTAGTGTAGGAATTTAGTTGAAACATTACATTGAAATGTTGTATGTGTACATTTAATTATGTTACAGATTCGTACATTTAAAGTTACTTTTCATATTTGAAAACATCAAATAAATGAAGATATACGTACACATAATGAGACATGTATACATTTGCAGTATTTATATCATGAATGGTAGCCTTTAGTGGGAAATTTTAGTTTCAATAAACATGATTACATTTGATACCCCTTGAACGACAGTGTCGGTTTGGATAGAAGAAGTGTTGAGTATAGTAGTAGTGGAGGTGTTATCAAAGTAGAGGGTAGTATTTACGATGGGTTGAGTGATAGTAGTCTTGCTTCCTCCTTTCTTCTTGCTCCGAGTGCTGGTACGTGTGCCATATTTGAGTATCTCTCGAATGAAAAAGTAGGTGAAATGCACAGATTTGCAAGCGAGGGAACTCTGGAGAAAGCTGTGAATGTCAGACCCTTCCTTTCAGTGGTTCCAATGTCGACGGTTGCTCTGTGCAAAGTAAGTCCTTGTGACTTGTGGATAGTTAATCCCCAGGCCATTTTAATCGGCAATTTTCTTCGATTCCCTCTCGAAATAGGGGGTATGGGAATATGTAATGGGTTGGAGGGATCCCAATATGGGTCGTTGTATCTATCAAATTTTACAACAACAAATAAAGGTAATGTTGGTGGTTGCATTGATGTGTCGTAGACAATGTCGGTGATTGTTCCTGTGGCACCATTCACGAGGCCTGCATCAACCCATAGATTTGTAATAAGCATGATTTTTTGTTGTTTGCACAACAAAACTTTGTGTTCCAACTGATCATCATCAAGATTTCCTGGTCCAATCTACCTGTTACTTTCAGCAATGGATTGGGCGATCAGAACATTCAATGCCTTCAACATTTGTAGGTTGTGGGAGTCCACTAGATCATTTTTTGCAAACAAATGTGGTGCATCTTTAAAAATTTTGAGCTCCTACTGAGTTAGGTGTGTGTCTGTGCGAGACATTAGGAGTTCCCAATCCTCAATTAGAGGGGTTGAATCTCGCATGTGGAGCAGTAAATTCCAGAATGAAACCTATGCATTGGTTGTTCCTTGTTGCCGAAATATTGTTTGCAATGTAATGGAAGACTGAAATCCCTTCCAAAGGGTTGCTCCATAGGAATTACTTACATAAAGAGGACTATCCAAAACTAGTGGTAATTGGTCGAGGTCACCGAGGAGGATGACTGATCTGTTCCCAAATTCAAATGTTTTTGAGTGTGGGAAAGCTTCATGAGCCTACTTGTCAATTTTTCTTAGCAACTTTGGCCCAATGAAACTCATTTCATCAATAAGAACATATTCTATATGTTTCAGTGACTCTTGAAAAGATGATAATGCACTACCTTCAAGGGGTTTCAGTTCTTTGATTGGAATACGCATGGCTTGCGTGGATTGTGGATGTAGAGATGTTGAATGCTGAAACACCGGTAGGGGCAAGCACAAGTAGAGGTGAGAGAGATGTGGTTGATGTTGTGAATGAATTTCAGATTTTATTTATCAGAAATGATTTTCTGTGCCATCCATTCCTTGAATTATCAATCTTAGTGGAGGTAGAAGGGTTTTGTTTGTTGAATGGTGTAGTATGGTATTAAGAGCTATTTGTTGTTCTGGAGACAAAGGAAGTGTGGAAGATGGTGGTGTGGCATGTATGTTGTTGTTAATTGTGTCTGCCTTCTCTCTCTTGATGAATGATGAACTAGTTATCTGCAAATCATGGGGAACGTCATGTATGGTCCAATTATTATGTATGTCGAAATCTCATTTCCCCAACATGTCAAGACTATCTAGACCCATGTTGTTTCGGGGTGAAGTTGTGCGAAGACCTTCCATTCTTGCAATGGTTCTTGTTGAATACTGCATTCGGGCTCAGTCATAACTAACATCTGTAGCATGTCCTGTGTCTGCAGTAGTGCATAGAACATGCCACGGTCTGTAGTTGTGCTTGAACATGTCCCAAGTGTTGTTGATGTCATGTGGGGTTGAGCCAAATTTGGATGCAATATTTCTGAAAGGCTTGTATAAAAGGAGTTATGACCAATAGAAAAGGTCATATGATGTTGAATCTTGAGCTGGGACATCCACAAATCTCGGGTGGACTGAAAAATTGCTTATGTGTTGGTCACTTTTCCATTTATCACCTTTACGGTTCTTGTTGTAGCTCCAATCTCGAGCAACTTGAATAAGTGGTAGGTGTTCCATGGTTGTTGGAGAACTTTATATGCATCCAAGAAAGTGGTTGTTTGTTGTGCATCAGCGTCACTTTCAACGACACGTCTCAAAAAAAAAATTCCAACATTTAATGATACAAATGGATGGTTGCACATAACAAGTGGCAATTTTTGCAACATGTGGCATGTTTCTTGTGTGCTTATGTCATGTTCAACAACACTTTCTGTGAGCATTTACGGATCGCGATATGTGCTGGAGAATCTGCATCTGCATCTCTTGAAAATATGGATAGCATTTGGTGATATGTTTTTTAACGTTGCTCGGTTTTGAAGCATATTTTGCAATATAATTAAGAACGGCATGGCAGGAAAGTACCGGTTGGCAATCAACATTTTCTCTCCATATGTATATCATTGTTTGATTGTGGATGTTCAATCATCATCATTTTTAGAAGGGAGGTATTTAATTTTCCCATCACTTTCAATGTGCAAGGAAGAAGTAGGTTGTGTGGCCTAGGGGGCATTGTACCCACACTACAGCTGTGATTGCTTTCTACACAGGCATGTCTGATCTGAACATTTAGTGTGGTGTTGAACTTGATTAAGCAGTTCTTCAAGGTTTGCATGTGGGGAGGTGGATAGAATTTGTGTTGTATCTAGCAAGCAAGGGTTGTCTAGGAGTGACTTGCGAACAAAATCCAAGTGGTTGCAAGTCGAGCGGGGGTTCCAGGCAGACATGAACTTATCAAAGTATTGTTTTGTCACCTCAATAATTGTTGTATCCTCCCAGTCCATTTCATCAACTTTTGGCACATTCTCAAGCCACAATAAACCGTGGACATGTGCGGAGCCTCTATGTTACCATTCATACCTACGAGATGAGGGAACATAAATATTAGATATGTAGTTTGGAAAAACTTTGAAATAAGTAGATTTGATTACCTGTACCAAAATTCTACTGCTCCAAGTTCCTTCTGCAATATTTCTTCCCGAAATATTGTGAATCTGTGATGCAGGTATGTTGATACTCGATGAGGGTTAGAGACAATGTTAAGTGTTCTCCAATGTTGTGCGGCTCGAGGATCTATTGGGCATTCACTAGGTATAATATTGTGGAGATCTGGCCATTTAGTGTCTGCAACACTTAGAGTGAAGAATAAGGTTGGTGTCCCCAATTGTTCCACCATATCTGAAAGCTCACTTCTACTTTTTTCCCAGAATGAATGTGTCCCTCGAAGGCTCGATCCAAAGTGCATTAAGTTGTCTGGGAGGTTGTCTTTGGGGCATTCCAATAGTTATCTTCACAACTCTCTAATTGTCGGAGGGATTCCAGATTCGATGTTTTGTTTCATAAAAATTGTTGTTGTGGATTGGCTTCTATGTCGCATTATGAGGTTTAGAAGGAAGTAATGAAATCTTGGGTGGGAACCAAAGCACCCATCATGGTAATGCATTAAATGAAGAGCGTATTAATGCATTGGAACTTCTTTAATGCGGGGTTGTTGCCACATTGTTTTTCCTGTCGAAAATAAAGTTGGGAAAGCCATTGAGAACAGGCCTTCCGTATTGTAATCATTTATTGGTGAAAGCCCAAGCTCTGGCCATGGCATGGTAAATGGAGTGTTACCATCGTGGTTGAGAAAGAACTGTTTGATTTCCTCTTCTTTTGTTCCTGTATTGTGAGGTGTTGACATGAAAGACGATGAGTGTTCATATGTTTCATCAAAGTGCGTGGGAACACCAATACCATGAGTTATAGAGCAAGTTTGCATTTGGGGCAGTTCCATTGTGGCTGTGTTGAGAGAGGAGGGAACATTTGACAACTCGGATGGTAGTGAGGAAAGGGCATCATCGTCGATTAAGACATCTTTGTAATAGGGATCGTGTTGGATTTTATATTGCAAGGCTACACAAACACGAGATCTACTGATGTAGAAATCATAATTTTTAAATTAGATCCTTCCCTTTGTATGAGAACTATGTCCAAATCTCCAAGGTAGTGGGGTAGGGTCTTTGCTATTGAAGTAATGTTTTGCGGGAAACTTATGGTGTGTCCTGAGTATTTGTATTGCCCGCCACGTACTTGGGCGACTTGCATGAATGGATTAACTCGTGCGATAAGCATCTCCTCGATTTGGGTTAAAGACGCAAGAATGGTAGGCTACTTTTTAGGGTCCATGTTGTTCCATGAAGAGAAGCGGTGGCCTTGTTTTTCACTTTTGCATCTATTATAGGAGGGAAAGCCTTCAAAGGAAATTGTTTTAATTCCTGGGTAATTTTCCAAGTAGATTGAGCAAGTTTGGATGTTCGCCAAAGAAATCTATTCTTTTGCGAAACTGACGTTGGGCTTCAATAGTCAGCATCGAGGGTGGGAATATGGGAAATCTCTGTGTATTGGAAGGGGTGGGGTGTTATGTTTGAGTCGTTTGTGGATTGCAAGGTGGAAAGCATTCAAAAGGAGAGGAGAAACTATTTGTATATGTGCGATGAACTGAAGAAAGGTTGGTACTTGAGATAGTTTCATGTGGCATCCTAGATATTTGGGGAAAAGTGACAGTTGTTAGCAAAGATGGGTTCGTATACGGAAGGAAGTGGTATGCTCTTGAAATTTTGTTTCCATGGAAGTTACATGTGGAATGTTGGTTGGCAATTCTTTAGTAGTTGTATTTGATGGCAAGATTGGAATGTCAAGGGATCGTAGGTTGTTGGTCATTGTAAGTTGAAAGATATTAGAGATTTTCATTGTTCTATCCTCTAATTTATGATGTCATTGCTCAATAGTTATGTGTACTTTATTTTTACATAGTTCTCTCTTCGTTGGGCTCATTTTGTAGGAGTCGACATGATTGCGAAGTCACGGGATTATGGAGTACCACCTGTTGGATAAAGATCATGCAGTTAGCAAGGAACGATACATAGTTTGATGACATACAAATGCAGAAATAAGTCAAAATATAAAACTAAATTCAATTGTAATGCATGTGGAGTTCCAATGGGAAATACGCATAAGAGGTAACAATTTGAGTATCGAGAAACTGCATTTTTTCTTAAGGAAAAGAGTATTAGATATATAGAAACATACAATGTGTTCACATAGTACACAAGGATGTAAATACGTACATAACAAAAGTGCATGTATTTTATATTTATTTTCTTAAAAGTACTAACAATCCACATAGTAGCAGGAGACAATAGTATGTCAGTGTATAAGGGAATACAACAGTTTTCTTTTGAAGCAGGGAAAAAAGTGAAACATAGATATGAAATAAGAAACATAGTGGTGATAGTTCAAAGTATAGAATGGGATGGGTGAGGGTGTAATGTTTGAAGGGATGGGTGGGTTGGAAATCCTTGCGTAAAGGTTATGGAAGTTCTCCTGTTGGGTCCTTTAGATCGATCCTCAGTGCATATCTATAATCATAGTTTTGAACTTGTCTGTTGCAACTCGAACATAACCATGAACCATTACCATTCTCTCTCACCTTTTTCCTGCATTGTTTGTCACGTTTTTGAAGAGGACATGCCTTGTAAAAGAAGTTGTCCATGTTGATATTTGTGATTTCTGCATGAACCATGGCCCATTCATTTCTCTCTATGTTCCCCATATGTAGTACCTCCGAAATTGTTGTTACAGAGGTCAAGCTCTTTGGAGGGCCCATAAATTGGCTTGTGATAGAGGGTGCCGAAAGGGAGTAGTCATCGGAATCTACCCAGCTATGAAGTGTATTGGTTTCTATTTAAATTGTATAACCTTATTAAGTAATTTAGTCTAAAAGATATCGTGTTGTCATCTATCAAAAATATAAATCTCATGAAATGCTCATAAATAAAAGATAAAAAGACTAAAATAGTAATAAACCCAAAAAATTCCAAATAGGTTAAACCTTTACAAACTTTGATTACAAACTCAAAACCCTCGGATCTTGACAAAAAATTGTACAAACTCAAACACAATGTTTTTCTAAGGGTATAAAAACATTATTAATTTCATAGGTGAATCCCCTTGGTGCATTGATTGATGCAGCTTCAATGGTGTGAATCATTGTTCCTTGTGAGTCCATAACAACCAAACTGAGGTCAGGTAGGTGTACTAAAATCCACCCACAACTGTTCACTAAAACCAGTGGAGAATAATACTTCATTCCCGTATACGGCATTCCCAAACACGGACTTTCAGGAAATGGCTTCGCCTCTGCCCATGAATTATTATTTTCATCTAACTTCCACAAGCGCAGATATCTGTGTACACCAAAACCACATTCCCGTCATACCCTGTCAAGTTCCAATCAGATATACAATCATGGCAGTATGGTTCAGATTTAGGATTAAGAGGCCTCTGTGGCGTGCTACTAATACTCCATGTCCTGTTTTCCACATTCAGTGTGGCTACACCAGTTCACGTCATTATCAATCAGTTTTTGAGTTCGCTGGTTACAGGGCCCAAGGGTTTTGAGGGGATTGAGGGGACCTTCGATGTGTCGTAGAAGAGAGTGGAGGACGTAGCTTTGTGTTTCCAACAATTCTACGATGGTAAAATCCTGCACAAATAAACCATTTTCATATAATCCCGAGCAGCTGTAGTTTACTAAAAATGAAAAGGGAATGAAGAAACTGCATGCGGCAACATCACACAGAAAAATACAGCCAAACGAACGTCAAATTTAATAACGATGAAAAATGTCTAAACGGCCGTCAAATTTAGCATACATCAGAAACGTCTAGAAGGGCCTTTCCCATAGGGGGAACGCCTTCGGCATAATTACAACTCCATCATTTTATCTTTGGATAAATAATAACCTTCCATATAAAAAAAACATATTACCAATTGAGGCGGGCCTTAAGAACACAAAACCTACCACAAACCTACAACAATCTTAAATATCAAGATTTAATCTCAATTTCTTCTAAATTATTAAAAATAAAAATATAAAAATATAAAAATTATAATTTGGAAAAAATCAATATATTCTAATTAACCTCAATTTCCTCTAAATTATTAAAAAAAAAATAAATAAATACAAAGATACTATTCCAAAAGATCAATATTCGGGTTAAATCACCAAAAGCTAAAAGTCACTACAATTATTTCACATCTCCATGGTAAAAGAAAATATACCAAAGATAGCCAGCCCATCCACGTGGCCCAAAACCTAAGACACCATGTTAAATTGCACGGCCTGGTGAAATGAAATCACGACCCGAAAGTTTAGGGCTCTTTCATTCTCTCACATTCCCGCTCTAAATTTCTTTGGGTGGTTTTGCTCACAGTTAAATAAATGTTAAGAAAGGGTTAGGGTTTGATGGCAAAATCCAAATCCGCTAACAAAGTATTACAATCTTGCACAATCAAGGGCGCAAACAAGGTCGTTAAAGGTGAGAAAGATTTGTTTTGTTGCGCTCTCTCGTGTTATTTTGAGCCAAATTGTTGATAAATCTGAGACCTTTTTCCAATTGTTTTGAAGATATTAGAGCCGAATTTGTGGACGAGTAAAATTTAATTGGATTTTCACCCCACTATTTCCAAAAAATTGATCTATATTTAACGTGTTTGTTGGCAATTTATGTCCTAAAATCTTTGCAGAAGAAACTTGATTTATTAACAGTGGCCTGAAACACCGATCAACTGGCTCTCCACACGTTTGTTATGAGATAAGACTGGTGTGTCTAGTCTAACTGCTAAATGAATTTACTAAAAACAAGGACTGTGTGTGTCTAACTTAAGTTGCTAAATCCCTTCTTAAACCTTCAAAGTTGTGATTTTTATCTACAACTTCACTTCATCTACCATTATGAAATGTGAACGCTCAAAGTCTTTATATCAAAGCGACCATGGTTCAAACCCAAGAATAAATCAAATTAAATGAAATGAAAGTCTATGGAACCAACAAGCAACACTAGGAAATAAGTGTGCACCATACAGTCCAGGCCACCTAGGCAAGGAAAAAGAAGAAAGAAAAAGAAACTCACACAACAACTCTATCCGGGGTGAAGCCTCCCGTAACGGCCTTGTACTCAAAGTGACATAAATAATCCTCAGAGTCGACAGACTCCAACTTGGTGTAATTCTTGAAAGTATGTACCGTACACTTTCCCTCGATCGTATCTGCGCTCTGCACATCGTAATGATCCGACAAGAATAGCTCCTTCACCCCGTGAAACTGCCTCCGACCACCGATCGATTCCTCCGGCCGGTAATACCACCGAACCTGCACCTTCACATTCTTCTTCTTATTGCTATCACCATCGCCTTCGATTTTCTCTATTCTCGCCACGTATGGAGGCTTTTCTGGATCCTGAGCGCGCATAAGCACGCATTCTCCAGCTGCATAAAATTCAATGAGCGTCCCAAAAACTGTTAAACAACAAAAATGTCTAGACGTACCATGGCAAACCATCAAATTTAAGACAGTCATAGAAACGTTTGCAAGTCCCTTTCCCATAGGGGAACGCCTTTGACGTAATTAGTGTTTCTATATTTATAATTGATATGAATTAATTATTTGATATTTTTCTTTTTGTTTACCATAGCATAATACATAATTATTTATAATATTATATAATTTAGAAATTTTAGAAACTCTTTTTAGATATGTATATTAATAATTTTATATAAATTAATAATTTATTTTTTACTTAATATTTTTTTTGGTGAGATAAATTAATTGTCTGCTTTTTTCGGTAAAATATAAATCGATTGTTTTTACACTTTAGTTTTAATAAAGATAATTACATGGCTCAACCAATTGAGTCCAAACACGTACTATTTTTTTGTTATTTTAATATATTTTCATTTTAATGGATTCCAAATGTTAAAAGTTGATATTAAGTCAAAGAAATTTGATAGGATTCAAAATGTGCAAAATGGTGAAGCAGACAGACATGTTAGAAAATAAATGTAGGTTAGGGTAAGTTATTTTTGCCACATATAATAGTGGCAATCTAGAACCTCCCATTAAACAAGAAAGCCTTTTCTTGTTTAATCTGGCATGAGAATCAATTGTAAGTTGGAACTGTTTAGTATCAATTCCTAAAAAGATTTCTCTCATGTCAAACTTGATTAGGTAGAGTTTATCATAATCTTGAGTTGAGATTCAGTTCCAAAAATTCCTTTTCCCATTATCACACAAGAACACATAATGGTCCAAATAAATCACGCATTCCTTTATAAAAATAAATGATGACTCAAACTCTTACCCACCCTTTCTAAATGTTCTCTCACTATCAATACCTATCAACTAATCTTTTTTTAGAAAATTGCAGTCGACAGCTATCAATTTTTTTTTTTGCCAGAGGACTCCTTTATTTATACCAGTGGGTTGTGTCTTGCAGGACATTTATTTGCCAACTGGATCAGAGAATATTGGAATATTTTTTTATAAATCATGGTCCACAACTCCACACAATTAAAATGACTGTGAATATCATTCCAATTGTACAATTATTAAAATGTACAATTTACTTACACAACTTTTAAATAAAAGTCTATGACACCAAAATTTTAAACTATTCAATAAAAGATCAAGTACTACCTAGAAACTCAATAGTATGCAAGTGGACAAATGAAGCAATTTTAAAAGCTGACAAAAAATTGTATCTAACTTTATTCCATACACTTATGGTACATAATTCCTACTTATTGACATTTTAAATTTATTTTATATAATTTTTTTATTTATTATGTTGAGGGGCGTTCTTAAAATGGTAGTCAATGTTATAATGGAGTGAGTTATTTACTTTTATTTTTGACATTAAATTTGACCGTCACATGACAATTCACCCATAAATTTGACATCCATTAAAGTGTCACTTTAATATTTTATTGTTTTTATTCCTTTTTTCATAGAAAATTCAGTAAAAATAAGTAATATCTTCACCATATTGTAATTTTGGACACAATGGTGTAGCTAAATTGATTCCATTTGTCAAAAATCAATGGGAAATTGATAGAGAATTTAATGAAGTTATGATTAATGTGATATGTGAAAAATCTAAGCTAAGAATCTTGAAATTGATATGTATTGATGCATTTTATATAGATACATTTATCATATTGTTTTTATTTTTAAAATATATTTTTGGTATACTTATATTAAACTAGCATAAGGTCACATAGGTGCCTTTAAGATCTCTCGACATATTTTAAATAGATATATTTCAAATATATATGCTAGTTACCTATCATCAATGAAAATTTTAAGGAACCCATAGAAAAAACTTATAGAAAGGGTGGTGAATCTTACAAAAATGGCTATCGTGACTATGACGAAAATGGAAAAATCATTTAAAATGGTTACATACATAAAGATGAATCTTACCTAATTTTTCTAATTTTAAAAATATTTTGACAAATTTCGTTTTTTTTCTTTCATGTTATATTTTGTTTGTCTAAGCTATTGATGATATGACATGCATTATATGTAGTCCTTAAGCAACAAAATGTTTTGAGTTATGAAATTTGGATCCAATTTCCCCAATCTTATCCAAGATTAAACCTTGATCGTTGATCCATTGGCCACATGTCATCATTTTATACAATTTCAGGAAAACCCATGATCTCTCAATCCTTCCTCACAAATCGAAATTATATCATGTTTGTCAAATATCTTGCAATGTGCGAACTAAACATCCTATGCTATTTTGGCTCCAAAGTCCCCCTCGCCTTTGTATTTCAATTTTGAAGGTGTCCTATAAACCTTTCCTCCAATATACTAAGAGATATTTTTTCTATATATACACATATTATTTTCTATATATACACATATTATTTTCACTCCTTAGGAAATGTGGGATATTTCCTAAAAGAAAAATTACAAAGGTCATCCATCAGAAAGGCTCTAAATTACATTTAGCTAAACCAATTCAAACCAAGATGTAAATAATACATTTTTATGGCTTAAATGGTCCTAGGAATTCCTTAATTAAAGCATATCACATAGAATAGAATCCATATTCTAATTTTAATCTTAGATAATCCTTTAATTGAATAGATGGTTACTTGAATTGGTGCCTTTAATATATTTTATTATATCAACACACACACACAAATATAAGAGACAAATTTAATCATATTTCAAACTTTTCCTCTAGAATCGTTGGCAATTGTGATCCAAGGCCAATAGAATTGATGGCATCCCAACATGTTTTAAAATAATGGCCTATCGATTTAATAACGATCCATTA
Source organism: Taxus wallichiana var. yunnanensis (assembly GCA_018340775.1). Classification (NCBI taxonomy): domain Eukaryota; kingdom Viridiplantae; phylum Streptophyta; class Pinopsida; order Cupressales; family Taxaceae; genus Taxus; species Taxus wallichiana. The sequence goes on along the minus strand of CM031241.1, from coordinate 577,075,422 downwards.
AAAAGAACATATTGAAATTAGAATTCATTTCGCTATGCTAGTGTAAAATAATAATATTTGTGATTACTTTTGACGAATCTTGGGCATGCATATAGTGTCTAAATAGCCAAATGAGACTTTCAAAATATCCATAAATAACCAAATTACTAATATGAATCATTAAAATTTTCCTTGCCTATTATATAATTCTATTTTATATTGATTTTCATAAAAAACATTAATGTATTATTGTACTTGTCTTTAATCTTAGTTTACCATATACATGGATGGATTATGGATTTAAATATTCCATCATTGAAAGGAAATATGCTCACATTTTTATTGTATATCTTTATAATCTAACTAATCTACAAAAATTTAACTTGTTCCTTATATATTTGTTTGCTCCATAAATTGTAGGAATTTTATAGTAAATTGAGCAATAAAATTTTTAATATAAAATAAATTTTGAAATAGATTTTTCCTTTTGTGTGAAATTTCAATAACATATGTTGTTTATAAATAATGACAACAAAGTGGAATAAATATGACTTTTAAATTTTGTTTATTTTTATTCAAAAGTGTGCATTTCTTTTTTTTCGTATATACATGTATTTAAAATGTGCATCTAAATATGAGTGAATATGAGAATTTTGGATTATGCAATTTTAAAGCAAAAAAATAGAAGGTATTAATCACTCTATTTATCTTCAAAATGAATTCATATCTATACATCCAATTAAATCCATCTTATTTTAGAGTAAAACATGGTGTAGATTTGTTTTTCTCAATAAACAATCACATATTGATAAAAAAAAAAAAGAAAAAAACATTCATAACTTAAGGGTTATCCTTATTATTGCAATTTCAAATATATTGTACATGCTTATATCTATTTTAATCTTTTCACGATTTGAATTTACTTATGCATTTTGGTAGTTCTTGAAGTTCACCATGAGGAATAACAAGAACATGAGACCATTCATTAGGAAAAGCCCAACACATCAATGAAGAACAAAGGGGTGAGGTTTATAAATGTTGATGTTTTAATGAAGTTATTGTAGAGGAAATGCCTACCAACTAGACAAAAGAGGCACATATTGTATAAGTTAATACAATGTGGACATCGACTGATACGAAAAGTGCAATGCAGGATGTGGCAGATAATGGGCACTCAAATATAGTTGCAATAGGTAAGTGGGGTGTTTGAGAAAACATTTTACATTCAATTGGCTTAATAGGGTCACAACAACTCATTAAGCCTCTAGTTTATCAATGGAGGAAGGGTTAGAGATTGTGTAGCGATGCAACAATTAGATGGCATGGGCTATGGATTAGATATCGCAAATTTGAAGGTACGCGTTGCCCACATATGTTAAATAAGAGAAAAAAACCTTTCAAAGATGGGATCCCTAGTGATTCATGGTGGAAAGGCTTCAAACCGAGGCATCTTAATTCATCTCTCAAAAAAATAGAGGGATTGGATAGAGATATAGCTCTAATGCATCAACACTAGAACAAAATGTTGCTCAAATACCTCAACTTCGTGATTTTATCGTAGTCAAAATAAGAAGACATGCTCACCAAAAGAAAAACTAATGGAATATGTGAATTAAATAGGTACAGGTGACTCATAATGTTATAATCATATTTTAACTTTATAATCAAACACTAGGAAAATTAAAATTCAATTATAAAATTAAAGGGTTATTGATATAGATTAAGAATATATTTTTATAAAACTAGAGATAAATACATGTGTCTTGAATTTTAAAAAAATTCCATATAGATTGATATCTCAGATCTTTGAAAAACATGTTGTCCTTATACTTTGTTCTACTATTGAATTTTGAAATGTTCTTGTCTCTCAAGATGACCTGTGACAAACTTCCAAAAAAAATTCCTTAATTAAAAGAAATCAAATTTTATTTGTTGGACGACTTCATTATCTATACCAATCAGTTGTGTCCTTGGAGAGAAATGAAGTTTGATTCTACAATCGACAACTATCAAATTTTAAGTTTTATTACACTGATAGTGTTTCACACACCTGCGCAAACCTCCAGTGCGTTCAACCATTTTTATGATGATTTCTAAATGGGGAATAGGGGTTGCAGTTGAATGATTTGATATATTGTTGAATGCCATATCAACTGGTTGGATTATTTACTGTAGAATGGCGTAACAAATGCATTCATGTCCAAGTCATAGTTGCCACTGCAGAAACCAAAGTCAAAGTAAAATTAATCATAATTGCAGTTACACAATACATGAACTTCTCCATATGACCCTAGGGGAAATAAATCATGCTCTCCAACCTAAGTAATGGTTACCAATAGCCCAACGCAGGCATTCCACATCTCCTGCTACTACATTGTTTGCAAATACATACACGCTACACCTACTATTTCGATATTTGTTTGTGGTAGTTTTCATGTAATTTTTCATGTGGTTATTATTGAAGATATATACAATTGGGGTGGTGACTAGGTGTACACATGTTTTTCCTTTCAATCTTTATGTAATGTTGAAGATTCAAGTTTTTTAAAAATATTGTTGGAATCTAACAACTTTATTTGTTTACTTATGTGTTTGAAGTTGATATTTAAATTCCTTATATTGTGTCAAAATTATTATTCGTACCATGTTTTTAATGTTTGAAACTATTTTTACTAGTGTTTGTATGAGGCCAAGAATGGTCAACTAGGCCATAAATTAACTAGAATGGCAATGTTAAAAGAGAAATAAAAACATCCTTTTCCAATTAGCATTTTTCATATGCAATCCCTTATTCTCGACGCAATATAAATGAGAAAGCAAAGCAATGCTAAATCAAATAATCGTAAAAAACTTAATTTCAAAGATCCTCTTATTCTTCCATTTTGCATGACCAGCCACCTATCGATGACGGTTTGAATTCACAAAAATGCTCATCTAGGAAAAAGGAAAACAAATGTGTGAATTCGATTGAAAAATGACAAAATATTAAGAGTGATGTCATATCGTATGTTCAAACCTCATGATAATATTGTTAGCAATGAAAACTTTGGATTAAATGCATCCATCGTGAGAACTTGCACAATATAGAGAATTTGTAGGCATCCACCCCCATGGATGACATTACTTTCAATGTCCTCCTAAAACATGTGTTCACTTCATAATGGCAAGCTCATATGCCCAAAATAGATGCATTTTTCTTTCCACCACCATACTCTTGGTCCCCTCTTATCTTCTTTGACCACTCCTCTTGTTGTCAATCCCATACCACCAAATTTTAAAATAATAGACTTAAGATTATACACATGGCATTACTTCAAATTTAAAGGGTGTCAAGAACATGAAATGTTCACGAGGTGGTGTCAAATCTAAATCTACACGTAAAATATTGCAATTGATATCTATTGTTTCTTAGGAAGGGATGGAGAATGACCTAAGATAATGGTCTATAAACATGACACAAAACCACTTGACTTGCCATGTTTTGTGGTTATCAAATTTAACTATTACATTAGCTCTACATGGGATACCGAGTCTCCTCCACATGTCCCTATCTCTAATGTATCATGTGGAATGCATAATCGAATTCCCCTAAATATTTCATGTGCTCTAACTAAATCCACAAAATGTAAGGCCTCATATTGCAAAAAGTAACTATTAACATTATGAGTATTAATCGACAAGGGGATTGCTTTCTAAGATATATCCAGAGTGTGTTGCCTCAATGATCTGTCCACCACACCCCCTTTCTCCTTCAAATGTTGAAAAAGGACACATGGTTCATATGTGTCTTTTCAGAAGAATGAAAAGTTTCACATACATAACGCCCAACATTTTCCTTGCCCCTGAACTCCTCCTCCATCAATCCCCTTCTTCACAACCCCTCTTCCTCATGCAATATTTCACTCCTTCAAGTTCAAGTTATTCAACGCATCCCTATCAACGCTCCATCAGATCGCTCACGTGCAATTGTTAATTTATATTTTGTAGCAATAATCAATGTTTCTCATAAATAATGGTCCATACAATTTAAATGATTGAAATATGAAAAGCTATTACATAAGGATGAGGTTTAGCCATATAAATTGAAATTAAAACAAGAATATTTCAAGTCAGTAATAGCCATAGTTCCTCATTATTACACCCTCTATAAATTTAGCAATCAAACCCTCCCCATATGCACTTGTTGGCAAAGTGCGAAAATCGAGCATTAGCGTGCCATGGGAGAGCATTTTACCATGGCACCACCTTAACTACATCACCAAGTACACTTTAATAGGATCACCATGTCACGATGCACTTTCGTACATGTATGCCCCCATGTAGATACATGGGGGTTCCATTGAAAAGTCAAACAAATAGTGTAACTAAAATAATTATGATGCACATTATTTATGATTAATGCTACCATGTAGTATAGTTTGTAAAGCATCACATAAAAAAATCATTAGTCATGGGTTCGAATCAGGCGCACTATAGATTTTCAAGGCGCCGTATTTTTTTGTAGTAAACATGTGTGTTTACTAATTTTTTTGAAAAATTTAAGTTCGTAGCAACCAAATGGATGCATGTAATATATGGTGTATTCTATGGGCATAGGTGCATCCTCGCACCATATTTAACCATCAGTAGTTATCATCCACTATGGTGACATCACATGTTCGTGAAATTTAAATTTAAAATTTTACCTTTATTATTAATGGGACTCAATTTTTTTGAAAAATAATCCAAGTTAAAACATAACAAATTAATGGATGTTGATATTCTATAATATATTATATAGGCATAGATGCATCCTAACGCTAAAATAATCATCATCGTTATCATCTACCTTGATGACATCACATATAAGTGAAATTTAAATTTTAAATTTTACCTTTACCATTAGCCGACTGCTCGATTATTTCAGAGGAGATACATAAATACAAACTAATGTGTCCAAATATCTATACATATTGTTATATGGCCTACAAATCAAACATAAGAAAATACACTTTGCAAAATATTTCTTGTGAGAATATATATAATATAAAACTGAAAATCCATACGGCACAAGGATATTTTTTAAAGGTATTAGTAATGCAACGCCGCAAAAGACGATACGCTACGCTACGATGGCAACGACGACGCCACGCGACAAACAAACAACCCGAAAATGCGACAAATTTTTTTTTTTTTTTGGAAGGTAGTGGTTCTTTGATTTATTTTATCTCGCAAGTTTTGGACTCGCTTGATCTCAACCGATAAGCTTCAATCTTTTACTTTGTATTCCGATCGCAAAACTAGAACTACATGATTGTCGCAATTCCATTCACTCGAGATTTACTTCAATATTTGTTGTATTCGTCTCTTCCTTAGCGGATAATTTCGAGTTTCAAGCATGGTGATACAAGACTGCATAAGGGTATTTGACCGCTGACCCCGTTTTCACTTTATGATCCATTTTATAAGAGGATAAAGGTGACCAGGGTAAATGTATGTATTATAATTTTATTGATGTTTTTTTTTGATATATTTTAATATATATTTGTAGAGATATGTTGCAAAGATAACACATATATTGCTATCTTGATGACTTTTAGAAATCTTTTAATATATGTTCTTAGATATCTCTTTAAAGGGATTAGATACTTTTAATTTAAGTGATATATATATATATATATATTATCAAAGTTTATACTCAAATAAGCCTATATTCCTATACATACATTGAAATTTGAAATTAAAGGAATAAGAGTCAATTCGACCGGCATTTTAAATATGTATATTATCAAAATTTACACTTAAATGACTCTACATTGCCTTGCAAGGGTGTACTATAGGTATAATGAATTAAAAACTACATATATTTAAACAACAAGAAGTTGAGAGGAATATGATTTTTACAATACAAAATTCTTTCAAAAGAGTCCTTTCAAAAATCAGTGGTCAAATATTAGAAGGATAATAGATGATTTTTGGGATTGAAAGTTATACTAGATAATACTTCACCAGCCCAATGTATTGGGGCTTCAACATCCAATGCCACCTTTATGGCTATCATTGGTCGACCCACATCTTTGGGTAATAAACATTAACCAACCCAATACAATGGGCGTTCAAACTGAACTTACGTTTTATGGTTGAGGCGGCGGGTGGCCCAACAACCATCTGTCTCCATAAAGACTCCCTGTCTGGCGTGAAGACCACTCCTACAGGCCGCATAAACATCTACTCACCAAGATTTTGCAAATCTTGAGCCTCCTCTTGGTCTGTTCTACCTGTTGTTCTGCCCTCGGCCTCGTGAAAGGGATGGGTGATTAAAAACGAGTTACAGGCAATGCAACAGGCGTGAGCTCCGATCAATCATCCTCCGTCACAGTAGGAGACCACATGGTGGTCGAAAAGGAAGCTACAGCGCATGTGGTAGGCGTTTCACCACATTTCACCCACCTCTGGCCGCGTGAACCTCCATGGAGGTTGTAACTGGAACTACGGCGAGAGGTGTGGTGTCCAGGCCGCGCCCACGACCACCGTCCCTCCCTTTCTTCCTTTTTTTTTTTGAGCGCTTTAAGCAAGCTGGTTGACCAACAATGTTGTTATCTGTTCAGTATCGAATGCATCCTCAAATTGGGGGTCCTCCTTCGTAGTGTTTTATCAAAAACGGTGGAGGGACAGTGAAGGCGCACAAATATATTTTAGAATCGATTAAGGGACACTCTCACTGTCACACAGTCGATTTGAAGAAAAGAAAACTCAGAACACTGTTCTGGGTCTGAAAATATCCTGCTACCTTCACCTCCCAAGACATTTTCTCCAACATTGCATAGATCTCCTGTATCGTGCAGAGATAGAGAAGCACAAGAACTTGCTACATTGTCCGATCCTTTGATCAAGGAGTGCGCAATAGACCAACAAGGCTCGGTTCTATATTTTTTTGTCCTATATACAACTAGAAACCTGAAACGATTTATTCGTGGAGGAACAACGTATAGAGGTGGATCTGTTACATATCAGAATATTCATGGACAAGAAGAAAACAGTTTGCTTTGCCTTTTAGAAACCAAGAATAAAAGAAACAGACCCTACGTGGATTATATTTATTAATTTCATTGATATCATTTATTGATTATGGCTTAGGATAGTATGCTTTATTAACATGAAGAGAATGTAATAGTATGTTGTTTTTAGAGAAGTCCTATAATAGTAAATCCGCTGGTTTTCATATTACTTAAACATGGGTAATATTTAAAATATTAGATCCCTTATTAATGAAATGTGGTAACGTACCTACTAAGCATAGAACTTGCATTAGAATTTCCTTCTACACACTTCAATAAACATAGCATGGGTTTTTCAAAAGGTTTGATTTTACTTCCTTCTATACTTTGCCAATAATTTTACAATGGATCCATAAATGAAGAAGGACATAAGAGAGTTAGAGCTTAGAATGTTTCATTGTCTTACTAAAAACCATTTGAAAATTTAAGCCTTTCCATCAAGTATAAAAGAAGGGATAATGCACTATTTTTCCAATCTTTCCAACTCATCACTTTCAAGTATCCAAACAAAATTTTAATATATTTTCTTTTGTAATTTCTTTCCAATATTCCACAAAAGAATTCAACAACATTTCCAATAAATTTTAGAGTAAGAAATACTATCATTTCAATGCAACTTTCCTTCAAAATCTTGTTACAATACTTTCTACTTCATGTGGAACAAATTTACAATAATGTAAACACTTTTCAAGTAAAATTTGCATTCAACCGTGTGACTTTTGGGGCAAATATAGATTACAATGTCCTTTATTTTTTGAAATGGAAACAAGATGATACAACTTTCTTTCACATACAAATTTTACAACAAAATAATATATATAAAGGAAAAAGGAAGAAGTCTTCACAAGCTCCAAGGTGTCCTTCATCCATGCTCCAAGTTCCAAGTAGTTCAAATCACAACCAAGATAGGGGGAGAGGCAACACTCTCCTCCCAACCAAAAACTCAATGGAGAAGAGAAGCAATCTCCTCCATTGACCCCCGAGCCCCAAACACAACACAATGAAAGGGTGGTCTCCAACTCAAGGCAACAACACTTGCTTCCACAATACAATTTCTTCACAACATTCAAAGCTAAGATAAAAGAAACAAAGAGACACACAAATAACACCAAACATTTCACAACAAGGCTTTCATCCAAGCCAACAAGAGAAGGAACTATGGGAAAGTTTTCCTTATGCCTCCCCATTGAGATGAGATGCCCATCCAAACCCTCCACAATAAAACTCAAGCCCCTATGACTCTTATGCCTCCCTCAAGTACCCCTTTTTCCTCCCATACTCTTATACCTCCCTCCTCTTATGGCTCCCTCAAGGACAAGGTAAGAATGTGAACATTCTTACCCAAGATGGGCATCCCTCTCAAACTCCCTCCACAATTTCCTATTCTACTCTTATGCCTCCCTCATGAGTTTTCCCATAGACCTCTCCTATACTACACCTTAAGCATTCTATCCATTTTCCCACAATACACAAAAGTAAACATACATTTTCTACAAATTTAAGCATAGAAGCAATAACAATAAGAAAGCAAAAAGGGGAGAAGGTCTCCTACCTCTCCATTGGAGAAGCCTAAACCAAGAAGCTTTGTCCAAGCTCCCTCCAAAACAATCCAAGCATGCAAATCCAAGCTCCTCTTTCTTTCTCCCAATTCTTTCCTTTCCAAACTAAAAAAAAACTCTCCAAAAAAAAAAAAAAAAACTCCAACCCCTCAACAAGAGAGGAAATTTCCATAAATAGACAAAAGGGAAGGGTGAGGATGATGTGGCTCCATGTAGGATGCCACATCACACATCCTCAAACCACCTCCCATAGTCAACTCAACTCCCAAAACACAATAAATGGGTGGTTGGGTTGAATGACATCTCTTTTCCACATCCATCCCTTCCCATGTGTCTTAAGGCACAAATAAATGCAAATGGAAGAAAAGTGCACTCCAAAGTCATATTTCCCTTCCCAAAACAATAAATAATCCCCTTTTTGGCTTCCCAACCCATAGATATGGTTGGTAAGGGGTTTTGGGAAGTGTGGGACAAGTTCAACTTGTCCCACAAGTCCCCCAAAATTGCCCTAAATCTCAAAGAGATTCAAAGGATTTGGAGTGGTCAACACTCAAAACAAACATTCATTACAAGAGGCAAACACAAGGCTCAAGGAGCCAACCATCAAAATTAATTACACCTACTGTACTTCCTCCAAAACTTAAAATTTAAAACAAGATGTTAAATTAATCAAAACATACTTAAGAAAAGTAATAATAAAAAAAGACATCACAAATGAAATCATCTACTAAAGTAAGTTAAAACAAGTAAATAAAATTTTACCCTTGTCACATTAGAAAAATTTCCCCCTCATGGAAATTTTTCTTAACAATCATAAAAAAATAAGAGTAACACAATACAATTCACTAATATTTTGACGACCAATTGTTGTAAACCACCGACATCCCGTTGTGTTTGGTTCCCAATCCCCTTTAGGTCAGGTGATCATGTTGTGTTTCCCGCAAAATACAAAATACCTCCTTCGGCCTCATGACCGTGTTAAAATGTCCAAAATAACCATAGGCATGAAATTTATTAACATCTATACGTAATTTAATTATCCATTATTTCAAGGTTTAAATCACAACTTAATCATGCATTCCATCATTATCCAAAGTTATAGTAATGTAAATTCAACAACTACATTCTACTTATCATGGCAAGGAAATCCAATGTTAGAACACATGCAATATATCCATATAAAAGTAATATCGGTATCAATAGTCTGTCCATGAGTCAGTGAAGATCATACTGAAAACAAAATCCAATCATAACCCAAATGCATCTACAAAACATCATGCTAATCAACGTAAGTATAAGTCATGTCCATATCCAAAAGTCTGCATAGCTCAAAATGATAATCAACTAAGTGTCATAGGGAAGTGGGCATTACAAGTAATTAATATCATAAGAGTATTAGCAATGGTATATTGTTTTGAATTAGTAGACAAAATTCAAGTCCATCGCATCTCGAGGACTAAAGTATTCAACATAAATAAAGGCTCCCTTGTGCTATTTTAATTTTATGAGTTTAGAATTTATGTATAGTAAATGAAATAAAATAAATGATATTATGCAAACATTTTTATTATCATAGTACGTACATTTATAATGTTTAAATTAGAACACTTCCTATACATATAGTTCTTAAATATTTCCCTAACTTGTGACTAAAAATATTATATTTTAATTGCGTAGAAAATAAGGTTTTTTTAATAGATTTATTAAGAGATTCTCTTATTTATTTATTAGTATATCTGATTTATTAAATATATTTTCAATTATTTTATGTAAATAATGTTGACATGTAGAACATGAATTATTACTCATGTAGAAATATAGTGAGTAAAAATATAGAGAATTGTGGAAGTTTCCAAGGTAAAGTATATTTTGGAATTTAATTTAACAAGAAATTTGGGAGGAACATTTTATTATAGTGATGCTTTATATTGTTCTTATTATATAACGTTTTTCTTTTTCAATTTATTTTTGTGAAAAATAAATAAATAAGCAACATATGTCAAACACAAACATAATCCAATTTGTTAGAGAACTCATGCCACCCAAAAAGTACTTTACGTAGTTTTGCATCTTTGAGAGAATCAATAATAAGAAAATACACTATAGTCATTGTTAATATTACTAGTACATATATCTAAAATACATCTATATGAAATATGCCAAGAGATACCTACTAATCTTGAGGTTTTTATCTTAGATTTTTCACACCCCATATCGAATAATAATTTCAAGATCTTTAATGTCATTTTTTTATGGATGAAAACTGTATTGATCTAGCTACACCATGTTATCAAACTTGAAAAACATTTTTAGTAAAATGACACACTACAAACTTAAGTTTTGATTAAAAAAGTTATAAGTGACTATTCAATAAAATTCAAACAAAAAATGAAATTTCACAATAATAATAAAATATACTTCAAATTTAAGGACAACCTATTTCATTACACTTCAATTGATATTATGATAAAACACCTACAACATAGTTATCTTTTTTACTAAAATATTAATGCTACAGAGGTGGATTTGTAAATATATTGATAGCCAATATATTGACAAATAATTTTGTTGTCCACATGAGATCTTCATTTCTTATTTTGAAGTTCAGGGATGAAATTCTAGAAGCATATATTGTTCGAGAAAACTTAGAATCCTATTTTGTACATATCAATAAAGATGGATAATTTTATATTTTATACTCTAGAAAGGCACTTTCATTCTTTAATATTTAAAAGATAGGCACCCATCATTCCAATGCCACGATACCTAATGTTGTTCTATTTGGTAAGGTCAACCGTGGGTAGGCATTTTCAGAAGATATTGTCATACCTAATACCTATCATCGATACAAACAAAGTGACAACTTGGAGTGGGTCCACCAACTAATCTTCTTGCTAGGTGTCTATATGGAAGACACGTGCCAAATGAAAGAATTAATATTTTACCCTCGTAGAAACAGTTTTAAAATTTTAACAAAGAGTAGAGGCTTTTACACTTATAATATTAAAAATGGAGGGAATGTTTTATTGTGACAATTTTTTTTTTTATAATTTAAAAGAATTTCAAATATTTTATGATTAAGAATTTTGAAGAGTGAGGCTTTACTATTGAATTTGTAAATGCTTCCTTCCACATGCTCGGTAAATTTGGAATCAAACCTATAATCCGAGTTACCTAAAATGATGATTGAAGCCAAGTGAGCCCAACTACAAGGACATCATTATTTTGATGTTATAAAAATTATGTTTTAGATATGGGGTGACATACATATTATGGTTTATTGGGTTTATATGTTTTGAGTTAAGTCTATTAATTAATGTGAGATTATAGTTTTTTTATATGTACATTGTTATGAAAACAAGTAAAAAATATTGTTGATTGCTAAAAAATAGGTGGAAAGGAAGCACACTTTATAAATGAAAGTGTTTAAAGAAAAAATCATGAGAAGAAGACATGTCCCACAAATCTCATAACACCCTTATTTGTAAGGAAGAGCCAAACAAGTGAATAACCTTACACCCGAAAGCTAAGTGAATGAACTACCATCCCACAAAGCACCCTTGCTAACTCGGGAGGAGCCAAGTAATTGAAACCAAACCCTAACAAACCTATAATGAACAAGAAAATGCCTTTTAGAGAGATATCATTTCCTTAAAGAGAGAAACCCTTACCCAAAATGTCACCACACTAATCTAGGAATATGATCATCACCATTAAAGGAGTAGGAGGCACACAAACAACAAAATCGTAAGAAATGACAACAATAATCATAACTTTCGTTTCCAAAAGCACTATAACAACATATTAGCCACATCCGATGTAACAAAGACACAAACAAATCATAAGTAGAAACCCTAATAGCCAAGGCCTCTCGTCACCAACACAATAATTGAACACAAATCTACAAAAGTTGAACCAATACAAAATGTTGAACAACACCAACACCTCCTCAGTATTGAACCACAAATAGATGCCCAAAGAAATCACATGTGCAATGTGCCGGAGGCACCAAGAAGATCATCCACCCTTCCCCAACCAACGACGCCTCCTTAAGCCATGCTTAAGCGAGGAAACCATGCATCCAGGGTTTTAGGCAAACTAGGGAGGACACGAAGTACTTCTCCTATTTCCATCCCCAACAAAGCAACAAAAAATCACAATTTTTGAATGAATGAGGATTTTAAAATCATAGAGATAATTCCAATATGTACTAAAGAGACACATATCATGGGATAGTAATAAGTATTATTTTTGGGATTTTTTAAGGTCTTAAAAATAATACGACATATATTACTTATGGCTTATGAAGCTCAAAGATGTTTAACCCTCTTTTTTATGGGATATGTTCAACGTTCAACAACATCTATTCAAATAAAAGTTTTCAACCTGGTGGCATGTATTAGGTAATCACATTATACTTACCCCCTGTCTCACTACATAAGACTCTCCTTGTTATGATTTACTCGTACATTATATCTTTTGTAGTCTCACGAACTAATGTCAATCTTTAGTGACTATTTAATGAATATTAATATGTAAATTAATTAATATATGTATTGATACACTCAATAATTAGCCCATATCATATAAATTAAATACTAGTAATAAAATTATGATAAATGAGTATCATCCCCAAACTTAAAATTGAGCTTACCCTATATTAATAATATTATAGTTTTTTATATTTAAAATTAAAATTTATATAGTATATAATTATTTAATTAGTTTTTTTATATTTATAATTTATTTGAATTAATTATTCAATTTTTTATTTATGTTTACCATCAATATAATATATAATTAGTTATAATATTATATAGATGAATTATTTCATTTTTATTTTATAGATTAAAAGTGATATAATGTATGCTTAATTAGTTAATGTATATTTATATTAAAATTTTAAATAATAATAAATAATAAGATTTTATTAAAAATAAAATAGAAATTGTAGAAACTCTTGTTAAATATGTATATTAATAATTTAATATAAATTAATTATTTAATTTTTACTCTTTTTTTGTGACATAAGGTTTTTAGGTATAAATTAATTGTCTACTTTTTGTGGCAAATTTAAGAATAATGTAGTGTATACTTATTTAACTAGGGCATACTTATATTAATATAAATTAATATTTTTATTTTAATTTTAAAAATAATTAAATGACTATAGTTCAAAATAAAATGTTAATTTTTTTATTATATATATTTTTTCATTTTGATGATTTTAAATGTTAAAAGTCGATATTAAAAAATAAATTGATAAGGTTGAGTATGCCAAATGTTAAAGTAAAAGAACATGGCATAACATCTTAGAATAAAGCGTTACACTAAGGTACAGGTGGTGGCAATGCTAAGTTGTTGCTACCTCTAATGATAGTGACAATATAGGGCCAATAGATCCTCTAGTGAATTTAGAGAAGAAAATCTTTTTTCTATTTAAAGGATGCTTTTGCTACGAAGGCTTCTACTTTTAATGATTTAACAATCATGACTATCAATAAGGTTAAGACCTTTTTTTTCAAACATTTTCTCATGAAAATATTAGATATATTTCGATGTTTTAAGGAAGAAAGCTCACTTTTCTTTTAAAAAGTTTTGATTGGAAAATATATTGGTCTCTAACTAAGACCCAAAAGTATCAACAATTATATCGAGATCTGCTAGAAATTTTTATTGAAAGATAGATCGCACTTTTTGGTCTTGTGGTAGAGGATTTCATTCTTTTTTTTTTTGAGTTAAAGGAAGTTAGAGATCTCATTTTTAGAAGTGATCTTTATTTGATGGGCTCAAGAGGGATATATCTAAATCAACTGTCCATTAATTTCAATTGAGTTCAAGATATGCTTAAGGTCGTCCTTGTGTAAGTAAAACTTCAACGCCTTCTTTTTTATGTTTTGGGATACATAATCCATGACTCGCCATTAGTAATGCCTTGGGGCACTTCATTGATAGTGACAAACTTAAAGGTGGTTGTGTATGCGCTCGAATGTCTAAAAGTGAATTTGGGGAATGGTCTTCCCAAGGCCATTTAGTTTTATTTTGATGGATAGTCATATTTGTATATTTAGGCCATGATAAATTACCCTTCAATTGGAACAAATTCCACGAGCATAGCCACCGCTATGGATTGCAAAAGGAACAAAGTGACTCAAACACCTCAATAAGCTAAAGTAAGAAGACATGCTCACCAAAGAATGACCAAGGAGATCTAGGTATTAAACATGTACAAGTGGCTCATAATGTTTCAATCATATTTGAAAATTTGACTCAAAATAGTTTGCAAGACTCGTTGCAAAGTCAAAGATAGTTAAGTCAAGTTTAAGTTGGTTTAATAGAAGATCACAACAATATGAAAAATCTTAGAACGAATGAAGAAATAGTGGGCCAAATGGTAGATGAGTTTCTTTTGTAAGTTGGATCCCTTAGAAAATAAATTCCTTGAAAGGTTTCCCGCTTTAGTTCAATTATAAAATTAAAAAGGTGTTGACATAAATTTACAATATATATTTATAAAACTATTGATAAATGCACGTGTCTTTAATCTAAGAAAGTCTTTAACCTAATAAAGGTCTTTAGATATACCTAGATTGACATATACATTTAGAAAATAAATTAAAAAGACTATATTATTAATTTTTCAAATTTTATTCGTGTATTTAATTGTTTTTTCAGATTTGACTCATACTATATTTAAAAGTAGTAAAAAGCAACAACTCAACTTCAAATCAAACAAAATTAGAAGACTTATAAAAACCTTTGATTTTGTACTACACATGCGTGTCGAAACATAAAGCTAGGCCTTGGAAACTACATAGCATGACAAAACAACAAGTGTCTCATCCACATGTTTGCCAACGAATTAGATCGATAAGCTTTCATCTACCATCGAAGAGATGCGGAATTTTGCAATGTTCTGAGAAATATACCTCGATCAACTTCCTAAAAATGTCTTCAACGAAAAGAACTCGAGAAAATTATAGATTTATGATGAACCCAAATAATCAAATAGACCATATAACTTCCAATCGTTGTCTACTCCGTGTCAGCATTCATTGCAGAGTTTTGAACGGCCCAAAATTTGTTGCCGCCCGTAGGGAAAAGGAACCTACAACGCTCTGTTTTCAGGCAAATTGGATTCATTGTTTCTCTCAAATAGGTGCTGTTTGAATTGGGCTGTCGATGTTAACAGTTTGATTGGAAATTTGGGTAAATTGATTGATCACAGACCATTTAGGGAAGATGGGTTTCTTCAATGCTATTTTCAGTTTTGTTGGTTTTGGAATCGGCATTCCAATAGGACTGCTCATTGGCTACTTCATGTTCATATATTTTGAGACCAATGATGTCAAGGTGAGTTCCTGCTTGGCTATCTTTTTGAATTCTCTCTCCATACATGATGGATGCAGCGTTGATTTGATTGTTCATAAGGATTGTTTGGCATCCTTTTTAGACGAAAATGATTGTAGCATTGATTTGGGAATCCATAATCATTGTTTCTTATTCAATAATTAAAGTTTCGGCAAAATTAACTGCCCTGTTGATTTGGGTGTTTGAATTTTTAATTTGGGTGAGTGTGTTTATGTATTTATATCATTATGTGTGCAATTGGGAGTGATTATTGTGTATATAGATAAATACATGGATGCGTCTATCAGTTGGGTTTTTATAAGGATTGTTCCTAGTCCCTTGAAAATTTGAGGTTCTGGCAAAGTCAATTGACTTCTGAATTTGGGCATTGGCATTCTTAGTCTTGATGAAATTATTCCTGTTGTATTGATTTGACTGTAAGTGACTGTTATTGGTATATGTACGTATGCAGTGATTATTCCGCTGTGGGTTAAATACCAGGATATTTGACCGTTATTGCTGTGTATGTATTCATACATCGGTACATGGCTGTATGCCTTCGTTTGGGTTTTCCAAAGGATTCCCCTGATATTTGAAGTTTTGGAAAAATCAAATGGCTGGTTAATTTGGGTATTGGAATTCTTACTGTGTTTGTATTATACATGTAAGGGGGCAAGGAGCGGGGAAAGGCGGTTTTTGTGTGTATACATCAATACATATATGTATGCATCGATTGAGGTTTCCATAAGGATCGTTCTTCATCCCCTGATATTTGAAGCTCTGGTAGAGTCTATTGTTAATTTGGGTATTGACATTGTAGTCTTGATGTACTTATTCCTCTTGTATTTATTTGACTGTGAATTGTGATGGACTGTTATCTATATATGTATGCATGTGGTGATTACTGTATCTATAGGTTGATATATGGCTGCATGCCTCGATTTGGGTTTCCATAAGCATTTTCCTTATACTTTGATATTTGAAGTTCTGGCAATGTCTATCGGCTTGTTAATTTGGGTATTGGAATTCTGACTGTGTGTATCTATATCCATATATGTGTGTGGCGTGTATACATCAATACAAAGATATATGCATCAATTTGGGTTTCTATAAGGAATTTTCATCATCCCTGTATTTGAAGTACTTGCAAAATCAACTGGCTTGATAATTTGGGCATTGGCATTCACAGTCTTGATTTACTTATTGCAGTTATATTGATATGATTGTAATTGGCTGCTATTGATATGTGTATATATGTGGTGATTATTTTGTCTTGAAATCAATACATGGACGTGTTCATAAATTTGGGTTTTCATAAGGATTGTTCCTCATACTCTGAGATATATTCTGGTATAGTCAACTAGCTTCTTAATACGGGTATTGTCACTCTTAGACTCTAGTCCTGATGTACTTATTGCTGTTGTATTGATTTGATTGTGATTGACTGTTAAATTGACATGTTTGCTATTGTATATACATATATGCGGTGGTTATTGTGTATATATATCAATACGATGATGTGCGTGTTGATTTAAGTTTACGTAAGGGCTGTTCCATCCAAAATTTTGGTGTAGTCAACTGACTTGCTACTTTGGGTATTCATATGCATGGTATTTACTACTTATGTACTTTTTTTCTTTGTGATTGGGAAATTCACCTTGTGGGGTGACCTTAGGCTTGGAAGCCACAACTGAGGGGTATCTCTTCTGTGAAATTGACCCAGACACTGGGACTCTCTGTTGGGGTATGCCACATGCAGGAAGTTGAATTTGGTATTTTACCCAGTTTCAACTCTTATCATGTCTACTGGGAGTTTAAACCTAGGGCTTCTCTTTGGAAGTTCAATGATTTTATGAGTTGAATGCATCAATTGTATATTTTGTTTGAAAAAGTACAGATTGTGTTAAAGCAAATAGGAAATTACATCAGGAGGCAGCTACTAAACCAAAATGCTGAATACCAGTAAGAGCCAATGGGAATGAGTACAAAATAAAAAAATATAGCCACGCAACACCCCCATGGAAAAGCAAAAGATAACCTATAGGCAAGTAGAAGAAACCAAAGGAAATCTACTCTGGCAGCTCAGATTCAACATATGATGAGCTTAAACCCCAGCCAAGAAAGGAACACCTGAACACTGATATCACACTATCATTATGAACATGCTTAATGAACAATCAGTCAAACAGAAATTTGAAAGTCGCAATAGTGATATAGCAATGTAAGAAGTTTCCCCTGGCTTTTTCCTGAAGTGTTAAATCTGGTCTTTAACAGGGCTCTTGTGCCTATAGTCAGGTCTCTCTTGAGAATCCATTGGAACGCCCACATTCTGCGTAGTTGACTTGAAAACTGGGACAGCTCAGTGGCTTGAGCATGAGTTGAGCGGGAACTTTCTGCATGGCATCTATTTGGGCGATTTTGAGCCAATTGTTCTCGGATAACTTCATGAAAATCAATGCTTGTTCAGGATTTTGAAGTCTAAGATGGATCTATTCATTGACTTGAGTTGGTCAACACTTTGATCCTGTTTTTGACATAAGCATTGAGCTGGACTATGCAATCACCAAGGTATGGAATTTGGCTGCCCTTGGTGCCAATTTTAGAGGCTAAGATGTTAATACTGCAATCCAACTCGTGAATGGTTTGGAGTAATGTTTCTTGAATTCCATTGTTTATCTCAAAGCTTCTGCACTGAGACTTTTGAGTATGGTCACCGACTCACTAGAACTGGTAGAAGATGAACAGTATGGGATAGAACTAGGGAGAAGATTGATACTGACATTATTCTTATGCTTGGGATGCATGCTTGACAATTGTGCTGTGCCAACTGAGGGAGGAGAAAGAGTAGGCATATGCATGTTTTTTACAGGCAGTGCAGACTTCAAATTGATACTAAGGGCATGTTTTGGATAAAGAGGACTCAATCTCCATGTTGGAAGGTCAATCAACGTAGGAAAGAGAAAACTTGTGAGCTAAAGAACACCAATCCTTCCAAGAACATGCATTTTCATCCCATAAATCTCTCCAGAGAAGATATTTTTGTTTCTCAATCTTATGACCTGAAAGTGAGGAAAATCCGCAATACAGGTGTCATGCAGATTCTAATTCCAAATTGGTCTTTGGCCAAATCTCACCCCGCACGCACAGCTGACCAAGATTCGCCACCTAACCAAGCTCACAACCTTTCTCCATGCTGACCAAATACTTCTAAGAATAAAGGTGCCTGAGAACTGAAAATGTTGAGGGTCAAAAATAATGTCACAAAGCTCAAAAGACCCCTAACTTTGCCAATATTTTGTGCTGTGAGAAATTTGTCTCAACAAGACTTGCTACAGTGAAAAACCCTCCAAGCACTGAACCACCCATTTAGCCACAGGACTTTATCCCTTAGGAAGAGGATCTGTTCAAAATGGTTATTGATATGTTGGGACCCATTGTAATGTTCCTTTAGGGGAGCACACACCCTCCAAACCAGCTGAATGAAATGTATTAAACCTCCTATGGAAGTGAATTATAATGGCACTTAATGGCATCAATTTCCATGCAATAACAAGCTGAAAATGACATAGAATGCTTCCAAATATTTTATCCAACCATGAAGATATTTATCCAACCAATATACTTCAAAATAAATAAGAAACAAGAGATAAATCACAACTATAATTAATTAAATAATCAGCAAAAGTACAACTCACATTAAGGGCTGGAAATGATGATTCCAAAACCCCAAAAATACCAATGAAATGAGAAATCAGCCTTATAAATTATGAGGAAAGTGAATAACAACTCCAATGGCCCAAATGTGCCCTAGAAGGCACTAAACCCTTCCTCCACCCAAGTCACTACCCTAGGAGAGGGTGCAAATAAATTTAGAAACCATGAAAACCCTTTCTCCTTCAAACCCTAGCTACAAACCAACAACATCACCTTCTTTGAAGCTCTTAGAACCACCAATTGGAGAGTTTTCGTTCTCCAACTTGAACAAGGAAGGGTTTCGTCCTCCTTGTGTGCCACACCAAAGGATTTTCACCCTATAGTGGATGGAACTGAGCAATCAGCCCAAAACCATGTAAGTGTAAAATTATGATAAGATGCATGCCCAAAATGAGTCCAAGTGACCCCTTATATAGCTTCTTGGTGGCACCAAAGGTCAATTAGGAGTCTTTCCCAAGACCGGCCTCTTAAGGATGATTGCTTTAATCTTTTAACTTGTCTTTTCACCTCTCCAACCCAGCCGACTTGCCTCATAAGAGAAACCACGAAAGAAAAAGGTAAATGTTCACAAAAAAAACTAAAAACATCAACAAACACTTCCCTTGTTCACCTTCTTCTTGCCCATGGGAAGTGGAATGGGCTAGAAGTCTTCAAAATGAATTAGTTTGAAAAAGGGGACATTATAATCCTCCCTTCCCGAAATTGCTTGCCCTCAAGCAATTGCAAATTCATATGCCCAAGTATCATCATATCAAGGTGAAGGAACATGTTGTAGTGCTCCCATAATTTGGATCCCGTGCTTGTCAAATGAAGGAGCTTCAACCCAAACAAACTCATACCTCTTGCCACCCCTCTCTTCATTGAAGTCTTCTTCATCTTCCACTTCAAAAATAACAGTGACATCTCCTTCCTTTGCATACTCAGCTGTACCAAAATCTCTCCAAACTGTTGTAGTTTCCATCATGGAGCAAGGAATGGATGAATAATCAGCTTGACCAGCTATCCCTCTTATTACAAGATGCAAATCAGATTGTGGATTGGCTGGAAACAAGTTACAACAGCCATAAAATACTTGAGACCTCATCCAAATCAAGGCTATCAGGTCTGATTTATTTGTTTCTTCCAGCTGTAACCTTCTTTCCACATTATCCAATGATGAAATCCTTCCTAAAAGTGCATGCTTGCTGCTGCCCATGACTGCTAATGGCAGTCCCAAATCTGATTTTTGCATGTTCATCCATATGACAATGGCATAACTACCAAACTGAAATCTTATGAAAAAAAACAAATTCATGAGTAGTGTAGGGACTGAAAATTGTCTTACATCAGCTGAAAAATTAAGAACAACAGGTCTACAATTGAAAACAACAGATACATTGGCCCTTAGTTCAAGATTCTTACAACCCACACTTACCCCAACTTGGTGTAGAAGATGGCGGTCAACCAGAAAGATCTATTTTGTACATAATTCTTTAAGTGTCCCCACAAGAAAGTAATACCATGTATGCTTGGAACTAACCAAAATTTATCACCATGGAGTACCTTACCTAAGAGTAGACCCTTGCTTGTCTCTATGCCTTGAGTGCTCTGAGAATATGCCTTTTCCTTCTTCATGGGAGCCATCCTTGGAACTCCATCCACTCTACCTTGAAGTATTTTCGTCTTGAATTCCAACATAAGATGTAAACAATGCATACCAATACTTACGCTCACCTCTTCTTGATTGATGTTACCTTGCTGATTTTGGATTCCAAATGTTGCCTCCAAGTTGCCCCACTGAATTTTCTTCACAAATTGGTTTGGATCAGACCATAGGAGTGCAAATGAGTGGGTGTAATAGCCATGTACAACTCTAAATTTCTTCCCAAGTAACGCCAAAGATGTTGGGATGTTGGTTTTGCTTGATCTCAATGAGTGAACCCTCTTACACATCATATTAAGTGGAAAGAATGTCTCCAAACCTGCCCATCTCTTGTTGTCCATGGAAGATATGCACAACTCCATACATAAATTTGGGAAGAACAACCCATCATGGTTGTAGCATAGCATTTCCAACTCAAAAATCTTGGATATTAGTAACATAGGAAAGATGCAACAACTGCAATACTTGAAATCCCTTTCACACATCATGTTAAACCCAAAGAGCTTCATCATATATGTCAATCTACAACTGTCCAAGGAGAGTACTATCCATCCAAAATATGAATTCAGAAAGAACATCTTACCATGGCATTGTAATTACCCATGCAAAATTGGGATGGTGGTAGTTGGAAACCATCTTGCATCTGATGTGAACACTTCATCCTTCACCGTGGGTGAGAAATGCCCTTTCGTTGTGGTTACCATAAGGATGTAGGTAACAAAACTTCTCAAGTTTGTAGCAGCTCTCTTCAAAAGATCTCTTGGATCCCAAACTTCCATGTACAAGCAAACTTGAATTTACAAGGAAGAATCTATGCGCCCTTTGTCCCTCAACATGTTCTTCCTCTTATCAAATTGATCATGCTGCCCTCCATGATACAAATATGGCAATAACATAGGAGGAATAATAAATTTGGAATATGATGGTCACGTCTAGGGCTGCCAACAAAGAGTTCACTTCTTATGGCTGAAGTAGAATCCTCTTCCCACCTAGTACCCTTCATCTTTGGAAAATGGTTAAAATATTTCTTAGGATGACCAAAATATTGCAAAGACATAACATGAGGTTGATATAGCAAATCCATGTTACGAAGATGATTAAATTGCTTACCATAGGTTGTTGTCATGAAATTTTTAGTGAGCTGAAGATTAACATGAGCATCAAGAGAGGCCCTTATTCCATGGGCATGCCTCCCAACAAGGTCACCCAAAATTTTTGCCCCATTAACCCCTTGCAATTATGATTTTTCTCCATTCTTAGCACCATGATGATTACCCATTTGCCATGATTTACTATGGAGCATCAAACTTGCCCCATGGTCATCCTTTTCAACAAATTGCTCATGACCATAAATCTGAAATGGCATGGTAGAAAGCAACAAATTTGAATTACCTTCGTACTTTCGGTTGTCTTCATAGTGTTCATCTTTCTTCACTTTATAAGAATTTGTTGAAGCATTCTCATTTTGTTGATACATGAAAGGAACAACATCATGAATCTTGCCAGGATCATGAACATCAACAATTTTTTTCATTGCTTGTTGCTCGAGAGAGTCCTAATAAGCTGATCATCCTCCTTATCTTTTGGCAATTGAGCTTCAACCTTCAACTTCTCTTCACCACCTTGTAAATATGATTTTTCTTCTCCATTTTTATGTAATATGTCATCATTAGAAATCAATGAATCATCATTGAATATAAAACGATTTTTACCTTCGAACTCACGCTTCATGATTTGCTTCTCTTCCCTTGGCCTGTGCTTCAAGATTTCATCAAACCCTTGGCCCTTCATAT
Organism: Taxus wallichiana var. yunnanensis; assembly: GCA_018340775.1. Classification (NCBI taxonomy): domain Eukaryota; kingdom Viridiplantae; phylum Streptophyta; class Pinopsida; order Cupressales; family Taxaceae; genus Taxus; species Taxus wallichiana. The sequence goes on along the minus strand of CM031241.1, from coordinate 577,052,348 downwards.
TGCTGTTCTAAAAATCAGTCAATGGCTCTTCCTTGAAAAAGCAATGGATGCTTCAGGGCTTCCATGGGCTGCTCCTTCTCAATGCCCAACAACTCGAGTGTTCTTCTTCTTCCTTGATCATAATGGAGGGATTCTTTCCCTCTAGGGATGGAACATGTTTCCCATTTTCCTTGGGTATAGCTCGGGGTTTAGACCTTGGTCCAATTCCCACTCTACCATTCTTCAACCCTATGAACTCGGCAAGTGACATGGCATCACGAATCTCATCCGGAAGAGCCTTGTACTCCTCATAGATGGTAGCAATGTTGTGGCCCACCGAATGTTGTGTCTCAATCTCTGGAATGGCTTCTTCCCTAGGGAGGAAGGTAGGCTGAAATGGCCTAGCAGCAGCTCCAAAACTTGACCCTAAGGGTTGCCTCACACTATGAATCCCCGAAGAACTTCCTTCTCCATTGTGGTTTTGCATGGCATGGATCAACTGAGTCATCCTATTCGCCAATCTCTCTTGCCCTAGGGCAAACCTCTCAACCCTAGCATCATCAAAATGTATGTTCACCATCTATCTACTCCTGAAGGAAACCTTCTAGGTTGGAAGGATCAAAGCTTTGATACCACTGTAATGTCCCTTTCTAGGACTGAAACTGAAAATAAGGGTTTGGCCTCAAACCCAAATGAGAGAAATCAGTTTTTGGAACAACATCTCTAAAATTTATACAACCCTAACAACAAACTAAAAACCACATTTTTAGGGAAACATACACCCTCTAAACCAGCTGAATGAAATGCATTAAACCTCCCATGGCAGCGAACTGTAATGACACTTAATAGTATCTATTTCCATGCAACAACAAGCTAAAAATGTTATAGAATGCTTCCAAATATTTTATCTAACCATGAAGATATTTATCCAACCAATATACTTTACAATAAAGAAAAAACATGAGATAAACCACAAATGTAATTAATTAAATAATCAACAGAAGTGCAACTCACATTAAGGGCTGGAAATGATGATTCCAAAATCCCAAAAAATACCAATGAAATGAGAAATCAGCCTTATAAATTATGAGGAAAGTGAATAACAACACCAATGGCCCAAATGTGCCCTAGAAGGCACTAAACACTTCCTCTACCCAAGTCGCTACCCTAGGTGAAAAATAAATTTAGAAACCTTGACAGCTCTTTCTCCTTCAAACCTTAGTTGCAAACCAACAACATCACCTTCTTTTAAGCCCATAAGAACCACCAATTGGAGAGTTTTTGTTCTCTAACTTGAACAAGGAAGAGTTTCGTCCTCCTTGTGTGCCACGCCAAAGGATTTTTGCCCTCTAGTGGAATGGAATTGAGAAATCAGCTCAAAAACAAAGTATGTGTAAAATTATAATAAGATGCATGCCCAAAATGAGTCGAAACAACCCTTTATATAACTTTTTGGTGGCGCCAAAGGTTTAGGGAGTCTTTCCCAAGACCGATCTCTTAAGGATGATTGCTTTAATCTTTTAACTTGTCTTTTCACCTCTCCAACCTAGCCGACTTGCCTCATAAGAGAAACCAGGAAAGAAAAAGGTAAATGTTCACAAAAGAGACTAAAAACATCAACAAACACCTCCCTTGTTCACCTTCTTCTTGTCCATGGGAAGTGGAATGGGCTAGAAGTCTTCAAAATGAATAAGTATGAAGGGGACATTACACCCATTTGGCATGATTGGGTGTGGAGCTATGGGCAGCCTTAGCACAATCTGACGATTGTAGATTATATTCCATTCTTCATCAGTGGCGGGAGCTTGGCCCAGTTCTTAATGCGAGATGGATATCCTCTAATGCTGAGAGTAGGTGGGTGTAGAGGTTGCATGGGGCATGGTCGAAGAAGGTGTCTTACAAGCTCTAGGTGTTCACTTGGTTTGTGATTTGTTAGGAGCTTCCCACCAAAGCACGTTTGGCTAAAAGTGGTCTTTCCGACAGCCTTTGTCTATGCTACCACAGATTGGAAATGGTGAAGCATTTATTTTGGGACTGCCCTTTTACTAGGTCCTGTTGCAGTCATTTGCAAATGTAATGGTTAGCTCTCCTTCAAGGAAACCTACATTTGCGTGTTGTGTGTTTGGGACTCCGTGTCTATAATTCGGGGTCCTCTTCGGGGCATTTGGTGCTGTTTGAGGATTTCAGCTATGCTTATTATTTGGAAGCTTCGATGCAAGTATGTTTTTGTGAATGATTTTAGCTCTTTGTATGGATTTTGCCTTTTGTGGAAAGAAGAGGTTCATATGCGCTTGTTGGCTAAAAGTTATCTATCGATTGACAAGGAAGTTAAATTGTTTGATCGTAATGATTATTCTGATTTTATCTCTATCTATGTTCCCTTGAGGAAGAGATTGTAAATTTTTGTATATACCGGCCTGAAATATCCCTTGTGGGATAATCTTGAAATTTGACAAAATTTAATAAAAATTGCAGCAAATGATATTCTGAAATTTCTAGAAATGAACCAACTAGGGCAGCGAACTGAAATTTATAGATATCTTGCAAAATACTTGCCCAAATCACACGAAATTTTATAGAGAGCTTGCTAAGGTGAAAACAAAGACTAGAAAAATATTTTTTGATTTTTCTGAGTAATATATAACTGCCAATAATTTTTAGAAAGCCCTAAACTGCTGAAAAATTTCAAAAATCATAACTATGTGAATACAATTGATAAAAATCTGATTTTCTAGGAAATAACATCTACTAAATATATAGAAATGATCCCAACCTCCAGATCTGAAAATGGACACCTGGAAACCCTAAAAAACACTGCTGCAAATCGAACTGAGTAGATAAAACCCTAGAAAATAGTTGTTCCAAATCTGAACTGAAACCCTTGATGAAGAAGGGTTGTCCTCTTACTCTGAAATTGAATTTCTGATTACTCTCTAGATCTGATCCAAAAATATGAATAAAGCTCCAAAATAGCAAACTAGGGAGGATCTTTCACCACCAAAGAGTGCTCTGCTAGCTAGGTGTGGATCTTTCACCACCGAAGCTAGGGTTCCTGTGGGATCTTACTCCACAAGCAAAGAAAGTGCAAACCACGATGGTCCAATATCAAAATAGGTGAGTGTATGAATGAATGCCTATTCTCCCCCAAGCGCTTCCTTTTATAACTTCTCATTGCAACAAAATGCCAAAAGAACCCTAATCACCCCCTTGGGTCTTTTCTTTAATTAATTAAAATAACTTAAGTCACTTTATTCCCCACATGCCAAAAAGTCCCCTTAAGTGACCCCAACGAAGAATTAGAACATAAAGTACCATATATTCACCCATCACTTAAGTCATCGACTAAATATAACATAAAGTACCTTAGGGGAGCATCTCACAACCTTATTTCACTTAAGTCACCTCAAAGTACGTGTCCAACTCCAAAACATAACATATAAGTGAAATGAAGGTACAAACCACACCCAATAACCATCAACGTCACTAGCCCCTTGGGCATAACCAAGGCTAAGATGGATGAAAAGCCTCCTAGGCCATTTGCTCGGAAATGGGGACATTACACGGCCTCTGTATAAGTCTTTTTTTGTAAATATTTGTGAATATATGAAGTATCTTTTCAATAAAAAAATAGTTTGGAAGTGTCTTTTAGGGTTTATAATGTTTTTTAAAGTCAACTTTTGAATTTTTAAAACATAAAGTAAAATAAAAATATTCTGTTTGGGTATGCTGCTGGTTCTCATAGGGTACATTAGGGTATTTTCAGGTATACCTGGGTTCATCTAGAGATGAACTTGAACATAGTCAAGGCTGTCTTGACGGACCTTGTGTGAACTGGACCCATACTAGGATTGGTCCCTGCAGGTGCATACCCGGTAACATAGATTTATCATATCACAAAAGAAGATTCATAGCAATTGATCACAATTCAGTAGATGATGACAAACTGACAACACTCACTTCCAAATCAGAGCAAGATAGAGAAGATCCATGCAATAAAAGTGAAATGAAAAGCAGAATACTGAAATATATTATTGAGCCACTTCGAGGGGCACCCTCCACAATCTTTAGAGTAAGAACGAAATTCATAATATGATGATTCAATACTCAATGCTACCTCGTATATATACCATAATTAGGCTATGGGGACCACATAATCTAATCAGGCCATAGGGACTCCATAATCCAATTAAGCTGACTACTCCTTCCAATATGCACTATAGAAACTATTAATTGACAAATAGGTTGGCCACACATATCCCAAGACACCCAATAGGCTAAGGGCATATCATGAATGGATTGAGAGCTGGTTCGGAGAGGGTAGGTGCATGGTAGGGTAGGTATTAATGTGCAAGTTCCAGGTGCATAAACCTAAAGTGGTTACAGTTTACACCCTATTTCCACACGTACGTTGTACATTGATATATTTTTGGTTTATCTGTCATGTTGACATGTTTTGAGTTTATGGCTGATGTTTTGAATTGATTAATGGGATGTTAAATGTTGTTATGTTTTTGTTCCTAATGGTTTTGTTGAATATTGATGCATTAATATAATTTGAAATTTTCCATGCATGCCTATGGATGTGGCTACCAAGTTCCAGGTTTTTTTACGCAGGGGAAGCTTATGGTTGCCGAGCCCATATGTTCTAATTAGGTCTCTCTCTGGTCATTGGGTGATCAGTTTGAATACTACTCTTATTTTAACAACTAAAATTATCATCCAGCTTGCAAGTTGTTTTAATTGCAAGTTTTATCAGTTCTCCTGGGCTGTACTCGTGGTCTATGGCAATCCAATTGTTGGGTGCTTTTTTTTCTTAAATAGAAGTCTAAAGTATCGTATTGATAAGTGTTGCAAAAACATATTACAATATCAAAATTTAAATATCAACAACAATGATGGCCATATATTAGTCTAAGGGTATTACAAAAGCAGATGTCGACTCTCAAGTAAGAGCAAAATAAACAGAAATTTCTACAGATTCAAATAAACTATTAAGCATCTAAATCTGCCAGATTTCGATGTGGCCCTCACTCGTAGGGTGTATTCTCTGGCCCAGCATTAATAGTGATAATTCCAGAGCTGTTGGCTGGGGTAGTCCCAAGGATCTGTGCTCTTGGTTAAGGGGATCTTCATTCTTTATTTGTGGGCCTAATTTGCACGTAGTTGCATTTTATGTACACAAGAGTATGCAAAATTTGGACAAAATCGAACTTGAATCAACTCGGAGCTTGCTATTTCCCTGTAAATTTCTTGGATATAACATGATGCACTTTTGCTTCATATGTTACTGCTCTTTATGTTCTCCTATTCATACTTATAGGTTTCAGTTGTTGGCTAGATTTTCTCAGATAAAGCATCAAACCTAGGCAGTCATGAGATAAATCTCCCTCATTTAACCGGTGAGGCTCCCGTGTCAGATTTGTCAATATAAATGTGTTTTTATCTATCAGGGGTTTTACTTTAACCACTTAGTTCATGAACCATAACTAAGAAGTTCTGCAGCAAGTAAGCAGCTGTTTAAGAAAGGAAAATTATAGAAGAAGAAAGTAAAGGTATTACAGAGAAGAAGTAAGGAAGATGTGCATCCCAATTAGTAGATAGCAGAGCTAATTGCATGCACATAGAAGAAACTTAATAGATTTGAACACACAGAATTATAAAGCAAAGGCAGCTCTAGATCCAGATCTACAATAACACAAAGTTTACTTAAAAGATCTAAAGATTTAAAAGCAAGAAACACAGTACGCCGTGACACAAAGTTCTCCGGAAACCTGCTTCTTTGTATTCCTCTGCAACAAGTGGCTCTCAGGGGTTCAGCACAAAGTCTAGAACACAAGATTGCTTCTTACAAATTCTAATTGATCATTAACCCGGAGGTTCTTCTCCTACTTATAGAATGTAGGAGGGAAAGTACAAATAGAAGACTCAAACTGAACTAAAGTATGAACAAGTAAAGATGACATTTGGCAATCATCCTCAACTAACTTCTTCTTAAGTGACACATGTATCACTTAACTAATAGAATAGTTCCACATGACTTCAAGTAATGGTTGCAAAACCAATAACTTAGAAGTTTTACAATTTCATCCGGGAACATAGAAAATAGAAGAAGAAAGAATAGAAGAAGTCATGCCAGCTGTAATGTTTACATCTTCTTCTTGTTCTGATATCTGATATACTTGTCGAACATATAATTCAGCATCCTTCCATCTGTTTTAGCCACTGCTTCCTTCTCTGTCCTGAACTGCAACAACCCTTCATTCAACACTTTGCTGCATGCTTCCACCTCTTCCAAACTCGGCCCGAACCTCGCAATGTCTGCCTGCAGCGCCACCAATCTACTGATAGAATTCATCGTGAAAGGCTTGGTAGCTTTATCAATTCTCTTTTGCACCATCAGAAGAGAACCTTCCAGGGAATCATGCACCTCGTTAGAAACAATCAAGACGTATGAAGTAACACCTCCATCCACTCTTTCCTCGAGTGAAAGAAACGCCATCTGTCTGTAAATCGATGTTCTACTCTCAAGCACTGCGCATCCTTTTTCAAAAAAACTCTGCAGATCTCCAAACGGAAAGATATCGCAAACTCTAGCTGCTTCCCTTCTCGACTGATCCATCCGTGCACAATTTGTTCTCGCAACCAATACATCTCCCGTGAACTTTGTTGATCTCGGCCAAAATACTCGGGTTACTCTCTCAGCAATTGTATTCATGCCTTCTATGCTTTCCATCGATTGCTTTAGTTGATTTCTGCTGCATCTTCATAACCTTTAGGCGGGCTCGCACTTCCCAAGTTGCGAAGCTTGGCGAATAATCGTGAGTCTTTCCATTCGTCAATAGCCTTTACTTGATTGCTTGCATCTTCCATTTTCTACATAAGATGATCACTCACCGCTTTGAAATGGGATTTGAATGGAAGGTTTAACAACCTTGGCTATGATCTCACATAATTGAGATATTTGCTTCGCAGCCTCTTCTTTCTCGCCTTTTCACCGCATGCTCAAGCCTAAGAACAAAGCATCCAAAGAATGTCTTGCGTGTCCTGCTTCAATCCTTCAAAGGTGGTAGCTTGACCGAGTGGTATTTTGGTCACCGTCACATCTTCCGCCATGAGCTCCTCTTCTATCTTTCCTTCCGCCGAATTGATATCTCAAAGAAACTTCTCTCCGAATCTTTGATGATCAACCTAGAAGTTGCTTTAGCAACTTTAGGCCTTCTGTCTCTTCTGCTCAGATCCTGAAGTAGCTGCAAGTCATGCTCCTCTAAGTTCATCTCTACTCTTGCTTCCGGAACCAACTGCAAAGCTAACCATCCCGAGAAGTTATTTCTCGGGGAGTAAGAAGTCACTGAGTGCACTACCATCTCCCGCTCTGCATCCTCTCCATCAGAAAGTGCCACAGTGTCATGGCTGCCATCTTCTGAAACATCCAAGGACAAAGCTCTTTAAAACTCCGTTATCTCGCAACTTCAACATCTCCTCTGGAACGGGTGCTGAACGAAGTGGCTGCGGAGAGAAAACGAATGTCGCCGGTTTCAATGAAGGCATGGAAGCATCCTGCTGCTGCGGTGCAATAGTTGGTGATCTTATGGGTACTGGAGAAGTCGGAGTCAAAGCTATGGTCGTAGAAGTGGTCTTTTCTTTCTCTTGAGATCTTCTGTGTACTTTCAACTTCTCGGACCTTCTGCTGCTTTCTCCTTCATGCTTTCGTTTGAGGGAATCTCCTGCGCCGAAGTTGCCCGTGATTTGATTCATCAATACTTCATCAAGGCAGTATCCCTTCGTTAGCAAATACCCGACTCAAGTATTCACCAACACACTCCGTAGATCTCTCTTCATTGAATGGCGCCTCGATGTTATCTTCGCAAAGTATAGCTTTATCTCCTTCCATTTGATGGTAAGTGTCAAGTACTGTGTTCCCATCATCTTTAAGATCAGCAGGTATCCGCGCTAGTCCAAAGTCGAACACTTGCTTTCTGATAACTTTGCTGAAATCTTTCTTTCTAACCTCATACTCACTTCGCACTTCATCCGTAAATCTTCTAACGAAGGCACGTGTGTGCGTACTCCCGGAGATTGTCTTCCCGGCTACTCCAAATGGATCGAAGTTAAGCCGTGCGGGAAGAACTCTTGCTCATACTCGGATAACATTTGCGCTTCCATCATCTCGAGCTCAGTGAATGCCGATGCAACCGTAATATCCTACGCGTGATTGGGAAGAAGCCCGTAGACTTGTGCCGTTTCAACTGAAGGTCGTGTAACTCTACGAGTTGCCTGCTCAGCTCCATGGCGATCACTCTATCACTTGGATACCTGGGCATCTTTATAGGTTCTCCAGAAAAGCCCGTAACCCTGAGGTATGTGAAATCTGCAAATTGGATGAATAAAGCGCCAATTGGACACTTTGCTTCCCACGCTTCCTTGCTTACTCACTCGTGAGTCTTCAAGTCTTTGTCTAGCTGCGCAGATGAAATCGTAGAAGAAGTCATCGTTGATCACTTTGAAGTCCTTCTCGCACGCAGGTACAGTAAGTTGGGGTAGCACTCGAAAATGGGGTCCTTGGAAAGAACACCACATCTATCCAGCTTGGAAAAGACACCTGTGAAGCTGCAAAGATATACCAAGTATGAAGTCATCTTGAAGTGCTGAAAGTACGCTTCACGTTCGAAGTTGCTCACCGATGTTGCTGCTAATAATTTCCGACCAATTGATTATAGAATCAACCTTGTTGATTTCAATGGTCCTGATGAAAGCATACATCCATGTACGGAAAGTGTAGGCATTCGCTTCGCCATTCATCCTGCATAGCAATTTGACGACATCATCTGCTTCCTGCACCAAATTGGACCGTGGAAGAGTTCTCGGGAACTTTGAAGGGGATCTAGGCTTCTTCATGAACCGGCTGTTCATTATGCTCACGCAATCAGCTCTATGTTTCTCCCATCTACCGCCGTCGCTTTTGAATGCTAATAGAAGTCACCACCTTTCGACTTTGGAATCATCGCAGACAATAATTGATGAATTCCGCATCCAAACGAATTATTGTCTTTCCCATGAACATCACGCACCGATCTCTGGATGAAGGATGATAAGATCTAGCACACTCCATCACGAACTCGCAATTGGGTTGTGACATGGGAAAGCTGCAGCACTCGGATAATTCCGCTACTTTTGACCGCACGCATGAGTGAAGTCTTTCCACTTTCTGGATCTATCAATCAAATCAAAAAGAGGTTCTCGGGCCTAGATCCGTATCCTATGTCCAAAGTTTGGAAGTAATGCATGAATCCATCGTGCTCTCTTTTTCATCTCCTTTCACCATGGCTTTGTCTATCTTTGTCTGAATAATTCTTTTTCTTCTAACTTGGCCGGATTTCTTCAATACTGGTGCAGATTTGGACAATTCTTCAGATTCGGAGGATATTTGCAATGTATTGGACATTGATAAAAACTCCTTTTCTTTTGTAAAGCACCTGTAATGAATTCCTGCAATTTATTCGAGACAAAAATGGCCACCTGGAGCATGAATAGTGAATTTAAATTATAAAAATCTGCACTTTTCAAGCCTCGCTGCCCCAAAAATTGGTGTTTAATTTGCACATAAAGAGAGCATGAATCATTTCAATCAACACCCGAGCTCCTGTAACACCTGTGAAAACAACGATGTAGACGAAGATCAACCTTCTCCAAAGCATGCACCAAATTTGGAAGCTTTTAGCCTTGTTAGCACTTTGTCTGAACAAAATCCTTCCTCTAATGGGGGCGCACTTTTCTCCTAGCTGCAATTCTTTACTTGTGAATTAAATTATTTACCCATATGGCTGCCCATGCTTATATAACCTTCACAATTCTATAATTAATAATTGCCCTAACAATTAAAGGCAATTAATTAATTAAAAATCATGTTTTTCTCTTTTAAAATTAGCATGTTTAAGGACAGCCATCAAATAAATTAAATTAATCCAATTTAATCCTTCACACAAAGACTTTACTTCAAGCCCCACAAGGTAAGCTGCTTTGACCATAGCCAATTTAAAATAGAAATTAATTTAATGTTTTAATGCTTAAAAAACATTAAATAATGTCCAAATGGGGCACACTTTTTGAGAGGAAGAGGGCAGCCACTAAATAAATTAAATTAAATTAATTTAATTCCTTTCTTTTATTCCACCTTTGACTTGTTGACCTTCTCTCAAGCTTGGGCGCACTTTTTGAGAAGAAAGATTAATAAAAATAATCAAATTTAATTTTTTAATCTCTCACCAAAGGGGGCGCACTTTTTTGCACATGTAATTTTATTTTTAAGAATTTTTTTGATAACGAGATGCTTTACCCTACCAGGCGAGTGCACCAAAACCCACTTGATCCACTTAAGTGATTTTTATAACACGGAAAAATTACCTGCTGCTGACTCTATTTTTCCCACTATGTAAGTATTTTATAACACGGGAAAAGTACCACTGTTAGATGCAGTATAAAATTCCCCACCCTGCGGCTTATATTTTCCCATCGCAGCTTAAATCCTTTGTTTTCCAAAAATGCGCCCATCCTCATGGGCTTTTTACGCACGACTTCGCTTTTTCCCAGTGATTCAGACCTCCGATGGCGACTTCCTCCGGGCACAATGTGCGTGTATGTTTTCTAGCTGCTCCAGGCCAAAAATCGGGCTTACCCGGCAAAGGAGTTGTTCCAGAGAAATTTCACAGAAAACAGAACGGGACACCACAAAAACACGAAAAATTGCCAAAAGTTACAAATAAAGCCCAAAACTTAAAATAAGTTAAAATCCTTCTGGTACATAGGAATAATAACATATTCGCTCATAATGGAGTTAAAACAGAGCGCAAATAGCCTCATACGGGGCTCAAAATAATTAAATACAAATTTCCCGCAGACAAATCCCGATGACAGAATAAAACAATTTTGGGCATCTGGGTATTTGGCGAAAAAGGGCTAATATGGCTCTTTAGGATTATTTTGACGCAATACAAGAACTTTCAGGCAATAAAAACAACAAACGACCCATTATTTTAAAAGTACGAAATTTTTTCAGATAGGGTAGTCACAGATTTCAGGGTGAAATCTGAGTGACACCAGTTGGCTCCGTCTGTGGACATCTTTTTCTCTTATCAGAATGACAAAGGGAAAAGATGAGATCCCAGCATCTCTGGTTTCGTATCTTGTCCTTTGGGCACGGGGTCAGGCAAACAAACACAACACAACACAACACAAAAACAAAACAAAACAAGGAAAAACAAACAAAGATTTATTTATGTACATACAGGTTTTACCCTGCTTCTCATGTCCGGAACAACTTCAAGTGTTGCCCATTGAAAGGCAACGGTAATTCAACTCCATCTTGATGAGCAAGAATGAAGCTATCTGCTCCGGCGATCTTTTTGATCACAAAAGGCCCTTTCCATAGTGAATCGAACTTTCCATGCATGCCTTTTGTTTCTCTTCTTTTGTCCCATAGAAGGACCCAGTCATTGACTTCAAACTTTCTTTCCCTGGCCTTTTTGTCGAAGATGACTTTCACCTTCCTTTGATGCTCTGTCAACCTATCTGCAACTTGAGTTTGTACTTCCCTCAGTTCAGTCAGGTACATGATTCTTTTATCAATAGCATCCGTGAATGTGGAATCCTCCAGGGCTTTAGAAAGTCGTAGGGCAGGCAATTCCAAGGTAAGAGGCAGCTCTGTGTCTCTACCATATAGCAGCTGAAAAGGGGACATGCCTATCGCCCTCTTTGGTGTGATCCTATCGGCCCATAATGCATCAAACAACTTTTTATGCCAAGTCCTTTGATTTTCTGTTACAAGCTTGCGCACGATAGTTACCAAGTTCTTATTACTAGATTCAGCTTGACCATTCCCTTGTGGATAGTAGTTTGAGGAATGAACAAGTTGAATCCCATAAGTGTAGCAGAATTCCACCAACTCCTCAGAAGAAAGATTCGGAGCGTTGTCTGCTACAATTTTGCTGGGTACGCCAAACCTGACAATAATATTTTCTTTTATAAAATTGCACACTTCGGTGGAAGTGGCAGTCTTCACAGGAATAGCTTCTACCCACTTACTGAAATAATCAGTAGCTGTTAGAATGTAATGATGACCGGCACTGGAAGCCGGGTTAAGCATTCCAATAAAATCCATATCCCACTTTGTTGGAAAGGTTCTTCAATCACAATGGGTTTTAGAGGTAATGCAGTCAATTTCACACGCCCAACAAAATGTTGGCATGCTTGACACTTAGCTACCCATCTGCAGTATCTTGAAAAAGGGTGGGCCAGTAATACCTTGCTCTAAGGATCTTGTGTGCAGTGACTCGGCCGAGAAATGACCACCGCAAGCCATGTCATGAAACTGTTGTAGTAGCTAATCTGTTGAGCTTTGTCCACGCATCTGAGAAATACGCCATCAATTCCTTTCTTGTACAAACCATTATCCCAAAGAACAAAATCTTTGGATTTCAGTTTGATAGTTCGTTTCTCTTTTCTGGAAAGTTGATCTGGGCATTCTCCATACGTCAGAAAGTAAGCAATGTTACTGTACCACTCCTCTGCCAGATCTATAAAAATACTTTGCGGTAAATCTTCATCTATCCCATCCTGATCTACTTGAGTGCGATGCTTTCATCTCTGTCATTAGTTCACACAGACCTCTTCCTCGGACTAGCTTTGTTGGTTTAATATCCAGATCATATTCTTGAACTTTTGTTACCCACGTGCCTCTCAATAATCCTAACTCTTGCTGAGTAAGGATAGATTTAACTGCAGTATCTGGAACCAAAACCACAGTGTGTGAGGAAAGAATATAATACCTGAATGCTTTGCACGCCTTCACCACTGCATATGCGTGCTTTTCCATTGGAGTGTATTTCAACTCATAGGCTTTAAGGGGCGTGCTCATGAAAGCAATAGGAGCTTCACTTCCTCTTGATTTTTTTCGCATCGAATTCTTTGACATAGTGTGTTCGGAAGAATAACAATAAAGAATAAATCCTTTACTGAAGTCGGGTGAAACCAAGACTGGAGCTTTCGACAGGGCCTCTTTGATTTTCTCGAAAGCTTCCTTCCCTTCACTGCTCCATTTAAAATCTTGTGTCTTCTTCATCATATTCGAAATATGACGGGTTAGCTTAAGAAAGTCGGAATGAATCTTACGAAAAATTCACCTTTCCAAAGAAAGAGTGAACTCCTTTTTTTGGATGTGGGAAAAGGTAATGTCGAATGGATTTGACACTGCTGCTACTAGGATCTATCTTTGTTCCTTCTTTGGAAACAATGTGCCCAAGCAGCTTTCCTTCGGTTACAACAAAGATGGATTTCTTAGGATTCAAAGAAATACCATGCTTGCGGCATTGTATGAAGACCTCTTCCAAGTTTGAAATATGCGTGCTTCTATCTTTGGAAAAGACTGTCAAATCATCCAGATACACCACTATGCTTATATCTTTGAGATGAGCAAAGGCTAGATCCATAGCTCTTTGAAATGTAGCACCCGCATTAATCAGGCCAAATGGCATCTTCTGGTATGCGAAGGTTCCCCAAGGTGTGATGAACGCCGTTTTGTATTGATCTTCCTCGGCCACCTTGACTTGATTGTATCCTGAGAAGCCATCAAGCATGGAAAGCATCTCAGATCCAGTGACCACCTGCAGAGTGTGATCCATGATGGGGATAGGGTAGTTATCCTTCAATGAAGCTTGATTAAGGTTGCGGAAATCCACGCACAACCTAATTTCGCCACTTTTCTTTCTTACAGGGACTATGTTGGCCAACCACTCCGAATGGTGTATGGGATAGATAATCTTTGCATCTAACAACTTCTGGATTTCTGCAAAGATGGTTCCTGAAATGGTAGGATTGTGCCACCGCAGCTTCTGTTTGAAAGGTTTTTGTTCTAGTTTAAGTGGGATGTAGTGTTGAACTTCCATAGGCTGATATGTTTTTAGATCCTGGTAGGACCAGGCAAAAACATCCATGTATTTCTTAAGAAGCTTAGTGAAAGCTTCCTTTTCAGCTTCTGAACAACACTTACCCAGATTTACTAATTTGGGATCATTGCCGGCTCCCAAATTTAGTAATTGTGTGTCGGAGGAAGAGCCTTCCTCATTTTCTTCATTTTTCTTAAGCATCTGATCATGCTTATCAAACATTTCCTCAAGAGATACCAAGCCTTTGGGAATTTTATTTCCCTTTAGCTGGATAATCTCCTGACCTCCTGAGACGTCAGCATCCATTTCACCGACAGTGGTCTGCCTAGGAGGTGAATTGCTTCCCTCATAGTAGATTTCTTCAAAGTTGTCTTTCTGTTGGAGAAACGCAACAATCTGTGTATCATCGTTGAAAACCTGCCATTGTTGGACGTTGTCAGGAACCTTTGGGCGAAAAACCATTTCCACCTTGTAGTCTCCCTGTCTAAAGAATGCAGGGGGCTGATCCGGATTCAACAAGGCTGCAGTCACTGCGAGCGAATCAGCTCTTGAATTTTGTTCTCTCGGAATGTAAGATACCGAGAAAGCTGAAAAATCCAGGATAGCAGAGTAGACCCGATCACCTTCTGTAGTGCGCAGCGGTTTGTCTTTTTTGACTTGATAGAGGCCCCTTATCTGCTTCACAATTAGCTCAGCATCTCCTCTTGCGTGTAATAATTTGATTCCCATTGTTCTTGCCTGCTCCATGCCTAACAACAATGCTTCATACTCAGCCGTATTGTTAGTATTTTCGAACATCAATTTGAAAGAGTGCGCATGCATGCACCTTCCCTTCAGGAGAGATAAGAACAACGCCTGCGCCGGATCCAAATGAACAGCAGCTACCATCAAATTCCAGAGTCCAAATCTTGTTATCAATTTGATGTGATTCTCGAATCACCGGTTGAATTTCTTCTTTATCCATTTCTAGATAATAGACTCCGTGATCCGATTCCTGAAACAAGATCTGAGATCTAGGATCCTCAGATTTTGATACTGTGTACTTGGATTTCTTCTCAGGTTCCAGCTTCTGATTTACTCCTTTGATTGGTATGTGCGCACAAGACCAATCCATCTTGACTTCTCCACCCAGCTCTTTGCAGAAATTTCTACTCAACAGCATGCCATAAAGATGGAATGTCTCTCTACCAGATAGTCATTTTCTATTCCTTTTATCACGGAAAGAAGAAAATTTCTTTAAAATCTTTGATTTGCCCTCAAGAGGACTTGCCTTTCCATGGAATAACATCTTCCGATGGTTTTGTGATGTAAGACCCAAGGCATCAACAACTTTGGCGGGCATGACGTTTCTGAAGCTCCATGAATCCAAGATGCAATTGCCATTAGCTTATGTCCGTTGATGAGCAAAGACACATAGAATGGCTCAATCCTTTCGATGTAAATCAGAGAAGGGTGGAAGGAGAAGAACTTACAACGAGATTATTTGAAGGTGGAGTAATCTTGGGACTTGATAAGATACCTGTGAATTATTGTTTGTTGGGCTAGGACCATTACTTTGCACATATTTGACCAATCTATTCAACTGATCAGAAATGCCCTCAAATACTCGACTTCGACATTTGGACCTTATTTCTTTTGATGTGATCAATTATGTCAAAAGCTTGACTTGCTTTAGCAAGATGTGCGTTGGTTCTTTGCTGTGAATTGAAAGAATTTGAATATTTATCCTTGGGGCTAATGAAGAAGGAAGAGTGCTACCTCTTTTCAAGATAGTAACATCCGGACCAGGATCTTCTCTCTTTCCGGCCACTTGTGGATGCTTCTTGCATTTTCATTATTCAAGACCTTGTAAACACGCAAAAGTGTGACCATTAGAATCTTCAAAAGATTCATAATAGCCATCATCAGATTCATAGTCCAGGTAACCAATATTGGAGTCGCCAGCGGGATCTATAAAGTCTTCATCATCGAATGATTCATCAATGCCGAGATCCTCTTCATTAGTTTCCAAGTTATTCCTTGGATCAACTTCTATTGCAAACCATTTGTAGTGCAGTGATGGCAAGTCTGTTTCGATTTTGATTTTGATTTTGACCATCAAGGTCCTAAAGTAAGAGCTAATCTTGAGGGGAGTTGCATTCCCTACTTGAGAGATTCGCTTCTTGATTTGCACATGTCATTAGCCAATTTCTGCAACAAAGGATCGGAAGTACTTAGAAGAAGCGCCATCACTTTTGTGAGATGGTTGTTTGATTTTCCAACCATGATCAAGTCGTCCTCAACCTCCACAAGAAGATTTTGTGCTTCCAAGCGAGATTTTGGTCTTGCCCTTCTTAGTGATATCGAACTTCAGAATAGAGCGTTTATAAAAACGTCTTTTGATTTTTCGTTGCTTAATGCGGCGTGAGTGGGGATTTTATACAAAATCTTTGGAACCTTACAATAAAAGTCCCGCATGTTCTCATTTGGCTCTTTTTCAACTATTTACGTCAAGTTGGGTGATCAACGTCTTTTGCGCCCTCTGTGTTAGCCAGTCGATAGGATTTTTAAGAAGAGCAACCAGTCTTGATCGAGAGACAAGAAGTCCCTCCTCTTTAATGGGAGAGGTTCCTTATTCGAGAACGAACTTATTTACAAATGTACAAGGCATGATTTGTTGGTTAAACTTGGATATCACTCAAGTGTTTTCTATGAAGATCATCAATTACAAAAGGTCGAGGAAATGAGAGTACTCGGAAAGAGCGAGAAATTTTCAACATGCACGGGAATTATAGATATCGAGTAATTCTTTATGTATGCGAAAGTCACATGCATGAATTGAAACAAGATCATTTGTATTGAATAAATAAGATGGAATTTAAAGACCGATCCGCGCCTTCGAAATAACATCCTGCTTGTAGAACACAAAGTTTCTTAACATAACACAGAATTCATTCGGAAGGACACAAAGTTCCTTCTTGGTTATAAAAGATCACCGAGCTTGCAAAAGTCAAGAGTATGCACCGGGTAAGACTAAAAACTTTGAGACAAAATGATCTTCTTCAAAAGAAAATAAGCGAAAGCTTAGGAATAATAGAGATCACTCAACGATAGACAAAGAATGGAAAATCTTTATTCTGTATTGATTTCTTTGTAATCTATTTACACTTTCTAGGAAAATATGCCAAGTTCTTCCTCTTTTTAGAATGGCGATAAAGAAGGCCATTATATAGCTTACAAATCGGGACTTACTCTTCGTAACCTCGTCTTTAACCAAGAACAATTAAGGACCGCCAATTGCATACCTTAACTCTTACAAAGAAAACGGAAAAGAAAGGGAAGAAGAGAAAAGAACAAGGAGAAGAAGACAGGTGGCTTATGAATCCACCGAGAGGACCCACTCGACTTGAGAATCCATTATTCAGCACGAATTTCTCTAACGCCTTATGTAGTAGCCACGAGGGTGACGTGTTGGTCATCACTAGAAGAAAATTGCAGACATTTCTCCATCTCTTTATCAAACTGACATGAGTATGATAATCTTTGTTATTCTCCAACGGACAGTTGAAGAGAGCAGATTTCCTTCATTTTCTCTTTGGAGATTGAGCTTTCCTTGAATAGATTATCTTTGACATAAGCTCTGAGATTGAGCTTTGATTTCTTAATGCCGAAAGGGAAACACCAGAGATTTTCATCCTTGATTTCTCGGTGAATGTTCTTGTAAAGCCGAGAAAACTTGAAGGTCTCAAAAGCTTCGCCCGCCCATGTTCTTTAGTTCTCCCAAAGCCTCCTCCAGGACTTCGATCTTCATATTGATATTTAGCCGTAACCTAAATTCGGGATGAATTACAGGAAAAGGGATACATGCTTTTTAGGTTGTAAGGGTTCGAGCGAGGCTTCTCTCTTTTCAATGTAAGAATTGCAAAGGTGGCTTGCTCATTTATAGCCGAGGAGAGAGAAGGGTGATCAACGCATTACATTCATATCTATCATTTGAAAATTCATAATAGATATCATCGGGGGAAGAGTCGGGAAAAATATAAGTTCATGAATGGCATTTGGTTCATTAGGGACATGTGAGACATCGGATGCGTGAGACACCTCTTCTCGGCCGTTAGGGCGAGGCGGGAAAAACCACAAATGTCTTTTGGGACACGCGGGACATGAATGCGCGAAGTCATGTTTCGATTTTGATTTTCGGCAAAATGAACAAAAGAAGCCCATTTGAACTTAGGACATTTGGGACGAAGTTGCTTTCCTTGAGTATACAGAGTTCGGGTGAATCGGCTGAAAATGGAACAACTTTCACTTTTGACTTGGGACAAAAGCTCAAGCGCCATCACTCGGGCGGTTCTCTGCGAATGTTACAAGGTCCTCCAAGTTTGGATCGACATTCGGGATCCTCGCGCGAAGTCGCATTGTCATCGAGCTTGGCCAAAAAAAGTGGAGCCTTCGCAATTTCACGAAAAGTTTGGGACACTTGGGACGAAAAGTTCGACTTGACGGGCAATAAATCGGACAATTTCGGGAAATCGGATTTTAAGCACTTCGAACTTGGGGACGAAGTGGACAAAAATGTCCGACAGTTCCCGAAATACATACAAATGACCCAAAACCATCAATTTCACGACTTGGTACATTAGAGAAAACACTTAAATTCAAAATTTTGAAAATTTTTACTTTCATCAGCGAAATTTTGAGTGGACAACACTTATGCAGGCTTGAATCTTTTGAAAATTGCTCACGCATAGTCGTCCCAATTAGTTATGGTGCTTTAATAGCGGCCCGATAGAACCATTCTCCGCTACCAAGTCGTGTAGAGTCTCATGAATAGCTTATGATTGAGACATCTTCATGCTCCACCGCATGAAACACACCACAAGATATGAAGAAGGCTGCGCGAAATGATCATCCTGGGTTTTGCTTTCCATCTCGAAAAATTTTGGAAAATTCTTTGGACCCCATTTAGCTCGATCATGCATAAAGGAGCCAAGTTGAGAGGTCCAAAAGTCGCTCCCCATGGAGCAGTACAATTTAATGCGCCATGTTAGCTTGAGCACGTCTCCTCCTTGTGTAGACTTGATAGACTTGATGGATAATCCCGCCGCCGGATTATGCTTTGAATACGATCCGGATCTAGATGGGTGTGCTCTCCTTCTGGTGAGAGACTAGATCTCGTGGCTTCTAACTTGAGGAGGATGATTGAAATTGAATTGCTCTCCCGCATCGGAAGAAATGATCGATCCTTCCTTGCGCCTTCACGGATCGGGTGAATGGACGTTCAACCAGTTGAGATTTGTATGGAAAACACTCGATCTTGATAGAAAAGCTTTGATATGCAAAGATAGTTGTTCCCAGTGAGTCGCTTCAAAAGCTATTGTTGGCTAGATTTTCTGCATAGCATCAAACCTAAGCGATCATGAGATAAATCTCCCTCATTTAACCGGTGAGGCTCCGTGTCAGATTTGTCAATATAAATGTGTTTTTATCTATCAGGGGTTTTACTTTAACCACTTAGTTCATGAACCATAACTAAGAAGTTCTGCAGCAAGTAAGCAGCTGTTTAAGAAAGGAAAATTATAGAAGAAGAAAGTAAAGGTATTACGAGAGAAGAAGTAAGGAAGATGTGCATCCCATTAGTAGATAGCGAGAGCTAATTGCATGCACATAGAAGAAACTTAATAGATTTGAACACACAGAATTATAAAGCAAAGGCAACTCTAGATCCGGATCTAAAATAACACAAAGTTTATTTAAAAGATCTAAAGATTTAAAAGCAAGAAACACGAGATGCGCGTGACACAAAGTTCTCCGGAAACCTGCTTCTTTGTATTCCTCTGCTACAAGTGGCTCTCAGGGGTTCAGCACAAAGTCTAGAACACAAGATTGCTTCTTACAAATTCTGATTGATCATTAACTTGGAGGTTCTTCTCCTACTTATAGAATGTAGGAGGGAAAGTACAAATAGAAGACTCAAACTGAACTAAAGTATGAACAACAAGTAAAGATGACATTTGGCAATCATCCTCAACTAACTTCTTCTTAAGTGACACATGTATCACTTAACTAATAGAATAGTTCCACATGACTTCAAGTAATGGTTGCAAAACCAATAACTTAGAAGTTTTACAATTTCATCCGGGAACATAGAAAATAGAAGAAGAAAGAATAGAAGAAGTCATGCCAGTTGTAATGTTTACATCTTCTTCTTGTTCTGATATCTGATATACTTGTCGAACATATAATTCAGCATCCTTCCATCTGTTTTAGCCACTGCTTCTTCTCTCTGTCTGACGAATGCACGACCCTTCATTGACACTTTCTTTGCATGCTTCCACCTCTTCCAAACTCGGCCCGAACCTCATGATATGCTGCTGCGGCGCCACCGATCACGATAGAATTCATCGTGAAAGGCTTGGTAGCTTTATCAATTCTCTTTTGCACCATCGAAGAGAACCTTCCGAGGAATCATGCACCTCGTTAGAAACAATCCACACGTATGAAGTAACACCTCCATCCACTCTTTCCTCGGTGAAAAAGCGATCTTGTCAGTAAATCTGATGTTCTACTCTCAAGCACTGCATCCTTTTCAGCAAACTCTGCAGATCTCCAAACGGAAAGATCTTGCAAACTCTAAACTTTTCCCCTTCTCGAGATCCATCCAGGTACAATTTGTTACTCGCAACGATACATCTCCCGGCGACTTGTTGATCTCGGCCAAAATACTCGAGTTACTCTCTGCAATTTGTATTCATGCCTTCTATGCTTTCCATCGATTGCTTTAGTTGATTTGTTGCATCTTTCATAACCTTTAGGCGGGCTGGCACTTCCCAAGTTGCCTGAAGCTTGGCGAATAATCGAGTCTTTCCATTCGTCGATAGCCTTTACTTGATTGCTTGCATCTTCCATTTCTGCATAAGATGATCACTCACCTTTCTGAAATGGGCTGAATGGAAGGTTTAGCAACCTTGGCTATGATCTCACATAATTGAGATATTTGCTTCTGCAGCTCTTCTTTCTCCGCCTTTTCACTGTCAAGCCTAAGGAACAAAGCATCCAAATGTTTGCGTGTCTGCTTCATCCTTCGGTGGTAGCTTGACCAGAGTGGTATTTTGGTCACCGTCACATCTTACGCCATGAGCTCCTCTTCTATCTTTCCTTCATGCCGAATTGATATCTCGAAAACTTCTCTCCCGAATCTTTGATGATCAACCTAGAAGTTGCTTTAGCAACTTTAGGCCTTCTGTCTCTTCTGCTCGAGATCACTGAAGTAGGCTGCAAGTCATGCTCCTCTAAGTTCATCTCTACTCTTGCTTAGGAACCAAGCTGCAAAGCTAACCATCCCGAGAAGTTATTTCTCGGGAGTAAGAAGTCACCGAGTGCACTACCATCTCCGCTCTGCATCCTCTCCATCGAGAAAGTGCCACGGTGTCATGGCTGCCATCTTACGAAACATCCAGGACAAAGCTCTTTCGAACTCCGTCATCTGCGACTTGACATCTCCTCTGGAGCGGGTCTTTGAGCAGAAGTGGCTGCGGAGAGAAAAGCGAATGTCGCGGTTTGATGAAGGCATGGAAGCATCCTGCTGCTGCTGCGTGCACGATAGTTGGTGATCTTAAGTCTTGGAGAAGTCGAGTCAAAGCTATGGTCGTAGAAGTGGTCTTTCTTTCTCTTGAGATCTTACGTGTACTTTCACTTCTCGGACCTTCTGCTGCTTTCTCCTTCATGCTTTCGTTTGAGGAATCTCTGTGCGAAGTTGCCCGTGATTTGATTCATCAATACTTCATCAAGCGCAGTATCCCTTCGTTAGCGACCATTTCAAGTATTCACCAACACTGACTCAGATCTCTCTTGATTGAATGGCGGCCTCGATGTTATCTGCAAAGTATAGCTTTATCTCCTCCCATCGATGGTAAGTGTCAAGTACCACGTTCCCATCATCTTTAAGATCCGCGGTATCCGCGCTAGTCAAAGTCGAACACTTGCTTTGCTGATAGCTTTGCTGAAATCTTTCTTTCTAACCTCGTACTCACTTCTGCACTTCATCCAGAAATCTTCTAACGAAGGCACATGTGCGTACTCCTGGGAGATTGTCTTCCTGGCTACTCCAAATGGATCGAAGTTAAGCCGTGCAGGGAAGAACTCTTGCTCATACTCGGATAACATTTGCGCTTCCATCCCTCGAGCTCTGTGAATGCTGATGCAACTGTAATATCCCACAGTGATTGGGAAGAAGCCCGTAGACTTGTGCCGTTTCAACTGAAGGTCGTGTAACTCTACGAGTTGCCTGCTCAGCTCCATGGCGATCACTCTATCACTTGGATACCTGGGCATCTTTATAGGTTCTCCAGAAAAGCCCGTAACCCTGAGGTATGTGAAATCTGCAAACTGGATGAATAAACTGCCAATCTTGGACACTGCTTCCCACGCTTCCTTGCTTACCCTGTGAGTCTTCAAGTCTTTGTCTAGCCTGCAGATGAAATCGTAGAAGAAGTCATCGTTGATCACTTTGAAGTCCTTCTCGCATGCAGGTATAGTAAGCTGTGGGTAGCACTCGAAAATGGGGTCCTTGGAAAGAACACCACATCTATCCGACTTGGAAAAGACACCTGTGAAGGCTGCAAAATATATACCAAGTACGAAGTCATCTTGAAGTGAAAGTACGCTTCACGTTCGAAGTTGCTCACCGATGTTCTTCTTTAATAATTTCCGACCAATTGATTATAGAATCAACCTTGTTGATTTGATGGTCTGATGAAAGCATACATCCATGTACGGGAAAGTGTAGGCATTAAGCTTCGCCATTCATCTGCGCATAGCAATTTGACGACATCATCTGCGCTTCCTGCACCAAATTGGACCGTGGAAGAGTTCTCGGGAACTTTGAAGGGGATCTAGGCTTCTTCATGAACCGGTGTTCATTATGCTCACGATCAGCTCTATGTTTCTCCCATCTCTTGTCGGCATCTTGAATGCTAATAGAAGTCACCACCTTTATATCGGAATCTTCGACAATAATTGATGAATTCCGCATCCAAACGAATTATTGTCTTTCCCATGACATCACGCACCGATCTGGATGAAGGATGATAAGATCTAGCACACTCCATCACGAACTCGCAATTGGGCCGTGTATACATGGGAAAGCTGCACTCGGATAATTCCGCTACTTTTGACCGCACGCATGGTGAAGTCTTTCCCGCTCTGGATCTATCAATCAAATCAGAAAGAGGTTATGGGCCTAGATCCGTGTCTCCTATGTCTGAAAGTTTGGAAGCAATGCATGAATCCATCGTGCTCTCTTTTTCATCTCCTTTCACCATGGCTTTGTCTATCTTTATCGAATAATTCTTTTCTTCTAACTTGGCGGATTTCTTCAATACTTTGTGCGGATCTGGACAATTCTTGATTCGGAGGATATTTGCAATGTATTGGACATTGATAAAAACTCCTTTTCTTTTGTAAAGCACACCTGTAATGAATTCCTGCAATTTATTCGAGACAAAAATGGCCACCGGAGCATGAATAGTGAATTTAAATTATAAAAATCTGCACTTTTCAAGCTGCTGCCCCCCAAAAATTGGTGTTTAATTTGCACATAAAGAGAGCATGAATCATTTCAATCAACACTTTTGAGCTCTGTAACACTGTGAAAACAACTATGCAGACGAAGATCAACCTTCTCCAAAGCGTGCGCCAAATTTGGAAGCTTTTAGCCTTGTTAGCACTTTGTCTGAACAAAATCCTTCCTCTAATGGGGGCGCACTTTTCCTCCTAGCTGCAATTCTTTACCTGTGAATTAAATTATTCACCCATATGGCTGCCCATGCTTATATAACCTTCACAATTCTATAATTAATAATTGCCCTAACAATTAAAGGCAATTAATTAATTAAAAATCATGTTTTTCTCTTTTAAAAATAGCATGTTTAAGGACAGCCATCCAATAAATTAAATTAATCCAATTTAATCCTTCACACAGCACTTCACTCAAGCCCCACAGTGTGCTTTGACCATAGCCACTGAAAATAGAAATTAATTTAATGTTTTAATGCTTCAAAAAACATTAAATAATGTCCAAATAGGTGCACTTTTTGAGAGGAAGGGGCAGCCACTAAATAAATTAAATTTAATTAATTTAATTCCTTTCTTTTATTCCACCTTTGACTTGTTGACCTTCTCCAAGCTTGGGCGCACTTTTTGAGAAGAAAGATTAATAAAAATAATCAAATTTAATTCTTTTAATCTCTCACCAAAGGGCGCACTTTTTTTGCACATGTAATTCTATTTTTAAGAATTTTTTGATAACGAGATGCTTTACCTGTGACCCAGAGGCACCAAAACCCGTGATCCACTTAAGTGATTTTTATAACACGGGAAAAAAGTACCTGCTTAGGCAAGTATACAATTCCCACCACACTGCGGCTTATATTTTCCCATCGTGACTTAAATCCTTTGTTTTCCAAAAATGCGCCCATCCCCGCAGGGGCTTTTCTGTGCACGACTTCGCTTTTTCCCAGTGATCCAGACCTCCGATGGCGACTTCCTCCGGGCACAATGTGCGTATATGTTTTCTAGCTGCTCCAGGCCAAAAATCGGGCTTACCCGGCAAAGGAGTTGTTCCAGAGAAATTTTACAGAAAACAGAACGGGACACCACAAAAACACGAAAAATTGCCAAAAGTTACAAATAAAGCCCAAAACTTAAAATAAGTTAAAATCCTTCTGGTACATAGGAATAATAACATATTCGCTTATAATGGAGTTAAAACAGAGCGCAAATAGCCTCATACGGGGCTCAAAATAATTAAATACAAATTTCCCATGCAGACAAATCCCGACGACAGAATAAAACAATTTTGGGCATCTGGGTATTTGGCGAAAAAGGCTAATATGGCTCTTTAGGATTATTTTGACGCAATACAGGAACTTTCAGGCAATAAAAACAACAAACGACCCACTATTTTAAAAGTACGAAATTTTTTCGGATAGGGTAGTCACAGATTTCAGGGTGAAATCTGAGTGACACCACGAGATAGAGGTTTGTAGGAGAGCACTATGTCACCAATGCCCAAGTTGAGAATACTTGGACCTTCATGCACACCTATCCGAAAATCCCAGTCTTGATGAAATTTCAGATATTAATTAAAGCATAATTCAAACAAGAGGTACAAGTCATAATTTGGGGATTTCCTCGTGTTTAGTACTTAAGGACACTGATTACCTTAGCAGCACAACTGAAGATTTTGCAGAATAGACGCTGTTCTCGAGTTGACAAGCATTTTATTGAAAAAATCTTTAGATTTGCAGTCATTTCGCATGGTACCTGTATTCATGTATTCTTGACACTTTATCTAAATAATTCCCATTTCCTGAATACTTGTTTTTCTTGTAGTTGGACTGTGACTCATTTATAAATGATTTGGTTTATGTTTTTGTGATTTCTTTTCAGGAACCATTAATGAGACCAATTATGGAACTAGATTCAAAGGCTTTGCGAGGTCTTCTACAAGAAATGCCACTGTGGGTCAAAAATCCCGATTATGATAGAGTATGGACATATTTCAAACTTCAATTGTTTTTCTCTTCCATTCAAGTGTAATGTTCTTGGTGTCAAATGAAATAGAGAACAAATTCTTTTGGTGCTGTGTTTGCAATTGCCTTCAGGATATTGGAATAATGAATTTTGGTTCCTGGATTACTGCCTATTTATTCTTTCTTCTGAAGCCTTGACAATGCGCAGGTTGATTGGCTTAACAGCTTTCTTTCAGAGTTGTGGCCTTATCTTGATAAGGTAAATCAGTTTTTTTGGGATCAAAATTTCTTTGCAATAGGTAAAATCTTTATGTTTTTACTATTCTTAAGTTCACTGAATCATTAAACTTGTAAGTTGTACATCAATCACGACGATTCACAGAGACTGAAATTTATAAATAATATCAAGCTTTACATTCAGAAGTTTAAGTTTGACCAAGTCCTTCATACTTGTCTTTGTTTCATTTTCTTCAGGCGATAT
Organism: Taxus wallichiana var. yunnanensis; assembly: GCA_018340775.1. Taxonomy (NCBI): domain Eukaryota; kingdom Viridiplantae; phylum Streptophyta; class Pinopsida; order Cupressales; family Taxaceae; genus Taxus; species Taxus wallichiana. The sequence continues at coordinate 577,026,438 of CM031241.1, read as the reverse complement.
GTAACATAATAAGAGAGACAACAAAGCCCATCATTAACCAATACATTGGGCAATACAAGATAGAATCTATTGAATTTGAAGCTCTTACTTTGGGGACTCTGCCACCTACCCTGCAAGGTTTGCTAATTCTGTTTAGCTCCTATTATTGTTTTCTAAAAGGGGCATAAAACCAATTATTGTTTTCCAAAAGTAGTTCGAGTACAGAAATTTTTTGTTGGAGATATTACTCTCCTGGGAATAGTTTACATCATTCAAAAATTGAGAAGGTTTACATCTCTTGTGCTATGTAATAATTATGCTTTAGAAACACGCCTTTCTTGTAGTGCTCAGTCCAATACAAATTCTGAGCAGGACCTGGTAATCTCTCATTGTTATGAACTGGATCTGAACTGATGGAAATAAAAACACAGATACAGTAAACTGTTTACAAAATTTGGATTACGATTATAAAATATGAAATTTTATTTTTCCTGATTTTTTCCTTTTTGACTGAAATCTGAATTTTCTGGAAAGGAATTACAATATTTTGAGAGAAGAAAACACACCAAAACTGGAATGAAAACTGCATAGGACCCTATTTTATATTGCAAAAACATTTTCAGACTGTAGATAGAATAAGGAAAACATTCCTGAGAAGGTATAGACTATAGTTGCCAACATAGGCCCTATCTCAAGCAGTATGGGTGCTGCTCTTGGCCCCAAAAGTCCTCCAAGATCTCACTCAACATCTTTTCTGGCCTAAAAGAACCTTTTCCGTTGAGGCTCAAAGCCTTTTTATAATTTCTGCGGGCCTCACGTCTTAGTTTAACTGACTTAAGATTGCTTTTGCCACTTTTAGTGTCAGCTTATTGTAACTGAAAAATCTTCTGATGTTGATTGCATAAGTGGTATGTAATTGACTGCATAAATTATTTGTAATTGACGTAATAACTGAAGAGTAACTAATGAATGCAGCAGGACAAGGCTGACATATTCCTACATAATTGATATATTCTAAATAACTGACCTATTTCTGCATGGTTGATTCATTCCACCACAACTAACTTATTTCTTCATAACAGATTATTCCTCTATTACTACTACTATATTTCTACATAAACGATTATTCCTCCAGATCCTATTTATTTCTGCGTGACTGACTATTCTTGCATAGTTAATTTATTTTTCTACATTATTGACTATGCCTGCAGAACTAAATTATTTTGTAAAGAACTGATTATGCCTGCACAACTATATAAATATTCTTATGCTTAACATGTGAGTGCCTCTTTCTAGCATCGTGACCATCTGACCTGCTTGAATTGCTTTGCCCCGGGAATTTGGAGTGTTGAATGTTAAAGTATCTCAGGGCCCTTCCATGCAGCATCCTCTGAAGGCAGACCCCTTCACTTGACTGATGTATTCTCACAGCACTTTATTCCTTAACTTCTCCTTAGTTGCCAAATTATGCTCCATAATCAAAAGATCGTGTCCTCCACTATCTATGGGTGGCAAAGCCTATAACGTATTGACATTATTCCATATACTTTTGTCATGCGTGAGACATGGAAGGTATTGTCTGCTCGGGTTCCTGTCGGTTGCTCAAGAGTGGATGCAAACTTCCTCACTTGTGCTAGTATCTTGTAAGCCCCATAATATCGACGCATAAAATTTTGCCTCTCCCTTTCCTTTATGAAACTTTTGCTTGTAGGGCTGCAACTTCAAGAAAACCCAATCACCTACCTTAACGTTGGTGCTGATCCGGCTGAGATTTCATATTATCTCCAGCCACATTGAGGTTCTACTTTAATTGTTTTATCTATTCTATCTTCAAGAAAATGATTCAAAAGACCAATTTATCATCAAGGGAGGATCGTAACTATACAAGGCCGTAGATGGTGACATGTTTCAGCTAAATGCAACCATTTTGGTCATGAAGTTTGTTGATCTGCAAGATATTTCCTCAATTACCCTTCTAAACATTTGTTAACAATCTCAAATTGACCATCTGTTTGAGGATGATAGCTAATAGTTGGGGTTAAGGATGTCCCGACACATTTAAACAACTTCCATAAATGATTAATAAATATTGGATCTTGATCACTAACGATGTTTTTGGGATATAAATATGCTGATAATCCATTCTATTGTAAGACACATTTCGGTTCTACTTAAAATGTTTGAGAATCTATTGGCTCTCTTCAAGATGAAATCCCGAACATCTAGGACTTGAATGGACTTATTTATCATCAAGGGAGGATCATAACTGTACAAGGCCTTAAATGGAGACATGTTAGACAACCACAACCATTTTGGCCATAAAATCTGCTGGTTTGCAACATAATTCCTCAAGCAACCTTCTAAACATTTGCCAACTATCTAAGATTTTCCATTTGTTTGAGGATGAGAATTGATGCTTGGGGTTAAGGTTGGCCCAACACATTTAAACAAGTTTATAAAATGAATAGAAAATTCTTGCAGATCCACTTCCATGATATCCCTTCAATATGTGCCTCTTTGATATAGTCATCAAACCTACATTTAATATGGGTTTGAGATTTGGAGACCTAGTCTGGGTTTTGTTGATTGAGCTTGTATTGAGAGGATCCCAATTTTCATGATTTAGCATATGATCCATTGAAACGAATTGTTCCTTAGTGCATTGTCCAAGTTGAGTTTTCCTCCCACCCTTTGTGCCTTAAGATAGTCTTTAGACTCACTTCATTCTCATACTCATAAACAAGCGGGATTTAGCATATGATCCATTGCGAATGAACTTTTCCTCGGTGCATTGTCCAAGTTGAGTTTTCCTCCCACCCTCTGCGCCTTAAGATTGTCTTGAGAATCACTTTCTACATTCACGGACTCATAAACATGGGCGATTTATCTTTTAGCCACGCAAGGTATCCATACTTAGCCCTTTGTTATTCATAGAGGATTGCATCTTTGGGCACCAATAGATGTCGATGTTATTAGTATCCTGAGACCAGTTTGTTCCTCTAGTATATTGACATATCTATTGATTGGTTATCTCCTTTAAGGTACTCCTTTGATGACCCTCCTTGATTCTTCCCTTAAAGGGGTCATCATTAGAGCTTTCAGAGAGGATATCTATGTGCAATTAATCCACGTCACTTGGACCCTCCTCAGCCACTAGGCCCCAAGCTTACCTTTTATGTTGAGCATTTATTACAGGTGGTGGATGGATTCATTCGCTGCCTTGACTATTTCCTACATAATTGGTCTCATGGCTTGAGGTTTCCTCTCAACCTATTGAGGGTATGCTCACACCAGTTGCGAGTTGAGGCCGATCATCATATTCCTCGTGGGGACTGGATTTGTTGTCTTTTCTCCCTCCAAGAGATGGAGACCGAGGAGAACATTTTCAAATTCCCTATTTATTATGAAATCCGAGGAAGATACCATTGCCTTTGTAGAGACATAGGAAATTCTCTATCCACCTTCTTTTGGTACTCAAATCAATGGTGCTTGACCTTTTTTTCTTAGAGAGGTCACCTTTTAGTGTAGGTCGTTGCAAGAACCTCTAAAGCCCCTAGGATGATCTTTCTTTCAGCCCCTTACAGAGGTTTGTGGCATTAAGCATCATTGGATACTAGTGCGTCACACACTACTAAGGGGATAGACAAAGTGAGGTTCCACTCATCTCATGCAACACTACTCCTATGGTACCCCAACACTCTAGCTCTTGACAACGAGGATCTGCCCTTGCTCAACGTCGTGGAGTTACTTCTTCATGACCGACTCACGATTTGCGGAGGCAAGCATGCATTAGGATTTTCTTTTCCATCATGGGAGCTTCTTTGGCTTTAGGTGTTAGGAGGGATTCTAGGGGGAGTGCTTTGCTTCCTCTTACGAATATCCAACCTAGCCGATTTAGCCCTAGACCTTCCCCAGGAGCATTATTAGATCTTGTATTGGCCCTTTCACAATGATAGATGATGACACAATGATTCCTCTATCTTGGGCATGAACAAGGATGTTTGATGTGATTACCATCAAGTATTTTGAATTTTGACTTTCATTAACCCATGCTCTTTGGGGGTTCTTACTCCCCCACATGGCTATTTGTATTCATACCCGACCGCATGGGTTGGGGGTTTCTTTACATTAGGTTTACCCCCTGTTTACTTTCAGTTCATTTGTTGTTCTTCTTCTAGTTAGTAGTTGTTCCTAGGGTATTTTTTCCCTAGTACATTTCATTGTATTGAGGTGTATTCTCGAGTCCCTTTGACCCATTTTTCTCATTCATGGATAGATCAAAACATACATATAAAGTATTGAAAGATAGATCAATCAGAACATGTTCCAAATATAGAAAGATAGATGTACTTAGCTTTTGGCTGGTCCGAAAGCTGATCTAAGTGTGACAGGAGTATGAACAAATTGGAAATATTCGATGTAAATGCTTCGCCTCTAATTCTGTAACTATATTGTGCTCAGGGACAAAACCGTTGGGTAAAAGACAAGATTGTTGGACACTTTCGTCCTCCTAAACAATTTTGTCTAGGCTGAAAATGAAGCTCTGTAACTTCCAGGACCTCTATGAATGACTAGTATATGGCTCTCTATGGAATATCAAGTCCCGATCATGTGCGAAACCCTTTGAAATCAGTCACCTTGACCCAAAACCCTAATCTTTAGTAAAGACCTTGTAAAAAGATTAGTGGTTGGGTTGAAGTGCAATCCATCTGCCGCCTATGTTGGTAATACTTTGTAGAGGCCTCAAACTACATGTAGTTCTCCACCTAGATATGCGATAATACTATATAAATGCAACTATATTTGATAACTTGAACACTTGACAATTGCTTTGTATTGACTTAGCTTGCTTGTGCTTGACTTGGCTTTACGAGGCTCTTGATTTGGGAAGCTTGACTCTTGGACTTGGTTATAGTGCTTCAGACCTGTGTAGGGGCTGCTCCTACTTTGCATGTTTGTGACTTAGAGAAGTATAGGAGAGATTTTATTTTCTTTTAGTGATTTGTTCTGAGGAGCTCTTGAAAAATCCCAAATCCTTTTCGAGTGATTACCAAATCCCTTAAATGAGTGTTTTAGACTTTCTTATTAGGGTTCCATGGATACAATTCACATTAAGGCATACCTATAGTGCAAATGCTGACCCATAAATGATATACAATTTGGAAAACTGATTGTTTGGTAGCCGAAGACGGGATTGTCCAACTCGAGACAAAATTGTTGGACGGTTCTGTCTTTGATGGATGGTTTTGTCCAACAGTAATGAACAATGTTGTGGGGCTTTGTACACGATGATCAAGAGTAATAAATTGCTCATGACTGATATGAGCATTTTTGCAAGTGGCTGAGCAATGTAATGAGAAGAGAAAGCCTTGCAATATGACTAAGGATGGAATAAGATATAACAATTAAGCTTAGAATAGGTGCACAAGTCATGATTAAAGGGATTAAGTCAATACTGACATTATCAAATGCTAAATTACCAAAATGTGGTGTCTACGGTTGGCATTAATAAGGATGAGGATTTGGTATATATACATTCCAATTTGTGCCTCCTAATAGACAAGACTGAAGACTATACTAAAGGTCCTAACAAGCTTTGGGATATTCATCCTGAGACTACTGACTTTGATGCTTCTGCTACTAATGTTGCTCAACGTTCACTACTTGGTATCGATGATGAAAATTTGGAGAGTTCTTCACAGGGGTTGGATAGTGGAGCTAATGTGAGTGGGAGTGGAGCTGCTAGCAACATTCATGGATCTGATTTTGAAAAAATATAGATGATTTATTCTAGAATCAAGATTGTAATCATGTACATATGAACATTGAAGCAAGTTGAATGTTTTGAACTTTAATGAATACAAAGTATTTTATCTTTTGTGGACTAAAAAAGTATTGTGCATTGTTTTATAAATATTTATGTTTTTTTAATAATATATTCTATGGACGTTTCCTGCTGTTTTGTACCCAAGGGTCTTATAAAAATTGACATTTTGCGTTTCAAACCTGTACCCATACCAGTTTCCTAAAAACATAGCTTAAAACAATAAAGTAGGATTGTGAAATATCCCTTGTAGGATATTACTTAAAAATGCACAAAATATAGAAAATTTGCAGCAAAGTAAAATACTAATTTTTAATGAAAATGTCCAGCTAGGACAGCGAATGGTATTGAATTGATATCACACAAAATATTTGCCCACAGTGCATGAAATTACAAGGGAAGCTTGCAATAATAATAATAAACACTATGCAGACATTTTATGGAATAATATATTGCTGCCCGACAAGGTACAGAAAGCCCTAGGTGGCTAGTCAACTTCAGAGGTCCGTGACCCTCTAAATACAAGAGCAAAATAAGGGTCTTTGAAAACAACAATGGCAGATGTAGGGAATAGCACTGCCACCTGCAGATCTGACCCGACCGACTGGAAAACCCCAAATAGAGGCTGCAAGTCGCCACGCTAGGAATGGAGTCGGGAAATGAGGGAGGCGCCTTCCACGTGCTGCCATGCCCAACCTAGATGGCTGCCATGAGTCGATCTAGAGCCCCTCTGATTGTCTTCCCCGAAAGCCCCAAAAATCCTCGAAACCCTTCCTCTGAACCCTTTGGAAATATCTCTGTAGCACGGCCCAGAAAGCGGCTCCAAGATGACAGACTAGGGTAGATCTCTCACTACCGAAGAATGCCCTGCTAGCTAGGGACGGGTCTCTCACCACCAAAGCTAGGGTCCCTGTGGGATTTGACTCCACAAGCTGTAGAAATGCAACAGCAGCAGCTGCACGTGAAGGAGGCTAAAATGTATGCGACAAAAAGTGCCTTTTCTTCCTTCCCCGTCTCCATATATACCTTTCCTTGGCAAACGAGCCCCCACAACCCTAGCGCATTTCATTCCATGGAGGGGCCACTAACATAAAAGTATCTATAATTACTTTCTCCCCTTTTGAGTCGCCGTGTCCAAAAGTGACCCCCAAACACCAAACTAGGACATTAAAACCACGGGGCCCCTTCCCACAAGCTTCCAGTGTCCACAGCCCCCTTGGGTCTGACCACGTTTTGGGCCCGACTTGGCCCTTGGGCCATTTGGCGTAGGAAGAAGGGGACATTACAGATTGCATAAAATAAAAAGGGGAGCTGGGATTACAGTCTTTCTCTTATCGTTGTATTGGACAAAATCTACACAGAAATTAAAATGGGTATGAGAATATTGGGGATGACTACATAAGAAAAACAAGGATGAATCCTAAGCTATAGAGATACCAACAATATACTTTCAAAACTCTCCTGCAAAAATACCTTTTCTTCTTCTTTCTTCCTTGCTTTTATAGCTTCAAACATTGGTTGAAGATTAGTGGCTATGCTTCAATTGAACTTCTACATGATTCCTAGATGCCTACATGTTAGCTAAGAACAAAATACTATAAAATAAGCTTGTTAACTATCATTGAGATATTTGCTTTTTTTCAGAGTTTATCTTCACAGGCTTTGGATATAATCAAAGACAAGGATATTCGTCGAAGCTTGCAAATTTTCGTTTTTTACAAGATAAGGCTAATGACTGAAAATTATTCTATGATATTTACAAAAATGGATTGGTGAGATTTGATCTTCATGCAACTTCTGGCATGTCGTTTAATTGCCCTATTTCTTTGAACTGGTTCCCAGCTATAGTGATAATTTATGGAGTAAAATGAGATATGATCTCATTTGACTCATCTTCCTCATTCAACCATATCTCTTTATAATCACCATACTCAATAGATAAGTCTATTATTTGGTGGTAGCTGAATTCTAAACATGGCTTGGCAATTCCCTCCATTTCTAACTGTAATCTTAATGGATTTTCCATTAGACTAATTACATTTTGGGCAGATGGCGGGTTTCCATTCATTAAAAATGTTCTCATCTTCTTTTTTTTTTCTTTGAGTAAAGCTAAGAACTCTTCTTGATTGGTCAATCTGTTATTCTTGTTGAATGGTGAAGGCTATCCTAGGTGAATCAACTTTTTTCTGCCTTCTTCATATCTACGAGCTGTTCATCAGCTTTGGCTATGAAGTTTTGAATTCTGAGATAGATTATATGCTTCTTGTAGTATGTCCGGAACTGTTGTGCAAGACATACTCTATCTTCAATTTGACGAGCTTCTAATTCTTTAGGAGTCCTAACATATAACTTCAGTAGTTCCTTAGCTCCGTCAAACCTGGCCTCCATAATTGGAGCCTGCTTATAAATTTATTCTTTAATGTCATTAATCTGTAAATCCATTTCATCAATTACTACCACTTTCCTCTGATATGCTTTTCCAATTTATCAATCTCATCCCATTGGACCTGATAGGTCTTTTTCATTAGATTTTTGATGTCAGTGTCACCTTTCAATTTGTCCAGATCACTACGAGCATTATAAAGCAGATCCTGATAACTGTCTCAACCGCTTTTGAGATTTTTAATCTCAATTGAGGTCTCCTCCTCTACAGATATCTTTGAATTCCTTGTTACCTTTTTCAAGAGACTTAATCTTATCCTCTTCAAGCCAATGTACGAGCATTATAAAGCAGATCCTGATAACTATCTTGATCTCTTTCCAGCTTCTTAATCTCAACATCTTTGAGGTCTCCCCTTCTACAAATATCTGTCTTCCTTGTTCTCTTTTTCAAGAGACTTAATTTCATCCTTCTCAAATTGATGTTGTTCCTTCAATTTCTCAAACTGTTCTTCCATTCTCTTCAGCCTTTAGACTTTCTCCACATAATCCAGGACTATGGATTTAGCTACCCTGTTTTTGAACCCGATATTGTCCACCTCTTTATTCCCAGTCAAATCTATCTCACTACCTTCCACTTTATAGTCTTCTGGCCTCATTTGACATTCTAGTTTTTTCGCTTGAGGTGTGAGAAATCAGAAAACCCATTCTAAATGTATTTGGCCCAGTTATCTCAGCTAGCAATTTGCTTGTGGCAGGATTTGTACTGTTAAGGAAGGGTATAGGCAACAAGATTGATGTTTTACGAGCATTGACTCTCTATTGGTAATCTCTAATAAAATCAGGGAGATCAAGGGCCTTATAAGGCTAAACTGGATTAAATGCATGGAGGATGAAGGTGATAGTAGATTTTGGACAGGGATTTGAAAGATTAGATTAAAAATTGAACTGGATGGGATGAGCTAGCTGTAGCAAGGCCTGCAAATGTGGTAGCAGGAGAGCCAGGTCCACTTCTAGGCATGAAATTTTGTTGTTGAGTATCCATAGGAACAACCAGGCTAGAGCTTGTATTTAACATACTAGTAGGACTACATAGCAAAGCCATAGTTTCTTGGCTGAAAGTAGAGGTAACAAGAGGAAGAAATGGGAGAGGAATACTTGTGACAACTGTGTTAATGGATGATGCTGTATCTCCCAATGGTGGATTGAAATCTAGCTTGATTTTCTTGAGCAATGGCTCTGAGCTTGGGCTGTTTTCACTATCTCTTTTCTCTGTTTGACACAAAGTCGATGGCCCCAATGTGTTGGACAACAAGGTTTGTTGCAAAAATCCTTGGAGACAGCCTTGGCGAGGAGTGAGTGGGGTTTTATTTTTCTTAGCATCCATTTCTTCTGTGGGCAGGCGGGGGATTGCTCCTAAGCCGTTACAACAGATTGAGTGTCTCGATGAATAGCTTCCCAAGGTCCTTGGACCTTAAGGACCAAGTCCTCCATAAGTGTACCTCTGTTTCTTTAATATTGGAGCCCCTATGGGATAACCCTCCGGTGTTTTTTTCCCCTCATCTCAATTCTGAATTGAACAAGATCAAGGATATTTTCTTCTTCATCATCATTTCCCTCATCTTAGACAATTGCATCTCTGGGGTGTTCTTCGTTCCATTAGTCAATCCTAATCATTGTTGTTTGCCCATATTTTAGACTGACTGTCTCTTATTTCATCTCTTTTTGAACCAAAATGTCTGTTTATCTCTGGTCCAATTCAATTCATTTCAAGCATCTTTGAATTTTTGGGGTGTTTTAGGCAAATTTCTACTGGTTACTTTCTTTTGATGGAAATTTCTCCAAAGCCCTTGATTCAGGGGTGACCAAATTTTGATCATAATCTATTCACTGTTTGTCCCTTGTTCTTGAGCCATCTCATTGATTTTGAGTTGTTGCCAACTCAGATCTCCTCTGTTGATATACTTGTGGTGGCCAATCCCCAGCTTGAATGGTCTCCAACTCCGCGGCAAACACTGTTGTGGGTCAAGGCGGGAACATTTTCCCCGCACCCCAAAAATTCAATTCCTTCACCTCCAGTGGAATCACAACACTAGTTCTAGTCATCAGTAACTGCCTGTTAGCTAGTACTACAATAAAGATTTTTTTTTTTATTTTGCATCAACATCTCTACTAATGATTACCTTATTAATAGAAACATCAAGAAGTCTATAATCCTTATGTTGCTCAGTATATCCAGAAAATAAATGTCTATTACTTTTGGAATCTAAGCTACTCATGTTTCCATCAAGAACCAAAACCTTAGTAGCTGAACCAAAAATGCGGAGATGATTTACCTTTGGTGTCTGTACTGAAATAAATGTCTATTACATTTGGAATCTAACTTACTCCTCTTGCCATGATGAACCAAAACATAAGCAACTGAACCAAAAACGCGAAGATGATTTACCTTTGGTGTCTGTACTGACCATGATTCCTTAAGAGTAATATCTTGCAAGGCTTTACACAAACTTCTGTTTTAGGAGATATATTGCCATATTAACTGCTTCACCCCAATATCAATACAACAAACCTCAGTTGTGCATCATGCAGCAGCCTGTCTCTATAGTAATAATTTTCCTTCTTTCAACAATCCCATTACGCTAAGAGGTGTATAGAACTGACAATTGCCTCTAAACCCCTTCTCGTAGTAATCCTTGAACCACCTGAAAGTAAACTCTCCTCCATTATCTGACCTGAGATTTTTGTACATCACTAGTTTATTCTACCAATGTTTTGAATTTGAAAAAGGAAATAAAGCATTAAGGTTTTTTCTTCATAAAGAAGACCCACATTTTCCTTGAGAAATTATCAACTAAAGGAAGAAAATACCTTGTCCTAGAACGGTTAGTGATTTCCTGGATGGTTTGCACAAATCTTCATGAATGAGATCAAGAACCCTTAGCACACCATGCACCATTAGTAAGAAATGGATTACTAGCATCCTACACATATGTTCTGTTTTTCTTATATAGAAGGCAATCCTCTAACCATCTTTAGTTTGGCTAAGTGTGACTAAGTACTGGAAAATAAAATGGCCATAACTTTCATGCTAAAGAATGTGAACATTTTCCTCCACAACCAATGCATGCTCATTAACGGTTGCAAGATCAACTAACTTATACAACCTTGCACAATTCCAAGGGAAACCATTCTTCCTTGCTTGACATCCGAGAAAATACATTACTTACCATAGAAATTCACATCAATGTTAGGATTTTATGTAAGTTGGCTGATTGATAGGATTCTTGTTCGTTTTTGGAACATACCCAACATTCCAAATTATGAATTTTGTAACATAATTCAAAATAATGCAGAGATCACCTATGCCTTCCACTGCATGTGACCCATCATCTCCTAGTGAAACAAAATCAATATAATTGGAATCAGCAGTGAATTTTACATACCAGTCCTTGTGGTAGGTCAAATGATGTGATGCACCAGAGTCAAAGAACGAACAACTGGTGGATCATGTTTGTGTCTTGGGAAGCCATGAAGGCATCTTCCTCCCCACAATCATGCTCCATATGCTACATTTTCTTAAATCCACAGCTTTTAAAGATGAGAGATATCATACTGTTTATTTTGGAAATCCTTCTTGCTGTGCCTGACCTTATAGCAGCAGTAGTATTGTAACTTGTGTTTCGGTAAGGATTCTGAGTTTCTTTTTCCTTTGCCTTTGTACTGAGCAACAAATGCACTTTCAGAGTGTCTAACACTAGAGTCACCCAACCCTGCATGCCTTTGTTTTTTATGAAGGGGATATGATTGACCTTGAATAATATGAGTGTCTAAGTTTATGCTAGTGAATTCAGAGACCACATAAGACTTAAAAGGTGCCTAAATATTCATCACGATAGCAACCATGTCGTCTTCATCCACCTTCTTATTAACAGTTTCCAATGGGTCTCTTAAGGCATGCAAGCTAAGAAGGTGCTCTGACAGTGATTCACCCTCTTGCATTTTTCAATTTTTGCATAAAACAATAGGATTTTTAAATACAACACGATATTTTTCAGATGTTGATAATTGTTTTTAGGATTTCCCAAACATCTCCTGCAAAGATTAAATCTCTGACCTTTGGGATCAAATCATCATAAACAAATAATTTTAGAAGCAAAAGTGTTTCCTTATGATGCTCTTCATAATCATCAAAATCGGCAGCAGGTCTTCTATTAGTTTTTAGAATGACCTTGTTACAATACTAAACTCAGAAATTGTGAGTATTTTGTGACTCCACACATTATAGTTGACCTGGCATTTTTTACGACTCTGGTAAACTAGGTTTTGGATGTTTTCCTTAACTACAATAATTTGATTGGACTTACAAGTTTACACTTTTTTTTGCAGTGCTCAAATTTGATAGAATACATTTTTTTAGATTATCATCCAATTTTTAACATAAACTTTGTTTCAGACCAGGGTTTATTAGAGATTTCAGAACAAACAAAATTCTCAGAAATTACTCATATTTATAAGACTAGAAATAGATACACCCATGTTATTTTCTGAGGTTGTCTCTGAAAAACATGTAGGGGATCAACTTTTTCTTGTTTGCAAAATGCTCCACAAATCCTCCATGCCAGCTCTTTCCTGTTCTTGTGCCGGCTTTGTCCTTTCTTTCGTGCACAAACTCTACTCGTGAACAACTTCCAAAAAAATTCTGCTCATGAAGTTCCTCCACGAATTTATTGCCCTGAACTTCTTCCACGAATTTATGCTCCTGAGCTTTCTTCACTAATTTATGCTTCGAGTCTGATTCGAAACCCCTCTCTTCCCTTAAACAAATGGAACACCTTCTTAGCTCAGCTCTGGATGCCCTCAACCTCAAATTCCTTGTGGCTCTGATATGGCTGTTATTAACTGTGTGTGGGTGTGGGTGTGGGTGAGATAGAGGGGGAGAGGGGGAAGAGGGGGAGAGGGAGAGGGAGAGTGCATGGAGGGAAAAAATGAAGTGCAATTTGATTCATGGAGAGTAGGAGAGGGGGAGGGAGAGAGTGAGAGCTTGGAGAGAGAGAGAGAGAGAGAGAGAGAGAGAGAGAGAGAGAGAGAGAGAGCTTGGAGGAAAAAATGAAGTGCAATTTGATTCATGCATGCCTTTTGTTTATTAATATCCAAACTTAGTCGGGGAAGTGACAAGTGGTTGCAACTTGTTAGATGGTTACAACTTACAACCATATCAACATATTATATATTCAATATTTCATCCACAACATAATCCTCGATGGGCATTTGTTCCTCCCGCACACTATCCATTTGCTTTGGCTTCTTCTTCATCCATAATACCAATCATGTGAATATTTTAGGAACCTTTGCATTTGGACTAGGTTTATTTCCAGGTATAGAAAAGGTATGTTGAACACAAATCATCAAGGACAACAAGTCCAATACTATAGCTTTTGATGGGCCAAGACTTAGAATTATAGAGGATATGTAGTTTTCATCACCCTTAGGGTTGGCCTTAGTTTCCATGGTAAGTTTGGAGGCTGAACTCGTTACAACTAACCTCTTAACCACTTATGATAGGCCTTTTCCTATTGAATCGCTTCCTTTGAGTTCCCAGCCTTTAAGGCCTTGGCATACCCACTGATGGACTCCTCTCTCTCTATATATATATTGTTGACAAGAGATTCTTTCAACCAATAAACTTGCTTGTGACGAATTTCTTAGGAGGAATATGCCTCAAAAATCGGGAGAATGTAGTTACAAACTCTTTATAAGTGGTTATTGTTATGCGAAAGCTCTCCACCCATACAACACCAAAGATGTTAGTCTTTGCGAGAAGACAAGTGGTGGTGGGCGAGCACAAGAAACAATAGGCAAAGTCCCACGAGATGGGAGGGGTATGCCTCTCTTGAAAGAAGCGCATGCAAGATAGCACGCACTTCCCCAAGGTCAACTCTCACTAGGTCTTGGTGGCCAAAAGGTTTGCTAAGAATAGCTCAAAGGCCCGACAATGATTGTTTTATAATGTGAGGGCTTTTGTTGGTTCATACCTAATATGGAAACTATGGCTTGAGGCATCACTCACAAGAATCAGTTTTAGGATTTTGCAAGCAAAACAAACTAATTATGACATATTTCATGGCATATTGATGTACATAAGCCAGATATATGTATATATGTGTGTTCGTGTGTGTTTATATATATATATATATATATATATATATTCAACTATGAATTTCACTTGCAATCAATTAGGCTAAACTTGATAAATGAATTGCAAGCTTTAGTGCTACTCTAATTTACTCTAACAGGGGTATAAAAAAGTGCAAAATATGAACAGGTTAGGGAGAAAAGAGAAATAAGCTTGCATGTCACAATGAGAGCTCCAATCCGTTTTAAATACCAAGATCCAATAACCATGCCCATGCTCAAATCAGTATGCACTTGATCAAGACACGGGTAGGTGCAAGACTTTGAGGGAGTCAACCGCCAAGATAGAGGGAACACATTGTCCTTAGATGCTCAAAAGTGCACTCTAGCTTGCATAGTTGTTGAATCAAAGGATATGAGAAGTAATGAGCATCAAGGGGATCCTTTGACACTTGGGTGAATCGAAACAAACATGCACAATTGCAAAACTTAGGCCAAAACTTGGAAAGGAAAGTGAGACAAGTAAAATGCATAAAAATTCTCATAAGCTTCTCTATTCCAAATTCACGAACCTTTACAATGTATTTCAATTGGCTACTTATAGGAAAACCCAAGTTGAACAGTGTTTTACAAGTATTAATGGCAGCAATCTACTGCATAGCCTAGATTTGACAAATTAAATGGAAGGTGGTTACATTTTCAGATCAATTGAATGCCCATTGGGCGACCTTGAAGTGTCTTCCATGTCTGATTGCTCTTAGCAGTCACAAAGATCTTCATTAAATGTTGCTAAGTGCCTAGAATATGCCTGGATCGATCTGATTTGGTTGGTGGCATTCACTGTTCTGTGGTGTGCAGGGATAGTTTGTGCTCAGAAGTCGAGCTTCTCATCAATTTCACCACCCTCTATTTGACATGGCATGTTCCATGGGATGTATTTAGCTTCCAAAGTTGGCGAGGAGGCAAGTTCTTAGATCTCTTGAAAAAAATGTTAGAGATGGCGGCTCCGTTGATTGTAGGAAATCAATTTTTTCTTCTAGTGGATTGGACATTTTGTCACCTTTTTTGATTAAGGATTTGCGGCGCGCGGGCTTCATGTTTTCTTGCAATGGTTGTGTGCAGTGCAGGTGTTAGGGGATTTGTTTCTTCATTATGAGGAACCATTTCCTTTCATTCCATACGAAACAATGCCTTTGGAGATTAGGCGCCCTCTGTATCTTTTACGCACTTCTTACGTGGATGTTGCGAATGCGTGTTAAATACTTGTGCACACAAAATGAAAGACATAGAGTTAGCATCATAGATGGCTGATTGAAACATGGGAAAATTACTTATGGTGCTCGGGCTGTATAAACACGTGTTTCGTCATTCTATGTCTTGCGCATGAGAGTGCACACTCCTTGTTGGTTCATAACTTTGTGCAATAAGGGAAGTTTGATTGTGCACTAAGCCATGCACAAATCCATACTTAAGAGAACCACAAACACATTCTTTACGCAGACCTCAAGGTATTGCGAGTGTGTGTATTGTATTTGCGCAACATAAATCATTGAGAAACCAAGTGTTAGGTATTAGATTTGCCCAAACAAGCTATGAAAAATATACCTATGTTAGGACGTGAAAAGAAGGGATGGAATTGTGCGGGGCGCTTGGTCATTATTTTGATGCCCCGGAGCATTCACGTGTTTACGGATTCGAGATACGGCCAAGTGGTGAAGCGCAAAGCTAGATTGACGGCGAGAGATCGGGTAATGCTCGGGGCTTAAGTAAATAATGCCAAGGCAAATGGGAAGGCCGCTGAAGTCTATGTAATGAATTGAGTGGGTTGTGAGACAAAGGATGAGGCCACACGAGACTAAGGGGGACACAAAACATTGCGCCTTGCTTTGTGCGGGCCGCAATGTGAAGAGAATATTGTGCGAAGGCCAAAGGGTGCATTTGCGAAGGGTGCGAAAGGTGAAATAGCACAAGGGACACACAAATGCAACAAGAGTGCGTTAATACTTCTAAACAAAGAATTGTGTGATGGATGAAATCCAAGTTGTAAGAGCAAATCCAAATTAACTTGAGACAGGACTAGGGGCTCCATGATTTCACCTGTGGAATTAGGGGTGTGTTGTGGACACAATGTAATGTCCCCTTTTAACACGAGCTCATCATGAGACCCTTTTGCCCTAGTTAACTTCCCGGGGCTTAAAGGGAAATGCAAGGGAAGTGCTTTATTGTTATATTTTTAAGTTGCTTTATTAAGCCTTGTAATATTTGTAGAAAAAACAACTTTAAGTTATAACAATTAATTAGAAGGGGAAAAAGTGTAATGATAAAATAAGACATGGAGTAGTGTGCCATGATAGAATAAGACAAAGGTGGTCACTTTAATTTAATAAAGTGCACCCACCACATGGAGCGACCCACATGGAGTAGAAAAAAAGTATAAAAGAAGATCAAGGGGGTTCATTTGAATCATCTTGATTTACCATTTTCTTATATGAGAGAGCATTCTTGCTTCTTTTCAGCTATTAAGGACGAAACCCCTTGAGAGCAAGCTATGAGGATGAAATCCCTCAATAGCAATCAGATTTGAGGACAAAATCCCTCCAAATCTGCATAAGGTGGTCTCATTTAGAGATTACATTGGGCTACATTCAGATTTCTTTGATGCACTATCTATTTTCAGTCATTTTCAGCTAGGGCAGATCAGATTTGCATAGTTTTGAGTGTGGAACAACCACAAGAGTCCGTGTTGGATCAGCACAAGGTTTTGGGCAGATTTTCAGTCCATTGGGTGGAAGCGCCATACCTTGGAGGGCTGTTAGACCAATTTTAGCCATATCTGTGAGTGTACTCGCTGCTGTCATAAGTTTAATTAAATAAAATCAGTTGGTGGCTTGGTTGATCGTTTCCTTATTCCTAAGAGTTCTAAAAATATTTCTAAAGCTTTGGATCCATCTGGGTATAGTTGTGTTTGAGTATTTTGGGATGAAATTGCAAAAATCTAATTGCTGTTATAAATAAATCAGTTTGCTGTACTTACTGTCATAAATTTTCAGTTCGTCATCTATTGTGTTTTGTGCAATATCCATTTATTTCAATTTTGAGCCCGAAAGGGACATTAAACAACAATAGTTATGCCCACAGCGACCATAGTCATCGTCATTTTCCTCATGCTTAGTTGTTTTCCAGCAATTCATTTGACCAATTCAAGCCATGGTATTAATACTTTCATTCACTCCATCAAACTAGGGAATGGAGATCTTCTCCACCAACCTTTGTTTATGTGATTTCCAACTTGTATTCTTCATTTCTAGACTCTCTTCTTCAATTTCGAGGTACATGAACATCCTCTTCTTCATTCTCATGTTGGTCTCTTTTTCCATAAATCAAAGTAGAGTGCTTAGATTCCTATTCATGATTGTGATACCATTTTTCATATGGTTCATGGTTTCCTTAATTTCACCCATTAGATTGGTGACGGATTCATTCATAGCAAATGCCACTTCTTTTTTGAGTTTTCTCACATTGCGTTGATGGAATTGAAACCCTTCTAATACTCCACGAAGACAAGAAGGTTAATGTCAACTTAGGCCCAATCCACGAGTAGTATGGGCCTTGTATTTGGTCACAACAATCCTTTGAGGTCCAACTCAATATCTTTTCCAGTTGGCTATGACCATCGTCCCTTGAGGCCAAAAACCTTTTTATAACTCTCATTGACTTCAAATGCCACTGGTGTCCCCAGATTTCACCTTGAAATCTAAGACTACCCCATGTTAAAAAATTTCGTTCTTTTAAAATAATGGGTCGTTTTGTGTGTTAATTGCCAGAAAGTGTCTGTATTGTGTCAAGATATTCCCAGAGAGTCATATTAGCCAATTTCGTCAAATACCCAGATGCCCGAAATCATTATATTTTGTCGCTGGGGTTTGCTGCGGGAAATTTTTATTTAATTATTCTGAGCCCCGTTTGAGGCAAATTGTGCTCGGTTTAACCCTGTTGTGGCCTTACATGTCAATTTTCCCATATACTAGTAGGGTTTTAACCAAGAATGAATCCTGGGCTTTATCTGTGACTTCGGCAACATTTTGCATTTTTGGTGTTTTTTGTTTTTGTTTTCTGTAAAATTTCTCTAGGTCAATTTCTTTGCGGTTTAGTCTGATTTCTTGCTGGAGTATATGGAGATCATCTATGGACGTTATGCCAGAAGGAATTTGCCACAGGAGGTTTGGTTCTATTTGAAAAGACGAAGTCATGCATGAAAAAACTTCTTCTAGGCGGAGTCGCATTTTTGGAAAAAAGGTTTTAAGCTACAATGGATTTTGGTAGCAGCGGGCGGTGGGAATTTTGTACCTACCTAGCAGGGGTATTTTCCCATGGAAGCAACGCCACTTAAGTCACAATGGAAAAATTAGAGGCAACAGCGTGTGGGAATTTCTTACCTTCCTTGCAGGTAAAAATTCCCATTATGAAATAAAAGAAATCACTTAAGGCATTGATGAGATTTTCTTACCTTGCGAGGTAACTAATCCCATCATGAAAGTCAAACAACTTAAGTGGATCATGGGATTTTGGAGCTGCGGTGCGGGGTGAATAATCCCATTGAAAATTAACTTTTAAAAATAGAAATGCCTTCATGTCAAAAAGTGTGACCCCTTTGGAAAAGAAAGGCAACTTTAAATGCATTAATTAATTAATTCTTTCTCCAATTTTGGTGCCCAAGCATAAGGAAAAGTCAACGCATGATGAAAGGATAAAGAAGATTGGAAATAGAATTCTAAAATTAAATAAATTTAATTTATTTAATGCAGCCCCCTCTCATGCAAAAAAGTGCGACCCATATTGAGGAGAAATAATACTTTTTAAAGTATTAATTAATGGAATTAATTCCTATTTTGGTGCATAAGGTCAAAGCACACTGTGAAGTCAATGTGGATTGGAAGTAGAAAGCTAAAATTAAATAAATTTAATTTATTTAATGGCAGCCATGAGCATGCACAAAATAGGTGCCCAAATTGAAGAGAAAAACATGTTAATTAATTAATTAATTGTCAGGAATAGGAGAGGCAATTATTAATTATAGAATGGTGAAGGTTATATAAGAATGGGCTGCCATAATGATGAATTAATTAATTCTTCAACAAGGAAGTGCAGCCCAGGCAATTTTGGCGCCCAATTAAGGAGGAATTTTGCACGAAGGTGTTTTTACTGCTGGAAGGCTTCAAAGTTTGGCACCTAGGTTTGAAGAAGCTTGAATTAAGTCTGATTAATTGTCTGCATAGTGGTACAGGTGCTCAAGTGAAGTTGACAAAATTCATGCTTGCTTTGCATGCAAACAAAACATCAAATTTTGGGGTAGCAGGCTTGATATATGCAGATTTTTATAATTAAAATCAAGTGTTCATGTTCGGTTGCTATCTTTGTCTGAATTAATTGTAGGAATTCATTACAGGTGCTTTTATAAGAGAAAGGGAGCTTAAATCAATGTCCAATACATTGAACATATCCTTCGAATCTGAAAAAATCTCTAGATCTGCACCGGTTGTAAAGAATTCTGACTGAATAAAAAGAAAAAGAATTGCTTAGACAAATATCGCTCCAGCCATGGCAAAGCGGGATGAACGAGAATCATGCATAGATCCGATCCAGATCCATAATTGCAAAGGCTTCATCCTCTTGTTTTGAATGCACGGCTGTGAAGAAGTCGGTGCATGGAGAATTCCTTCCAGGACCTTATGCATGTTCTACCAATCTTCCGATTGAGGCCTTCATTGAATTTGCATTCACCGGAGTGCTTTCTAAATTTTTAATTGCTCATATGCATTAAAAATAAAAATGATGAGTTATTTACGACAAACATTGCAGACGATGCATGTATCGGAGAAGAACCTGCAAAAGAACAAGGATAAGAGGAAGACATGTCAAAGGCAAGACCCATGAAACAAATCAAAGTCACTTGCTTCCAGATCCAGCCGCTTCCAGATCCAGTTGCTTCCAGATCTAGTTTGGTGAGAATCAAAGGCAAAAGAATTAGCTGCATGCAGAATATGAAAAATGACAAGGCTGCAGACTTTCCTCTTTCTTCTTCTTTCTATTATTTCCTCTGACAAAGTAATTGAGCGGTCAATTAAATTATAAAACTTAAGTGATTGGTTTAAAAGCCATTACTTGAAGAAGTCAACTACTTGGAAATAGGTGGCAGACATGCAAAATAGAAGGTTATATCTTTAGTTACAAATCATGCATGTCATGCAAAGAGGAATTCCAGAGAGAGGATTGCCGTTGTTTCCTTTCCGACTTCCACATGTGCCAGTTCAACTAAAAACTTCTTATTTGTAATTTCCCCTCTACATGCTATAAGTAGAGGAAGAACCTACGGGTTAAAGGATCGGAATTTGTAAGCAACATTCTTGTGTTCCAGACTTTGTCTTGGAAGCCCTGATAGCTATTTGAAGCAAAGGAATAGAAAGGAGCAGATTTCCAGAGAACTTTGTGTTATGGTGCATTTTGTTTCTAGCTTATTGTCTTAGATCTATTTATAAACTTTTTGTTATCTTAGATCTAGATTTGAAAGTTGCCTTTGCTTAAAATTCTGAGTGTTAATATCAATTGGTGTTGTCTATGTGCATGCAATCAACTCTGTAATCTATTGATTGGGTTGCACATCTTCCTTTTTTCTTCCCTGTGTTTTTATTACTTCCTTCTTCTTTAGATATTTCCTTTCTTTAAATAGTTGCTTACTTGTTGCAAAACTATACAACTATGGTTCATGAGCTGCATGGTTAAAGTAAAACCCTAAATAGATACTAGCATACTTTATTGACAAATCTTACACGGGAGCCTCACCGGTAAATGAGGGAGATTTATCTCATGACTGCCCTAGGATTTCAGCTATGCAGGAAATCTAGCCAACATGCCCTTTGCCACTTGTAGAGTTAGTTTATTGTAACTAAAATAAATAATAAAAAAACTGAAAATAAATGATTTAGGATAAACACAAAGAAAGAAAGCTGAACCCATGTGGTTAAGGTACCAATAAAAATAGCCATGTGGGGATAGCAAGAACCCCAAAGAGCATGAGATGATGACAAGATGGTAGTCACATCAAAATATCTAACCATGCTTAGGGCAAACAAATTATTTGTCATCTTCCATCACTTTGTAAGGGCGATACGGTATATGATAATACTCATTAGGTGTTTACAAGTGATGGGGACATGTTGTGTAATCCTAGGAGTAAGTGAAGAACTCCCTCTAGAATCCTTCCTTACATCAAAGGCTGAAAAAAATCCCATGGTGGCTAAGAAACTCGTAATGTGTTATTGTACCAACCCGAGAAGTAGTTCGGAAGATCCACGATGTCGAAGATTAGATCCATGATGCTAAGAAAGAGCAAATCCCTATCCTTAGGAGACAAAGTGTGCGAGGAACGCGTTAGTTGTTGTGCCGTGGAGAGATGAGTGCCTTCTCACGGACTTACCCCCTCATTGTGTGAAGTAGTGGCATCCAAAGGGTGCTTAGTGTTACCAACATCCGTGGTCCTAGTAGGAAGTAAAGAACTCCCCTAAATCCCCCCAATATCCAAGGTTAAAGAAAATCTTGTGGCTGCAAAGAAAGTCATAATGTGTTCTTGTACCTATAGCCTAGGTAGCGGTTGAGAAGATCCACGATGGAAAATAGCAGATCCATGATGCCGAGAAGGAGCAAATCCCCATTGTTGGGAGATAATGTGTCAAGGAACATTAGTAGTAGTGTTGTGCGAGAGATGAATGCCACCTCACGGACCTATCCCCCTCAAAGTGTGAAGATACGGTATCCAAAGGACACTTAGAGCTGCCAACATTTGTGATGGGCGAAAGAAAGAGGTCATCGCCTAGGGCCTATAGGGGATCCCATAAGGACTTGTGTCAAAGAGTGACCTCTTGAAGAAAAAGAGCTAGACATTGTTGGTCAAGTACCAAAAAAAAAAAAAGTGGATAGAGAGTCGCTCAAGTCTCTTGTAAGTATAGTGGTATATCCCTAGATCTCATAATAAATGGGGCATTTGAAAATGAAGTGCTTCTTAGTCTCCACCTCCTGGAGGAGAAAAGATGACAAATGCGATCCCCACTTGGAATATGATGATCAGTCTCAACCCACATTTGGTGCGAGCACACCCTCAACTAGCCAAGGGAAAACCTCAAGATGTGAGACCAATGATGTTGGAGATAGTCAGGACAATGGATGACACCATCCACCACCTACAAGAAATGTTGAGCGTAAAAGGCAAGCTTGGGGTTAAGCTACTAAAGATAAGAGGTCTAAATGATCTAGACATATTGCCTATAGATATCCTCTCTCTCGACAGCCTCTAATGGCGACCTCCTTTATGGGAAGAATCTTGTGAGGGGAATCCAAGGAGTACTTGTAGGAAGGTAACCTATCAATAAAGACTACCCATAGGCTGAAGGAAAAAAATCTAGTCTTAAAATACTAGCTAATCCATGTCTATTGGGGCCCAATGATATAATCCTTTACTTGAAGAACATGGGGCTAAGTATGGATACCTCTAACGGCTTGAAGATGAATCCCCATGGTTTTGACTCTTGAGTTCTTGTAGTTAGTAAGCCCGAAGCTCTCAAAGGTGCGAGGATTGGGTAGAAAACTTAACTCAGCGATGAATTGAGGGACAATTCATTTGCATTGATCATACGTTGAATCAAGAGAATTTGGACTCTCTCAATACAAGCCCCATCAACGGACCCCAAACCTTGAACCCATCTATTGAAGAGGCTCATCTTCAAAAGGATATCGTGGAAGTGGATTTGAAAACGTTGGCACTTCAAGAAAAAAAGGAGTCAAATTCCTCAAGGAAGCGGGCTTCATACTAAAAAATGGGCCTGAAAATTGGACCCCCAAGTAAGTGTAGGCTAATGTGATCTCCAAAGTTCATTGGTAGTAGAACTAGAATTGGGGAAGAGAATGTTTGGAGCTGTTGAATATCACGACCTTAGTTTTGCTAAATTGATCACTATCTAACGAAGTTCACAAAAACAAGCAAGGGCATCATTTTCTCTTTGTAAACCATCAATAGAGTGAGGAAGGATATTTCATCGGAAAGAAGAACGACTATCACCACATCTTGTAGAATGCTACCACTATCAACATGGGTATGTTGTCAAAGAAAATCTTGTAGCTCATCGATGTAAATGTTGAAAAGGTTCGGTAAGATAGGGCACCCTTGCTTGATCACAATGGTCTTGTTGTCACCCAGAAGTGCACCTTGATAGAAAATGACATGTACTCTCTTATGTTGACAAAATTGGAACACCTCAAGGTTGTGGGAACCTATAACTGAGGTGAACCTCCAGAGTGCGCTGGTTCCCCTTTGAATCACTTGAAAAACTAATAAAATTGACAAGGAAAAGGAAGAAGGAAAAAGGAAATATAAAATTGAGGTGGTACACCAATTTTTGACACACACATGTACTACTGCATACGAAAATATAGAGATCCACACACATGCACAACTTTAGGCTAATCTGCACAAATAATTCAAAGGTTTAGGCAAGGTACAACAGTATAGGGAAGAAATTCCACAATAAAGCAATACAATACCCTAATAAACACAAGGAATACTCAAAAAACCAACGATGTTAGAAGGCAAAAATGGAGCTTTTCTATTCAGAGATGCAAGTACAAGCTAGGACTACCATTGTAGAACAGCCAGAAGAAGTGTTTATATCTTTCTTTCATCAAGAATAAGCCTTTAAAAGGCTGTTGCCCCTAACCTGCATTGGAAATTGTGCATGCAAGCACTTTAAATAATAAAATATTCATCCCTTGACTGTTGGAAGCATGCAAGTGCCCCTGAAATAGTAAATAAAACTCCTGCTTTGCTGCTGCGTAGAAGTCTGGACCTGCTGCCTTTACCTTTTTGGTGGTCTTTTTCTGCTTTTTCTTTTGTCCTTTTGTGCCTTAGCTTTTTGCTAAGGCTACGTTGAGAACTAGGCATGCTGGCTGCTTTGAAAGGCATGCAATTACTGTTTTAAAGCAAGTAAATTAATAAAATATTCACACCTTTGACTGCAGCGTTGAATCTTAGAGGTAAAAGCATGCAAATAACCCTTAAATTCCACCCTAAAGGCTCTTAAACTTGGCGCCAATTCCATGTATAATTAGCTGTTGCTAATTTAATTAATACTTGAGGCCCACAACTCCTCTATATGGCGCCAACCCTTAGGATAATTAGCTGCTAATAAACCTCCTATTTTTGGCGCTGCTTTTCTAATTTATTTTGGACCACAGATTAGCTGCCTTTACCTTTATTTTTAGCATCAAACTTTGACTTAACTGCTGCTCCTTTCTTCTTATTTTTAGCGCTGCCTTTAATTAACAGTTGCTCCTAATTTTGGTGCTGATTCCCATGCATTAGCTGCTTCTAATTTTGGCGCCAATTCTCATGCATAGCTCTTTTCTTGTGCATGCTTTTTTGCATTCTATTTTGGACACTTGCTATTTTTAGCATATGCTAAAAATAGCCATTTTTTCCATCCACCCAATTTTCATCTAGAACACTTTATTTTTAGCGAATGCTAAAAATAGCAAAACACTAAAAATAGACTTTTCCATCAAAAATAGCCAACTTAAAAATACCTTTGTTCGATCTTGCATGGAAAAATATGGTAACAGTACTCTTCACAAAGCTAAAAAGACTATGAGAAGTATGAAACTACTCGACAACGGCTCATGGCGCCATGAAGCGGAAGTAACGAGAGAGCCTAGAATGCTTGGTAAATAAGATTTCTTGGAACTGAGTCGAAGGTCTTCCGGAAGTCTATAAAAAAAAGAATACTTTAGAAGACTAATGATGAGCCTCCTCAATAATAGCCCGGAGCATAAACATATGGTTAATAATCTAGTATTATCTCTTGAATTTGTTTTTCCCCCTTCTCTCCACTCTCCAAGTGCTTTGAAAGATGGATGTCGAATACTGTGCCATAGAGTATGGAAAACGTATGCCCAATTAGAATGGTCTTGTAGTTGCTATTATTGTCGGAGATATCCTCGGACTTATGAATGGGATGGATTATGTGTTGGGACCAAGAATGAGGAAAATCTTAGCAAACAACCTCATTAAAGAGCTTTTCCAATGGGTAGGCAAGGAAATCCACACCATATTTGAGGAACACAACTTCTAAATAGATTTCCTAATTGTATGGTGTACTTGCAGGAAAAAAATTGAAGATAATGGCAAAGTGGAGACAATGACAACAGGCTCGTGCTGGGATGTCGTAAAGAGAACAAGCATAGGAAACGCATTCCTAGGGTTGACGTCAAAAACACGTTTCCTCCGGAGGAGAGTACGCCCAAAGGTCTTAGGGGAATGGTGGAGAACAGATAAGGAGAGAGTTTTCTAGACGTAAGAAACTTATGTTTCTTTCGTCCGGAGAAGACATTGATAATATGTACTAGTGGGGGTTTGGAGGGAGCGTTAGGGGCTCTGGGAAACACGAAGTCTCCTATGTAGGGATTCACACTTATCATCATACCAACAGTTCATAGGGCAAGATCCATGGGGACGAGGTGAGCTAGAGTAGTGCACAATGTGGGGACATGAATCGAAATGTTCTATATAAATGCTTCATTATATTACAGAAAGTGTAGGGGAAATGAAAATGCACCAAATCTTGAAGAAATAAGGGGAAAGAAAGATTTACCTGAATTTGATGCCAATGGAAAGGAGTGCAATAGAGAGTAATATTGGTGTTAGACAAATTTGTTTATATATCAAGGGTAAATCCTTTATTGAAAGCAGAATGGCAAAAAAGCAGAATTAAGAACGGACATTAGTTCAATATCTGCATTAGAAGGTAAACTTATAATAAGCTAAAGAAGGAAAGCATAAATTGTAAACTCAAACTGTCAAGGAAAGAAGAGATCCACATCAGTCTATACTTCTGAAACTACTGAACACTTTTCAGTTCAACCTTGGATTTGTTGGCTCCTTATGTCACATGATTAATCACCTATTGCAACTTTGAAGGTTAACATAGCGAAGCTAGGGATGATATGAAAAACGGTATCTAGTTGAAATGGTCCAACAGTATTGACTCTAGAGGATTTTTGTACACTTCTTGAATAATGAGGATTTTTGTACGCTTCTTGAAATATGCTTTCTGAAAAATAGTAGTACTAGTTTGGTGATGCTTTTATTAATAGCTTTGTCAAGTATTGGCATTGTCCTCATTCGAGTTGACCATGAATAATGATGAATTCCCCTAAAACCTAAACTATATGTCCTAAACTTACCAAGTTAATGCATTTAAAACAGATGTTCTTCCAATCACTTTGGATTGAACAGTTCTATTTTGCATGCCAGAAGACTTATGTTGTTGATTACAGTTGTGATTTCATGCGGCAGGAATTAAAGTCTTTGATACTCGAGAGGATGAATTAATCATTCAACCTGCTCTTAGATGGGCTGGAAACCCAAATGTGATTGTGGCGGTAAAAGCATTTGGTATTGTGGCAACTGCACAGGTTAGTTATTCTCTATGGAAGGTAGAACTACTTCTTGCAAGACATTTTTGTGCAATGAAAGTAAGTATACTTAACTAACAAAGTCTTTTTTTCAGTTGGTGGACTTGCAGGTTTTTGCTGTTCCACGGGTTACACTTAAGCCTCTTGTGCCATCATTCCCATGCTTTGGTAAGATATCAGTGTCCCTTATGGAGAAGGTAAGAACTAAGATCTACAATCCATTAGCTTGATTTGCTGTTCGTAATCACCTTCGCAACAATTTTCCAATTTTGCGATTGACATATTTTGTAAAATTAACTTTTTTGCAGCCACATGTTGACTTTGGACTAAAACTAGTTGGGGGAGATGTTATGGCCATTCCTGGTCTGTACCGATTTGTACAGGTTCATCCACTTTTCTTTTGTTTGTGTTTTATTTTTTGATTGGAAAGCAAAAACATACTCAATTTGGTTTTAACTTTCAAACTTTGTCCAAAAGTTACAAGCTTAGTTGATAATCATACCAAGAATCCTGTAGAAACAAGAAATTTGATTAATATTTATGACAGCAGGAGAC
Source organism: Taxus wallichiana var. yunnanensis (assembly GCA_018340775.1). Classification (NCBI taxonomy): domain Eukaryota; kingdom Viridiplantae; phylum Streptophyta; class Pinopsida; order Cupressales; family Taxaceae; genus Taxus; species Taxus wallichiana. Next base: position 576,999,050 of record CM031241.1, on the reverse strand, counting down.
ATTTTTTCTTTTTCTAATTGTCATTCAAATTGTTTTTTTTTTTATGATGAAATGAGACATTTCCATCCTTCCTTTTGCATACAGGTTTCATCTCTCGCATTTCATGTAAGAAAAAAAAGACATTTCACAAACAAAAAGATAAAAACTTCTACATTTTGCAGAACTCAAGTGATAATGCCATCATCTAACAACAATGCAAAATCTGTTCCGACTATTGAATTTAATGGTATAAGGACATGTTTATCTTGTATTTTGAGGATGACACTAAACAACATAATTTCCCTTCAAGATCTAGAGTCCAAAGGTAATATTTTCAAATAGTGCACTTTTAATATTGTAAACAAGGAGCCTAGAATTTTCCTCAGTTGCAGCACTAATAAAAGGACCAGACTTGTGGTCAAAGAAACAAGACAAAAACAAAAAGAACAAGTCAAGACAGGATGTACATAAAAAGGCCTCATGTAAAAATATCTCGAGGCATACCGACTGCTTTGCCGGTGTTCATATTACTTGTTAATGAATCAATATCTTGATGGCTAGCTAGTTTTATTGGTTCTTCATATCTAATTCCTTAATAAGTTCATTTTATTGGATTTTCCCTGTTGTCCTCAACAACCAATTCTATATTGCTTAGCTGTGAAACTGTATGCTAGTTCTTTGTGTGATTCTAGGCAATAAAACAGGTTTGCAAAATGTTTAGCCTTTTTATGGCAATATTGATGAAAACTATGCTATTATTTTTTTTCCAAAGCGGTATTTCGACCTAAGGGTTTTACTAATTAATTTAAGTTTGATCTTATCATCTCTTTTTGTTGATGGATGATACTCCACCATACTTCTTTTGTATAAGTAAATGCCTTAACACCAATAGTTGACAATTACGTATCGCACTTTTGCCTTTGCCTCATTTAAATTGGAGTATCTCTACAAAAGGTACCTGCTGTGCTGGCTATATAAATAACCTGGTCAGAAGTCATAGGCCATGCATGAAGCAAGACATTGTGAGTAACTACAATATTATTCAATGTTTGGAAATCAGGAAAAACTTGTTCTAAGCACTGCATCAAATGATATGTTACTCCTTAGTATTTTATTAATGGTAGTGCAGATTTTGTGGTTATAACTCTGGAGATGTGTAATATTGTATGATACGTGTGTAGCCACCCCAGCCCTAGCTCATGCCTTAAGTTATTTGGTCACTTGTGCAAATCTGTGCAGTTCCTCGCATCATCCACCTTCCGCACAGCACCATGATACATGCCACACAATTCCGAAGACAACCTCTGTGCGGCCCCAAATTGTATCCAAAATTTTGATGATCAACCTCAACACTATTTGGTGCAACTCTGGATTTGTGCAGCACAGCCTTTGTGCACTCCACACAGGCTACAGAACACTGTCAATGCATGCCATACGTGCAACCTCTGCACATCATCAGCCATCCGTGCAGCGCCTGCGGACATGCCACGGAGATTATTCCTTGCACAGAACATTCAAATTTCAGTGGCCATGTGTGCACTCTACGCCACACTGCGCAATTCCAAGTGGCACTTCTAGGGCCCGTGTTATGCCGGAGCATCTGTCAGCATACTGTGCACCTTGTATTCAAGACACGAACCATTGGGAGATGAAGAGTCACACATCGAAGCCAAAACAGTTCGACTTCCATGATCTTTCTTTATGCCTTCACAACTTTGTAATTTTTGTATGCATATTTGTAGCATCAGATAGCAAGCAGATAGTAGAGGATAAGCAGCAATACATCTCCCTCAAGACTATGCTATGCACAAAACACACATATTATAATTTTCTGTCCCAGTTCTATTATTTTCTCTATCTTTGAATCTTATACATATTGCTTCCACATATGCATATAACGTGTCTAAATCTTGATTAGAGTGTTTGTCCTCCAAACCTCCTAGGATTTGGATCATTGTAAGTAATACTTAGGTTTGTAGCTAATTAATACTTTCTTCTATAATGGCACTTGAACTAATGATGGTGTCATTTTGAAGGAGAAGGCCCATATTTTTTTAAAAAAATATCACAATAGCACCTATCCTGCTCATTTTTGGTAATGAATTATTCTGTCTTTAATCAATGTTCCTTTAATATTTGAATAAAATGAAGAAATGCACAAACTTGTTGGCATTCCAACTAAACCTATTTAAGCTTGACCCAATTCAATCTTACCTTATGTAAACAATCCATTATGTAGAGAGCATAAATGTATAACCTGATGCAACTTCTGATGATTTTTCCTAGAAGTTGGCAGTTGTAGCTTTATTGATCATTTGTGGTGTTAATGTTATGGAGACTGCACAGTCAATGGAGCACTAAATTAAATGTATTGCAACACATTCTTGGTCAATATGGTTTTTTATTTACATTGTTGCTCTTGATTAACAAATTTGTGTTTTATGATCAGGAGTATATTAAGGAACAAGTTGCAGAATTATACATGTGGCCAAAGTCACTTGATATACCTATTTTGGATGACTCTAGGTATTACTATACCATCCGAATAATGCTCTCTTTTGTATTTATCGTGCAAAGTCTTCTTTGATTGCAACTTCACCAAAAATGGTGCATCATAACTTTATCCTTTTACAATCTTTAAAATCTATTACCAATAATGAAAAAAAGGTTACTAAAAGAAGATTGACCTATTTTTGTGTCAGCTAGATTTAATTTTAGGCCATTGATTTCGCAGGGCTATGAAGAAGCCTGTTGGTATGCTGAATGTGAAGGTGATTAGGGCTGTTAACTTGAAGAAGATGGACATCTTAGGAAAATCCGATCCTTATGTGAAATTGAAACTAGCGGGAGACAGGCTACAATCAAAGAAAACAACTGTTAAAATGAATAACTTGAACCCTGAATGGAATGAAGCATTCACCTTTGTTGTAAAAGATCCCACATCTCAAGTCCTTGAATTGCTTGCCTATGATTGGGACAAGGCATGATCATTGCTAAATTTTTCTCTCAAGTCATTTAGACTCTCTTTTCCTACTTTGTTTTCATTCATATTATGAACTCTAAGTTTATGGCACCAAGTTACATTCTAAGTTACAGTCTTTCTATGCTGCAGGTTGGTGCACATGACAAGATGGGCATGCAAATTGTTCCTTTGAAATATCTCACAGCTTATGAATCCAAGATGTTTCAACTTGATCTGCTTAGAACTATGGACCCAAATGACCCTCACAATAAAAAGCCACGGGAAAAATCACTGTAGAATTGACTTATAATCCATTCAAAGAGGATGAAAATAAATTTAATTTGGATGATAATGGAAATGCAGTCGATAAACCTCCCGAGGGCACACCAGAAGGTGGAGGTTTGTTAGTTGTCACTGTCCATGCAGCTGAGGATCTTGAAGGCAAGCGTCATACCAATCCTTATGCTCAACTTATTTTTCGGGGTGAGAAGAGGAAGACAAAGGTGATTGTTGAGTATTTCTTATTTTGAAATAAATGGTTCTATTTCTTATAGGTTACAAAACAGAGAATCCCTCTTTACACCTTACAATAATCCTATCATCCTTATCACTTTTTCGGTGCAGCCATTGAAGAAGAATAGGGATCCAAGATGGGAGCAAGATTTTGAGTTCATGATGGAAAAGCCACCAGTCAATGAAAAGCTCCATGTGGATGTTATGAGCAAGGGCATGGGCTTTAGCTTGCATTTAAAGGTACAGGTTTCTAAATCAGCATGACCCCTTCCTATTTTACTATTACAGGAATGACTTGGTCTGACAGTCCAAGAGAAAATATTTTGAAATGTATTGCTGTTTTTGGCTGTTCCAACTTAATTCTCATGTACATTGAAGATGATTAAAATTTAAAACCCTGCTGAATCAATTTGTCCGACAGAAAATTAAAACTGAATTACTCAAAGTTTCAAACAAATTAGATGCCACCCATAATGCATTCTTGATATGCAGATGCTCTATTTCATCAGATATTTTCGAACTACTCTTTCTCTGAGGATTAATAATATAATTATCCTACCACTAGTTTCCCCTGTGGTCATAAGATTCCTGGAAGAGGCATTTCTTTAAGTGTTGCAACTTTTTTACCAAGTTGTCTCTTCAACCCCGACATGTGGAACACAAATACTTTCTGGTTCCCGGGGTCAATCCTATCTTGTATGCGACCTTGTACAATCCACTCTTAACACTTTTTCTAGCCCATATAATCTATTAAAAGAAAGCTTATCCTTCCCATTATCTTTCAGGCTATTCTATTTAGCGGATTGCAGCTTCAGTTATTTAGCATAGTCCAGCTCAGTGACGTTAAATTCTGTGTCAGATCTTTGCATGTTTGCATGGGCCTCCAGTCTGTCCGTGGACTCTCTCATCTGTACTTTCAATGAACCTATGATTGGTTGGATTTTTTCCAAGATGCACTAAACAGATAATGAATTACAATCAGCCTTGACCCATTAGAGAAATAACTTTACAGCTATTGTGTAATAATGATTATTGTGTAGATTTTCTCCAGGTGCAGCCATTTGACCAGTGAAACTGTTTATTTAAATTTGTCAAATTTGTACTTGTGGTGACCTTCGATTTAGATGCCACGACTGATGGTGTATCTCTTTTGTCAAAGTCACCCAATACTTGCACCTGGCCCTGTTTGTAATGGTACGCTGCACCCAACAAGTTAGATCTGGTATTTTACCCAATTTCAAGATGCTATCACATCACCCACCGACTTGAACTTGAGGCTTTGCTTTAGAGGCGCCAATACTCTTACCACTCGAGTTGATCCCATTCAACAAAATATTAGGGTAGACATAAGGGTAAAGCTTGTAGAGAACATGGGGGTGGGTTTGAGTCATTAATATGGTTACACTTGATCTCTACCTTTAGATGCTCCATTCGTGACCCATATGGATGGGCTCAGGTCCATGTATTGCCATAAGTTCAACTCCTACCTCAAGGTGTCCCAATGGCTACTACAAATGCCCAAGTCCCCGCAGGACTGGAAACTCTCAAGAGCTCGTTATTATGTGCTGCTTGTCCCAAGCCATTTGGGCTAAATTACTTGGTGAAACTGATTAGATATATTGTGCCTCAATTAAATCTTCAAATTGGTTAATAATTTTAGTCTGGTCATTTGTTTGGGGACGATTGTTAGTGATATGGATTGAGAAAGGTTCTTACCAGTCTAACTCCTTCCAGAAGTTGCCAAAGCAACTAGCATCTATTTGATGATTACTTACCTTAATCCAGTTGACAAAGCAAAAAGCAACTTCCCATCTCAAGCATAATAGGATAAAAGTTAATTAATCTGTATACAACAACATAAATGCAATCCTTCGTATATGATTTGGGCAAATTGGTGATAAAATATAGATTATATGCTGATCTTTTCCTATTCATGCTCAGGTATGTGTAGTGCTTGCAATAATCCTGAGCTCAATGCATTTTCTTACTTTCTTCTCTAGGAACGCATTATATTCAGCTAATTTTTTTTGAATAACATGCATCATACCATTCTAAAATAAATTCTCTATTAAAAATTTCTTACCTTAAGACAATTCTTCAGTTACTATACATGCCTACCTGATGAAGACAACTCTTTTCATGCAACATTCCTCCATCTAAACTCAAATGTGGTATGATTACCAATTTGTACCTGAAGAAAAACAACCCATTCTTAAAGATATTCTTATAATCTTGGTTATAAAGAGTCGAGGAAAATGGCATCTGCTCCTAGTTGGTCTTTCCTTGTAGATGATGGTAACATCAAAAATTTGGATCTTAGAGTTTTGAGGTTTTTGAATTGAAGATGCTGCATTTATTAAAAAAGTTAATTAATCAAAGTACAAGAGTCAGTCTTTGGATGCCCCTTGTACAGGAAACAGACCACCTGCAATGAGACATTAACATTTATATTTTGAACAATACAATTATAGTTTGAATAGTAGGAGTAAAACATAAAACTAATGCTGCAATTGTTTGAGGCGATCCTTCATCTTATCAATAACCATAATTATGTCATGGCTTTATATGTTGATCTGCTCCAACTGCAGAGAGATACAAGAGCGAAGATGAGCTTGTTGAATGGCTAAGGCAGAATCATTTCCAATGTACAATTGTTTGCAATGATTTTTTCAAATTTGGAAAAGTATAACCAGCCAAGTAGTATTCCAAATGACCGAGAGAAGGGAGAGGGAAAGAAGACCAATCAGGGCTGTTTTATGGTTGACATAAGTGAGAAATAAATCAGGAAGCGAGGAATGAAGAGCAGACCACAACTGAGAAGAGGAAGGGCAGTGCCAAAAAGATGAACAATTTCAAGAGCAGGGAAGAAAGGGCATTTGCTTGTAGAAAGGTTGAGTAATACTCATACAATCATTCATAGAACATGAAAACAAATTTCAAATACTTTGAGAATTGAGACTTGAGTTTGTATTGATTCATAATGTTCAAAACATAATAGTTAATAACTTAATACATTCAAGTTCTCAACTTGCTTCACTTTCAGTTTCCTAGGGCTAAAAGCCTAGAACATATCATCTAGATGATCCTCAAAATCATCTTCATGGATGGCACTTGCAGCTCCACTCCCACTAGCTCCATTGTTGAACCCTTGTGAAGGGCTCCTTGGAAGTTCGTCATCAATGCCAAGTAGTGAAACATTAGACAAACAAGCAACAGAAGCTTCAAAGTCCGTGGTTTCAGGTTGAATGTCCCAAAGCTTGTTAGGACCTCTAGTATACTCTTCCGTCTTATGCGTTAAGAGGCGCAAGTTGGAATGTACGTATACTAGATCCTCAGCCTTCTTGGATGCCAACATGGTGCGTTTGGCTGAGTGGATGAAGCCATAAGTACTCCAGTTTCACTCTGCTTGAAAAATTACTAGCCACCTGTCACAAAAACAAAGTATTATTAATATACAAAAAGGAGTGCTATCATCTTAAATTTTAATTCTTAATTGGTAATTAGAATATCAAATAACAAGTTACAAACTTCATACCTGTGAGAGCAATTTGATCATGCAATAGGTCGTATGTACTTGGCATCATGGCCATGTACAATCCACCACTTGATTGGAGTCAAGGTGGCCTTGTCACAAAGAGCCTCTACCTCTCCCATGCTACCTTCTCCAGATACAAACATCCCCATCTCATTGCGGACTGCACTAGATATAGGTGGATCAGGAAACAACCTCTTGAATGTTGCCCTCGTCCCATTTGCAACCTCTTGGTCATCATATGGTGGTTGCCTACTAGTAACCCAACTATTTCATTGTTGTAATATTTGGGATTTAAGGCATAAGCAAGGAGATGCAATGGGGTGGTCATTTTGTTCCACCTTTTCATGACCACGTTTTTAACTTCATTATAAAACTTTTCCTCAGGGTCCTGCTCTTTGGCTTGTATGATATCTTTTATTTTCTCAAGCATGGAGTCAATGCCATCATAAATTTCTCCAATGCAAGCACTATCTTTGTCTACAAATCTAATCATACTTAAAAAACAAGCTCCGTGAAACTCAACAAATACTCAACTTTTGCCCACCAATCATCATCAAGGATCCATGCCTTTATCTTTTGGGCTCTCTCTGTATTTGTTTGCCTCCAGACGGTCCAAACATTGTCAATCACCATGCTACTCAAAGCATGTTTCACCTTCACAAGTCGTCTCAAGACGAGTGTGTGAGAGGCAAACCTAGTCTCAACAACCTATTAAAAAGGAATGAAAAGAATTCAATAACAATACAAATTGAAATTGATTTAAAATTAAATATTAAAATGAAAAACTTAAAAAATAAAACTTATGACTCATGAGTTGTTCCCTTACCTTCAACAACTCCAACTTCGAGAATCTTTTGAAAATGGCTTGAGACATGTGATGGTTGGTGACAAACATCTGAATCTCGTTTGCCTCCATGTAGATTTCCTCAATCCATGTGATTTTCCCAATCTTCTGCAACATCAGATTCAGAGTGTATTGCACATGGTGTCCAAAATATGTGCTCATACCTACCCTCTACTATCAACCTTGTTGCCTTGCAATTTTTGCATTGTCATGATGACTTGGACAACGTTTTGAGGGCCCACTGACTCAATAGCCTCAATTAGAATGTTTGCAATGAATTGGGCATCTTTTATTTCCCCCTCACAATCAACAACCTTCAGAAACATTGCCCCTTTAGGGCTTACTGCAATAATGTTGATAAGAGGTTTGTTTCGGAGTCTTTCCATCCATCCGAGATAATAGACACTCTTGAATCCTTCCAGAATCTCTAATCGGCTGTAAAGATGTTTGTATGTGTTGCACTTCTTTTGCCAAAAGAGATGTGCGAACCTTATTATAGTTGGGGCTTGTATACCCCTGTGGTGCCTCATTAATGCCTCTCACCATCTGCTGCCAATATGGTGACCTCAACACATTGAATGGTAGCCCACATGCATAAACACACCGAGCCACCAATTCATCTGCAATTTCTCTCTTCTCCATGTTGAATGCTTTTTCTAAAGGCCCTTTTGTTCTCTTTCTTGATGGGGTATCTTCATCGAAAGGAGTTTCAACTAGAACAATTTCAACATTACTATCAATGAAAGGATGGAATGATGGTGGTGGTGTTGGTGGTTTTCCCATAGTCCTCTGCTGCAAAGAAATGGTTTTAGAGCGAGCTCTTGCAATTTCAAAGTTTGCCTCCTCTTGCTCTCTTAAGTACATAGCTATTTTATTCTTCTCCACCTTCTTACATGCTCTAATGCCCGTCCCCATACCATAGTTAAATGAGCTTTCAAACGGGTATACGAGGACTTAAATGTGGTGCCACAATGGGGGCACGTCCAAACACGGACACCACCACCGGCAATGAGCTCTAGCACTTCCACATGCCTCCATAAAGGAGAATGAGGATCTATTTTCACTATCAAGCCACTCGAACACTTCCTTGTGTTCCTCCCTCATTGCTTGCTTCCCCATGCCCCCTTGAAGTTGAACTGGATGCCATGACTACAACTATTTAATTTGTTTTAACCTACAATAAGAGATATTTTTAAAACATTGCTAAATAATTTAATAAACAATTAAAAACAACAAATACAAATTATACAATTAATTTGTTAACCCCTACACGTCAATCTTTGATTTTGATCACCAAGTTCACCATAAATGGTGCGAGGTGAGAGCATACACAGAGGGTAGACGTTTAAGTTTTTAATGAATTCAATTTAAAACTTTAAAATAAAAAAACAAACACATTACTAATTAAAAAAACAAGTTAAACCCTAGGGCCTACACGTCAATCTCTGATTCTGATCACCAAGTTCGCCATAAATGGTGCGAGGTGAGAGCATACACAGAGGGTAGGTTTTAAGTTTTTAATGAATTCAATTTAAAACTTTAAAATAAAAAAAACGAACACATTACTAATTAAAAAAACTTTAAACCCTAGGGCCTACACGTCAATCTTTGATTTTGATCACCAAGTTCGCCATAAATGGTGCGAGGTGAGAGCATACATAGAGGGTAACGTTTTAAGTTTTTAATGAATTCAATTTAAAACTTTAAAATAAAAAAAAAAACACAACTAATTAAAAAAATAAATAGTTAAACCCTACATGTCAATCTCTGATTTTGATCACCAAGTTCGCCATAAATGGTGCGAGGTGAGAGCATACACAGAGGGTAGACGTTTAATAAAATAGAACTTAAATACTAAACTTTAAATACGAAAAAATTAATTAATATTTTAAAAAACGTAAAATAAATAAAATAAATAAAAATTAAATAGATCATGATCAATGATCATGAATGATGTGTTTGAAACACATCATTCATGATCATTGATCATTGATCACATACTAGTTTGATTATTACATAAAAACATTGATCAAAAGATTTTTTTAAAAAGATGCATGAAAAATACCTAAAAATAATCCTCCTTGTTGTTTGTTGACTTGTAGTTGATCCTTCTCCTTCTCTCTCTCTCCTTCAAGCTCTCTCTCTTTTTCCTCAAGCTCTCTCTCTCTCTCTCTCTCTCTCTTCAAGCTCTCTTTCTCTCTTTCAAGCTCAAAATTAGCAAAATAGCAAAATATGAGTGTGTGAATAACAAGAGGGGTTGGGTGTATAAATAGGTTTTGGGGGGTCTTTTAGGGTTAAATTAGGAATTTGTCCTTTCTCCGCTCAAATGTGAAAGAAATAAGGGTTTTTGTCCTCAAATCTGAATACTAATTAGGGGTTTCATCCTCAATAGGTTGTCTCAAGGAGTTTCATCCTAATAACATTGAAAAGAAGCAAGAATGCTCTCTTATATAAGAAAATAGTAAATCAAGATGATTACAAACGAACCCTTGAACTTCTTTTATACTTTTTCTAGGCTAAATTAAAGTGACCACCTTTATGTCTTATTCTATCATCACAATTTTTCCTTTTCTAATAAATCATTATAACTCAAAGTTGTTTTTTTACAAATATTACAAGGATTAATAAAGCAACTTAAAAATATAACGATAAAGTACTTCCCTTGCACTATCCTTTGAGCCCCTGGGAAGTCAACTAGGGAAAAAAGGGTCTCATGGTGAGCTTGTGTTAAAGAGGGGACATTACAGTCCTCCCTTCCCAAAATTGCTTGCCCTCAAGCAATTGCAAATTTGGGTGCTCAAGAATGGCTGCTCCCTCCCATGTAGCATCCTCCAAAGGCAGGTCCGAATCAAATACTCACTTATGATCCGACCCCTTAACTTCTTCTCACGAACATTTATGATGGCTTCCAGAACTAGAATTAGCTTTCCTTCCTCATCCATAGGTGGCAGCTCTGTAGAAGGGATAATATGTTGTCCAAGTGCCTTCTTGAGGCACGAAACATGAAACACATTATGTATCTTGCTATGCTCCAACAGCTCCAACTCATATGCAACCTCCCCAACCCTTCTTTGCACTTTGTATGGCCCATAAAAGCAAGGCTTGAGCTTCTCTACCCCACTTTGTTTGAGTGAAGATTGTCGGTAGGGCTGCAATCTCAAAAAGACCATGTCACCCACCTCAAATGTCCTCATTGAACATTGCTGGTTTGTATATAGCTTATGTTGGCTTTGGGCATGTTGGAGATTTTCTTTGAGCACTTCCAAGATTTCTTGACACTATTGTACCAAATCTTGTGCCCCGGGCACTCTACTATTTGTTAAGACCACATCTATGAAGGAAAATGCATCATACCCATAAAGAGCTTTAAAGGGAGTCATTCCAATGGACATATGATGGGAAGTGTTGTAACAATACTCACACATGTACAACCATTTAATCCATGCTGATTGCTGCCCTGTAACAAAGCTCCTCAAGTATCCCTCTATCCATTTGTTCACTGCTTCAGTTTGACCATCAGTTTGTGGGTGGTAGCTAGTGCTTGGAGTCAATTCCATGTCGGTCAATCAGAAAAGCTCTTGCCAAAATTGGCTCATAAATCTGTTGTCCCTATCACTCACAATATTTTTGGCAACCCATGAAGTCTAAATACCTCTTTGAAGAAAACATCAACCACTAAGGGAGCATCATACTTGGCTGGAAGTGCGAAGAAATGGGCATATTTTGTGATCCTATCAACCACCAGAAACAAGCAATTCTTAGCTTGGACCATAGGCAGCCCCGCGATAAAGTCCATGGATATGCTCTCTCATTTTTGAGTAGGAATGGGTAATGGCTGCAATAGACCAGCTGGAAAAACATGTTCTACCTTATTTTGTTGGCATGTGATACATTCCCTAATATATTGAAGTATATCTTTGAGACCCTTCGAAAAGTACCTCTCTTACTTGCTTGTATGTTTTGAAGTAGCCCGGATGTCCCATCGATGGTGAATCATAACCAACCCTTAGAACCTTGTGCTTAATCTTAGAATCTTGTGTTAAAAAGACCCTATACTACAAAATCAGTCCATCCATAACCTTGTATGGCTGTTGTAAACTCATCTTTTGCATATTCAACAGTTATGTAGGCCTTCCATTTTGCTGCTTCCTAAACAAGGCATCAACAACTATGATGTTCTTCCCCTTAACATATTCAATATCAAAATCATAGGCTTGGAATTTGTTTACCCATTTCTATTGCCTATCATTTAAATCCTTTTGCCCCAAAAAGAACTTCAAACTAATGTAGTCGGTTTTGACCACAAATTTGCCACACACCAAGTATTGTCTGAACTTTGCCAAAACATTCATGATAGATAGCATTTCTTTGTCTTAAATTGAAAATCCACACTCAATTTCTTTGAGTTTTTGGCTGTCAAATGCAATTGGGTACCCTTTTTGCCCTAGTTGACTTCCTCGGGGGCTTAAAGGGAAATGCAAGGGAAGTACTTTATCGTTATATTTTTAAGTTGCTTTATTAAGCCTTGTAATATTTGTAAAAAAACAACTTTAAGTTATAACAATTAATTAGAAAGGGGAAAAGTGTAATGATAAAATAAGACATAAAGGTGGTCACTTTAATTTAATAAAGTGCACCTACCACATGGAGTGACCCACATGGAGTAGTGTGCCTAGAAAAAGTATAAAAGAAGATCAGGGGTTCATTTGTAATCATCTTGATTTACTATTTTCTTATATGAGAGAGCATTCTTGCTTCTTTTCAGCTGTTAAGGACGAAACCCCTTGAGAGCAAGCTATTGAGGACGAAACCCCTCATTAGTATTCAGATCTGAGGATGGAAACCCTCATTTATTTCACATTTGAGTAGAGAAAGGACAAATTCTAGGAAGGGCATCAAGTTGGAAGAGTGTTGCAGTGATTGTCAGTGGTTTGGAGGGTTTTTGGATCAGTTTTTGGCCATTTCCAGCTTGGGCACCCCATTTTGGGAATTCGGGATGGAATTTCTATGTGTTCCCGTTGCTGGAAAATTTTGTAAGAAATATCTATGATTGTTGTCATCCCATAGATCATTTTCAGCTATTCTGTGTGTTGTAATTCTAGCATATTTCTCTAGATATGAATTTTCAAAGTTTGCAGTGTTTAGCCTGGAAAATAATTAAATTAAAACGGATCTGAGTTTTTATCTAATTTTAAGTGGAATTTCTGATTGCTAAAATATTTTGCAAGTATTCCCGAAGTTATTTAATTTTCTATAAGGGTTTGATAGGAAAATTCCTTTTCTATAATTTTTTGCATAAGGGTTTCAAGCAAATCCAGATCTGTTGTGTTTTTTATAAAAAGGGATATTACAACCATTTAACATTAAGAGAGTTTTTAGTGGAAATAGAGGTCGCATGAGCTAATGCAAATGTCTCTGTGTGTCATAGGGTATGATCAGTTGGTTTGGCCAAAGTGCCATTATTTCCATGGGGATGTAGAATTGTCGGGAGGAGGAATAAGTTGAATGAACAAAACATAGGCCCCCTTAACGGTAGCAAACAACCCAAATATATTGTACAAGATGCCGAGAAAGCCAATTATAAGTGCCTAGATCCCAAATATCCTTGATTAAGATGATGCCTTTGTTTGCAAAGGAATGGGCTCTGTATTTAGGTTGACAACAAGTGGAAAATTGTTAGCTTGAATAACCTTATTCTACCATAGGCTAGAGTTGGGGATGTTCAATCCATGTCGAAGAGAATGATGGTGCCATTGGAAAAGGGAATGTCTTTTTGCCAAGTGGTGGTAAGAGCTAGAGTTTTGAGGTTATATTTGTTGCGTTGCATGTTTTTTTGAGTATTTTGAATAAGTTGTGTACCATAAATATTTTATTACTCACATTTCAAGTCTCCTACTATATTTGTCATCAAGGAAAGAAGCCTTTGTTTGGGAGAGATATAGAAACTTATTTTCCTTAAATATGCCATTGGTTGATCAAGTGAGAGATCAACTATCAACTTAGAAGCATAGTTACCAAATCTGTCTGGATCCGCACAAAATCCTTTGGATCGGGATTTTTCCGAAGCTCGGCTAAGTTTTGTCTCGGTCAGCCCTTTCGGGAAAAAATATTTTTTAAAAGGCTTTTTGCTATAAAAAACACCCTTATATATTATTTAATATAGAATGTATTAACATTTTATAATATGTTATTCATGTTTTTCATTGTATTTGTCAATTTTGTATATTTATCAATTATGCTCATATATAATATGTATATATTTCGCACCGATTTTTTCTAGACTTTTTCAAGAATTCTGTATTTTTGGATTTTTTCCTCCCAAGCAGATCCATATTTCCGGACTCGTAAACAATGCTTAGAAGTCTAGTCACATACTAGTTAGTAAAACCCTTTAGTTATTCAACTAGATAATTGATTAATCGGATGTTTAACCATTTTTAACAAATTATGTGTAAATAGTTGTGAATTAACTCTATTTGATGCAAGAAATAACTAGTAAGTTTTATTGCTAAATAAATTAGTTAATTGAGTTACCAACCTGATTAGCATATCATTTAGTTGAATTTCGATCTTGGTGATCCATTTCTATTTATTAGAACTGAGTTTATTTTGGTTTAGCCAAGAACTCGAGGCTTCGAGGCTTCCATTGTAAATCCTACTAGTTATATTAGAAAAACAGAAGGGTGTTCCAAATTCAACATATTTCTACATGGACAAACCAATGGGCATCAATCAATAGGTGGCCAATCCCAATCCTAATCAATAGGTGGGGATGGTGATGGCAATCCCAATCCCAATACTTGTAGGTGGGTGGCCAATACTAGTGGATGGTAGCACCAATACTATCAATAGGTTGGGTGGGTGGTGGCACGGTGGTTGACCGTATATATAGATAGGGGCTGCAATCACTCTCTCCTTCCTCCCCCAAACCAAATATATGGGGCCGGGCCTCGTCCTGTCGGACAAGTTGCCCTCCCTTACGGTTGAGGTCCTTTGGACCGCCGATCCTGCCCTTGCTCTTGGTTTATTAGTAGAGGCCCATACACAATATAGAGAGAGGGAGGTCCATATATCTAGAGGGTAGGCACGAGAAAAGAGTTCATTGGCATCGAGATTTTCAATTTTATTGCTCAACTTGAAATCTTAATCTAAAAATTGAAACATCAGTTTTTCTAAATACATAACCAACAAAATGAAAAGTAGCGAGCATATGGAGTATCCAAAGTGTTCTTGATTTATAAATATACCAAGTGTGCTTATATATAACTATATACAATTGACGTGTCTCCACTGAGAGCATGCGTCCTTGTATGGATGTCTTTGGAGTCTGGGCTATTCAAAGGGTAAACGAGGTTTGACATTGGTCAATGAAAATAATCTAAGTAGCCGAAACGTTTTGGATACGAGAGCGGGTACGGAGTATCCGATACGTGGAAACGGCAAATTTTTTTGACCCCGGATACGGCAGTACAAAAACTATATAAAAATTAAAAAATATAAATTTCAGCCTTCTAAATAGGAATTTAATTATTAACCACATATTATGCATATGAAAGACAAGATAAAAGACAAGTTATAAGCTAAATAAGTGAATAACCACAACAAACAAGCTAGGATACCGATAAAACTTAGAAACTTAAAAGCTTAAAAGTTAAATTAAAATACTTAAATCAAACACAATGTGAACGTCATGAATCTCATGATATATTAAATTCAATCATAGATCAATATTCAAAGTTCAAACTATCTTTCATTGTCAATATTCATCATATTCCTCTTCATCAAGAGGATCAAGATCAACTACATCATCATCATTACGTGGTTCATTAGAACCACATGGGCTCGAACCACTCGCACTAGGGCCACTGCCAGTTGCACCCCCTTGTGCATGTAGGTCTTGTGGTGCCACAAAACTCCCCTCATCATCATATGCTCCATGGTGGGAAATGGAAGCATCCAAGTCAACTATCTCTGGATCAATGTCCCAATGTCTTGTTGACCCTTCCTTGTACTCCGGCTACTTGTGGGATAAAAGGCGCAAGTTGGAATGTATGTATACCAAATCTTCAGCCCTTTTAGCCCCCAACCTGTTGTGTTTCTGTGAGTGGATGAAACTATATGTACTCCAGTTGCGCTCAGAGGAAGATGAACTTGCAACCTATTAAGGCAACCCAAACTTCAAAGTCAATGCAAAGTTCAACTTCAAACTTAAACACTCAAACTTAAATTTTAAAAACTAAAAGAAAAGAGAATAAAAAAATTAAAAACTTACCTGTGCCAAGACCTTGATTGCAAGAGGTTGCAAGTAAACCGATGAAGTACCATGGAGGTACCACCACATATGAGCATCCATCTTGTATTTGCTCCGAAGAGCGAGAAGGCTATGACCCATTTCTGCTATGAAATTGCCAAACTCTACCATAACCTGGTCTTGGGCCTCAGGATCAGGGAAGAGCCTAGCCAATGCCGCCATATATCCCTCACTGACTTCCGCATCCCTGTATGGTGCTACCCTCCCTGGCAAGGAAAGGATCTCTGTGCTATAAAATTTAGGAGTCAATGCAAAAGCCAATAGATGTAATGGGGTGGTCATTTTGTTCTACCGCTCAATGAGGATTGACTTCACATGTTTGAAAAATATTTCCTTGGGATCTTGTTCTTTTGCATTTATGACGGTTTTATCTTCTTAATCATTGAGTCGATGCCGTCATATATCTCTCCTAGACATGGCTTAACCGTGTCGAAACCGGATCATGCTCATAATCCACTCTATCCCACCAAGGGTCCTCTAAGATCATGTTCTTCACTTTTTGAGCCCGTTGAGTGTTTGATTGCCTCCATACAGACCAAAGATTGGATGTTACCATCCTCATGAGTGCCTCTCGCACCTTCACTAGTCGTCTCAAGACGATTGTGTGTGATGCAAACTGAGTCTCAACAACCTAATAAGAATGAGGAACAAAAATTAAAAATAAAATTGAAAGCTAAAAGAATACTAAAAAACTTATATTTAAATTAAAAAAAAGAAAAAAAAGAAAGCTTTTCCTTACCTTCAGTAGCTCCAACTGTGAGAATGATCTAAAAATGCCCTGTGACATGTGGTGGTTGGTGACAAACATTTGGATCTCTTCAGCTTCTGCATACACTTGTTGGATCCACTCTATTTTGTTTGCCATCTTCTTTAGCATTAAATTCAATGAATGCACGACACATGGTGTCCAAAAAATATGCCCATACCGTGCCTCAACTAGCATCCCCGCAGCTTTGCAATTTTTGGTGTTGTCTCGTTATGACTTGGACAACATTTTCAGGCCCCATTGCCTTAATGGACTCAAAGAGAATGTTGGCTATGAATTGGGCATCCTTCACTTGCCCTTCACAATCAACCGCTTTAAAAAACATTGCCCCCTTAGGGCGTCTTTGCAATCACATTGATTAAAGGCCGATTTCTTGTATTTTTCCATCTATTAGAAACAATGGACACACCTGTTTTGGTCCATGAGTCCCTAATTGGTTGCAAGGAGGTTTCCACATATTTTTTTTGTTTATCCAAAAGGGTGGTGCGGTCTTCTCATATCCTGGTGATTTATACGCTTTTGGTGCCTCATTGATGGCTTTCACCATCTCATGCCAATAAGGTGATCTCACAACATTAAAAGAAAGCCCATTAGCATATACACACCTTGCAATGTGTTCATCTGCAATTTCCTTGCTCTCATTCTGAAATGCCTTTTCCAATGGCCTTCTTGTCTTACTTTTCTTTCGTGCAAGGGAAGCACTCTCATTCGTGGAGATAGGAGCCACAAATGGATGTGGCATGGCCACAATTGGGGATCCACTAGGTGATGGAGCAACTGGAGGCCTCGTTGAACGAGATGAACCTCCTCTTTTGGCCAATGGATGACCTGCTCTCATAGCCACATTTGCCTCTGCATCTTCCTGCTCTTTGATATATGCCAAAACTTTTGCTTTTGGCACCCCAACATTATTCCTCCCCTTGCATACTCTTATACCATTACCCGTTATGGCACACAAGTGGCTTTTCACCCTACTGTAAGAGCCTTTGAATACTCCATCACAATCATTGCATTTCCATTCAAAACAACCACCACCTGCAATTTGTTGAAGTATTGTTACATGCCTCCATAACGGTGAATTTGGGTCAAAATCCTTGGCCAAAGATTGCCCAAAAGAAGCAAAACTTGTTGTTGCCATTGTAGAAATACCTACAAGGTTCAAAAAAAAAAAGCAAAGAAAACAATGGCATGCAATTGCATTGAACAATGAAAATTAAAAAAATTAAATAGAAAGAGCAAAAAAATGATGAACATAAGCAAAAAAATGTAATGTGTGAAAGATTAAATAACAAAACAAAAAAAGAAAACAAGGTTAGAAATTAAAAAAACTTACCTTCACTTAGTAAACCACAAATCCTTCACAAATCTTCCTCCTTTACAACTCCTCACACTCCTACAAGCTTAGCAATAGCTCCTCAAACCCTAGACAAGCACAATGCAATTTTGGAGAGCCAAAGGTAAGTTTCTTTGCTTTATGTTTTGTTTGTGTTGTTCTTTTGTTTTATTGCTTAGAGTTATCTTTTAGGGTGTAAATTAGAAGAATATTTAATTTTTTTATGTTATTGGGCTTTTAAAACATGAAAAAATAAAAAAGTTTTTTGGCGGTGGGAGATGGCAGGAGCAAGTGAGGGGCTGTGGAAACGGCCGGGTATGGCCGGCTCCCTGCCGCTCCCGTGCCCGCTCCTTGCCGTACCCGGCCGCTTTCCGCAGGCCCTCGCCGCTCTCGCCCGCTCCCTCCCCTGCCGCTCCTGTACTCCGCTCCCAAAGGTGCCTAGGGTGCCGTTTCGGCAATGTAGAAAATAATATGTTTTTGCTTGCATATATTTTCGATGTTTTTTTGGATGATTTATTTGGAATATAAGCAGTTAAAATAATAAATGTTCTATATTTTTTAAATCTTTTTGGCATTTTAGACACCTGCCAGGCCTACCTACCCTCTCTTTTGTAGATTATCCACTATTAGTATATTTCTGTGTATGACCAGCATCAACAAAACTGTGATTTTTGGCCATTTTTTATTTTTCAAATCTTCCTCCAATTTTTATCTGTTGGCTGGGTTGACTTTTGGAGGTCTGCATACACTGAAGTGGCTGTACATTTTCCATTTGTTGAACCTGGAAATATCCATTCATAATTGGTCTGTTTGTTAGCTCTCTCATCAACCTTTGGGCCTGCCTACTTTGATTGCTTCCCATGGTTTGAATCTTGCTCATGTTGCATCTTATTCCCATTGTTTCGTCTGATTTTGTGGCATAGTCTGAGATATGAATGAGGTTCTTTCCCTGTAATGAGTCCAGGTCCAAATCTGTGAGGTGAAGCTTTCAATTCCAGCTTTCTTCCCATTGCCAACCCATCTAGTTCTTTTCTGTTGCAGTAAAATTGCTCCAATTTTAATTTGTTGAGCAATTGTTGATGTTTGTGACCTCCTATCACTTGTTGAAATATATGCATGGGACGCAACTAGATAGTTGTGCCTGATGATGTGGCCTTTTGGGTAGTTATGAGTCATGACTTCCAATGATTCTCCATGTCAGTTTCATTGCCAATGCTTGACTGAAAATTTTGAGATTTTTATGTGTAACCCTCTTTCAGACTTCAGATTTTTTATATTTGACCAAGCTATAAGTGGGTGCTTATACTTTTCTTCTACTCCCCTTCATAGGAGATTCTGTAGTTTAGATTTTCGTCTGTCTCAGTTTGCCATAGGAAGGGGAGGAGAGTTAGAAAGTAAACCAAGATTGACTGTTGGATCAGTTGTATCCTTCGTGCCAAAGAAAGCCAACCATTTGTCCAAAGGTGGCGAGTTTGGCTTGCATCTTTACTATCGTGTTTCACACAATTGTGGGGTGTATTTCTAGGGCAGCGGAAAGCTACAATTCATTTTCGAGAGCATGCCCCATCTCCCCCAACCCTCCCCTCTAATCCCTAAATTCCATGCACTTGAGTATCCATTTTTTGTGTTGGGCATTCATGTTTGCAAAGAAAATATTGGATTTTGTGCATTGATTTGCTTTCCTGAAGCAAGCTGATATTTTTCCAGCCGCTTCTTTAGATTTTTGATTACCTGTAGGATGAGGGTGAAAAATAGCAGTGCGCCATCAGCAAATTGGAAGATCAAGAATCTTATCTCTGGAGCAATATTTGTCGATCCATGAATTTTTCTTTTGTTTCTCACTTGATCTATTAGCTTGGTAAATGTTTCCCCCATTATGATGAAGAGGTATGGACTTAGGGGGTCCTCTTGTTTAAGGCCTTGTGTTGATACAAATGATTTGCCTATAGTTCCCTAGAGCTTGATAGTAAAAGTTACGAAAAGCTATAGATCATGATATGATTTGTTCATCGAATCCAAATGCCTTAAGCATTTGTGTGATAAGTTCTTAGTTGCATTTGTCAAATGATTTTGATGTGTCCAATTTTATGAGGACCATAGGATTGTGTTATGTCTTTGGTGAGTGTTGTGTCATCTTGATACATAGGTCAAATCCCACAAAAAATAAAAACTCTAATTAAAAATGCTTGTAGAAGTCTTCAATAACTTAACAATTGACATGAATACATGATTGGGTTGTAATTAGGTGATCCCACATTGTTAAGAATTGTGAAAAAGGGTGATTTATAAGGCGCTACATGATACAATTTTTTTTCCAATGGGGAAATAGGCTAGAGGTGAAAAGTTCAAAGTGGCGAAGTACATTTACTATTTCTCTCCCATGCTAACAAGTGCCTGTATGCTAAGTGGTCCCCTTGCCTGTAATTATCACCAAACATTTGTATGCATTGCTTGTCATCTCAAGCACCTTTAAGTCTTTTTCTTGATCATATTTCATCAATAGATACATATAGAAAAGATATCAAAAATATTTGAGTCCATTCAACTCTCAAGTTGACTCAAGATTGCCTAAAAGTCATACAAGATGAAAGACTATTTGCTCTTCTCTTGAATTTTATGGACGAGACTATTAATGAGATAAATTAGAGGCAAATCGTTAATCAATCAAACGAATCATTAAGAGTTTGACATCATCCTAGCCATAGCCAAATATTGCAACCACTGCAGTCAACAAGATCATGTTTCTTTGATCCATTTTATGAGAAAGTTTGTGTGCTTTCAGAATGCTCCCACATTTTGCATACATGTTTAATAAGACAGATCTATTTTTTATTATGCTTTGATGGATATCCATACCTTAGCCTGTCTTGTTAAAGACATTTTGTCAAACAGTTCTTAGGCTTTTTGTAAGCCTCTACATTTTGTGTACATGTCTAGAATGCAATTTTGGTGTTCTTGCTGTAAGGATTTTCAAGGAAATGCCACTACAAGGTGTGATCACATTGACTGTAATCATTAGTAGATATTCATAAATTGGGCTTGTTGGGAAAGTCTTGAGTTTGGATTTGCTCTATACGAATAGATGATCCGTAGGGCTTCATTAGTTCAAAGATTTTGCGGACATCCTTGCCATAGCCATGCATTTGCATTGCAACCATTGCAGTCAATGAGTCCACATTTCTTTGAGGCATTTTGTCAAATAGTTCACAAGCATTATATATGTTTATGCATTGTGTATACATGTTTATCAGGTCATTTGTAAGGACATCTGAAAAAAATCCCTTTTCCATTATGATTTTATGCACATTCATTAATTCAAAGAGTTTGACAACATTCACGCCATAGTCATGCATTGCAACCATTGCAGTCAATGAGACCACATCTCTTTGAGGAATTTTATCAAACAATTCATGTGATTTCGAGTTGCTTGCACATTTCCCATACATGCTGAGATGGAAAAAAGTTTGATTTTTTCATGCTTTGATGGATAACCATATTCTAGACAGCCTACATCTCATTGAGACATTTTGACAAATAGTTTCCAAGCTATTTGTCTTATGTAACTTGTTGGGACATTTTGTCAATCAGTTCTTCCGTTTTCTATAAGCCTCCACATTTTGTGTACATGTCTAGCATGGCATTTTGGTGTTCTTGCTATGAATGGATTTTCAAGGAAATGGCACTACGAGGCGTGATCACATTTTTTACAATCATTAGTAGATAAAGCATAAACTAGGCTTTAATGTCTATTGGGACAAATACTATCACGTTGGTTAGTTTACGTCTCATTGAGACATTTTAACAAATTGTTACCAAGCTATCTCATTGGGACATTTCTTTAACCAATTTCTAAGCTATCTCGCAAGACTCCACATTTTGAGAACATGTCTAGCTAGGCATTTGAAACTAATTATTAGTGCATCATCATACCTTGTACCAAGCTCATACTCCTCATTCAAATCACATATTCTCCTCAAATCTCGAATCCTAGATCATACATGTTTATCTAGACAAAAATCACATTTTATTATGCTTTGATGGATATCCATACCCTATTGCAAAGCTCCTATTTTGACATAGGTTGGGAGGATAATGGCATAGATGGGAGGATAATAACATATGGGTGCATTTGCATTTACAACTAAAACCGCTTAATAAATGTATAATTAGGGTTTTAAGGGCATTTGTAGGGTTTAGGGGTTTTACAAGGTGTACGGTAAAAAAGGAAAAAAATCAAGGTGTAATGTCCCCAATTCCGAGCAGTTGGCCTAACGGCCATATTTTGGTCTTAGCCTTGGTCATTCCCAAGGGGCTAACGACTTTGGAGGTTATTGGGGATGGTTGTCTGATTTCCTACTATGTTTTTGTTATATTTTGGGCGTTGGGAGGGTCTAATGGGCCCTTTGTGTTCTATTTTGTCGTTGGGATCACTTAAGTGGACACTTTTGGCATTTAATGTTATGTTTCTTCGTTGGGGCCACTTAAAGTCCCTTTTTGGCGACTTGGGGGGATATGTATTGCATTAAATGTTATATTTCTTCGTTGGGCTCATAAAAAGCTATATAGGGAGGTGGAGGGTGGAGTTGGAAATCATTCTTGCATACATATTTTCTTTGGTGATACTTGATAGTGAGCAACTGCTGTTTGCTTGTTCCGCTTGTGGAGTGAATCCCACAAGATCCCTAGCTTCGGTGGTGAGAGATCCACTCCTAGCTAGAAGGGCACTCTTCGGTGGTGAAAGATCCACCCTAGTTTGCTAGGCTCTTGCACCTTTTCAGATCTGATTTGCAGTCATCTTCAGGCAGGGTTTTCCAAGGGCAGTTTCGGGAAAATCACGATAACTTTCTGGGTTTTTCTCCGTTTGAAGCGAAATTCGTTGTGGCAGCTAAGGAGAGGTTCTTTGACGAAACGGCAGGGTTTGTTGAGGGTTTCAGCCATTCCTAAGCAAAAACGACCTGTTTGGAGAATTGCAGGCCCTAAAATTTAGGGTTTCGGGTGGAATTTTCCAGATCTGAAGGTTGGCCTGTTTTTCTCATATTTTTCATAAGTTATTTCCAGAATTTCAGCTTTTTATGTTTGGTATTCGAAAAGATATGAATTTTCCGAATTCTATCATTTTCAGAGCTTATAAAAAAATTCCTGGCAGTTTCCTATGTTATAAAAAATACAAAAACAATTTATTATTGTTAGTTATTATTTTTGCCAGCTTCTATGAAATTTGAAGTGTTTTGGGCAAGTATTTTTCAAGATATCATATTTTTATTGTTCGCTGCCCTATTTCTGCAAAAATCAGAAAAAAATCAGATTTAGTATTTGCTGCAAATTTCTGTATTTTGTCAATTTTTTGTAAGATCCCAACAAGGGATATTTCAGTGGTATCAGAGCTGTTGTTTCTCCAGCCTGTTGGGGTTGAAAGATGGGAGACAGAGACAGAGACAATGAAGAGATGGGAGTAGATCTGATGAAACAATTGTTCACCAATATGGTGAAGCAACAAGAGACTACCAACCTCTATTTGAGCCAGCTCACTGAGAGGTTAGCACAGGGTAGGATTGAGGCTCATACGGAGAAAGGAGAAGCTAGCAATATGGGACAACATGGTAATAGAGGTGAGAGTGGACATTCAGGACAAGGGTCCCCTCATGCTTCTACCAGGCCCTTGGGACTCCACGAGCCTTCTTTTTTGAAGGATCCGGAAGTTTCGCAGACACGACAGCCCGCAGACATTGTGGATGAGGAATCTTGTTGGGAGAAGTACCGAACATTGAGGGTTTCCGGACAACATGCCATTTCAAGAATATTGTAAAATGAAGATCGGGTAGCAGCCCAAGAGAGATTACTGCATACAGTACTGAGTTTTAGAGGAGATTGGGACAAATCTCTATTCCACACTTCGATGGCTCTAAGAAGTGTATCGCGGCATCTAGGATTCAAGTCAAGACTTACTTCGACTTGAATCCCATGCGTGAAGAGGATGCAATTAAGTTTGCTATCCTACACCTCGAGGGAGATGCTCATGACTGGTGGCATCATGGATTGATCACACAAGGGCACATGCATATCACTACTTATGTAGATTTTACACGAGGTCAATGAGCAGTTCGACAGAGGGACCTAGATAGCACTTCGTGGAGTTGACTCACTGAGGCGATGTGTTCTCTAGATCAAGACATCATTGCAGATTTTCAGAGGTTATCAGTTATGGTATCTGATGTTTCAGAGATGAGGTTGACTTCACTCTTCATGGCAGGGTTGACTGACGCCTTAGCAGGATTTGTGAAGGCATTTGAGCCTTCTTCTTTGCATGAGGCTATTAGGAGATCTCGAGACTTGGAGTTATCCACTCCAAAGTCGAGGGTTCCACCTCGTGTTCAGCAAAGAGAACCTCCATCTGGATCAGACGAACTTCAGCAGAGGGAGCCTCCACCGAGGCAGGAGGTGGCTAAGAAGCCATTCATTTCCCGAGAGGACAGAGATGAGTTGAGGCGAAAGAAACTATGTTTCGATCTGCCGCACACCTCGGGTCAGGGACATGATCAGAGAGGTAGAGGGAAGGCCCAATTCATCGAGGTCTTCGAGGAGAGTGAGGATGATAGAGGTGAGGAGTTGAGACTCACGAGATGGATGATGGGGATGGAGTTGCGATGGATAGTGCTGATGAGCAGAGGAGGAGACTTTCCTCGGGAGATTATAGCCACATTGTCTAGTACTCCGATGTACAAGGCATTTAGGATTAGAGGAGTTATGCAGGTTAGCAAGTTGTGGTACTCACTCGATGTGGGGCTACCCACAACTTTATCGATGCATCATTGGTGTAGAAACAAGGTTTGCAGACGAAGGACTTTGAGGGCTTCAACATTGTTGTAGCCAATGGGGAGTATATGAGATGCACACAGAGAATTCCACAATTGAGCATCACCATGGGTAACTACACAGTTACCGATGATTTCCACATTGTTGGTATGGGAGTGACCCACATAGTGTTGGGAGTGCAGTGGCTTCACTCTCTTGGTGAGTTTCGGACTAACTTCCAGACGATGGAGCTGAAGTTTAAGTCCGAAGGCAGGAATGTGATTTTGAGGGGATTATCGGCAGGAGCACCTAGGGTGGTTACAGCTGAGGGGATGGAGAGGACTTTCCGGCATAATGAGGGGTTTTATTATTGCGGATCGATGTGGAGTATGATGGATGTGGGTGTGACCAATAGTGTTGCACATAAGGCAGTTACAGAGATTGGGATTACAGGTTCAGATCATCCGAGTTTATCATTATGTTGGTTGTCTGAGGTTTCGGTAGACTGGAGATCTCATTTGCTTGTTGAGTACTCCAAGAACCGACACACTTGTGAGATTCTGGATGGTCACATACAGGATGACAACTACAGATTGGAGGATGAGATGATCTTCTATCAGGACAGATTGTACCTTGTGTCGGATTCATGGTTGAGGATGGAGATACTGCGACATGTGCATTATTCTTCCATGTCTGGACACTTGAGCTTTGATGAGACCTTCAACTTCATATGGGAAAGGGTCAGATGGCATGGGTTGAGGGAGGATATCCTCAACTTTGTGCAGGGATGTGTAGTTTGTCATGGTGACAAATCAGAGTATGCATGTTCCTTATTTCTGGAGTTGATAGGGGATAACACTCCTATATGTTTTACTGCTTATGTGGATGACGAGCACTTCACCCATGTGCTAGCTAGCCGAGGGACGGAGTCGACAGGAGATGCAGTGAGTGATCACATGATGACAGTTTTGCAGTGGCAGGGATTGGACAGATTGACAGTTTCAGTATGGGTACCAATAGAGAGTCGATGTGGGCATTATTCTACTTCAGGGGCAGCATTGTTATCTACACT
Source organism: Taxus wallichiana var. yunnanensis (assembly GCA_018340775.1). Lineage (NCBI taxonomy): Eukaryota > Viridiplantae > Streptophyta > Pinopsida > Cupressales > Taxaceae > Taxus > Taxus wallichiana. The sequence goes on along the minus strand of CM031241.1, from coordinate 576,972,943 downwards.
GCATGGAGAGCATGATGACTATATGAGGTGTTTTGGTTACTTCGGATCACACCGATCTTTGGTTGACTGCAGGGTGAGATGGAGGCACTTACTTTGTGGTATTCAGTTTCTACAGCACAGGAGGATAATGCTTGGGGTCAAGCATTTTTCGGGAGGGGAGGATTGTAATGTCCCTAATTCCGAGAAGTTGGCCTAATAGCCATATTTTGGTCTTAGCCTTGGTCATTCCCAATGGGCTAACGACTTTGGAGGTTATTGCGGATGGTTGTCTGATTTCCTATTATGTTTTTGTTATATTTTGGGAGTTGGGAGGGTCTAATGGGCCCTTTGTGTTCTATTTTGTCATTGGGATCACTTAAGTGGACACTTTTGGCATTTAATGTTATGTTTCTTCGTTGGGGCCACTTAAAGTCCCTTTTTGGCGACTTGGGGGGATATGTATTGCATTAAATGTTATATTTCTTCGTTGGGGCTCATAAAAAGCTATATAGGGAGGTGGAGGGTGGAGTTGGAAATCATTCTTGCATACATTTTTTCTTTGGTGATACTTGATAGTGAGCAACTGCTGTTTGCTTGTTCCGCTTGTGGAGTGAATCCCACAAGATCCCTAGCTTTGGTGGTGAGAGATCCACTCCTAGCTAGAAGGGCACTCTTCGGTGGTGAAAGATCCACCCTAGTTTGCTAGGCTCTTGCACCTTTTCAGATCTGATTTGCAGTCATCTTCAGGCAGGGTTTTCCAAGGGCAGTTTCGGGAAAATCACGATAACTTTCTGGGTTTTTCTCCGTTTGAAGCGAAATTCGTTGTGGCAGCTAAGGAGAGGTTCTTTGACGAAACGGCAGGGTTTGTTGAGGGTTTCAGCCATTCCTAAGCAAAAACGACCTGTTTGGAGAATTGCAGGCCCTAAAATTTAGGGTTTCGGGTGGAATTTTCCAGATCTGAAGGTTGGCCTGTTTTTCTCATATTTTTCATAAGTTATTTCCAGAATTTCAGCTTTTTATGTTTGGTATTCGAAAAGATATGAATTTTCCGGAATTCTATCATTTTCAGAGCTTATAAAAAAATTCCTGGCAGTTTCCTATGTTATAAAAAATACAAAAACAGTTTATTATTGTTAGTTATTATTTTTGCCAGCTTCCTGTGAAATTTGAAGTGTTTTGGGCAAGTATTTTTCAAGATATCATATTTTTATTGTTCGCTGCCCTATTTCTGCAAAAATCAGAAAAAAATCAGATTTAGTATTTGCTGCAAATTTCTGTATTTTGTCAATTTTTTTGTAAGATCCCAACAAGGGATATTTCACAAGGTGTGGGGGAAAAACAAAAAACAAAAGACATTTGTTTACTTGTGGTCTTAGCGACATATGTTCACTTGCACACTCCTCCACCACATGTTGTCACTCTACTTGCGTGGATGTCTGATGGCACAGATGTCTAATGACCTTTCATTTCCTTTCTCCTCATCACTTTATGTCTTTCATTGTCGAACTAGAGTTCAACTGAGACTTCCAATGGTTTTTTTTTTTTTACTTTAACTCTCCACAAACATTAACAATAGCAACATTTATCGAATTACAACAAATGTCACTATTAATGATAATTAAAATTCACAAATTGCGATGTTGTTGTGTGCATATTGGAAAATGACAACTTTTAAGTGGCACATTTGGACTTTAGGTGCCACATTTCTGCAACAGTTGCGAAAATTCGCAAACAAACATTGCTATTTGGCATTTAAATTTCTTCCCTAATTAGATGCTTTATATATTCTAACTCAGCTGCTCTGAAAATACATTGGGAGTCATTAAAAAGAAGCTAAATTTAGTTTAAGACATATAGAGCAGCCTCTAGATGAACTAGATGTTCCTTCCAGTTATAATCATAAGCCCAAATGTGATTGAAAAATAACAATAGCAACATATGAAGGAAAGAAGCAAAGATTTGGTTCATAATTGCATCAAAGATAACTAGGGAGCGAGTCAATCCATCAGGCATACTTAAGGACTCATAATGCCCTGAATGTGGTTGAAAGTATCCTTCCAACCTGCTTTTATCTGATGATAATCAATCTTCAACATTGAAGTAATGAGACTCTTGCAATTTGTCAAGGTTATTGGTTCTGGAAAATATGGAATCAATGCTTAATAGCATGCATGTTTAGTTGATTGTAACTAAAGCACATTTTGTAGGAGTATCCCTATTATTCAACATCACTTGTGCAACAAGTGGGGTCTTATAATGACTGACATATCGTATCTCCAACAACACCTACATGCTCTTGTTGAACTCATCTTTAAGGTACTTTGGTGGTTTATATGAAGAGACCATAAGGGCTGGTGTTCCAGGAACCGCGTTGTCCATTTTTCTATCAATAGTAAGTCCATTTGGAAAATCAGAAAACAAATGATTTTTACTTGACTTCTCTCTTAGATCTTCAATATCCACCTTACCCCTTTCTGTATGGATCAGATATGTCATTTCAGAAGGCAAATAAAGAATTCATGCTCACCAAACGAAACCCAAGTTGCCATTCTTCATGAATCATAAGTTTACCCATTTTGTTGGTTGAAATTAATTCTATATTCAGCAGTGCAAAGCCCCTTGTAATCTCCTATCAACCCCGTGATTGTGAATTCACCAAAAGTTCCCAATCAACAGCTTTAAGAAAGTATCAGCCCTTCCTTTACACAGTAGTTGGAGATCAAATAATGCTCCAAATGGGCAAATTTCCAGGATAGTTGCAACATACCCCGAGCACTCCTGAATTGTGCTATTTGCAACTTGTACCTCTATATTGAGATTGGCTCTATCTCTAATCAAGAGGATTTTGCTATATAGAAAGTTGAAACTAAAAATGTTAAGCAAACTCCCTGTTTCTTCCTAAACAATTAGCCTCCTTTCTTTTCACAAGTCCTTGCAATTTCAATATTTTAGTATGAGCTAGACCCATCATTGTTGAATGCAATAAATATGCTTTTCTATCACTGACTGTAGGACCAGAATCTTCATTACTATCTGTTTTCTCAAAAAGGTCTCCTTTCCTTTGTCATCCTTTATGTTTTCCTCTTCTTTTTCCACCTTTGCAAGATGCTACTGGGGGTCATCTTACTCTTATCTTGGCTGCAATCTTTCATTATATTCACAATGCCTTTGTTTACCCATGCCAGTTTTTGATAGGTTAAGCCTCGCTGGTTCAGAATTGTCCTTTTGTCTGCTAAGGGGGATAAAATTGACCTTTCGTAGGGTTTTGCTGCTGGTATTCCACCATTGTTTGGCGACTGGGAAGATTCCTTCTCTTTCTGATTTTTAACCCAATTTGGGTTTGCTGGAACTCTATGGCAGGTTCCAGCCCAGTTTATGGCATCTTCTAATGTGGCAGATTTGAAAGACCTCACAATTTTCTTCTCCCAGTGATCAAAGACTAGCAAATGAAAGATGTGACCTATATGATTGCATTCACCTCATGCACCCTTGTAGTCTCCTGAACTCATTGAGACAGTGTTAATTAGCCCCCTTTTCTTAAGATTCACGAGATGGGCATAATAATCATAGTGATTTATTATAAAAAACTTGAGAAAGGCAGAATACATAATTTCCAAGTATAGTATATTTAGCCTTAATGTTGATCTACTTAAAGCAAGTAGTAGCTCTTAAATGTATCTCCATCCAGCAATCAGGCAATGAACTCCACATTATCTAGGAGTAGTGTTCAATCTTCCTAGTTTGCATGATAGGCTAAAATTGAATACAAGTTTCACTACCTATTGTATTGGGGAATATTGATTTACGCTTCCGTGAACAAGCATCCTGATTGGATATGACTTGAATATTGTGGTCGGTCCTTGTTCTTTCCCTAATCATTTTTTTGGGTGGTTCTGAAAGTCATGTAATTCTGAGGGTCGTCCTCTCTTTGAATTCTACTTAATAGCCAGCATAAAATATTATTGGTTCTTTGAGAGGATCTTGAGAACAATACAATTCTTCTGGTTTGTGCACTTTGTAATTGGCTGATTAACCTCTACATTTTCAGCATTTCATTGTACTTTCCATTCATATTAATGCATACACACATAAGCTCAAAAGCAAATTTTCATTTCTGTTGGATGCTTTATACCAGATACAACTTCCTAATCAGGTGCTCTTGGTTTGATGTCCTTCCTGGGCCCATAATGGGAGAATCTCTTTGCTCTGAGAACAATTGATGTGCACCTGGAATGGAATTTCTGTAAGCAGAAATAATCCCAACTGTGAATATTGTTTGAAATTGATTAAGTACAAACTCCATTGGTAATCATCCTAACATGCTATTCCAGTATGGACATATGTATCTAATCAATAGAACTTCGAAGACTGTAGATCCACAAGCAGACCATCTTTCAATTATTATTTTAGCAGATCAGGCTTAAAGAAACCTCCTGACCAAAGAAACAGAGAACATAATATATTTGGGAGGGCTAAACCTTACTTTTATCTAAATCACACCTAGAACTTTGGAAATTGGTTGAGATATACTGCTGTAATTGTTGCAATACTAGCAACCAAGATACACGTTCAGGAGCCGTAGATTTCCGAAAGGCATTCCTGAATTATAAGATACTGTTTTTGGTGAGTGGTTTTTCTCACATGCATTAAACATGTAACTGTCTCTAATGCAAATCTTTAGACACTGTGTCAATTATTCTCCAACATACACTTACTAGAGTAAAATTTCACAATTCTCAACTCAACCTTCTCAAGGCGAACTTCCTAACTTCAACAGCTTAGCTGATGAATTGATTTTCCAATTTGACAGGAACATTTGGGATACGTGGATATTAATCTGTCAGATGTTGTATATAATAAACGGATCAATGAGATCTACAATCTTGTTGATTCAAGGAATGGAAAAGTTCATATTGAACTGCAGTGGAGAACTTGAATAGAGTCAGGCACATCCACAGATAATCAAATATAGTATGTTTTAACCTATTGCTTTTGTTCATATTGAAGCTGCTTTTGTGATGTTCTTCAACCAGTAATAAATCAATTTATGTTTCTAGCTTAGAAGAGATGTATGTCATTTCACAAGTACGGTTTTGAGGCTAAGAGTTGTTGGGAAATGTTATAGTAGGACAGTAATGAAACTGGTCCAAAAAGGCTATGGGGCATGTTAAAGGCTATTCAGAGCCCTGTGTAAGCTATGTCTTACATGCAGTGGTGTTGTACTGCAATTAAAATATTTGCTTTTCTATGGTACTTGGTGACTACTGAAAAATAGAGTTCAGAGATGTCTGTCTTTCCTAGTTAGTGAGTGGTAGATGCTTTTTCCTTGTAAGATTCTTTAACAAGTAATTGTTTGTGGGTGTTATAAGCATGTTTCCGTTTATATCTATGCTTAAGATTCCGGTTTTGGAAAAATACTTTAGAGGGAATGAGAAACACTAAAGCAGTTAGAGATATATAGAGTAGTATAAATGGCCATCAAACTGCACCACATTAGCCATGCAATTGGATTCCTACAAGTCTGCAGTGAAACTGCATTGTTTTTCTGGCGCACTTCAATGGGCAGTTATTGTATTCTGACATATCAACGATGATCATCATAAACTTATTATTTAGGTTATTTGTTTTGTATGTTGAGATCTCTTACAGAAGAAAACGTGTGACTAATGTATATAGTTTTGACTGAAAGGTTATGATATAAAAATGATTGCCACCCCTGATATGCTATGAGCGGTATGATTACCAATTCTCAGAAGAGGAGAAAGGTTCTTACAAGAAAAAGTACACTCTGATATTTTATACAAGTTTATTAATAGTAATTTCAAATGAAATGTTCTTCCCAAATGTTTTTGAGTTTCTATCAAATTCCCTAAAGGGAAGCATTGCATAGTTTTAGTTTGTGTGCATTTCTCATAAACTTACTATTTAAGTTATTCTTTTGTATGTTGAGATCTCTTCCGGAAGAAAATGTGTGACTAATGTGTATATTTTGATTGAAAAATTATGATAATAAAATGATTGCCACCCTTGATATGCTATGACCAATATGATTACCAATTCTTAGAAGAGGAAAAAGGCTCTTACAAGCAAAAGTATGCTATGATATTTTATATAAGTTCTTACAAGAGGAAAGAGGTTCTAACAAGAAAAAATACACTCTGATATTTAAAACAAGTTTATTAATAGTAATTTTTACTAAAATATAAGGCTTATTTATTAGTGTTAGTTTAATATTAGGTAAATATTGACTAATAAACTGTTGAAACTACTTCAACTGCTTTGTAACCATCTTTCACATAATAAAATGACGGACACATCGTGTGCATTTTGGTTTCTCTTCATCCATTCTTTGTACATTCTAATCTTTTTGATTCTCTCTCTGCATATTCTAATATTGGCATCAAAGCCCTTGGTGCTCGAAGGAATCTGCAAACCGAGGAGAAAGAATAGGAAGAAACATTCTAAGTATTTTCCAATGTTATCTAAGACTCCGGACAGCAAAAAAATTAAATTTTGGGGACGGCAGAGGGATGGCTGATTAAAAAAATATAAATATTTAAAATATAAAAATATAGTGACTAAACTATTGTTGGTCCGAAAATGCATGCGTGGATGTGATCTATGGATAGACGAGCCAACAAGCAGTGTGGCTTAGCCCCTCTTTGAGACAAAGAAAGCGAAACTGGTTTATTGCTATTTCTACTAGCAGGAACCTATAAGTCTCACAGATTCTCGCCTTCTGGGGTTGGGATCTCATCCCAAAGAGTGTTCCAGTACAAAAGAAAGGAATGAAAGAGGGAGAAGAGAAAGAACAGATCCGAAGGGAGAAAAGAAATGAATTCCAAAGCAGAAAGGTCAGAAGATTTATGTTTTTAGTTTGGTAGTAAACAGAGCCAAACCTACTTGCATAAATAAACAAAGCAATACTGATAAACAAATGACGGAAAAGTAGATATGAATCCAACAGATTAAACACATACAGATCTAATGTATAACACAAATATTAAGCACAAAGTCCGAATAATTGTATTATCGTTTCTTCTCACATAAGAAAGCTCAAAGTCTTTCTCTCCTCACTTCTATTTCTATCTAAAAAATGTTCACCCCGAATACAACAAGTATTCTTATATTTATAGAAGATGAGGGAGAGAGAAGGCAAAATGGAGCCAACCACTTATTTACAAAGATATTTACAAAATATCTAAAAGTCATGTTGACTTTGACAACTTGGTGGATGACATCATCCCATGATGCAACATGGATGATGTCATCATTTGTATCAACACATTTTAGACATTACGAAAAGAAAGTCGGAGAATAGAGAGAAGAAGAAGAAGAAGAAGAAGCTACTCATCATCATCATCCTGCGGCCGAAAAGGGGTTGCTTATTTCGATGCCGCCAGTGATGATATGTGGAACTCGAGCGTGGTATTCCAAAAAAACTTGCTGATCATCGCCCAAATTGATCCTCGTGATGGATCCTTGTGCTGCTTCACCGATTGCTTCGCAAGTCTCCCGCTCGTCTATGAGCTTTTCCGGGAGTTTGGAATAATCTTTCTTCGCCTCGATAAGGAACCCGATGAAGTCCCTACAGGCCAGTAGGTTGTTGATAGATTCAGTGTCGAATGTGACCTCTGGCCCTGTCCCTTGAGAAGCTATCTCCTCGAAGATCCGGATAGTGTCATCAGCTGATCTCAAGGTAAGGGAAGGAGTGAGCAACCCTGGAGTCATGGCGAGGACAATTTTCTCCATTTGATGCATCGCATCCGTATCTTCCTTTACCTTGTCTATCTTTTCTAAAACAAATTCCAGCTGATCTATCCGATAGTCCAGAGTGGACATAGTTTTGTTGAGGGCCCTCGATGACCGAAGACTCCGAACTGACTGCATCTTCGACCGAACAAATAACATTTGTTGAAGGTCTCGTGGCCGAGTCTAGATGTTCTAACTCTTCCGATATCGGACTCGCTAATGCTTGGAGTTCCTTATTCGCCTTCTCGATGTTTAAGTATAAACCGATATACTCGGCGATTACTCTTTCACTATCCTCGAGGATCCTGCCCTCCAAGCAGAAACATGCCATACCTTGCTCGCCGATCTTTGAATACTCATTGATCTTCTCCCGACCGAGCACTCTCAGAGTCTCGGCGCAAGCTGTGGGAGGTGCACTCCCCATCTTCTCGTAAGGCTTCAAGGTGTACTTGTTCTGCTCCTTCGCAGCCTTTTCTCCTCTTTCGCTTCCCGAAGCTTTTGGGCAGAGTGCATCAACCGCGGAAAGAGCTTCCCCGGAGACTTTCGAGGATGTCCCCATCACTGTGACTTGGGTCACGGTGAAATCTGTTTGAGACAGATCTTCTTTCTTCTTTGAGGGGGTCAGTACGCTATTTCCATGACTCTCACTTTCAGCAGCTTCTTTGAGAAGCGCGTAATCGGCTTGTGCTTCTTTGCTCCTTTAGCTGGAATGACCAAAAAGTCCATCGGAGCGATGGGGACTTTCCTCTTTTGCTGCTCACCGAGAGATCCAAGTCTGGTCCTATATAAGAAGGACCAAATGAGGGGGAGGCAAAGAACGGTAGAAGAGGGGAAAACGCGAGACACGCGGCGGCGGCATGTTGAAAGAATAGCCAAGAAATGTCCACGGGAGGAAGGGAAACCGCAATCGCAGTAAGACATAGGAAGGGAAGGGAGCTCGAGATGAGGGAAGAAATAGAGGAAGACAAATCAGCGAGGGAGGAGAAGATAGATGAAGAAGCAGGGGAAAGGGTAGAAGAAGGGGCGAGAGAGACACGACCAAAGGGGTGGTCGATGAGTCACTCGAGGAGGGGAAGGAAGAGAAGAAGAAGGGATAGAAGGGACCTCGGTTGTCAGCCCAACATCCCGGGTGGATGGGCGTATAGGACTATCCTCCACATTCCTCATCAAGAGTTATGACTTGTTCAGCTCAAGGAAGAGGACTTTCAGTGGGCTTCCTCCCGAATGGTGCTAGGTTCACCTTCTCGCACCTTTGCCTTTCAAATGCTTTTTTGACTTGAGGTGCGTTGCCCAAGGGGAAGTTGTGAAATCTACCCCGAGGTAGATTAGTCCGCTCATGCGCGCACCAATGCTCTTCTTCTCCGCATAGTCTCTCGACCCTCTCCTCAATTGTTTGAGGAGCCTTGCTCCTATCAATGGCCGGAAGGGCCAATTGTCCCCATCTCGTGTCATATACACCTTATCTACTTCATCTTCTCGTAGTCCTGAAGCCTTCGGGGACAATGGCCACTCCGTATCGATGATCTCCGCCAATGCTAAGCGAGAGTGATCCTTTCTTCCGAGTTCCACCTCATGGAGAACGCCAATGTAAATATCCTCACCTTGAGGGACATGGATCGGATCGAAGCTAAGCAGCCTTCTGGTCGAAGGTAGGCCTGGCCGGGAAGTCATGCTTCAAGTTGAGTAGCTCCAGCCTCTCGAACATTTCCTTCGCCTTTATGGTGGGTGGAGCATGTGTATCGCCCACTTTGAGGGGGAAAGGAGTTCCACCCTTCTTTCTTTTCGAGGCACTTCTCATGGTATGTGACCACTGTCTTGACAGCTTCTAGTAGAATCGCCTTAGGCCCAAGATACCTGTAGCTTGGTTGGCTCTCCCAAAAAGTCAGGCAGCCCTCGATAGGTGAACGTGGGAAATTGGGTGAACAGAGCCCCCATTTCTCTCGTGATCGCCACTATGTTCTTGGTCGTCCGCTATGAGTCATGTTTGGCCTCAAAGAGATGACATGATGATAAAGAATGCATCGTTAACTTTTGCGAAATGTTGGATGCTATTCTCCACCTCTCAATAAGAATCAAATATCTTGGCCGAGGCCATACTCCACTTCGGTTCAGCCTCGGATAATCTTTTGCCGACGCCGCAAGAAAGATAGACTACATAGGAGTTCATATGGAACACTCCTTGTGGTGGAACTGTCAGAATCGCCGTATATGGTGTCGCTTATTATTTCCCCCAAAGAAAAGCGCCGATCGGCAAATTCTTATTCATTGTCTCTGTGTACCAAGAAGATCCACTTATGGAAATAGTGGGCATCCAAAGCCCAAGACTCGCTCAGAAGGTGATAGATCACCGAGTTCCTCCGAGAAATCACTTCGTGGATAGTCTGTGGCCACCGGGTCACCGCCTTCTTGTTTTTTAGGTAGACCTCATTCATCAACTGCATGCACTGGTCTTCGTTGTCTTCCCAGGTTTTGATGCATTCTCGTTGGCTAACAGCCACGTAGTTCCGGTGATGAGGGATGCCAAGTATCAACTCAAAGTGATGGGCAATGAGGTTTATGACTGCCTCGCCCTTACTATTCTCGACACATCTTGTGTCTTTGTTGTAATATCAGTGCAATCACCATCATGAATTCGTTGTTGACATGGCAATGACGGGGATTCCTCCGCATGGCAAGTGCGTGGCACCGCTTGCATTAACTTGTCCATCCATGGACTTCAGAATCTTTTTGAGTCCTAACCTGAACTCATCCATGTCAATGTGACCCACCCGTAGTCTCCGACATCCATACCGCACTCACTCACGTGATTCGGCATCCCGACCCTCCGATATTTGTATTTCATCTCTTCCTTTGTCACGCCTTAGCCTTTCCTCTTGGTTTGGTGGGCTTCGCTTGACGTAGACATGTGTTCTTTCGAACTCGGGCTGATCTCGCACGAAGAAGAAGTGAGACCCAATCCAAAAAGGTTGAATTAGTCATTTGATCTTCCATGGAAAGCTAGCAGAAAGAAAGAGTTAGAGATTTTAAGGCTCGTATGTGGGAAAATGCAATCGCAGGCCAAATAGATAAGGCGCACGTAAAAGGAATGTCAGAGGTTATATCGCGCCAAAGGCGCATGGCGCATGGATGAAGCAGGTTGCATTTTATAGCAGGGCGCACAGGAAATGCGTGTTACATTGGGGTTCGGTGCGCCTTTTGGCGCATGGGAAGATTGTGTAACATTAACAAATGGTGCGCCAAAGGCTTTGGCGCGGCGCATGAAGGTTTTACACAACATCATGTTACTGCAATGGAGGGTGCGCCCGCGCCTTTCTAACTTTATACTCGCGAATAAGGCTTGTGTTGCATGAAAGCTGGGTGCGCCCTTTGGCGCATGAAAGCGGGATGTAACATGGAAAGAAGGTGCGCCAAAGGGTTTTAAGGAAGCGCTGGGATTTATACTCAGAAGATGCAAAAAGGGCGCGCTTTGAGGGCGCATGAATTCTAACCGCAGCAGATCGGAAGGTCGCGCCATAGCGCGGGTATTGATCATGTAACATGGCGGGTAGATGCGCCAAAGGGGCGCAATCGCTTCAAGTGTGACAAGACACGCCAATGCGCCATGGAACTACACTAACTGCTCAAATCTCTCATTCTTTTCTTCCACTTCAAAAGTTACTTGGTCATATAAGGTTTTTTACAAAAAGGTTTTGCAGACTGCCCTTTCAAAAAAAGCTCCCTTCCAAAGATATCCTGAAAGAGGGAGGGAGAGGAGGAGGAAAAGAAAACGTGATGGAATAGCTCAGGGGGGAAAAACTAGCTTAATCATATTCCATTTAAAACTGGCCAGCAAACCAAAACCCCGACCAAGAACACAGACCAAGCACACAGACCAAGCACACAATGAAAAAGAGGGAGAACCTCTTACCTCGAATATATATCAAAAATTGGAGAGCGGGTCGATTGGCGATGAAAACGACGGAGCAGAGGCCGACAAGTCCAGAGAGATCACGTGCTTTGACAAAAAGGAATGAAAATGACATTGGGCGCGCACTGATATTTATAGAAAAACTTGTCATCAATGCGCCAACCACTTTTGAAATGGCGCATGAAAACTGCTGTCGACAGGGGAAAGTGTGCGCCCTTTGGCGCACGGAAGTATTTGACAACAGAAGATCGAGCGCGCTTTGGCGCACCATATGCATTGCCGACACGGTTATGTGCGCCTTCGCGCACTCAAAACTTGGTGTCAGCAGAGAGATTATGTGCGCCTTCGCGCACTCAAAAGTGATTCAACATCCTTCGCGCACCGAAAGACGTGTTAGCATGGAAAACCATGCGCGCTAAAGGCTTTTAAGGGGCGCACTCAAAACTTCGTGTTACAAGGCAAATCCATGCGCCTACCAAAAAAAAAAAGCTCAAAAAGACTAAGTTCAAAACTAGATTTCCTAAGGGATTTTACGACGTTTTCAACGCCAAGGATCCCTAACGAGGATCAAACAAAATTTTCGGTATGGTTATCGGTAAAATTGCCCTTGTCAATTTTACGGATAACAACTATATAAATAAGCTGAAATAAAACCATTTGAGATTTAAATAAGTTGAAACTTGAAATCATAAATATCAAATACATTTAAATTTTAAATTATTAGTTAGACTTAGAACTTAGAAAGTAAATTGAAATACATAGTAAGTTAGTAACATATGTCATATAGTGAATGCTTAACTTTTTCATGATAATATGATACACATTCCTAAATATCAAATACATATAGTTATACATAATTTAATAAAAGTAAAACCATTTGAATTTGAGACTTAAAATTAAATAAGCTGAAATAAATTATAAAACCATTTTGATTGATCAAGTGACAATAGCTGATATTCATATCATTAATCTCATATTCAAATACACCAACAATTGTTTGTTGTCAATATTACAAAAAGAAGAGGACAAGTATCAGCCTAAAAATCAGAATCAACATTGAAGCAACATCCATGAACTCCTCACCGGAACTATCATCCTCGTCCTCAAAGGAAAGCCCAATCAATCCCGTTGCACGATAGTATTGTCCTTTTTACCTCGCCATGGCTCCTTGGGATCTACATCCCACCGTAATGTCAAAGTTTCCTTGAACCAGTGTTGTATTACGATCCATAAGACGCAAAGAACTGTGTACAACTACAAGTTTCTCCGCTCTTGTAGAGGTAAGCCTATTCCTCTTAACAGAGTGGATCCAACCATATGTAGACCAATTCCTCTTAGAGGCAGAGGAGCTAGAAACCTGGGAAAGGAGGTGAATTGCAAGTGTTCGCAGCAGCCTTGAAGCCCATACAGTTGCCACCAACTCACTGGCTTCTCATGTGCCAATGTTACCTTGTCTGCCTTTGTTGAAATCTCGTGCCCATCGAGTTCAATGAAGTTGAGCCACTCCAACCTGATCCACAAGTCTCTTGTGGACTATACATTTTTTTAAAGGCCTTTCTTCACCTCATCATCATCCAAAGGGATAACTCTACTTGGCCTCTCCCATCTATGTTGAATGATGGGCTAAATATGTTCATCAGAGAACTCCAAAGTGGGGTCTCTCACCCAAATAGTTGCCTTTATTTTCCCAAGCATGCTATCAATGCACTCATAGATTTCACCAAGATTGGGGCTGTTAGAATCTCCATATTTGATGACACTAAAAACTAGAGTTATAATTGATATTATGTATTTCATATCAACCCAAAATGTTTCCTCTACAACACTTCACTCTTTTCCCTTTCTCTATCTTGGACCGACGCCACCTAGCCTGGGCCTTGTGTCATAATCATAATTTACTGGGGCTCCTATAACTCAAACATCCTCTCAAACTAAATAAAATAGGATGCAAAGCGGGTGTCAACTGGTTTCAAAATTCCTTCAAAATTGCAAAAAGAGCGCCAATGATGTGTGGTGATTACATATGAACTTCTCGCATGTCCTTGGCCTCATTTACTATCTCGTTGACTCCACCGAATCTTTCCTATGTCTTTCAGTGCATTGTTCATGGCATGCATGCAACACGGGGTCCAATAAATATGATTGTAGGCACGCTTCACTAGCTTGCCTACTGATCTGCACACATAAGTTGCATCTGTGATGACCTGTACAACATTTGAAGGTCCAACCTACTCAATTGCATCCTTCAAAATCTGGAATTGGAACTCAACATCTTTCCACTTCCTAGAACAATCAATTGCTCTCAAGAAGTACGGTCCATCTTTGCAAGAGACAATGTTATTAATGAGAGGGTGGTGTCTAATATCCGTCAACCCATCCATGATAATGTTGCATCCATGTGACCCTCATCTCCTTCATCAACAATTTAACCTTGGAATAGTTTCCATCAAAGATTGTTGTCCTCATTTTGGTATCTCCCGGAGGCACATAATTTGTACCTTCTTTTTCTACCTTAGCCATAGCCTCCTCAGTAATAAGGAGAGAGAGAGCGGCATGAAATGGGATCTTAAAGCAGCATGAAAAATTTCTTGATAGCATCATTTTCCTATTACCTTGCCTTTGAATCAAACATGTCTACAACTAGATTTGGGGCTGCCCCCACTGGCCTTTACTTCCCTCTGGTTTCCACTTTTGTCATTCCAAAACTAGAACTATCCAAAGTATTCTTGCTAGTCTTATGAGAGCTCAAAGGAGTGTTAGCCGCACTGCCAGTACCACGAACTTCTAGAACATTGTTTGTGGTATTTCCATTGAAAATTCTCACCATCTCTCTCGCTCTAGTGAAAGGGCCTTACAAAGACCAAGCCCCTTTCCTGTAAGGTGCAACAAGTGTGCATTTGTCTTGGTGATGTTGCCATGCCAAGTCAGTGCACATATGTTGCACTTCCATAGTTTACTCCTCCGCACTGGGGTTCTCGAGTATCTCAAAAAATTGTTGCAATGTCTTCTTACGTGACCAACCCCGGGAGGAGCTACGCCCGAAAATGGCCTTCTACGCCAATCACTTCCTAGAAGTCAGCAATGGACTCATCATTCGGCCCACCTATATCTCCCGTCATTGATGCATGCTCTTTGCATATCTTTGGGCCAGTTCAAAGTCGGATCCCACAAGCTTCGGGTCAAGAGTGATCACCATTTGATTCGGGCCTCGAGAGGATGTGCCGCCTTTGCTCCCTCCAGGAGGTTGAGACAGAGGAACACTTCATTTTCCGATGCCCCATCTATTATGAGATCAGAAGGAGGTTTCATTGTCTTTTCCGTGAACATCCTACGTTCACGACCTTCTTCAGGTATTATGATCAGAGGTGTCTCGCTCTCTATTTACAAGAAGCTATTAAGCTCCATGACAGGGCCCTCCATCCTCCTTCCAGGAGGCTACTATTCGACGGATCACATCTTTATTTGATTGGCTCCGGTGTGAGGGGCACTAAGCAGGACATGATCATAGTGGAGATCTTCTCTCTAGATCTGTCAGATTAGAGGAGCTTCTTCCTTGACCAAAGATATCCGGATTCATGCACGCCCAAGGGCCCTCTTTTTAGATGATAGACCACTAGGTCCACCCAGAGAGCTCGACATTCCACGAGACATGGGTGTCTCAAACAGCTTTCAGTCCCGACACCGACACCGTACATCGCACATCACCGCTTTCTTTTCACTCGACTGGCGCACAAATGTGAGGTTGGTGTCGAGGCCTTTCCTCCACCTCCTCTCTCTTTCCTTGTGCTCTCTTTCTTCTTCTTCCTCTTCTTCTTGTTGGCTGAATTTTTGCATATACACAAAACCTAGCAATCATGAGATAAATCTCCCTCATTTACCGGTGAGGCTCCTTGTCAGTTTGTCAATTAAGGTATGCTAATATCTATATGGGGTTTTACTTTAACCATCTAACTCATGAACCATAGCTATACAATCTCTTGTAGTAAAGTAGCTATTTAAAGAAAGAAAATATTTATAGAAGAAGGGAAAGGGAATTATATAAACACAGAGAAGAAATGGGGAAGATTTGCATCCCAATTAATAGATAACATAGTTGATTACATGCACATAGAAGAAACCAATAGATATAAACACAAAATTATAAGCAAAGACAACTCTGATCTGGATTTGAAATAACAAAAGTTTACTAAAAGATCTAAAGATATAAAAGCTAGAAACACAATACACCGTGACACAAAGTTCTTCGGAAATCTGCACATGTATATTCCTTTGTTTCAAGTGGCTCTCAAGGGTTTCAAAGACAAAGTCCTGGAACACAAGGTTGCTGCTTACAAATTCTGATCATTAACCCGGAGGTTCTTCTCCTACTTATAGAATGTAGGAGGGAAAGTACAAATGGGAAACTCAACTGAACTAAAACATAAACAACAAGTAAAGATGACATTTGACAATCATCCTCCACTAACTTCTCCTTAAGTGACACATGTATCACTTAACTAATAGAATTGTTCCACATAACTTTAAGTAATGGTTTCAAAACCAATAACTTTAAAGTCTTACAATTTCATTCGGGAATGTGGAAAATAGAAGAAGAAAGAATAGAAGAAGTCAAGCCAGCAGTAACATTTATGTCTTCTTTTTGTTCTGATATTGGATATACTTGTCGAACATATGATTCAGCATCTTCCCATCTGTTTTAGCCACTGCTTCCTTTTCTGTCCTGAACTGCAGCAATCCTTCATTCAACACCTTGATACACGCTTCCACATCCTCTAAGCTCGGCCCGAACCTTGCAATATCCGCCTACAGTGCCACTAATCTGCTAATGGAATTCATCGTGAAAGGTTTAGTAGCTCCATCAATTCTCTTTTGTACCATCAGAAGAGACCCTTTTAGGGAATTAGGCATTCTGCTAGGAATGATCTGTATGTATGAAGTAACATCTCCGACCACTTCTTCCTCAATGAAAGAAATAATATTGTCTGCTAAGGACGACGTCTTACTCTCAAGTGCCTGCATCCTCTTCAAAGAAAACTCCGCAGATCTCCAAATAGAAAGATACTCAGAACTCTAGCTACTTCCCCTTCTCAACTGATCCGTCCAGTACAATCTGCTCTGCAACCAATACATCTCCGCAACTTGTTGATTTCGCCAAAGTACTCAGTTACTCTCAAGAATCGTGTTCATATCTACTATGCTCGCCACCAGCTGCTTCACCTGATTTGTTGCATCATTCATAACCATCAAAGCGGGTCAGCACCTCTCCAAGTTGATGCGAAGTTTGACGAATAATCGTGTTCTTCCATTCGTCAATAGCTTTCACCTAATTGCTTGCATCCTCCATCTCCTGCATAAGATGATCACTCACCTGCTCTGAAATGGGCTGAGTGGAAGGTTTAGCAACCTTGGCTATGATCTCGCACAACTGAGATGCCTCGCTTCTCGAAGCTCGCCTTTCTCCGCCTTTTCTCTCGTCAAGCCTAAGGAATAGGGTATCTATTAATGTCTCGTGTATCCTGCTTAATCCTTCATGGTAGCTTGACCGAGGAGTACTTTGGTTATCATGTACATCTTCTACCATGAGCTCATCCTCCTTCTTTCCTTCCGCCGGAACCGGTATCTCAAAGAAACTTCTACCTCGACTCTTAGATGATCAACCTTGAAGTTACTTTAGCAACTTTAGGCCTTCTGCCTTTCCCACCTAGACTCGGAGTAGCCGTAAGTTGTGCTCCTCCAAGTTCATTTCCACTCTAGCTTCTCGGAACCAATTGTGAAGCCAACCATTCTCGAGAAGTCATTGAGTGCACTACTATCCCCTCGCTCTGCTTCCTCTCCATCGAAAGTGCTACAAAGTTATGGCTGCCATTTTCTCAATCATCCAAGACAAAGCTCTTTCAACTCGCCATCCGCAGCCTTCAACGTCTCTTCTGTAACAAATGCCGAACGGAGTGGTCGAGGAGAGAAGATGAATGTTGCCGGATTCAGTGGAGGCATGGAAGTGTCCTGCTGAGGTGCAACAGTCGGTGAAGTACTGGATGCTAGAGAAGCCGGAACTAAAGTCATAGCCGTGGAAGTGATCTTCTCCTTTGATTGAGATCTTCTGTGTACTTTCAACTTCTCGGACCTTCTGCTTTCTCCTCTGTGCTTCCTCTTGAGGGAATCTCCTGCGCCGAAGTTGCCCGTGACTTGATTCATCAATGCTTCATCAAGGCAATATCCCTTTGTCAGCAACTAGTTTGAAGTATTCACTAGAACAGCGCCAGACCTTTCCTCAATCGTATGGCAGCCCCCTACGTTATCCTGAAGTACGGCTCTATCTCCTCCCATTTGATGGTAAGTGTTAAGTAACACATTCCCATCATCTTTAAGATCCGCAGGTATCCGCGCTAGTCCAAAGTCGAACACTTGCTGTGCTGATAGCCTCTTGCTGAAATCTTTCTTTCTAACCTCGTACTCACTTTTGCACTTCATCTAGAAATCCTCTAATGAAGGCACATGTGCGTACTCCTGGGAGATCGTCTTCCTGGCTACTCCAAATGGATCGAAGTTCAGCCGTGTCGGGAAGAACTCTTGCTCATACTCGATAACATCTCCGTCTCCATCCCTTGAGCTCTATGAATGCTCTGGCAGCTATAATGTCCCACAGTGATCGGGAAGAAGCCCGTAGACTTGTGCCGTTTCGACTGAAGGTCGTGTATCTCCACAAGTTGCCCGGCTCCATGGTGATCAATCTATCATTCGGATATCTGGGCAACTTAACCGGTTCTCCAGAAAAGCCAGTAACCCTGAGGTATGTGAAATCTGCAAACTGAATGAATAGACTGCCAATTTTTGATACAGCTTCCCACGCTTCCTTGCTCACCCTGTTGGCCTTTAGGTCCCCTGTTTAGCTTGCAAATGAGTCCGTAGAAGAATCCATCATTGACCACATTGAAATCTTTCTTGCACGCAGTACAAAGTGAAGTCATGGGTAGCACTCAAAAATGGGGTCCTTAGAAGAACGCCACATCTATCCAAATTGGAGAAGATGCCTTGTGAAGCATGCAGCGATACCAAGTAGGAAGTCATTTTGAAACCTAAAGTAGGCTTCACATTCCGGAGTTGCTCACCAATGTTGTCGCTAATGATTTCCAACCAATTGATTATGGAATCAACCTTGTTGACTTCAATGGTCCTGATGAAAGCATACATCTATGTATGGAAAGTGCGAGCATTCGCTCGGCCGTTTAGCTTGCATAGCAATTTGACAATATCATCTACCTCCCCGCACTGATTGGACCGTGGAAGAGTTTTTGGGAACTTAGAAGGAGATTTGGGCTTCTTCATGTATCTGCTGTTCATTATGTTCACGCAGTCAACTCTATGCTTCTCCCACCTGCTGCCGGCATCCTGAATGCTAATGGAAGTCACCACCTTTCGCGCTGGAATCTTCAAACAATAATTGATGAACTCTGCGTCCAACTGAATTATTGTTTTCCCCGTAGTGTCTTGCACTGATCTGGATGAAGGATGGTAAGATCTAGCGCACTCCATAACAAACTCGCAAGAATCGGGTTGTGTATGGAAAGGCTGAACTCGAATAATTCCATTGCTTTTAACTGCACGCATGAGTGAAGTCTTTCCTGCTCTGGAGCTATCAATCAATTCGGAAAGAGGTTCCGGACCTAGATCTGTGTCTCCTATGTCTGCAAATTTGGAAGTGATGCATGATTCCGTTGTGCTTTCTTTTTCGTCCCTCTTTGCCATGGCTTTGTCTATCTTTGTCTGAACAATTCTTTTTCTTCTTATTCGGCTTGAATTCTTCAAAACTGGTGCAGATCTGGATAATTCTTCAGATTCGGAGGATATATTCAATGTATTGGACATTGATTAAAGCTCCTCTTTTGTAAAGCACCTGAGCACCTGTATCACTTATGCAAACAATTATCCATTACAAATCAACTCTCTTCAACCTCGTGCGCCAAAATCGGAAGTTTTTAGTATTGATTTCACCTTCTTTTGAGCAAAAATCCTCTTCAAATGGTGCGCACTTTTCCTCCGGGCTGCACTTCTTTACCTCGTGAATTAATTAATTCATCCTTATGGCAGCCCCTGCTTATATAACCTTTGTGATTCTACAATTAATTAATGCCTTTGCTATTACTGGCAATTAATTAATTAATAAATAAGCTTCACTCTTCAAATGGGGCGCCTATTTTGTGCATGCTCATGGCTGCCATTAAATAAAATAAATTTATTTAATTTTAGACTTCTGCTTCCACATAACTCAAGTGTCACAGTGTGCTTTGACCTTAGCCACTGAAAGTAGGAATTAATTTAATCATTTAATACTTTAAAAAGTATTATTTCCTTCCCAAAAGGGGCACACTTTTTGACATGAAGGGGCTGCCATTAAATAAATTAATTTATTTAATTTTAGAACAGTCTATTTTCATCCACCTTTTGTCTTTTAACCTTGTTGACTTTTCCACAAGCCTGGGCGCCTATTTTGGATGAATAATTAATTAAATTGATCAATTTAAAGGTTGCCTTTACATCTCCAAAGGGGGCGCACTTTTTGACAAAGAATTCTATTTTTAAGAATTACATGACAATGGGATTATTTACCCTGCAAGGCAGCCCTGAGAATCCCATGATTCACTTAAGTCATTTGACTTTCATAATGAGATTGTTTACCCTGCAAGGTAGGCAATAAAATCCCATGATTCACTTAAGTGATATTTCTTTTATTCCACAATGGGAATTTTTACCTCGCAAAGCGTAAGAAATTCTGCCGCCTCGCTTGCCTCTAATTTTCCCATTGTCACTTAAGTGGCGTTGCCTCCATGGGAAAAAGTACCCTGCTAGGCAGGTACAAAATTCCCACCTGCCTGTTGCTTCTAATTTTCCCATGATCCACTTCAATTCTTCTTTTTCCAAAAATGCGGCTAGCCTAAAAGAGACTTTTTGGTGCACGACTTCGCCTTTTCCCAAAGGAACTGCACTTCTCTCGATGGTGACTTCCTTCCGCACAATGTGCGTATGTGATTTCCAGGCTACCTGTGCCAAGAATCGTGCCAAATCGCAAAGGAATTGATCTAGAGAAATTTCACAGAAAACGAAACGGAAAACACAAAAACACAAAAAGTTGCCAAAAGTCACAAATAAAGCCCAAAACTTATTCCTAGTTAAAACCCTTCTGGTATATAGGAATAATGATATGTTCGATCACAATAGGGTTAAATCGGAGCGCAAATTGCCTCAAACGGGCTCAAAATAATTAAATACAAATTTCCCGCAGACAAATCCCGACGATAGAATATAACAATTTTGGGCATCTGGGTATTTGGCGAAAATGGCTAATATGGCTCTTTGGGAATATCTTGATGCAATACAAGAACTTTCTGGCAATAAAAACACAAAACGACCCATTATTTTAAAAGTATGAAATTTTTTCGGATAGGGTAGTCACAAATTTCGTGGATGAAATGGGGATACCACTTATTTTATTGTTTTTGGAGACCCTCTTGGGTTTTCCTGCTTGTCTTTACTTTGCTTTGTATGGTGCAATCCCATTGACCTATCTTTGTGGTCACTTGTTGGACATTTAATATAATTATCTTATCTTATCTTATCTTATCTTATCTTATCTTCTTATCAAATGGTCCAATGGCAAATTTGGACAACATTTGAGAGGGGCAATTGGTAAAGACTACTAGCTGAACTACCATTGCCGTTGCACTACATTTTGTCTGTCTTCTCCACTTTCCCCCATTATCTCATCACCAACACTTCCGCCTATCTCAAGTTCAACCCTCTCCTCCTCTGATTCATAATCATACTCAAGAAAACTCATGGGGCTGCGTGAATTAAAAAAAAACCATAACTATATGTAATGAATTAATTAAAAAAAAAAAAAAACTATAAGTATAGGCAATGATTATAATTTAATTTATAAACAAGAAAAACAACCATAAGTTATAACTATATGTATTATTCAATGAATAAAAAACAATAAGGTATAAGTTATAACTATATGCAATGATTAAGAAAAAGTAAAACATTCATAACTATATGCATTGTATAATGAATATTTAAAAAAAAAAAAGCCATAAGTTATAATTACATGCAAATTGCAATCACATTGTCATAATGATTTAAAAAAACTTAAAAACCATATGCTATTAGGCCCATAACTAGTTACCATATGCAAAAATATTAAAAAACAAAAACGTAAAAACTAAAAACTAAAACATCTAACATTGTTGGAGTATTAAGTTTTTCATTTTTGTATCTAGATTCTACATTCATGTGTATCTATTATCAAAGTTTTTGTATTCAGAATTCCTAATGTTATTGTTTCTAGGAATGTGTATCATACTATCATGGAAAAGTTAAACCTAACCAGACCTATTCAGTGAATCATTGAATCAACAATCAAGAGCTTTATGTTTTATTTTTAACTTTTAAAATGTAATTAAAAAAAAACCTAACCAGTTACAACCAAACCCTATGCAGTATGCATTTTGTAAAATCCTACAAACTATAAACATGATTACATTGTGAATGTAGATACAAAACTAAAAAACAGCCCCTAAAAAATGCAAATAGAGTCTAAATTTTAAATACTGGAGACTATTATCAAGCATCAGTAAGTAAATAAAATTATAAATACCTCTTGCTCTTGCCCTTTTCTTCCTCTTGCTATTTCTTCTTCCCTTTGCTCAAGTGTGAATATTGAATGTGATATGGAATGAGCCCATAGAGTCATTTTATAACATAGAATGACACTTTTAGGGTTAGGTTAGGTTAGTATGTTTGTTTTATGTTATTATTACTTTCCAATAAAAAAAAAGTTAAAAGAGTCATAAGTTGTTTTTTTTTAAATAAGAGGTTGAAAAAGACATGGGGGACGGTTGACGCCCTCGTGACGTCACTCGATCGTATCGGGACGTCCAGTCATCCCCGTGTGCCGCAAACGTAACCGGACCTTTCCCTTCTCCCTAAACATCTTGGGACGTTTCTCCCTTTTTTAAAAAAGCTGGAAATGTGGGGGAGGTTTCCCCTGCCTCTTGTCGTGTCCCAGTGATGGCCGGACGCCCTGCACTCTTGGGTTTTGGGGGACGTATCCCCGAGTAACACCGGTATTTTCGAATGCATCTAGGGCACATGAGAAAAGTTTCAAAGTTTTAGCAAAAATACAGACATCATCTAGGGCTTCTTCGAAGGGCACAAATAAAGTCACGAAACACGAGTTTCATCTTTGTATAAGAGAATACATAGTGGTTGTGAGGGCTAAAAAAAGAGTCTACAAGGTCATGAGGGCTTCGCAGGGTCAGTAAGGTGTGGAAACCTAGTCGTGAACAATGGTTTCAGTTTTTAATTGTCGAAAACGGTGGTTTTTACTAATCGTGAACAATGGTTTCAGCTTTTTATTTGTCTCAAACAATAGTTTTACCAGCCTTGAACAGCTTTTTTATGGCAAGTTTAAGTCACGAAAATAGCAAGGGCACATGAGTTAATCCCATTTCTGCCATTAATACCACAATTTTTGAAGGGGTTCAAAGACAAAAAAATACAATGGGAAAGGTTTAAAGAGTCATTACTAGTCACGTATCAAAAGATAATACAATCGCATGAAAGGTTTAAAGAGTCATTACTAGTCACGTATTAGAAGATAATACAATCATACAAAGACTGCCCAAAGTTTTTATTTGTTAGAAAAAATTTCAAAAGAGTCGTGACGGTAAACATAGCCTACAAGAGCACAAAAGACAAAACAAAGAATTTCGAGTCTATTCGATAATACAAAATCAAGGGTAAAATAAAATAATAATTTAATACGAAATCAAGGGAGAAATAAAATAATAATTTGTAGTCACAATTTTTGATTGCTTCTAAAGGGACCTCCTTCCCGTAAACTATGACACATGATAACTATTTCAAAAGGGAATTTCAAGGGTACGGGTCAAAAGAAATCAATGCTACACTAAATGTCGAAGATGCCAAAGCTATTTTAGTAAGCGGTCTAGCTTCTACATACAAGGGAAAGTTTTAAAACAAATGGGTGAGAAAATCGCGAGGAAGACTACATATTTTAAAAGAAGCCCCACACTTTGAAGATAGTAAGGGACTAGTGTAGGTAAAACTCGGCATGGATGGCTCTCTAGATAGTTCGGGAGTCTATGAATCTCGGAATTTACCCTTACAAGGGTCATGAGAGAACTTGATGGAGGACTGTGAGAATAGCTCAATATGGATGGTTGTCCAACAATTTGGGAGATTTTGTAATTCGGGTATTTAGGGAGGTGGATTTCGGGAACTTGGGAGTTCAGCTTGAAACTACACATTTACAAGGGTCGGGAGCTTGGTTTTACCTGTCAAAGCATTGTTTTCAAAGGGGAAAGCTTTTGAAGAATGTGTGGTCTTGTTTGTATCTACTATTTTAATCTTTTGTCAGTATGTTCTATAGAGTAAGCCTTAAGAGGGGGTATTAAAATATAAGGCTTATTTATTAGTGTTAGTTTAATATTAGTTAAATATTAACTAATAAATGGTTGAAACTACTTCAACCACTTTGTAACCATCTTTCACATAATAAAATGACGGACACACAATGATAATGTGTGCATTCCGGTTTCTTCATCCGTTCTTTGTACATTCTAATCTTTCTTTATTCTCTCTCTTCGCATATTCTAACAATTTCAAATGAAATGTACTTTGCAAATGATTTTGAATTTCTATCAAATTCCCTAAAGGGAAGCATTGCTTGATTTTAG
Organism: Taxus wallichiana var. yunnanensis; assembly: GCA_018340775.1. Classification (NCBI taxonomy): domain Eukaryota; kingdom Viridiplantae; phylum Streptophyta; class Pinopsida; order Cupressales; family Taxaceae; genus Taxus; species Taxus wallichiana. The sequence goes on along the minus strand of CM031241.1, from coordinate 576,948,547 downwards.
TTTGTCTGCATTGGTCAAATAGATGCTATCATGTTTCTGATAACATCTTGATTATTATTACAACTCAATTATTTTGTGAAATAATGGGTTTGAACACAAGAAACACTAAAGCCTCTAAAGCCTACATGGCAGTTCTGAAAGAAAAAGGTAGCATTGACAAGGGGGAAAACACACCCAAACAAAATTTCAGACGATGAATTAGCAAGCGATTCAAAGTCAATAAAATAACATTGCTATAGTAAAGTTCAATGAAGTAAAAGGATAAATGGCTAATGTATTCTGGAACTAAGGAAGACTGCTACAAAGAAAAACAACAAAAGAACAGGGCATCGATAAGAGTGGTGAATCCTCTCATACCAATGATTACCATTGTGCAGACAATAAAAGACGCAGCTGCAGACGTCAAACATGTCATTGCATGCTAAAATTGAGTGCACAACTATCCAATGAGATTAAAGATTACCACAAAAGGGAAATGAGATTCAGTGCTTATGAGAAACTGTATGGTGGTTTCCTATCTTCCAAATAATCCACAATTTTTTCATACCAAGAGCACCTAAAGTCCACCTAACCAGGAATGACCATTTTTAAGCTTGAAGAAATAAGGCTGAACAAGAGCTTATAAATTACTCAGATACAATAATATCTACACATATAAAAATGGAAAAAGAGAGTTTTTTTTTTTTTTTTTCTTATAGAAGGTGCAAATGTAACTGATACGGAACTTACCAATTTATGTCACAAAAGGTACCCAACATTGATGAATAACCAAAGGATCATCATTTATTTGTTAATGGTATTTGTAATCCACAAAGGATTTACCTAATAAAGACACACTGAAAATTATTTGTACCTAATCAACATGGATTTTCCTAATCTAGATACCAAAAGGATTATGGTTGTAGCAAATTCTAGACATCAGTTTTTAGTGAAAAGTGATCTACTGAACCCAGCCATCTCAGTTGAGTAGCCTTCAAATAGAGTTGCTCTACAATCGACCACCTTCTTAGCACTCCATAGAGCTCCCATTCACTCATTATGCTTCCTCTGCGATCAACTACCAATCTTTGATCAAATGCCATTTGGATCTTGGAAATTGTACCCAACTTCCATTTTCTTGCTCTTCCCTTCTTAACGCTCCTTCAATTGCAAAACATCTTTATCCAACTCCTTTTGGCCATTAGGAGAAAAACATTTTCTTCAAAGTTTAGTTGGGAAGGCTTTAAAAGAAACGTAAACTTTCAATATTCAAAATAGAATATTATTTTAGAAAGAGGAGCCATATCCAATTTAATAACATTCTCTTCCATTTATTCTATAACAATAAATGGAATATACCTGAGAGACGTAATCTTTTAGATTAAACTTCGAATCTTCCTTCACTCAATTACAACCATACCTTGTCCTTAACAAAGAAACTATGCTCAAATCCATGTTGACCATGTCTCGCTCTGCACTTTGCTGGAGAGTCAACTTAACCCCTCTCACATGGAGGTACATCCGGCCAAGCGGAATCTACGCTCCGTGAACTTATGTTCACCTTTTCACACCCCTGATGTGGTTTTCTCGTCCATCAAAGACTACACCTTACTACCAAGGCATCAAGACAGCTTCTTCACTAACATTTGCTATTCGGGTAATGTGCATCCATTTGCAAAACAGTTACCCACATGAGCCACACACCATAGGAACACTAACTAACACAAATTGCCAAAAGTGTTAGAAAAAACCTTGTACAGAAAAAAGGAAAACCTGCGCTGATGCCAATCTTATCCATGAGCCAAGTGTATATTGCACACTAGGTTTCAACAACACGGACCCAAGAAATCCTAGCTTACAAAGTGAATGTAAAATAGATTTAGTTGCATGCAAAATAGAGTTATGAAGTACTGAAATGAGTGTGCAACAAAATTAAAACACACACATGAGAAGCAAGAAAGCACTAAACACATGTGAACACATGACTTATCTTGGAGAAACATGAGTTGGGAAAAACTCTTGTGGATGAGGCAACTCCCCTTTCACTATGTAATTCACTAAATTGTACAAGTTATTGCCATTAATGGCCTTTATGGAACAGAGCTTCACTCTCTCTCTCTCTCAAAGCTTGCACAAGAATTGTTTAGCACTTTTTAGGCACATCTCTAACAACAGTTGTTAAGAATAGTCACTACTAGAAATTCACAATTGAATTATGGACAAAGACTCCAACTTGCTAAAACTTGCAATGGGAATCCAATTCCACAACTCCTTTGTGATTCTTCATTTTTTCTTGACATCCACTAGACCTGTGCTTGTTCCCTCTGCCTCAAAAAACCACTAAGAAGTCCACGAAACAAAGTGCGGTAGTTGAAATGTATGCAATCATTTCAATCCACGTTTTTGGATGTGGCGAAATCACTGGTTTCAGTAGACCAGCGGTTGCGAAACTGCCACTGACGCTTGCGCAACTGCCAATCTACTTCTATGTGCGGTTCTGCAACTAGAAAAATTCCTCTAACTTCCAGAGACCATAACTTTCGCATACGAACTCGAAATCAGGTGCCATTTTTTTTTAAATGTGTATTTTTCTTAGAGGAACCCAAATATGTAATCATTACATACATATAATGAAGTCCATATATGGTAAAATCCTTGGAAGCTATCTGTCTGATGTGTTTTTACAGGAACAGCCTTCTACAAGTACTTCAAGTGAGAATTACATGAATTGAGCATATTTTTGATCCAAATTTGGATCGAATAACCACATTAGATGTGCATTGAACTTGTCAAGATATGGTAAGTGCACTATTCATAGATGATAATCATTCCTAACTTACCATGGTTTTTTTTTCCTCGAGTAAGGTAATGTCAAATGTATCTAAGATAACAATTGGATGCAATGAGTTTGGGATACATTCATTATGCATGTGTTACCATAATTACGCAAGTATATACATATTACAATAATTGCAGTATTAATCTCTGGAAGGGTTAAGCTATACAATTATAAAAACCCAAGTAACTACACCATTCCATGAATGCCATCCAGAACTTTCTAGAGGCATTTGAGAAGGGTTAAATTCAACAATTACAAAAACCCAAAGGATTACCTTATGCTAATATAGAGGTTTCTTCTACATCTTCATATCCACTGGCAATGTCATTTTAATAGCATTCTGGTAATGACGGTGATATCCTTATCCCCATAATTAGACAAGTCTATACATGGTATAGTAATTGCAGTATTGTACAAATGAAAAGAATGATAGATTGAGTAGAAAAAACCTGCCAACAACAAAACTAACCAGCACCATAATTGAGTATGAGGTCGGGCTTAACTATGTCAGAATGAAAAGATTGATAAATAAGAGTTGTAAATCTTGACAGCACCAGTAATACAAGGAATTAAGTTACCTCAGGTTGTCACGTTTCTTGTTGGTTGTTTGTAAGATTCATTGCCCATATATGACAATCAAGTTCCCTTATTTCCACTCCACACATTGTGCCTAATTATATTATGTGTGTATTTTTTAATAACTTTTTGCACATTTTTAGTATAAATGTCAGTGATGCATTTTGCATCATATTCTTTGGTCAAAAACTCTACCACTGCTCTCATTGGGGTTCAACTGTCAGTCAAACTCTATGGTATCTCCAATGAGCTTGAGAGTCATCTCATGAATATGTTTGTAATATCAGGCACTGCCTGGAAATGTGGAATGAGTTACCAATTTTTTTGAAAGAAAGTATTAAAAATACAAAGTTCAACAATTACAAAAACCCTAAGGATTACCTTATGCTAATAAAGAGGTCTATTCTTCATTTTCATATCTGCTGGCAATGCCATTCTTATAGCATTTTGGTATGAAGGTGATATTCTTATTCCCATAATTCGACAAGTTTATACATGGTATAGTAATTACATTTTTGTCACAATGAAAAGATTGATAGATGCAGTAGAAAAATCTGCCAGCCACCCAGCACCATAATTGAGTATGATGTGGGACTTAACTATGTCACAATGAAAAGATTGATAAATAAAGTTGTAGATCTTGACATTACCAGCAATACAAGGCATTAAGTTAGCTTGGGTTGTTGCATTTCTCGTTAGTTTTTATAAGATTTGTTGCCCATATATGACAATTGAGTCCCCTTCTTTCCGCTCCACATCTCGTGCCTAATTATATCATGTGTGTATTTTTAACTTTTTACACATTTTTTACATAAGTGTCATTGATGCATTTTGTGTCATATTCTTTGGTCAAAAACTCTATTAGTATTCTCATTGGGGTGCAATTGTCAGTGAAACTCTATGGTATTTCCGAAGATCTTTAGAGTCATCTCATGAATATGTTTCTAATATCAAGCATTGTTTGGAAATGTGTAATGAGTTACCAACTTTTTGAAAGAAATATATAAAGTATTAAAAACATAAACTGTAATAAACATATGGCGTTTAATGCAAACATGAGATTAATTAAAACATTACCGCAACCCTTCAGGAACCAATTTTAACATGGGATTGTCTTCATTGACTCATAGTACATCCTTTCTCTTTCTCTTTCACTATGAATAGGAGGGGGAACAAGTTTCATTGTAGGTGCTGGGGTCCTAGTCTACGTCAAAGGTGCCTTAGTGGACCCCTTGAAGATGTATGTGTTTCTGCCCACAATACATAAAATTAGCAGTTTACATAAAATTAAGGTTATTTACTAACATTGCATTTAAACATGTGCCTCTGCAGTTGCATTGAGAAATCTGCATACTTGCCAAATAAATGAGGCTGCAGGATAGGAAATTGCCATGCTAAAGCAGCCTGCAAACAAAAATACATCTGGACATTAGACACCACATAAATATACAACTTTTGTTTTTTATAATTTGCATAAACTACACTTACTACTAACCTCAACCTTTTGATACTCCCTAGTGAGTCTCCAATTTACTTTCTCCTGGCACATAATTTGTCAATCTTTGTCTCAATGCCATTGGCTTTTTAACTAGGGAAGATTTCACCATTTCCATCTTTTACTCCATCTCCTTAAAGTACTTACTCTTCTACAATGATTTTGTTAGGATCAGGATGATGCGAACAGATCATTAGTGCTTAAAAAAATAGTTGTATGCTAACTTTATATATTAGTTTGAAAATAAAAGTATTAGTATGCTAATTTTATATAAAAGTTTGAAATTATTAAAACAAGACAAAAATATCATGTGCACACCTCCCATGCATTTCCATGGTCTGAACTGACAACCGATGCTTCTTTTAATATTTTTTTCCCAGAGCTGGTGCTGCAATGCTCTTTTTAATCCCGAGTTTGAAGTTTCAATGATGTTGGAGATAAGCATAAACTCTGAAATCAATATATACCATCCCAAACTCTTAAACAATGCATCTTACATTTCATCTGAAATTTCTACAAAGAATGAAACTGTACAACATACCTTTAAGAGCATGAAGATTGTGCGAACAAGGTATCATTGATTGCAATAGTGAGAGCAACCAATAAAGTGTTTAATTCAAGAGCGCAGGCTTGCTGATCATACTTCATCAATAGATACATGTATAAACTGAAAATAAATAAGATTTGAGTCCGTTCAACTCTTGAGTTGACTCAATATTTCATAAATATTATACAAGATAAAAATATAGCTTTGTTCTTCTCTCGAGTGTAAAGGACGAGTCTATTAATGTGATAAATCAAGGGAAAATCATTAATCTGGCCAAACAATCATTAAGATTTTGACATCATCCTAACCATAGCCATGCATTGCAACCAATGCAGTCAGAACCAATCCAGTCAGGAAAACCACATTTCTGTAAGCTGTTTAATTAAACAGATTGTGTGCTTCAGCATGCTTCCACATTTTGCACACATATTTATCACAACAAAAATCTATCCATATACTTAACGTACGCCTTGTTGAGACATTTTGCCAGACAATTTTCAGGGTTTTTGTAAGCCTCCACATTTTGTGAATACGTCGGATAGGGCATTTTGGTGTTCTTGTTGTAAGGATTTTCAAGGAAATGCCACTACGACGTGTAATCACATTGACTGCAATCATTAGTAGATATTCATAAATTGGGCTTGTTGAAAAAGCTTTGAGTATGGATTTACACTATATAAATATAAGATCCATTGGGATTAAATAGTTCAAAGAGCTCAAAGCAGCTTTGCCATATCCATGCATGGAAAATGAGACCATGCTTCCTTACAGCATTTTTCAAACAATTCAAGTGCATCGTGTATGTTTCCACATTTTGTATACTCGACCATCATGTCATTGACACCTACGACATAACAAGACCACATTTCTTTGAGGCCTTTTTAAAAACAATTCACATGTGTTGTGTATGCTCCACATTTTGTAATCATGTCTATCATGTCATTCACAAACAACTATGACATTTGAAAAAAATCCCCCTTCCATTATAATTTTATGCACGTTCATTAATTTAAAGAGTCTGACAACATCCTCACCATAGCCATGCATTGCAACCATTGCAGTCAATCAGACCACATTTCTTTGAGGCATTTTATCAAACAATTCATGTGCTTTCAAGTTGCTTGCACATTTTGCATATAAGTTTATTTGGAGAAAAATTGTTTTGTATTATGATTTAATGGATATCCATACCCTACGTAGCCTATGTCTTGTTGAGACATTTTGACTAATAGTTCCTAAGGTATCTGCCCTGAGCAACTCATTAGGACATTTCGTCAATGAACCTCCACATTTTGTATAGAAGTCTAGTAGGGCATGTTGGTGTTTTTGCTAGAAGGCTTTTCAAGCAATGACACTACGAGGTGTGATCACATTGTCTACATTCATTAGTAGATATGCATAAAATAGGATTTGATGTTTAATAGGACAAAAATTTCACTCCCATTAGTTTAAGTTTGCTTGTGACATTTTGTCAAATAGTTTCTGAGCTATCTCTCTAAGCCTCTACATTTTGTGTACATGTCTAGCAGGGCATTTGCAACTAATATGTCTAGCAAAAATCCCCTTTCAATAAGTTTTAGTGGGTCATCATATTCTATACCGAGCTCATACCCCCTCCTTGTTCAAATAAAATATTCCCCTCAACTCTGGAATCGAATCCCATACCAGTTTATTATGACGAAAATCAGATTTTCATTATGCTTTGATGGATATTTGTTTCTTGTTGCAAAGATCCTATTTTCATGCATGCTGGAAGGATAATGGCACAGAGTGGGAGGACAATAGGACAGGGATGCAATGGCATTTACAACTAAAATCATTTAGTCAATGTATAATTAGGGTTTGAATGGACTTGGCAGGGTTTCTGATCTTTTGAAAAGTGTAGGGAAAAAGGAAAAATATCAAGGTGTAGGAAAAAAATCCTGGTGCCATACCTATGTATATTGACTTGGATGTCTCTTCCCCACGTTGTCACTCTACTAGCATGGATGACTGATGACCTTTCTCTTTCTCAGTCTCTCTCTCTTTGCTGGGCAAAAACTAAAATGAGCACTCCAATTTCTTTATTAAAAACTTGCCATAAACATTGATAATAGCGACATTTCTCAAATCACAACAAATATCGTTATAAGTGATGTTAATTAAAACTTTCAAATTGCGAGGTTATTGGGTGGATGGTGGAAGATGATGACCTTTAAGTGGCGTATTTGAACTTGCCACGTTTCTTGCAAATGTCACAGAAAGGTCGCTATTTGGTTCAAACATTGTTGTGTAGGCTTGGCTTTTTACCTCTTCCCAGATTAGGTGATCTATGTATTCCAACTCAGTTGCTCTGAAAATACACTTGAGTCATTAACAAGAAGCTAAAATTAGTTTAAGACATATAGAGTGGCCTCTAGGTGCACTGGATATTCCTTCCAGTCATAAGTATAAACCCAAACATGATTGAAAAATAACGGTGGAAACATAGGAAGGAAAGACTCAAAGATTCGGTTCATAGTTGTCTCAAATATAAGTGGCAATCCGAAAGGCATATCTAAGGACTCATAATACCCTGAATGTGGTTGAAAGTGTCCTCCACCTCACTTTGATCTGATGATAATCAATCTTGAATAGTATAGTATTGAGGCTGCTCCAATTTTTCAAGCAGGTCATTGGTTCTGGAAAATATGAAATCAATTCTTAATGCCATGCATTTTTAGTTGACTGTAACTAATGCATATATTGTATGAGTTTCCTCTTATTCAACAACATCCCAGGTCCAACAAGTAGGCTCTTATCTTATCTCTCATAACACCTTCATGATCTTCTTGATCTCATCTTTTAGGTACTTTGATGGTTTATATGAAGGGACCACAAGGGCTGTTGTAACAAGAACTATGTTGTCCATTTTTCTATTAGGAAAAGTCCCTCTGGAAAATCACTCAGGAAACAAATGAGTATTTACTTGACAACTCTCTTAGATATTCATCATCCATGTTGCCCCTTTCTGTAGGGGTCAGATACTGAAATAATGAAGTATTGCTCACCAAACAAAACCATCATTGCCATTCTTCACAACTTTACCCATTTTTTTGGTTGACACTAATTGTATATGCAGCACTGTGAAGCCATGTAATCTCCCATCAACCTGTATGAATGTAAGTTCACAAAAAGTGCCCAATCAATCCACTTTAAGAAAGTATCAGCCCCTTTTCTACACGGTGGTAGGAGATCAAATAATTCTCAAATGGCCATGTCTCTAGGGATAGTTGCAACATATTCTTGTGCTACCGAATTTTGCTATTTGCAACTTGTACGTCCAGATTGTAGGTTGGCTCTATCTTTAATTAAGAGGATTTTGCCATACAGGAAGTTGAAACTAAAATTATTAAGCTAACTCCCTGATTTCTCCCAAACAAGTAGCTTCGATTCTTTTCATAAGACCATGCAGTTTCAAGATTTTAGTATGGGTTAGACTCATCATTGTTGAATGCAATAGATATGTTTTTCCATGACCGATTGTAGGGCCAGCATCTTCATCATTGCTATCTATTTTTTCAGATTCTCCTTGCATTTATCATCCTCTATGTTTTCCTCTTTTTTCCACGTTGGAAGTTGCTATCGGGGATCATCTTACTCTTTTATCTTGGCTGCAATTTTTCATTACATTCACAATTCCTTTGTTTATCTGTGCCAATTTTTGACCGGTGGAGCTTTTCTGTTTCAGCATTATTCTTTTGTCTGCTAAGGGGAATAAAATCATCCGTTCAAATATTTTTTCTGCTGGTCTTTGACCTCTTTGACCATTGTTTAGTGACTGTACAGATCCCTTCTCTTGCTGATTTTTAGCCCAGTTTGGGTACACTTGAATTCCACCATAGGCCTCAGCACAGTTTATGGCATCTTCTAATGTGGCAGATTTGATAGACCTCACAATTTTCTTCACTCCATCATCAAAGACTAGCAAATGAGAGATGTGACTTGTATGGTTGCATTCACCTCATGCACCATTCTGGTGTCCTGAACTGATTAAGACAGTCTTAATTAGCTCTTTTTCTTAAGATTCACCAGATGGACATAATAATCACAGTATTTATTATCATAAACTTGAGAAAGATTGAATAAAGAATTTCCAAGTATAGTAAATAATAACTTAATGTTAAACTACTTCAAGCTAGCAGTAGCACTTAAATGTATTTCCATCAAGCAATCAGGCATCGAACTCCATCGTATCTAGAAGTAGTGTTCAATCTCCCTTGTTTGCAGAGCAGGTTAAAGGAATATTGGTTTAGGCTTCCATGGACAAGTATCCTGATTGGATACAACTTGAATATATTAGTAGGTCCTTGTTCTTTCCCTAATCGTATTTTGGGTGGTTCTGAAAGTCACGTAATTCTCAGGGTTGTCGTCTCTCTGAACTCTATTTAATAGGTAACATAAAATATTATTAGTTCTTTGGGGGATCTTGAGAAACAATACAATTCATCTGGGTTGTGCACTTTGTAATTGGCTTATTAACTCCTTGTTTTTTTTCAGCTTTTGATTCTTCTTTGCAGTGATATTAACGCCTACACACTTGCTCAAAAAAACGTTTTAAATTTCTACTGGATGCTTTACATCAGCTAAAACTTCCTTAATCAGAGGTTTGAAACTTTGATGTCCTCCTTGGGCCCATAATGAGGGAATATTTTTGCTCTGAGAGCAATTGTTGTATGCATGTAATGGAAATTCTGTACGCAGGAAATATCCCAACTGCGACAATAGTTTGAAATTGATTAAACAAAAACTACATTTCTACTATCGACACAGTATCTAATCAATAGAACTTCAAAGACTAGATCCAAAACCAGATCATCTTTCAATTATTTTTTAGCAGGTCAGGCTTGAAACAACCATACTGACCAAAATCAGAGTACATAATATATTGGGGAGGGCTAAACCTTGCTTTTATCTGAATCACATCTAGAACGTTGGAAATTGGTTGAGATCTACAGCTGTAAGGCTTGCAATACTAGCAGTCAACATGCAAGTGCAGGAGCCATATATTTCCAAAATGATTTTTTTTTCACATGCATGGAACATTCATACATAGAAAACAAAAAGCTGTCTAATGCAAATATCAATTATCAATTATTCTCCGACATACACATCTAAGAGCTTCTTAATTACCAACCTTCTCAAAGTAAACTTCCTAACTTTCCACTTTCCAGGCTTTGCTGATGAATTTTTTTCCAATTTGACAGGAACATTTGGGGTACGTGGATATTAATCTGTCAGATGTTGTACATAATAAACGGATCAACGAGATCTACCATCTTGTTGATTCAAGGAATGGAAAAGTTCATATTGAACTGCAATGGAGATCTTGAATAGAGTCCGGCACATCCACGGAGAATCAAATGTAGTTTTTTTAACATATTGCTGTAGTTCATATTGAAGCTGCTTTTCTGATGTTCTTCAATCAGCAATAATTCAATTTTTGTTGTAGCTTACAAGAGAAATGTATATCATTTCATGAGTATGGTTTTAAGGATAAGAGTTGTGCGGAAATGTTACTGTAGGACAGTAATGAAACTGGTCCAAAAAGGCTCCATGGCATGTAAAAGGCTATTCAGAGCTCCGTGTAAGCTGTTTCGCACATGCAATGTTGTTGTACTGCTATTACAATATTTACTATTCTATTGTACTTGGCGACTACTAAAAAAATAGAGGTTACAGATGCCTGTTTTCTTAGTCTACTGAGTAGAAGGTTCTTTTTCCTTGTAAGATTCTTTAACAATTATATGTTTTTGGTTGTTATAAGCATGTTTCCATTGATATATATGCTTAAGATTTCCGGTTTTGGAAGAATACTTTAGAGGGAATGAGAAACACTAGAGCAGTTAGAGACATATATAGTAGTATAAATGGCCATCAAACTGCACCACATGAGCAATGCAATTGGATTCCTACAAGTATGCAGCGAGCCTGCATTGTTTATCTGGCGCACTTTGATGGGCAGTTATTGTATTCTGACATATCAAAGATGACCACCATAAACTTATTATTTAGGTTATTTGTTTTGTATGTTGAGATCTCTTGCAGAAGAAAATGTGCCACTAATGTATATACTTTTTACTGAAAAGTTATGATATAAAAATGATTGCCACCCCTGATATGCTATGAGCAATATGATTACCAATTCTTAGAAGAGGAAAAAGGTTCTTACAAGAAAAGGTACGCTCTGATATTTTATATAAGTTTATTAATAGTAGCTTCAAATTAAATTTACTTTCCAAATGTTTATGAGTTTTTCTCAAATTCCCCTGAAGGGAAGCATTGCTTAAATTTTAGTATGCGTGCATTGCTCAAATAGATGCTATCTTGTTTATGATAACATCTTGATTATAATTACAGCTCAACTATTTTGTGGAATATTTGGGGTTGACCACAAGAAACACTGAAGCCTCTAAAGCCTGCATGGCAGTCCTGAAAGAAAAATGTAGCATTGATAAGGGGGAAAACAACACCCAAACAAAATTTCAAACGACAAATTAGCAAGTGATTCAATGTCGATAAAACAACACTGATATGGAAAAGTTCGATGAAGTAAGGATAAATGGCTAATGTATTCTGGAACTAAGGAAGATTGCCATAGAGAAAAAGCACAAAAAAACAGGCCATGGATAAGAATGGCGAAGCCCACATCCAAACAATTACCATTTTGCAGACAATAGAAGAGGCAGTTGGCAACATCAAACATGTCATTGTGTGCTAAAATTGATTGCACAGTTATCCAGATTACCTCGAAAAGAGACAACTTGATAAATGTGTGGTGGTTTCCATCTTCCAAATAATCCACAATTTTTTGATACCAAGAGCACCAAAAGTCCACCTGACCAGGAAATCACCATTTTTAAGCTTGAATAAATAAGACTGAACAACAGCCTGTAAATTACTGAGATACAATTATAGCTACACATAAAAAAGAAGACAGAAACTGTTTTGCTTATAGAAGGCGCAAATGTGACTGATATGGAACTCACCAAATTTATTTCACAAAATGTGCCCAATATTGATGAATAAGCAAAGAATCCTCATTTCTTTGTTAATGGTATTTAATTTAATTTAATTTAGATATTAATGTCCACAGAAGGCCAAGAATGGCCTATGGGATATTAATTTAGATATTTGTCATCCACGAAGGATTTTACTAATATAGACACACATCAAATTATCCATACATCTGTACAAACTGAAACTAAGTGCATGTTTGTACTTGCCATGTCGGATAAGTTAGAGGTCCTTCGCGAATGAGTGTTGTACACATGGCTTGGCTTTGAGGTGAATGTGAAGCTTAGTCAGTTGCCATGTCAGATAAGGAATAAATTTGATCTGTTTTCACTTCTTTTATTTTTCTTTTTGTGAACGATACAGAACTTGTAACAATTTATGATTTTTCAACGCAGTTTTTAACACATCAAAATGATGATGTCTGCATACAGAATTTGTACAATAGAGAACCATCTGTACCTAGATACATTGATAATATGTCATCATACTTAATTATGTATACACTAAAAACATACCGGAGTGTGAACAATACTACTTAACCCAACAATCTTTGAACCCTCTATCTCACCAATATTTGTGCACTCTACCAACAGCAAACTCACGAAACACACACACAATGTGCGCGCATGCACACACACACACAACGTGCGCGCATGCACACACACACATATGCACACGCAAAAGTGTGCTACAATGTCGATGAGTAAAAAGTGACCTTTAGTGTAAGGGTTAAACAAATTTGACATTATCATTAACTTATAAATATGTAAGGTGAAAAGTGATTTAAAAGACATAAAATTGATACTCAATACCCAAGCATATTACTAAGGTAAATATTCATGAAAAGACCAAAGTAATGCCAAGAATTGCGATCGCCAAAAAAGGGGTTAACCCAAGTTAAAACATTAAAGTGTCATTGAAAAACCTTTGTCACATATAAAGAATCAATGAAGTGTTATGTCTGTTATTAAATAATATTTAATATAAGTATGAGTCTTTTTAATTAGAGTTAAGTGTTTTTACTAGAGCTATGCACTAGAACGAAGACACAATAAGGGGCCTAGTACCAGAAATCACAAAGGCAACAAAATCAACAAAAACAACCAACACAAGCATATATAAACAACAAGAAGCACTAACACAAGAAATCAAGAACATAGATAACTTCGCACAAGTGTGCAACCAACAACAAAAGAATAACAAACTATTAGGCATAATAATGTAAAGTATGAGCTTATGCCTCATGTAGATATGTAAATAAACGTGTAAAGAGGAAATATGGAATAATCAACCTAAGAATGTAAGCTATCTAATCTATTCTAACTTGAAATAATTAATGGATCGTAGACGTGGATCAACAATCCTGCCTCATATGATCTACGATTGGGATGAAGACTTAACATTCCAATAGTATTTCCATTGAGAGAAAGAATCTATGGTGGATGATGTCTCTTTTTCAAATCAATGAATAGGATCTTTAGTTAATGGAGATGAAGTATATCCGAGCCTTTAAAATGTAGTAAGCTATCATAGGAAGATTAGTGCTTTGAATCTTGTAAAAACATGAGAAGCCAACAAAATCACAAGATTTTCAAGTTGACAACCAAAGTAAATTCACTAAGGAAATAAAAAATAGATTTAAAGGGGATCCACGGAAGTTCGATAATTAAATGGTTGTTTAAATAACATAAACATGTATGAATACATTGAAAGTTAAAAAAGAAAATGCCATTACAATAATGACAACTTATACAGGGTCATTTGGGAAGTGAATAAAAATTACACAAGCAAAATCCCACAAAAATAAAATAATATAATTAAATTGCTCTATCAATTTAACACCCAATTTTACAACAAACTAGGAAGATTTTGAGCAAAGTGTCAATGTTGTAGTAGAAGTAATGTGGCACTTTTCCAAAGCAATAAAGTGATTGTTTTCCAAAGCGCGTATGATGTTTGATTGTTGTTCCAGTGGCTCTACACATTTTCTCAATGAATTATCTTGGAAGCACCCTTAGAATAATCCACATTAAGTATAGATGAGAGTGCAGAGGCACTTTAGACCAAAGCACTCGTAGTCAACTAGAACCTTGGATGAAAGTTCCAATTGTAAATTGGAACCTTACACCAAAGTCATAATTGTCCTCGGTAGGCTAAAATGGTGAAAATGAGTTCTTTTTATGTGTCACAAAGATGTCAAGAGTGAAAAAGGGAAGTTTTCGGTCATAAATGAGTGTAAAGGTTTAACTATGTAAAAGCTTATATAAGTAAAGGTGTAGGTAGTGGAGTTGGAATGGTGCATGCAACCTAAATAAACATAAAACCATAAAAACTAAACAATGCACTAGAACTTATATGTGGTAAACCAAGATGAATTAGACTGAAAATAGAGTGCAAAGAGTATGTAAAAATGCATTAAAAAATGACAAGTATAAGGGGAAAATGTGTAAAAGGATGAGTAGAGACAAAAATGACAATGAAGAAAGGGTAGAAATACATCAAACTACGAGCGTAGAATGACTTCAGAAAACGCGACCGAGTCGAAAATGATGTGCAATTTTACTTATTTGTGGAAAATCAAAATGATTGGACCCAAAATTGAATGTAAATATCATGTAATATGCACAATGTGCGAAATTTCTTACCAAAAAAATTGATACGCATAAGGCCAAAGTTGATATAAAGGACTAAAAATTGATACAAAATTGAAAATTTAGAGAGGTGGGTCTAAATGAATGCAAACCATGAGGGCCAAAAAAAAAAAAAAATGAGAAGATAATTCAAAAATAATGATTATGAAATTTAAAATAAAAAATCACAGAGGGGGTAAACAAACAAAAAAATATGATATGATATAATTGGGTTTAAATATTCAAATGTTTGTGTTCCACTTAAAAATAGGATGATATCACCACACATATATCTAGTGATTCGGAGGAAGAATTGAATATTCAATGACTTGATTTGGAAGAGCGAATCTCTAACATAAGGTGAGTGCAACCAATCAACTTCATTTAGAGGAGCACACATCGAGCCTTCAACACATGTTGTGGGTAAATCGTGGGATTTGAACCCATGACCTAACATATAAATTGTATTATAAGCATTTGTTAGAACTCGATGAAGAATGATGAAAGTAAATTCATTATTTTGAGATTCACTCTCTAACTTCTTTCTCTATTTGTACAATTTTAGAGCACACTTATTAGTCATCATCATCTTATAATTTTCACCAATATAAAATTAACCAAATTACAACCTAATCATGCATTTGTGTAAAATAGTTGAAGACCTTTCACAAAAAAGGTTATCAATATTTTTATTTTTAAAATTATTGTTAAGCAATGCCAAATTGATAACTAATCATGCAATCTAAATTGAATCTTCTTATTCATGGCCATATATCGTCAATAAGATAATCTACGATAACTCATAACAACAAAAACCATAAAGTTATTAAAAGAAAGGTGCTATTATGTTTTATTCACAACACTTACTAAGAAAAATAATTTTTTTATAACCAAAGGAACTCAAGGTTTCACAACCAAAAGCTATGGAGCTCTAACATAGGGAAATCCCCCTATAACCTTTGGGCGCCGTGTAGAGGGCCTCGCCACACAACACAAGTAAGTTGCGGAAATTAGACTTACGACTTGAACCACCAAAAGCGGTGGTTGAGGTTGAGCGAGCCACCTCGGGGCTTAATAAGACAAACATTATCTCAATAATACTAATCTTTTAGCTTATAAAATTTCATCAATATTTCAAAAATTAAATTTCCTAACAATATCAAAAAGTAAACAAATATGCTTGTCGGAAGAAAGGAAATTTTTTAGAATAATTTGTGATGTTGGTGGGTATGTGAAAACTGAATTAATGGTTTCCTTACTCCTCAACCTAGACACCCTAGAGCTACAAGACCCACACTTAAGTGTGCACACACCCAACTAAACCCAAACTTGACTTCTTTATTTGAAGTTTATGATGTAATGCCCACAATTTACACACACAATTACAACACTAAAAATACCGTAACAATTTTTTTGACTTACATTGTTATTTACATGACACCACATGACAACGCAAGGTATCTCTTAGGACAACACATAACACTTGAGATGCTTTTTGCACAACCCTTATCGATATAGATAACATGAATAGTACATGATGAACATCAAGGCCAACTTTTCCCAAATGACAAGACACAACACAATGATTCAACTACATTATGAATCTCGTATCGGCACCACCCATGACAACACTTTCCTAGTTTACATATTTATTACATTCATGTTTCGTTATTGACCTTATTTTCTTGGAAATCACTTATCAATTATTTTATAACTAGACTCCATTATCTTTACTTTATTTAACATTTCACTTGTAGTAATCCCATCTAATTTTGCTTATTTCCCTCATCACACACGAATGTTGAACTTGGTTGTTGGTATGAACATATGTACATACATGATCCTTTTAGTACTTGTTCCAATGATTCATTTTCTAAGTTGAATGTTCGATTGGAATTTCCATTTATGGGTAAGTGCATGAAGTTGGGGGCCAAAAAGCGGACAAGAATCCGAAAAAAGCAAAACGCGCTCGCGTTTTAATTTTTGGCTCGGGAATCACCGAACCTATAACGCGTATGTGTTTCAAACAAGTCAAAATGCGTACGCATTATAACGCGTACATGTTTTGTGTAGTATGGACCATGCATATGTGTTTTGGTGCCTTATACTTACAAAAATAAATGTTTAAGATTTCTTTTATTATTTCTTATACTTTAAATTAATTTTAGTAAATATAAGAAATTAGGGTCACTCCGCACCTTATAGAGGTGGGCTCGTAGCTCCATAATTATAATCTAGAAGATACTTTTTCAAAATCTAATTTGGTCAAGATTTACTCATTTTCGGATTTCAACAAACGACCTAAAACTTTTAGGGCATATATATTGTAGTCGGTCTTTGTTTTGGGAAAGCATGTAGTCATTTTTTAGGTTTTTTGACCTTCTAAAATAGATTTTGGCCCTACCACTGCTTGAATTGGTACTAATTTTTAAATTTGGTTCATAATTCACTTTAGTGACTATGAATTAACTCTATGATGTTTGTCTACTTCTTACTAAAAAGAGATCCTCACTTTGTAGATAGAGGATTGTTCCTGAATGGGATTCGTGTCTTATGGCCAAAATGAGGTGATTGTAATGTGCCTCCTCCTTAAGGTGTGATAACACTACTAGGTGTTGAATGAGTTGTTACTGAATAGTACCAAGTGAATTGCATCAAGTGAACTCAGATGATTGCTCATTCTTAGAAACATGGTGCTCCATATAAAGATCATCCCCTCACCTTTCCTAGCTCTAAAAGCATCCTTTCATGGAATCAAATTCATGATTCTCATACATGCTTTTACTCATATGTCTCTTATGGAGACAAACGATGCCTTAATACTTCACAAATAATGGTCCTTAATAACTCGGTGACATGACTAGCTCATTTTAGCTTGTTCTAAAGGGTGTTCAATTAACTACAAAATGGCCAAAAATGCCTTTTTAGGCCTTTAAAGGAAGTAGTCTCTCATAAAAACTAAATGATTCAATCGATCACCTTAAACACTATTCCTTACACACTGAAACACGCTGAATGATCTTTTTAGGAATTTCCTTTGGGTGAGGGTTTATGATTTAGGGTTTAGGGCTCGGGGTTTAGGGTTTAGGGCTTAGGGTTTAGGACACAAGGTTTAGAGTTTAGGGTTTAAGGTTTAGTGTTTAAGGCTCATAGTTTAGATTTTAGGGTTTAGGGTTTAGGGTTTAGGGCTTTAGTGCTTGGGGTTCATGGTTTAGGGTTTTGATTTTAGGGTTTATGGTTTAGGGTTAAGGGTTGAGGGTTTAGGGTTTAGGGCTCAAGGTTCAAGGTTTAGGGTTAGGGGTCAATGTTGAGGGTTTAGGGTTTATGGTTCAAGGTTCAGGGTTTAGGATTTAGGGATTAGGGTTGAGGGTTTAGGGTTGATAGTTGAGGGTTCAAGGTTTAGTTTGTAGGTTTTAGGCTTGAGAGTTTATGTTTGAGGGTTCAAGGTTTAGGGTTTTATCTTAGGGCTTATGGCTTAGCGCCTAGGGTTCAGGGCTTAGGGTTTAGCGTTTAGGGCTCAAGGTTTAGGGTTTAGGGGTTAGGGTTTAGAGTTTAGGGTTTATGGCTTATGGTTTATGGTATAGGTTTAGGATTTAGGGCTTAGGGTTTAGGGTTTAGGATTTAGGGTTTATGGTTTATGGTTTAGGAGTTAGGGTTTAAGGTTTAGGGTTAAGGATTTAGGGTTTATGGTTCAAGGTTTAGGAGTTAGGGTTTAAGGTTTAAAGGTCAGGGTTCAGGTTTAGGGTTTAGGGATCATGGTGGTCTAGGATTAAGGTTGAGAGTTGAGGGTTCAAGGTTTAGTTTTTAGGGTTAGGGTTGAGGTTTATGTTTAAGGGTTCAGGTTTAGGGTTTTGGATTAGGGATTATGGCTTAGGGCCTAGGGTTAAGGGATCAAGGTTTAGGGTTTAGGGCTCAAGGTTTGGGGTTTAGGGGTTAAGGTTTATGTTTTAGGGTTTAGGGTTTAGGATTTAGGGCTTAGATTTTAGGGTTTAGGGCTTAGGGTTTATGGTATAGGGTATAGGGTTTAGGGCTTAGGGTTGAGGATTTAGGGCTCGGGGTTTAGGGTTTAAGGTTTAAAGGTCAGGGTTCATGGTTTAGGGAAAAGGGTTCAGGGTTTAGGGTTTAAGGCTCGAGGTTTAGGGTTTAGGTTTTAGGGTTAAGGGATTAGGTTGCGAGTTCGGGGTTTAGGTCACGAGTTCAGGGTTTAGGGTTTAGTGTTTAGGGCTTATGGTTTAGGGTTTAACTGAAATATCCTTTGTGGGATACTATTTAAAAATGTGTAAAATAATGAAAATTTGAAGCCACATAAAATATTGATTTTACTGATTTTATGCAAATTGGGACAACAAACTAAAGAAACTTAACATTTGCCAAAATGTCCACCCGAAATACTTGAAAATTTAAATAGAGATTGATATCATTATAAGGACATAATAACACTTTTTTTGGAGTTTTACATAAATTATGATGCTTTGCTAGGAAAAGCACAACATGCCCTAGACAATTGGAAACTTTAGAGGCTTGTAACTCTCCAAATACCGAGCAAAAATTAAGGGTCTATGGTAATAAAATTAACATATACAAGGAAATAATATTTCCACCTTCGGATCTCAAAACAACCGATTGGAGAAACCCCCAATAGAGGCTACAAGTCGCCATGCTTGGACATCGGTCGAAAATGATGGGCCACGCGCCTCAACGTCTTTGTCACGCCCGGCCCCAAAAGGATGCCGTGAATCTGATCTGGGCCCCTCTGCTTGTCTTCCCCAAACGCCCGAAAACCCCAAAATTCATCCTTTGAAACCTCATATAAGATCTCTATACACACCCATAAAATGGCTCCAAAATGATAGACTAGGGTAGATCTCTCACTACCGAAGAATGCCCTTCTAGCTAGGGATGGGTCTCTCACCACCGAAGCTAGGGTCCCTATGGGATTTTACTCCAAAATATGTCGAAACAACAACAACAACAGAAATGCACAAGAAAGGGGTCAATAAAATGTATTAAAAAGTGTCGTCTCTTTCTCCCACGGTTCATTATATACTTTCCAAGGAAAAAGATCCCCAATAGACCAAGTCATGTTTCATTCCACGGAGGGGTCAATAAATTAAAAGTAACTAAAGTTAACTTTTTCCCGTTTAAGTCACCAAGGTCCAAAGTGACCCCCAAATGCCAAACACGACTATTAATACCATGTGGCCCCTTCTCAGTAGCCCCCAACGTCTGCAGCCCCTTGGGTATGACCCGACTTGGACTCGACTTGACCCTTAGCCTTAGGCATAGAAAAGGGGACATTACAATCCTCCCTTCTCGAGAAATTCTTGACCCCAAGCATTATCTGTTGTGTTGAATACCATGCTTTGCAAGTTTCTCCACCTCGCCTGCAGTCAACTGATGATCGGTGTGATGCGAAGTAACCAAGACACCCCATGTAGTGATCATGCTCTCCATGCCATGTGGAGAACAATGTTTCTCTTAAAGTAGTATGATGTCCACACCGAATCTCCCTGGTACCCACGTTGAAAGTGCTAATCTATCGATCCTGTGATGCGATCTTGCTATCATCATGTGATCACTCACTGCCTCTCCAATCGACTCCTGGGTATGAAAGTTCATTCTGGGTCCATAGAGTCCCCTGAATCCACCTGTGGAATAACCTATATACGCACAAATTGTGCTAACTCTCCCACATGACCTGCACTCGTGTGAGAGCAAGGCTCCTCATAATGTATCTCAATGTGTCCCATGGAGGGAAAGTCCCAAGACTCTAGTAGACAGTCAACCGGAAATATCGGCTCCACATAGTCCACCTCCTGTGCTTTGAATGTGAACCTACTGAATAACCATGAGTCAAATACGTCTCTCCATTGAATAACACATGGGTGAAGTGCTCATTGGGCATAGAAGCAGTAAAATACATAGGAGTGTTATCCAATGTCAATTCAAAAAATGATGAACCCACAGGTTTTGACTTGTCACAGTGACAAACCGTATATGCCTGTATAAAGTTGGGGATATCCTCCCTCAACCTGATGCCATATGAACCTCTTTGACATGAACCTGTAGGTCTCATCGTAGCTCAAATGCCTAGTCATGGAAGGAAAATGCACATGTCACAATATCTCCATCCTCAACCATGAATCTGACACAAGGCTCAATCTTCCCTGATAGAAGATCATCTCATCCTCAAATCTGTAGCTATCATCCTATATGTGACCATCCAGAATCTCACCAGTGTGTCGGTTCTTGGAGTACTCAACAAAAAAATGAGGTCTCCAGTCTACCAAAACTTTAGATAACCAACATAATGATAAGCTCGGATGATCTGAACCTATAATCCCAACCTCAGTAACAGTCTCATGTGCAACATTGCTGGCCACACCTACATCCATCATACTCCACATCGATCCACGTAGTAAAACTCCTCACCATGCTAGATTGTCCTCTCCATCCCCTCAGCCATAACCATCCTTGGTGCTCCAAGAGAGTGGAGCCACTACACTCCCAGTGCTATGTTGGTCACTCCCATTCCAACAACATGGAAATCATTGGTAACTGTATAGTTACCCATCGTGATGCTCACTTGGGGAACCCGCCGTGTGCACCTCAAAGACTTTCCATTGGCTACAACCCGTTGAGGACTTTAAAATCCTCTGTTTGTAGTCCTCACCTCTCAACCAATGAGGCATCAATACAATTGTGGGCTTCCCTATCGATGAGTACCCCAACATGCTGACCCTACATAACTCCTCTAATCCTAAATGCCTTGTACATCAGAGTACTAGGCAATGTGGCTATAATCTCCCGAGGAAGAGTCTTCTCCTCCTGCCCTGCATCAACACTATCCAATGCAACCCCATCTCCATCATCCATCTCACGAGTCTCTAACTCCTCACCTCTGTCACCCTTGCTCTCCTCGAAGACTTCAATGAATTGAGCCTTCCCTCTACCTCTGCAATCATGTCCTAGAATCCAAGGTGTGTGGCAATCGAAACATAGTTTCTTTTGCCTCAACTCATCTCTGTGTTCTCGAGAAATGATTGGCTTTTTAACCACCTCCTACCTCGGTGGAGGCTCCCTCTGCTGACATTCATCTGATCCAGATGGAGGTTCCCTTTGTTGAACGCGAGGTGGAGCCCTCGGTTTTGGAGTGGATAACTCCAAGTCCCGAGCTTTCCTAACAACCCCGTGTAAAGAAGAAGGTTCAAATGCCTTCACAAATCCAGCTGAAAGCATCAGTCAAACCTCATTATGAACAATGAAATCAACCTCCTCTCCATGACATCAGGTACCATGACTGGTAATCTCTGAAAATCTGCGATGTACTGATCCAGGGGACCGGTTTGTCTCAAATGAGTCCACTCCCTGAAATACCTATTAGGGTCCCTCCTATCAAATATTCTCACCAGCCTTTGTGTGAACTCTGCATGAGTCATAATGTGTATGTGTCCCTGTGTAATCAGCCCATGATGCCACCAATCATGAGCGTCTCCCTCAAGATGCGAGCTTGCAAACTTAATTGCATCTTCCTTGTGCATAGGATTTGAGTCGGAGTATGTCTTCGACTTGACCTAAGGCTTGCAGTACCCAAGAACTCAAAATGCGTCCTTTCATACATTCTTAGAACCATCAATGTGGAACAAAAATATATCATCGACCAAACCTATCCCTTTGTTATGATTTGTTTATAATAAAAAATCTATAACAATCGACCACATCTTGTTTACACGTACACATTTAATAATAACCTGGAAATATATATTTGCATCTCTCGTACATGTGTGTCTGCTGATCTCTCTTGGGTCTACTTTATTAGATGAATACAACCTTCATTTCACCATATTCCTGGACCGGCATGTTGTTACAAATGCCTTCACTTGAGGTTTGGTACGTCTCCCATCAAGAATCCTCATCCAACATATCTACGGGCTGCTTGTGCTTGGTTAACTTCCAATCCTTCAAGAAAAATGGTTCGTGAAGCCCCAAAGGCTTGACGGAAGAAAATTAAATTTTCCAAACTAGGGAGGCCACTTCCCCGAATGTCCACTCTCACCTCTTTTCCCCGTTGATTGTCCCATATTGCTATTTTCTCCTCTTATTATGATTCCATTCTTGTTATACACAATAACTTGATCCCAGCAGTTTTAGAAGATGATTAAAAAATATTCTCTTACCCCTTTTTGCAATCAGAAAACCAATGCTAGTACCTTGAGAGGTACTCTCCCTTCTTTCACCGGAGTCTCCAATGAAGAAAACATGCTTGCCAACACTTGTAATCCCAAAAGACACATTTGAATTCCTTCTTTCCTGGCCTTACTTTCCCCATTTATTTTGCCGTTAAAATCCGTATCATTCGGTTTTTAATTTTTCCTTCGACAATGTCCCATAAGTCTTTATCGATCGATTGTAATTGGGTTCTTACTGCGCACGTATTATGAAATCAGTCACAAAGTTTTCAACATCAGAATTGATAGTTTTGGATAACTACCACATATTACCAGGATCCCATAGCTTATAATGCCCCTGAGCCCTTGTATCATGTAAGGTCTGCCATCTTTGCTTCTCTTGTATCTCCTCATAAAGAAGATTATCAAAAGGTTCACCTTCTATCGTTGCTTTAGAAACCTCCAAAACAACACCATCCCTATTGTGATTCATGATTTTAGATGGAGAATAAGTGGAACAAGAATCAACACCTTTCACAATTTTATGCTCATTCTTTCATATCGCTTGGTAAATCCATCCCATATGATAATGACTTATTCTTTGGAGGATTGATAGGTACCTTTTGGATTGAAATATCTTTTTAGTTTTGTGTTAACCAACTAGCCATATTTTTCACACCTTTCAATGCCATCATCATGCCTCTATGTGTTCAAGATAGACATATGTTGATTTGCCCCAACATTGTTGCCCGAGTTCCCGAGTTCTTAAAAGTATCTCGAAAGAACCAAGTGAAAATGTGGAACAAAAATCTATCCCAACCTCCTTTGCATCTACGGTACAAATGTGTCTGCTTAATCTCTTTTGGAACATGACCATGCTGATTAAAAGTTGCTTGGTTTGGAAATTACAGTAGGCTGCAATTTTACACCACTGTGTCCATGTGAGGCTCCTCCTCATGTGCCAGCTGCTCCATAGAGTCTTCTTTCGGGTGTAGTCTTTCTTGCATCAATTTCCCTCATCATTTCCTTGAACTCTTGTATGTGTTGTCTTGCTTGAGTCGCTATCAACCTAGCAGCTCTAGCTCTACTATTCCCTTCCTCACACTTTTTAAGAGTTTCCATTACATCCTCCTTGCTTGCATAAACAAGTTTCTTCTCCTGAGCTGGAATAATTTCTCTAACAAGCAAAGTTTCACTAATGCAATTATTTTTCTCAATGGAAATCATACCCTTTTGTTTAGAAGCTTCTTCTACAAATGAGTTCTTTTGTGATTCAAGTACTGGCATATGATGACCTCGTTTGGGCTTGCTACCAATCTTCATCATGCAATAATCTAGAAATGGCATATTATTTTTGAAACCCCTACTCAAAGATTGTTACTTGCTCCAACAAGAATCCTCATCAATCACCTTTATTGGCTGCCATTTATCACTGTTCTCACCATGTTCCTTATTTTCCCTAGATCTACTTTGATTCACATTACGAGTGAGGTGACTCAAATAAAGGTTAGCGGCTTCTTTTGTTTCACCATGTTGGTGAACATTTCCTTCATAAAAACCCCTTTGAGATCTTTCCACTACCATATTTAACCCACACAGGATGGAGGAACAATAGCTTTGATACCACTTTGAAATATCCCTTGTGGGATACTATTTAAAAATGCGTAAAATAATGAAAATTTATAGCCACATAAAATACTTTTTTTAATGATTTTTCTAGTTGGGACAACAAACTAAAGAAACTTAACATTTGCCAAAATGTCCACCCAAAATACTTGAAATTTTAAATAGAGATTGATATTATTATAAGGACATAATAACACTATTTTGGAGTTTTACATAAATTACAATGCTTCCAGATAAAGCACAACATGCCCTAGATAGCTGGAAACTTCAGAGGCTCGTAACTCTCCAAATACCAGAGCAGAAATTAAGGGTCTATGGTAATAAAATTAATAGATAAAGGAAATAATATTTCCACCTTCAGATATGAAACGACCGACTAAAAAAACCCCCAAATAGAGGCTAGAGGTCGCCACACTTGGACAGGGGTCAGAAAATGATGGATGCGCCTCAACGTGTTGCCACACCCAGCCCAAAAGGCTACCGTTAATCTGATATGGGCCCCTCTTCTTGTCTTCCCCAAACACCCCGAAAACCCCCAAAATCTATCCTCTGAAACCTCAGATAAGATCTCTGTACACGCACCCTAGAAAATGGCTCCAAAATGATAGACTAGGGTAGATCTCTCACTACCGAAGAATGCCCTGCTAGCTAGGGATGAGTCTCTCACCACCGAAGCTAGGGTCCCTATGGGATTTGACTCCAAAATATGTCGAAACACAACAACAATATAGCTGCACAAGAAAGGGGTCAATAAAATGTATTAAAAAAGTGTCGTCTCTTTCTCCCCCGACTCCTTATATACTTTCCAAGGCAAAAGAGCCCCAATAGACCAAGTTGCGTTTTATTCCACAGAGGGGTCAATAAATTAAAAGTAACTAAAGTTACTTTTTCCCGTTTAAGTCACCAAGATCCAAAGTGACCCCCAAATGCCAAACATGACTATTAATACCATACAACCCCTTCTCAGTAGCCCCTAGCATCCGCAACCCCTTGGGTATGACCCGACTTGGACTCGACTTGACCCTTAGCCTTAGGTGTAGAAAAGGGGATATTACATTAGCGTTTAGTGCTTGGGGTTAGAGTTTAGGGTTTAGGGGTCAGGGTTTAGGGTTTATCATTTAGTTTTTAGGGTTTAGGGTTTAGGGTTTAGGGACCTTTAGGATTTAACATTTAGGCCTTAAGGTTTAGGGTTTAGGGTTTACGGTTTAGGGCTCAAGGCTCAAGGTTTAGGGTTTAGGGGTTATGGTGCATGGTTTAAGGTTTATGACTCAGGGTTTTGGGTTCAAAATTATGGTTTTAAGGTTTAGGGGTTAGTTACCAGTTTAAGGATTAGTGGTTAGAGATTAGGGATCTAGATTTAGGGTTTAGGGATCAGGGTTTAAGGTTTAGGGTTTAGGGCTCAAGGATTAGGGTGTAGGGTTCAAGGATTAAGGTTTAGGGTTTATGGTTTAGGGATTAGGGTTTAGGGTTCATGGTTCATGGTTTATGGATTAAGGTTCGGGGTTCAGAGTTACTAGTTTAAGGTTTGGGGGTTAGAGCTTAGGGCTCTAGATTTAGTATTTAGGGTTTAGGGTTTAGGGCTTAGGGCTCAAAGTTTAGGGTCTAGGGTCAAGGGTTTAGGGTTTAGGTTTTAGGGTTTAGTATTTAGTTTTTAGGGTTTAGGATTTATTATTTTGGTTTTAGGGTTTATGGTTTATAGTTTAGGGTTTAGGTCTCATGGTTGAGGGTTAAGGGTTTAGGTCATAAAGTTCAGGGTTCATCAAATTTGTAGGCAGAACATTCAAAGAGAGTCATAAAAATTTGATGTTTTTCATCTGTTGATATTTTGAAGGAGGGAAATGTCATATTCTTGATTGTCCAATCCTTCCAAAGACCCCAGTAGTCCTCAATCCTTGGATGTACAGGAGACACTGTTACTTGGCTTCCATTTATAATGATAGAGATATTTGTAAATTCATGTTATGACCTCTAAATCTATATGAATTTCAAGTTGCTTGGAAATCACATCACACCCTTCACTAGGATTGATGACTACCCCTATCTTTTTGTTCAGGGGATTTTGAAAACATCCATGGGTTTATCATATAAGGAATTATCAATGAATGGAAGGTCACTAAGTCATAGGCCAGGTAACTCCCATTTAGAACTAAACAAGAAATATTTACTAGGTGATTGATAACCCCTTAGTGTTCTTAGCCATTCCCTGTTTCTATGCTTATTTTGAACACTTTAGGAAGTTCTATCAAATTTACTATCCATTCCAGTAGAACACTTGAACTTTATCTTTCTCTGGAGGAGAGGATACTATAGGAAATTCAATTATGATCCTATACCTCTACATTGATATATTCTCTATGTTTCTTTTGTTTCCTTTAAGATTAATTTTTTTGTTGTGATGGTTATTTTTTCTAGCTTCCAATGGGTCATCCTGGCTTGCATAATACCATACATGGAAATATGAGAAATGTGAAATTTTTTTCAAAGTGTGAATAAATTTACATTCAAGAGCGCAAGTATATGTGGGGAGAAACAAGTTTGGAAGATATGTGTAATATATGCATTACGAGGCACAAAGTAGATGTCATATCCATTTAGTTACTTGTCCCACATCTCATAAACAAGGTAGTTCTATAAGCAGACTCAATCATGGTTATAGGCACAAGACTAGGAAATATTGATGAAATATAGTTTGGGGTTTAGGGTTTAGGGCTCATGGTTCAGGTTTAAGGTTTAGGGTTTAGGGTTCAAGGTTTAGGGTTATGGTTTAGGATTTAGGTTTTAGGTTTAGGGTTTAGGGTTTAGTGTTTATGGTTAGGGTTTACGGATCGAGGTTAAGGATTTAGGGTTTAGGGTTTAGGTTAAGGATTTAGTGTTTAGGGATAAGGGTTTATGGTTTACGGTTCAAGTTTTAGGGTTTATGGTTTAGTGGTTCAGGGTTTAGGGTTTAGGATTTAATGTTTAGGGATTAAGGTTTAGGGTTTATGGTTTAGGATTTAATGTTTAGGGATTAAGGTTTAGGGTTTATTGTTTAGGGCTCAAGGTTTAGGGTTTAGTGTTTACGTTTTAGGGCTTAGGGTTTAGGATATATTGTCTAGGGTTTAGGGTTTATATTTTAGGGCTCAAGGATAAGGTTATAGGGTTCAAGGCTGAGGGCTTAAGCTTTAGGATTTAGTGTTTAAGGTTTAGGGTTTAGGGGTCAAGGTTTAGGGTTTAGGATTTAGTTTTTATGGTTCATGGTTTAGGGTTTAGAATTTAGGGCTCATGGTTCATGGTTTAAGGTTTAGGGTTTAGGGCTTATGGCTTAGGGTTTAGGGCTTAAGGCTCAGGGTTTAGGGCTCACGGGTAAGGGCTAAATGTTTAAGGTTTAGGGTTTAGGGTTTAGGTTTTAGGGTTTAGGGATCATGGTTAAAGGTTTAGGGTTTAGGGTTTAGGGTTTAGGGTTTAGGGATCAAGGTTTACAGTTTAGTGTTTAGGTTTATGGCCTATGGTTTAGGGTTTCGATTGTAGAAGTTAAATGCTAAAAGATTTAGGCTGAATGTTGAAATCCTAAAAATTACCTATGTACTGACCAGATTATACTTTAAAAACTATCTCTAAACCATGACTCGTGGAGTTGTGAGACTAATTCCATAAGGTGTAGAGTGACCCTAATTTCTTATATTTACATAAATAAATTTAAAGTATAAGAAATAATAAAATATAAATAATAATAAATGAAAAACTTTTACTTGAACATTTATTTATGTACATAAAAGCATGCATAATGTTTATGCTACACGAACGCGTACACA
This sequence comes from Taxus wallichiana var. yunnanensis, assembly GCA_018340775.1. NCBI lineage: Eukaryota > Viridiplantae > Streptophyta > Pinopsida > Cupressales > Taxaceae > Taxus > Taxus wallichiana. Next base: position 576,919,861 of record CM031241.1, on the reverse strand, counting down.
TTACATAGCAAGCGTATGTGTTTTGTTTTTTCTCTTTTCCAAGCCATGCCTCAAGGCTTGGGATCCGGTTTGGATCCCCAAGCTTGAGGCATGGACCTGCACAAACACAACAAACAACGTGTTTTTACAAGAAAATATAAAAATGCCACTTCCTCTATGATAAATCAAAATAAAAAAATCGATCCATTTTAAAAAAATTATACCACGACGTAGAGTAGAGTCTCTTCTTTCTAAAAATATAATTTTTCAAATTTTCTAACTAATATAAGGTTTCCATATTATTTATTTTCTAACTATGCCTTTTTATAGCTATTTTTTGAAGTGTAAATATGTCTATCTTTCATGGTGTATCTTTTTTTGGGTGATCAAAATTTAAAAAAATTATACTAGCCCAAACTAGGCATAATTCTATACATATTCAAAAAAATTCTAATTTTCGATATATTTTGAGGTAGTTAGGGGTGGGGGCACGGTCAGAGATTCATTATTTTTCAAAACATAAATTTTTTGTACTAAAAAAATCATAAATAAAAAAATATTTACTAAAAAAATCTAAAAAAAATTGGAGCCCAAACTAGATGCTCCTAGCTATCTTTCTACCAAAGGGTTTTCAAAAATACTAAATGGTACTCAAAAAATTGTGGGGGACACGAAAGTCACTCTATTATGTTTTTTTAACAAAAACAGGAGCGTTTGTTTGTATTTTAGTTGTTGACCCACTTAAACTTATCCGTTTTCAATAAAATTTAGTAGCTTAGAAACTAGACTTAAAATTCTACGATTCATATTTCTACAACATATTCCAATTTTGAGTGTAACTATTTTGAAAAACTTGTACAAGTTGAAGTTTTTTTCCCAAAAAATGCGTCCACTTAAGACCCCCTTTTGGCCCCCCAATTTGGTGCACTTACCCTTATCTTAGTTGCAATAAGGAAGGTTTTCATGAAGCGAAGGGATTTAATTGAGTTAAGAGTAGGTAGATTACACATTCTTTTCATATTAGCATTTAAGTTCTAAGGTTAGTCTATTTTGTTTTACGTTATAACAACTAACCATGTATCTCATCTACTTCACTACATTGCTTAGTCATCAAGGCACTAACGTGTATTATTTCACACTTAACCAAATTTGGATTTCTAGGGAAACAAGTATTAGATGCATGATATCAGGAGACATTCAATTATAATTTTTTTACCCACCTTACTAAGGTCACAACTAGAGTGATTGAACACCCTTATCTCAAAAATCATCTTGTAACTCTAGGTACATTCGACACTTCTTGTCAAGTTGACACTATTGTTTGAGAGGGGTTAAAGGGTATTCACACTTAGTATTCTCATGTGTAGGTATCTAAAGTATAGGAATTTTTTGAATCATTTACATTCATCTTAAAATTATTTCACTTAATTTGATTTAGTTAGTGTTTTGAAGTATGTTGAGTAACCCATTTGATAATAAGGACATTTGCATGCTCATGAGCCCACTAGCTCTCGTCCTGGGGATTTCCTCAAAACAAGGTCACCTAGTTTCACAATGTACATCCATTACGCACTAGGAAGGGTGGGGAACAAAGGGAATACTCCTTTATTAAAATGACTATAGTTCACATTAGGAATCACATGTTGTGGATTTAGTCCCTCGCTACAAAATTGTTTAAACACATTATAAGAAAATCTAGAATTCACTTTTCTCCTAGCACACCAATTATGGTTACATTCCCACAAACAAATCATAAATTAAAATGAGGTTAAGTTTCACAAATAACTCTTAGTATTGCATCATAGAAGTCAACGATAATAGAAATTGGGTATCGAGTTCATTATGGTCCCAACTCATACATGTGATTTCCAAGGTTAGTTAGTGATCTTCGCCACCTACACCCTTCACTTTACATGTGTTCCCGACCAAGAGGGTCTTACATTATGTTTGGGGTTTGGCTACCCATAGAGTACTACCTTAAGAAAATCACATTCGCCTTACTACACACACGATTTCAAAACCTAGGAGGGGAAACATATACTCTAGATAATGTTTGACCATATCGTTCTTAACTGATGGGTTCATGATGATGCCGCTAAACATACAGGAAATGGTGATAATTCAAACAAGGGATCTAATTTACTTAAGCTAGATGGTGTCATTGAGTATGAAGGTGTACACTCATTCTAAGGTTTTAGTTTTCTATGTTACAAGGATCACATAGGAAGAATAGTTATGCATGAATTTTATACTAGAGTTGACTGGTTCATTAGATTTCTTTATTACATTTTCAAAGTAAGAAATACAACCCAATTATTCAATCATTAATTGCACAATGTAATTTCACTATAAGCTATTAAGTTTAATTTAGTTTAACACAATATCCAACTTTTACAATACTAAACTTGGAATCAAACAACACCCATATTTAGATGAACTTTTCCCTTAAACACTAGCATCTAAAAAAATGTTACAAAACTTCACTAATACACCCTTCAATACTCGCAAAATGTGAACAATCCTCTACCATTTCACTTAACATATATATCCAACCCCATTTTTACTATATGAAAATTTGGATCAAAATAACACATATAGTTAAATGCACGTTTCCCAAAGCACCCCTAAAACTAGTATCTCATTCATATTTCCAAATTTCAATAAATAACTTTACTATAACATAAGAATACATAAAAATTTATTTCCATTAACATACATAAACTCTAACAATATACAATGAATCACACCCACGTTGCTTCACCATCTTACTTGCATCCTGCAAAACCATGTGAGCATGAAATCAACAATAAATCGCTGGCATGACATCCACCTAGATCTAGCATCATTAACGTTTTTAGTTTCCCATTTACATAATGATAATTTTCATTCTAATGGAGAGGGTTAGAAACACATATTTATTCCATTTCATTTTACTTCATTTCTTAACCAATGAGAGATAGAGAGAAAGAGATTATGAAGAGAGAGACACACTATTTTCCCAAAAGTCAAATTTCACACGTCAAGCCACAAGATAGAGTTTCAAATAGTTATTTACAAGTGTTAATAAGTTTCCACGATGGTTTGCTAACTTGACTAGTGTCCTACAACTTTCTTTTACATTTTCCTGCTAGTTGCAACAACGCTCAATTTAGGCTCGGAGGCTAAGAAACCACGATCAAAAGTGGTCTTCCGATGAGCAAACACATAATGAGTAACTTTCTACGTGTCCTCCTATATACCAAGAATTCACAGGAACTAGCATAATTTGAACGAGTGAACGGTTTTCAATTGGCGGGTAGGTTTCTGAGCCACCGGTCGTAAACAATCTAATTTAACTTAGTCAACAGGGCTAGAGGCCTACAAAATCCCCTTGCCAAACTAGCCAAGCATGCATTTTTTCCAAACCGAAGGTTCCAGGAATTTTTTTAGTGAAAATACTAGAGGGTTGCGAAGGCGGGAAAACATTTTGTTGTTCAGGGTTCAAAAGGTGAGCCGATAATAAAACCCAACTTTTCAATTTTAACAAGCTTCCTAAAAGTGCAACACGAGGTAACAGGGCTCCTAGAGGAGCGCCGAAAAGAGCACATATGATCAATCAAGGTTGGTCTAAGTGTTGAAGTGACTCCTCACATAACAAGGAATACAAAATAAACTTAACATCTCTTTTCCAAATTTACAAATGTTGTTTTGCGAGTCTTCAAAATCATAATTTACTGGTTTTAACAAGGAACAGGTTAACATATTTACAGGGAACTCAACCTTAACCTATCAATAAAAGGTATTGTAGCAATCTGGTTTGGTTGGGTAGTTTTCTAGATCATCACAAAGTGAGGGTTTAAGTTCATTGTCTACCAAGCAATATTGCATTTTGTAAGTTACGATAGAACATTTTAATGTTTTAAAACAAGTTTATTTAATACAATCAAATGTACGAAAATCCTATGGTTTAAGATTTTATTCCGTTGCAAAAGAAAAACTAAAGAACAAAAATTATGAGAGATTAGGAGAGATAAACCATGTCTGGAAATACTAGCGTCTGCAGTGTATGGTGGGCTCATCCACATTCTAGAAGGTGCTGAATTTCTTTTAGCATACCCAATTGTCACAGATGATTGAGATCTCACATTTTGTTGAGGCATTTTCAAACAAATAGTTCTCTTGCATCCACAAGTTGTATGATTTGCAACCATATCTCATCAAAAAAACCCGATTTTCACACAGGTAAAAATGATCTCAAAGGATGCATGACTTGGCTTTGGGACTCTCAATGGCATCTGATTTGATTCCCATATGGTCTTTCAACAACCCCATTTGTGCATAACTTGTAGCTATGGCATTCCATGAGAAGACACTTTTTTTGTTAAAAATAAACCAGGAATTTTCCAAGCGCTTCACGCCTTGTCTGTGTTCACATTTTGCATACATATCTACCAGGGCTGTTGCACCAGTAATACATGACACCCACCTATAAAAACTATATGTGCAGGATTGGATGAAATGCCTTAGGGAAGAAAATAATAGGGGTTGTGTGTTGGCATAGGCTGTGGAACAGGGCTATAGACCTTCTAATCACATTAGCTTGATAGTTGTTGCAGCCATTTCCATAACAGAAACAAACACAGTAGTCTACGGCTCCACATATCCTTGAAGCATCCTATCAAACATCTCACTTGCCTTGTCAATGCATCCACATCTTGCATATCTAACCACCGGGGCCATTGAGACCACACAAACTGCCAAAGAAACATTTTTTTTAAATAATCGTGATGGATGCACGTACCTATTCCAAAACTCCCAGTTTGGGTCAGTCAAAGGGTGTTGGAATGGTCATTTTCAATAGCTCATTTTCTATATAACCAACAACAATGGCGTTCTACAAAGTCATAATTACTTTAAGGCATTTTACAAAACATTTCATGTGCATCCTCCATGCTCTCATGCTCTATATACAAGTCTGTCACCGCACACATCTTCCACATCAACAACAAGCAAGAAAAACTACCTTGTTAGAAAGAATTCAATTATTCTATGAAGGTGTGGAGCTATAAAAGTAATATCTTCACTCAAATTTGACTTTTCATGTTTGGAGGCACGATAGGGAGGAAGAATGTTGAAACATCTTATGGATTTTGGATTTACACATGTCATTTTTCTTTGCTTGAAACTTTCTAAAGTATTTTCAACAAATCCATTTTCTCGCTAAGCGAGCAATCATCCCTGCTGATGAGAAACATTTCTTAGAGGCATTCTGCCAAACAGTTCACATGCTTGTTTTATGCTTCCACATTTTGTATTCTATTTACCAGAGCATTTACAACTACATATGACAAAAATATTCTATCCTTTATCCATTGTGGATGCACAAAATGGTTTTCAAATCACTTGTTTTAGAACGAGCTAGGAGGTCACGCAAGTTAAGGGAAATGCTAATAAAAGTTGTGGAGTCAAGATTCACACCTACAGACTGCATTCTCAATTACAACATCTGAAAAATCCATGTCTTCTCCCCCCACACGTCTCCTCTGATACATCACTGATCCAACCACTGCCCTGCCCATGTGCTTCATAGGTTGCCCATGCCTTCATGCCACCTCCAACCACTCGCCATAAATCTCCTGACACTATTGTATTTCTTTTTTTAATTTTTTTATTGGGTTGTTTGCTGGGTACTACATCTCCTCCCCTTATAATAGCATCGTCCTTGATGTGACTCAATACCGAGCTTGAAGGGTAGGTAGGTAAGAAAGTCAAAAAAAGACAAATGGTGTTTAACAAATCAACTTGTTGATACAACGTGACCATAAGGAAGCAAACTAAATTTGGCAATATCTTAAATTTTAATGTTCTGTGAAGATTGGTAATTCTCTTTTACATTGTCACTTAGTCTTTTCCTTTGAAAGTGTAACTAAAACTCAAACCCTTAATATTCATTGTTTACAATTTTAATCAATTTATTTATTTTTTTGGGTGCCGATGAGAAACTTACAATACAATACCACACAAGGGCCAAACACAACACTAATGGTCCACATGACATATCTCTACATAATTCTATGATTGTATCACATCACAAGAAATCAACCAAACCATGGAAGGAACATACACAATCCACATAACATGGTAGTTGTCACACACGTACGCCTGACACAATAGTACTCATAACATAAGCATACTATAACAACATGGAATTCCCAAAAATACACATACAAGGGTTTCACACAACTTGGGACAATAATTGTAGTTACATAGTGTCAAAAAGGGGTCAAATCATACCCTCAATGAGGAGCATCAATCATCAACATCAAAAACATAACACACACACACACACACACACACACACACACACACACACACACACACACACACACTTGATTTATTTATTCAAACACAAGAATATGATGACTACAAATCCCTTTGAAAAACTATGCTATAACACTACACTATCATGGACATATAAAAATTACCGATCCTTTTCATGAGATCTAATTATTTTATCCAATTGAACTCTTCTCTTGTTTTATCCTTTCTTACTCACAATTAAAACTATATTTCACATCTAAAAGCACCTATCATTGATCCCCAATGAATCAATTTGACATTATGACAATATTTAGTGTCTCTCTACCTTCCCAAGAGGATCTAAAACATTAAAAATATTGTCATTTTTATTTTGGACATTAATTTGTATGCACAATAGTTGTATATGAAACCACCAATTCACACAATCTAACAATTTGTAATTGCCACTTGCATAAATTGACATTTTCACCATTTTCCCAAGAAAATGTCCTTTTGATTGGGAAAATCACTAAAACCACTCCATTAAGTAATTTATTAGGCAATTGACTTCATGTGGTACTTCTAGCCTAGAATGATCATGTTCACTATGCAAAATAATGCCGAAGATGATAATTTGCCACCACCACATGCACACTAAAATATCTTTATTTTGAGTGATGCAAGATTACTTGTGGATCTGAGGCTCTTACATCATACACACTTGATAAGTAAAATAGGCCATGATATCTTGTTCAAGAACGTCCTATCAACTCTTAGATCGAAACTCCATATTTATTCACCCATATTCACCCATTCATATTGCCTCTTAAGTTGTCATGTTTATCCACTTTACCAAAACTCATTGTATTCATTTCCTCTTGTCTTCTTGAGGATTTTAGAACCAATCACCATTATCACCTCCTCTCATACCTTATTAAGCTATTCTTGTACCTAATCTAACATTGACACTTTTGAAATTGCACTATTCTTACTTTTTGTCCCTCATAGTAATGGTAGAGGTAAAACCATTGAATATTAAAGAGATACCAATCCATTTTGGGAGATCAATTTCTTATGCATTCATTGGAAAAATCCCCAAAACCTTACAAGGTATGATCTTCTTCCATTTAAAATTGTCATATGTTCCCCTTGGGAACTTGTCCTTTCTCAAGTGAGTTAAAACTAGATCTCCAACTTCAAAGGTATGTTCTTTTGTCTTGATATCAACATACTTCTTGTATCTCACTGTGTACTTGTCCAAGTTCTCTTTCACTTGCTAGTGTACCTCATGCATCTACTAAGTAAAATATTCAACTATAAAAAATTTTCTCACCATGTCAATTGTGTTTCTCAACTCACCCATGTAAATTTTGACGAGGAAAATTTGTTGTAATTATTTTTATTGAGTTTTATAAGAAAACTCAACTTGTGCTAAAGTGCATTCTTGCATTATCTTATTCCAAACCAAGAATCTCAATAAGTTCCTAAGTCTTCTATTCACAATATCTATTTGTCCATATATTTGGGGATGATGGGCTGAAATAAAACTCGACCTAGGAAATATGTCCCAAAATATCTTATCTTGATGTGAGACATCACTTTTAAGAAAACTATGATATTATTAGTTCCTTAAAGAACAAAGTATCAACATGGGTGACATCTATAATACCTTTTGTAAGTCGTAAATGTGCCATTTTTGAAAATATATCTATAAAGAAATACATAGATCCATTACCTTCCCGAATTCTTGGTAGCCTAAGAAAACAAACCATACTCACATCCTCCCACGGTCTTTTCAAGATCTATAATGGCTGATACATACATGTATTCTTGATTTTTCCTTTCACATGTTAGAAAACTCTACAAATTTTCACACAATTATTCACATCTACACTTATCCGTGAGCCAATAATAACTCTCACATAGTTGTACCAATGTTTTATCCATTGTAAATTGACTGGATAGACCTCCATTATGTTTTTCTCTTACCACATTCCCCTTTGTTGAACCATGAGGCATGCTCAAACATTACCATTTGAAAAGAAAAACTTATTATATGAAATAATCAAATCATGAAGCCATATCCATGTCATTCGAGATCTTACATGTTGCCCATACTTCCCTATAATCCAAATTCTTTCCATATCAATCTCACATGGAGTAAAATCTAACCACTTCCACTCTCATTTCATTAAAATACATATACTTAATGCATCAACAACTTTATTAGACTTTCCACTTCTATCTTTCGAAACAAATGGGTAACTTCAAAGAAACTTTTAATTGCAAGTCTTGAAGGTTCATGAATAAAACAAAATCCTTGAGTAGGAAAAAGTTACTCCACTTCTATAATGCTTAAAAGATCTCATAGAAATATTTATCATAAACCGAATAATTTATTATTAATTTCATTTAAATTCTCACTAAAATAATAAATGGGATTACCTTATTGACTAAAAATTACACTAACCGCTCTTCCAATAGCATCAAAGTCAACTTGAGGGATACCATATTGAAATTTTCCAATGCCGTAACCAACATTCCATTAGTCTCTTCTAATAAATTTTAAAGCTATGATTCGTTACCTATGTCTAAATAAACTCTTTGTAATCACCCTTTATTGTTTTTAAAATAGGTGCACATATGCCACTAAATTTACTTATGGAATTCCTCTAAACAATCTATAACATGTGGATGTTTGTTTTTAATACATGCTCCCCAATGAAACCCGCTAAAAAATAGCTATTAATTTCTTAGGATATATCTGCAATCCACCACGAGAAACCAAAAGCCCATATAAAACAAATCTTCATAAAATTTTGTGTTTTCAAGTTGATCAACAACTTTTATTCCCTTAATATTATAATATAATTCTTAATGAATAAAATGTTCTTCCTTTTTCTACAATAAATTAGAATATTTCTAATCCTTCCAAGCCCTTGCAGAGCCAAGTTGTTCATTCTAATCCGAGAATATTGGGAATGTTGCTTCAACTTCTCTTCCTATGTGACGTTCACACACTCCACCTTAAGAGGTTTCACACGGTGCATGGGGAGAAAATGGGGCCAAACACTCGCTCCATTCATGTTGAGCATAATGATTCAGACCAGCTTCTTCTTGCCAACAAATTTTCCATTCTTGGCTCAGAGGATGGATTTCTTGACGGAAGGGGGAATTTGATATGTTTGATTTTTCATGAATTTCATGTCATGGAATGTTCGGGGTCTAATAGAGCCCTCCCAAAATTCTCTGTTCGTTTAGCTTGCCAGTTAATTAGTAGTTTAGATGTGATTTGTTTACAGGAAATCAAGATTTTTGGTTTTTTTCTTTAGACTACTCGATGTGTATTGCCCCTGATTTTACGCATTTCCATACTCAACATATTGATGGTAGAGGTGGAGCTAGCATTTCCATTGCGCCAATTTTTTTGGCATTAATTACTACCTCGGGCCAGGACCCTAGTAATAGGGTTGTGTGGGTGATTATGAGTATTAATGATCTTTCTTTTGGTATTCTAAATATTTATGCCCCTAATGAAGGTCCCGAAAGAACATTATTATGGAATTGGTTAGGTGATAACTTACTTGTTGCTTATTGGTTGGTGTGTGGTGACTTTAATATGGTGGAGCATCCGGATGATAAATTGATTCCCTTCCTATGTGTTGGTGTCTCGATAAATGTGTGACCTAGTATTACTTTAAAATTCGTTGGGGCCTTTCTCGATCCATTGCTCAGATGACGACAAGAATTTAAAGACCAAACATGGTTCACTTGGACCAATCTTTAAGAAGGATATGATCGGTATTAAAATGCCTCGATCATGCACTTCTTTCATAACAACCTTATTTTGATTTTGACACGCAAGGATCATCCATTACCAATGTTTGGCTAGAGGTGCTTTTGTCAGACCACTCAAATTTAAGGTTGTTTGGCAGGGGGCCCTCCCAAGGTGCCCAAAATGTAATTATTTCTTAAGGTTTCTCTTTTGAGTCATCATGGATTGATCTCTCTCATTACCAAGATTTGGAATATGAAACCACATCCACCATTTGCTACCAACTAGATTTTGTGGTAGGAGGTGGCAATTCACCGTACCACACGATTCCTCCACTGGGTTCGGAAATCGGGTTGCCAAGGTTCGAAGACGGGAAGAATCAACTCTACACAAATAATTTAGATGGGTCTCCCTACTTCTCAAGGCCAATCCTTTTGACTCTCACCTTTATAGTTAGGTCAGCTAACATTCGTCACAAAGCTTAAACTCATTGAATCCCACTCGGCTTGTGGTGCGCAGATCCATTCGAGAATTCGCTGGCTTAGGGTGGGAGATAAAGCCTCCAAAATATTTTTCAAATTCCTTCGGGCCAAGCATGTTTGACTAAAGATCAAAGCTATTTATGATTCTCACCAATGACTTATGTATCTCCTAGAGATCACTAATGCTTTTGTCAAGCACTATCGTATGGTGTTTCAAGCTCGGAGGATTCAATTGAGCGGGCTACTGCTTTACAAAAATGTATTGATGTTGTGCCTAATAAACTTACACCTAGAGATCATACCCATTGTGATGCCCCTCTCACTTTGGACAAGCTTCATGCAGCTTTGATTTTTCTTGCAGATATCAAATCTCTGCATCTGGATAGCTTCCCTAACGAGTTTTACAAATCAACTTGGTCCTTTGTAGGACCTGATCTACTTCGGGTCTATAATGAAGCTCTTCAAACTCATTCTCTAGGGAGTTTCATCAATCAAGGCAACATCAAGTTCATTCCCAAAGTAGGAAACCCGCATAGATGAATAATTGGTGGCCGATCACCCTGTTGAATGTGTCTTATAAACTTCTTGCCAAGGCATTAGATCTCCTCATTACATATATCCTACCTAAGATCATTTGACATTAGCAGACTGGTTTTTTAAAGGAAGTTACATCTTGGACAACCTTATTACTTTCTGGGAAGGCATGGAATGGGCACATGTTTCTTCGTAGAAGCCTCTTTTCCTTAAGATTGATTTCGAGAAAGCTTACGATCGCATTGAATGACCCTTCATTTTGGCTATGCTTAAAGTGTTGGGTTTTGGAGATTTCTTTCAAATGGTTGTTAGCATGTTTTTTTCTAATGCTTATGCTCGGCTCTCCATTGATGGTCACTAGTCTACTGACATTGGTCTTTTCGCTCTATCAAACATGGGTGCCGTCTCTACGCTGGCATTGTTTTTGCTCGCCTTTGATTCCCTGGGTTACCTAATTTCCCATCAAGCTAACGTAAGGCCACATTTAGGTGATTGTTCTTCCAGATCATGTGACTCAACTAATCAATGGGCACTTTTGGATGATTCCTTTCTTACTCTCGCTAAATCAGAGTAAAATATTGCTACAGTCTTTGAGTGTCTTGACACCTTTTGATTGGCGTCTAGCTCAAATATTCAAATGGATAAAACTTTGGGCTATTGGAAGAGTTGTTTACCTCCTCCGAAATGGTTACATGCCTACCCATGGAAATGGATTGGTCGTGGCAAGAAATTAAGATTTCTTGGCATTCCTTTTTCTTTTGACAGTGACTCTGCGACCTTATGGAATTATGTTCTTAACAGAGTGGAGCAAAAAGTTACCAAATGGTCTTCCAAACCCTTATCTCTTGCTGGTAAGTTCCAAGTTTGCACCAAAATCCTTGCTGCTACTCATGTTTATTATTCTACATGTTGGTGTCCTTCTTGCAATTCATTTAATCGGCTCACCAAGCTGCTTCGGGACTTCTTAGTGTAAAAGTTCTGGTTCACTAGTTTTCACCTCGTTGCTTGGGATGTCTGTTGTCTTCCTCGGATCAAGGAGGCATGGGAGTCATTGATGTTTATTGGCAGAGTGTGGCTTTATGTGCCAAATGGGTGATTTAGTGTCTTTCAAGTACTCAGACTTGAAATTTTTTATTGCGGCATTGTATTGAATCTGGAGCCCCTTATGGCAAGAAGTGTTGGAGCAGAATTGGCTTGCATTCTCTTATTATCACTTCTACTCCTATCAAAATTATAGGTACCTTTTTCACCAAAAGTATTTGGAAATCCTTTGAGCAGGTGAAGCCTTTAATGAGGTGGATTGGTGATGGATTTCACACTTTGGCCTTTCTTTTAATTCACAGAACATCTAGTGGTCTCCTATTATCACTAAAGGTAATCTTCTCGCTTGTTGAAACCCCAGGTATTAAAGCCATTAAGATTGATTGTAAGGGTATCCATACCATTCATGATCTTGTGCATCGCAGAGATTGGATTCCTTGGCTCAAGCTCAAAGTTAAATTCAATTTGATCAACTCGGACTTCCTATCAATCAAAAATTCAGGAGCTCCTACCAAATGTTATGCTACATAAATTGGGGCTCCAACCTCTAGCTGCATGGTGGCGTGATTGGAGGTGGAATTGTGACATTGCTTTCCTCCGCTACAACACTTGGACCATTTATCAATTGTTATGTCCTCTCCTGCCAACCATTGATAAGCTCAATGATCGGTGGGGGTGAAATCTTCACAAACCACTTGGCTTCGTCAAATTTCTCGTGCTTGGAACCCTCTTCTTGAGCCTAAAGTTAACCATTTTCTGTGGTGTCTTGTTTACCAAGGTTTTCTTGTGGGTGAAAGGCTTAGGCATATTGGCATTCCTATTCCTAATTGTCCTTTCTGTTCCAACCCTGAGTCGTTCATACACCTCTTTTGGTCTTGTCCCCATGCTCAATCTATCTGCGATGGATCCATTCTCTATTCCAACCATATCACCCTAAATTCTTTCCGTGGTGTTTGGCTTTATTTGGTGACTTTAGCCATTGGCCTAGTCATATTGCTAATCTTTGGCATTTGTTTTGTGCATGTATTTTGTTTAATATCATGAAAGCTTGCAACACTTTAATTTTCAAGCAAGATCATTTTTATATGTTTTTCCACTAATGATAAGGTGGTTATTATGTCTACTATTTGCATATAGATTTAAGCTCAAGCTACCAAGGTTGCCTTGGAGTTTTCTCATCTGTAGGAGCTTCTTGATCACTAGGGGAGTGCACCGTGCACTATGAGTTGAGTTCTCGTTACATCCTCACCGCTTGCCCACCTTGGACTTTGCTTCCCCATCGGCCACCTCCTGCTAGTTCTCGTCAGAGGAGCCACTCACGCAACCATCATTCCACCTCCCCGGGCTGCTGCCCTTTTACCCCATTCTCTTATGGAATGGGTTGGAGCCCGCCCCATGGGAGAAAGTGTTGCGACACTCTGCAGTGGGGATCTCCTCCACCTACCATACACACACTTGCAAGATATTTGCTACCCGGTTGGGGAATGATGGTGCCTCTTCAAATGTAATGTCCTAATAATGACGGATGGCAGGTGGATCCTCCATCTGAAAATCCTGATAATGGAGCATTCATCCCTCCTTGGGATGATCCTCCCCCTCCTCCTAGTGTGGCGGTGTGTACTTGATGGTAGTGCTTTTTTTTCTCTCTTATTTCCATATGGACGTTTTAATTTAAGCCTTTGTGGCATTTTTTTGCTGATCTAGTGCCCTCGTGGCATTTTGTGGGACCGTATGTTATCCGGTTACCCCTTACTATGTAACTCTCTTTTATTAATTTAATATAAAGGGTAGTTCTAAAAAATTAGAATATTATTTAACATTCAACTATATAAACTAAGAAAATATTTCCAGTCAAAAATATATGAAATAATCTTAATTTTACTATGTTTGGTTGGTCAATGTAATGTAGTAATCATAATTTAGTAGTGGGAAGAAAGAGAATAATGGAAAAGGAGGTTAATAGAAAACATAATGGGATGTCGTTTCCTTTGCCATGTGTTTTCGGTGTTAAGGATGTAATTGATAGTGAAGGCCCTTAAGGTTGTGGAAGCTATTTTTCTTACAAATGGGCTTTTCGATTCCATTTTACACAAGTTTGAGTGGTAGGGAAGATGGAAGCAAGTTGTTAACTAGTTATACAAATGGAAAAATGAGTTAAGGGTACATGGGTTTGTGCATCTCTAGGTTTGGTGATTTTCATGAGGGGGAGAAGGTGATGATGGATATTTCCATCCAGCTTGGTGGCTCATTTATCCAAAGTGACATAGAAGAGAGAATCCCTCCAACAATTTGAAAAAAATTTCTAGATGTAAAATGCTTGAATAATTTACATGTGATATGTTCTCAATCGAGAAGAATACTTTGAGTTCTAGATTATGGTCCACCCCCTATGGAAATACCATCTGTCTCTGGTTCATACAATACATTAGGTGGTTAATCTCAAGTGGAAAATGGAGTAGAAATTTGGGATTCTAGGCTCCATTAATTTTCACCATTTCCTATATGACGAAAAGCTATTAAAGGATCATATTCCTTTGAAATCCTACCATATTGGAATGGATTCCATATGTAGACACCAAATTTGAGTCACACTCCCTTGGTCCCCTTTCAATCAATTAACATAACGTGTTCACCTAACCATGACCCCTTTACCCCGCATTTGTATTAATTTAATTACTTATAATTGAATTAATTTTCATCCTCATATTATTAATTAATTTAATTAATTTAATTAAGTTAATTTACACATCACATAGACACGTCACACTGGACCTATTCTAGGGGCATTTAACTCATAGTGACCAAGTCATCACTCTTAGCACTGAGTCATCAATCCTAGTGTTGAGTCAACACTTGACCTAACTAACTGATACTTCTTCCTAAAACCTAATTGGAATTCTTCTATTCCTTCCTACCTTCTCTCACGTGAAATCCACCTCCATAAGCGGAATCAATCAGAATCACGCCAAAAATAGTAAAGATCTACCAATTTTTGGTAAATCTAGAGTTTCCTACCCTAACCAACACCGGTCATCCCTCAACTAATGCCGATCACCTTAACCATCATCGGTTACCTTATATACACTTTCACAACTCTTTACCTCGGGTTGGTCATTTAGTTATTAGATCCTTATTGCATTCAAGCATGAATCCTCAAGCCCTCCTTCATCCAAATGATAAACACACATAACCAAAGTGTAAGACAAACATCTGGTTCATCTTTCCAAAGCGTTGGAAAACTCACGGGAGCACAGAGGTCATATTGCTGTGGCACTAGACTCAAGAATTTCTTCTCCAATCAACCATCAACCATCCTAACTCCCAAGATCTACAAGACATCAAGTAAGTATTGTGATCCTAATCATTTTACTTATTCCCTTTGTAGATCTCTATTTTCTTTCAGTAGTTTATTTCCTTTGTTGCATGTACATCACCTTCCTCCCACCAACCCACTATTCAACCATCCCAAGCCTTTTCACTATTCTAAACCTCCTTCTTAGTATCCCTAAGTCTTCTCAGTCATATTATGACCCAAACCATACTACCCTCACTCTTTGTGCAATCACAAAGAGCCTAAAAGCTTTTGTTTAATAATTTGCTATCAAATTTCCCCTACCGAATCGATCACCTTAACCTTCATCGGTACCCCCTATCTACCAAGTATTGGTCACTATTTTTTGATAACCTTCACCAAACTGCCTCTAACATCACCTAAATTCCACCCAGACCCTACCAGATACCTTTGTGACCTTACCTAACACCCTTGTGACCTGTCCCAACCAGAAACATACCTTTCCTGATGCTAGATTAGTTTATATTTTAATACTTTGTTTAATCTATTTTGTTGATAATGTTTTGAGATACCTAAATCAAAGTGTTAGCAATAGGACATTTATTTCTCACATTTACTTTCATTAAGTTGATAAAAACAAAGGATTGACAACCATTCGAGGAAGCATCATGCTTCCCGGATCTAGCCTTGCTAGGCAGTCCTCTGACCCTTGCTATTTAATATCATTTGGTGGTCTTGTTTTGTATCTACAGTAGTCCTTCCCAAAAAAAAAGGAGTTCTCTACAAGAATCTTGGATAAAATCAGTAATGCGCACACTCAACCTTCAACCAATATAATCACAAGTATTCCTCCTTGACCTTTTACCTTATCTATTTTATCAACAACAATTTGGTGAAACATTTTGGCATGCCTAGTGGGACCCATCAAGGGTTATTTTGCATTGTTCATTCCTAGGTGAAAGATTGTGTGTCTATTTCCTTTTGAAATCAGTTCACATTAAATTTCTTCCTCTGGAACATTCTCTCTCTTCTACTTGTCTCATTGACACTCGTATTTTGGACTAAAAAGAACCATTCTTTTCATTTTTGTATTGCATTAGTGAAAGACATACTCTTTCCTATTCATTATTTCTTTCATCAAATGTCATTGTGGATTTGGGTTTAAAATATTTTCATATCATTTTTTTGTGTTGCATCTGTAGCTCATTTAAAAATTTTGGGCAACCTATACCTGAAGTCATGCCCAGCTGATGGTTGACAAAATTGAATCATAGTGCACACTCTCTTCTCTACACCAAACCACACTAAAATAAATTACTCATTTTCTTAAACAACATCCTACTCGAAGAAGTTTTCAATGATCACATGATCAAAGGATTGACAATGGGCACCAAATTGGTTTCTCTGTCTAATCATTATCTCAGAGAAAGGACCTCCCTCACAAAAAAATTACCTGAAACCATCCTTAGTTATTGGATTTTCATAGGACACCTTTTATCAAACCAAAAACTCTACTCTATTCACAAGTCAGTCCTAAATGGCATAAGCAAACATAAAATCCACCACATAGGATTTTGTGTTTGTTGGTTTTTGCTTGATCTTTATTTTGAGGTGTGCGATCGTATTCTCCATTCTTCTTTCCTTTCACACTCCATAATCATAGTTGGTGTATTCTAGCTATTTCTGAGTGTGTTTGGGTCAATCATAGCCATACTCGTGTTTCTGTTTGCTATTTTATTTAATCTAAAATTCCAAATTCCCTTTTTTCCATCTTTTCACGATTTCACACTAACCGGCATCGTTTATTCAACGTCATCGGTTTACTCATCTAACCGTCATTGGTTTACTTGACCGTTGTTGGTTTCCTACTATTTTGGTCATTTTAACCAAAGTAGCATTCATCATAGTTATGTTCTTTTTGGGGTTTCCTCAGTTACTTCACCATATCTCTGTGTCTTTGAAATCACTGTCAAAGTCTAGATTTTGTCTCATTTTCATCATTTGTTGCCATTTACAAATATTTTTATTTTCCATAGTAACCGACATCAATCCTCTGACTAGCATCGCACCCCATCGACACCGACATCGGTTACCCAACCATTGCCACATTCTTGTGTAGCAAGGACAAGTGCTTCTACCGATTCCTTCCTTGCATTTTCAGGCTTGATGCAAGCAGTACGTTTTTAATTTTTCAATTAAAACAATGAAAAATTTCACCTTCTAGAACTATTTTCTCCATTCCTTCTATTATTTTGTGTCATCTACAAAGATCAAATTATCAAGTCTAGTCTAACTCACATGGTTTTGAATCATATCCAATACAAGGTCCTCATATTCCATGCTATCCTTCAGCCGTTCCCGCATAGCCCATCATCGTCTTCCATCCTATCACATATGGATCTCAGTTAGCCTATTATCATTAGTATAGGTGATGAGGAGTTCGCAAGACTCCTAGATCAAAACCATGCTACTCTACAGTATTATTTAGCCCATTCATCCACTCAGGATTCATAAGGGCAGCTTGTATATGACATGCCCGTATCCATTCCTCCTACCCTCACTCCACTTCTACATCAACTACTACTAGCTCAAGATTACCCTCTTCCAACTTACCATTGTGGTGTCCCAACTTGACCCTACATCAAAGATAGTTGTTTCACCTACAACATCTATCATGCCTTTGACATCAATTGCTCTTGTGGTATCAACCATTCCTTTACCAACCTCCTTGAGTGTAGTTCTATTTGCACCCGCCACTTCTTATATACCTATTGCATCTCAACCACCCATGGTGTCGAAAGCCCATACTCCCTTCCAAAATTTTGTCCTCTCCATCCCACAGCCTCTTCCTCCAATTACTATAAAGGTCGTTACATCCACTCCACCTACCTAACCTTATCACCAAAAACCCCCTATCTCGTCTATCGCTTATTCAAGATACTTACCATCTACATCTATTCCTCACTCACAATTTTCATACTCATCACCACCCTATACTTGAGATGCCACCCACATCGCGCCTTCATCATCTACCCCCTTATACTGTAGGGTGATTAGGTATCACAACCTACTAACGATCTTATCAAAATGATTATGGACAAGATTAAAACATTGGAAGTGTTAGGTTGTTGAGCTTGTTGTCATGAGTGAAAGTGTTGAAAAATGTACACTAAGAGTAAGAGTAATGTACACTTTCCACGCTTGTCTCACCGGGTTTGGGGCTGATTCGGGCCCCGAGCGGGGTCTAGGGACTAAACCCCGAATTGTTTTTTTAGGCCTTAAAACATGCTCGATATACAAGGAAACATGATTTTCTCATATGGGTGGGATTTTTGACCCATAGGTTTATGGGATGCTTTTGGCTCATGGTTTTGATACCATGGTTTTGCAAAACTACTTAACCAGTTGTCTACTTATGTGGTTTTGTGCATGTGGTAGGAACGATGTAACATTGTATATGTGTATGAATTCGGTGTTAATTATGTAGAGTTTGTTGAGCATAGCTCCAAACAGATCTGGGTATTGTATTGAGAGAGCGGTGGCTTGTAATAAAATATGAGCAAGTGATTCTTGGTAGACGTAGCCCAAATTGGGTGAACCACGTTAAATATTATCTCTTTGTGTTGTGTTATTTTTATTATGCACTTTTATTTCAGATCTGTAATATTTTTCTACATATTAGTTCATATTGTTGTGATTATGTGAGGGATTGTTCCGCATATTTTATCCCTTATTTCCTAACAAGAAGCATTGGTCTCTAGCTCACGTAATTCTTTTCGACCTACAAATATATTTGTAATGATCCCATTCACCCATTCATTCTGATTTATCCATACCCTACGCATTGGTAAATGCCTAAATTAAACTAATTCAACAATAAAGAATACCCACAACAACACTTGCGCTCTTTTAAACATGGGTGTTATCATCGATCGCTCATGATGGCAATTTACTCTTCTTCGATCATTCCCAATGTCCTCGACAGACTCCGCATTGGATTGGTATAGCGGTCTACCTAGGCACTCCATTTACTCATTCAACCAAGTAGCTCATGCTTTCCTAGAAAATTTTCTATCAATATCATCAATAAGGTCATGATGACTCGACTTGTACTCGACACGACAATATGAAGATGAATCTATCGTAGATTTTTTCGCTCGTTGCAAAACCTAATAAACCAAATCACGTTTTAACTACCTCAAACCAAGTCAATAGAATTGTTCACTGGGGCTTGTATTAAGCACATCTTAGCAAATATCCAAGTTCAAACCTTCCGCACATTTGACGAGGGCATTCACTATGGCCCAAAAACTTGAAATTGATGTCATTGAAGAGAAGAATATACAACTGTAACAAGAATGTTGCATTTAAATCCAATGATACCTCTTCTTCTTCCAAACTACAAAATAATTACTTTAAAGCAAAAGGATCTACCCACGTGGTAGTTTTGAAAGTTGATCCGTCTCACCCATCCAACCAATCAAAGCCTTCTTCTAATCTTTCTCTTGTTCAGGATTTTCAGTTCAAGTTGGATCAACTAAAATACACTCCCATAAGAGAACCTTATTCTTTGGTTTTAGAAAAACTTCTAAAATGTGGAGTCGTCACTCTTCCACCTATCAAACCACATACTGGTTTTGACCCCTCTTGTCCTATGCCTATGTGGTACAAAGAAAATGATTACTGCAACTATCATCACATTAAAGGTCATAACGATAGTAATTGTATAACTTTCAAAAATATCATCTAAGAAATGATAGATAGTGGAGATCTCGTCTTGGATAACCCTAACGCACTAGCTAATCAGAACCTTCACATATTCAAGAATTCATTCCCAAATCACACCTCATCGTCTAACCAAACCAGTGAACCTTCTACCAATGACAGTAATGTTCATGAGGTTCATGCTATTTTCGACATCATACCGACTCTTCCTCAATTTCCTCCTACTCCATCTATCGAGGAGATTCTTGCATGATATCCTTCATCCATGGAGGAACCTATTTCATCTTCTCCTTTACCCATAGAGGAGTCTCCCTTATCTCCCCCTTCACCCATGGAGGAGTCCACTATATCTGCTAATGCATTTTCCCCATGCACCCCTCAAACTGATGAACAACCCACAATATTAACTCTCCTACCCATAGGAGAGTCATGCTTACCTTCCTCTTCACCAAAATATGAACCTAACTCATCTTACTTGTCATATCCCCTACCCATGGGGATCCATTAGCAATGCCCCTTCCTATTGGGGAAAATTATCGATTCACTTTCAAGGATCCTGTTGATTTTCTCTCGACTCTTTTACCCATAGAGTCTGAAGCCAACCATTTCCCTATCTCATAGACATTATTTATAGGGATTACTACCAAATCAACATCATCCCCCTTAAATGGTGCCATTTTCATGTTTGGCTGACCACTTGGATTATGTCAACAATTCCATCCTTTGGGGATGCCTCTGGCTGCCTTTCTCAATTCATATGCAAATGTTGTCTTCTCGATACTTCCACAAAATACCCCCCATCCCACCTCCTCATCACGATCCTCTATTACACCCAAATTACCTACGCAGCTTATGCCTTCACCATCACTGCATCCTTTCTACCGCCTATACCTACACCACTTCCATTATCCTCATCATTACCTATGATATTCCCTTCTCTTCAACCAATACCTTCCACCTTGCCTCTTCCCACAACCTTCACCGCACCTCCATTATCACCTTGGCTAAATCTTCCCCTTCTATCATTTTCCTTCCTTCTACATCACATAATTCTCCTTCACCTTTACCCAAGAAGGTGCAACCAAAGTCCAAAAATTCATTTCCCTCCAAAGAGGTAGTTAAACCTACAACACCTTCAACCGCTAGTTCATCTAGCCACATCTTTACCCAAGAAGGTGTAATCCAAACCTAAAACCATACTACCTACTAAACAGGTGGTCAGACTGAATCAACCTCTGATTCCACCTCCCATGGCATCTCTCCCACCAAAATCACCCATACTTTCATCTAGACCCACACTTACTTTGCATTGTGATCCATTGGTAGGGTCTTACGCCAACATCTTAGCTAACATTTTGGAAACCTCTGTCATCACATTGCCACTACTTAGACATTACAACCCACTCAAACCTAAACCAGAAGGGTTTGATGATACAAAAATTTACACTTACCATCATGTGCCAGGGCATGATGTGGAAAAATGTAAGGCTCTTAAGAATGTTCTTCTCCAACTATGTCCTCCCGAAGAAAACTTTGACGATGATGATATTTTAGATGAGGACCCTATTCCACTCCATCTATCACCACACCTTCTTGTCCCTGTACCTATTCAAACCTTGATCTCCACCTCCACATCCCTTTTATCCCCCTCCAAATTTGAGATCAATATGGTCCACATAAGAGAGCTAGCCAAACCTCTCTGCCAAATGCCAATGCTCTCGCATTATTTTCACAAAACCAGTATATGCCCTCACCATATTTTTTCCCATCCTGTCGCTACACCTATCATGACTCACTTTCTCCTTTACCACCTATTAATATGATTAACATTGCCACTCATGCCTAGAAAGAAAAAGGAAATGAGAAAACAACCATCCCATCCAGTTCACCTTTACTCGCTATCCAACCTCCACCTGCCCCCAAGGTAACATTTTGTGGGCCGGCCTATCCTGTTTCTAATGGATTCGCACACCACTCCATGTTTCAATAGCTTCATCAATCTCCCCAATGATTTCATTATCCCGACCAAGGCTTCGCCCCATCTTCCTAAACCTTTCCTAAACTTTTCCCAATCTTACACAACGTTACCTATCATCACCTTATTCTACTTTACCCTACTGGGGACTCGACATTCCTTCTTATTCTATTCATACCTCTCGTCCAAACTAGACCTTCATCATCTACCTTACCTAATCTACCCACCACCTGCCTCATCACACTCAACCTTGCCCAATATTGCACAATGATATCTATCATCACCTTATTCTTCCTTATCCTATGGGGGACTCGACACTCCCTTTTCTTCTATTATACCTCCCTTCCAAACTAGACCTTCTTCATTTACCTTATCCTACCTTGCCCAACTTTACCCAACCTTGCCCCATCTACCTTACCCAACTTTACTCACCCTTTCCCAATCTTACCAAACCTCACCTATCACCATCTCATTCTTCCCTATACCCATGGGGGACTTGTCACTTCCCCTTATTTTATTGAATGTTTCACTACAACCATACCTTTTACATCCTACCTTTCCTTCTACCAAAACCTTCTAGGTCGGTGACCTCATCTTGAAATAAAATCAACATGTAATAAAATCAGAGAAAAACTAAATGGGGAAAATTTGATCCCAATTGGCTTGGAACATGTATTGTTACTCATACCTATGGATAAGGTGCTTATAATTTGTCTTCACTCAAGGTAAACCCAAACCTGAGCCCTCAATGCCTTTCATCTTCGACCATTATATTGTTGAATCAATTCCTAGATCACCTTATGTCTATTAAGCCCTTATCCCTTGAGCACCATTAGCCTTCCACTTACCTATTTTAAGGGTCAACAACTAAACAATAATCATGTGGATTTCCTATCATATTTCAACCTTATCTTAAATATGAACACCACGGCTCTACTCATGGCATGATTCTCATGGATACTTTTCGTCCTTTTCAGGATGGAATCCATGGTTGTTCATTACTTAAAACCTATCTTTCATAGGCTAAACTTGTGTGTTATGGTTTTATCTTCATAAAAGAAGCTTATCCTTCTATGGTCTTGTCCATGACCTAAACGTCCAAAAAATTATTCACAAGTAGTATATGGGACTTTCAAATTAAAAACTCCTTGAGTCAAACTTCTCGCAAAAAAGATGACCCTTAAAAGGACATCTCATATTTCTATCTTTCTGCTATAAATAGACTACTCCCTCGAAGGATAGCTATACAAAGATAGCCATAATGTACATAGTCTATCAGTAAAAGAAAACTATTCTTGCAAAAATAAAATAAACATATCTCTGAAGCTTCCCGCATCGATCAACTTCACGAAGACCTCAAGGAGATATTCTATTCATCCCACATAGACTTCCACATCGATCAGTCTATAAAGAAAAAGAAAAAAGAAAAAGATGACTTTTTCATCATGGACTTGCCTATTTTGATCTTGGGTCTCTTGCCAAAGAGGCATGTTGTCTCACACCAGGTTATGCTCAACCAACTTCATTCACCTCACCGCCTTTCCTTTCTAACCTTCCACCTACTCAAGGGACGTGCCACAAATGTGACATTTCATGATTATGTGACCTTCTTCATCCTTAGAACAATCAATCATGCAATGCCTTTAGGGTTTTATGTTCATACACCATCTTTGGTATGATAGACTTGTAATGGTTCTTATCAATTAGGTGACTTTTTTGTCTCCTCTTACCATTCACCTCTTTTCTTACTTATTGATTCTCCTACATAGGACCAGACCATCGCCACCTACATTTAGGAATTCCTCTTTCACCAAAATCACCCATGCCTATTTGACCTAAATTCAACCATGCCTAAATGACCTAAACTTAACCATGCCTATGACCTAAAATCACCCATGCCTATTCAAACTCAACTCAACCATGCCTATGACCTAAACTCAACCACACCTAAATGACCTAAACTTAACCATGCATAAATGACCTAAACTCAACCATGCTTGAATGAACTAGACTCAATCATGCCTAAAACCAATCAACCCATTCCTCTACCTCATCATATTATTCCATAGCTTATGGGAGAACTACATTGGCCTGAGGCCACTTTTCATCAGGGCTATGTAGGCAACACTCCGAGGGCATGGAACCCTTGGAGGTTAGCTCGACCACTCTTCCCCTTAACCAATTTTCCCCTTTATATTCACATTCTACCTTAGTTTCAATTTTACACAAAACTTGGAAATTAAGCAATCATAAAATATACATATTTACCATTTTATAACATCACCATAACATACATAAATCATTTCACATTTCCACGATATAAAATATTTGGAAATTTACACCACAACATACATATACATCATCATTTATTTTCCATAATAACAATAACTTGGAAATTTAATCAAATGCAAAACCATGACCAAATCATGCCTATACTTGACTCCACCATGCCTATACCCGACTCCATCATGCCTACATGACCTCGACTACCTAACTCACCTAAACTCCACCATGCCTATACCTAACTCAATCATGCCTACATGACCTAAACTCCACCATGCCTATACTTGACTCCACCATGCCTATATAACCTTGACTCCATCATGCCTACATGACCTCAACTGCCTAACTCACCTAAACTCCATCATGCCTACATGACCTCGACTCAATCATGCCTAATTCAACTAGTTTCCATTTTACACAATAAATAATGGAATTTAAAAATGAGTACATCATCCATCCAGTCAACATCATCAAATATATAAATGGGAGAGTCTCATTGTCAAAATGAATCCATTAAAAGTGGATTTTTCCTTTTTTAATGCCAAATTGACATGACCGATGTAGGTCATGTCGTGTCGTATCCAACCAACGTTGGTTAATATTTAACTGAAATTGGTTACCCAACATAACCATTTGACCCACCCCATGCCCATTCTTCCTAAAACCATTATTGATCAAACCACTTTTATCCTTCCCAACACCTATTACACCCTACCCGTAAGCCTACATTACCTGTACATTTCCTTAACTACATTT
The DNA here is from genome assembly GCA_018340775.1 of Taxus wallichiana var. yunnanensis. NCBI lineage: Eukaryota > Viridiplantae > Streptophyta > Pinopsida > Cupressales > Taxaceae > Taxus > Taxus wallichiana. The sequence continues at coordinate 576,894,740 of CM031241.1, read as the reverse complement.
AGGGACATGTTATTTACCTATACCTCAGCCTTACCTGTGCCTTGACCTACATACCCTAACCTGAATCACCTTTTGTGACATTTGAATTTGTGTACTCGCTATACCTTGCGATGTTATTACCTATGTTGTTTAGCCTAATGACCTTACCTTGCCTAATGACGTGATGTTTATCCCGACCATACCTTTGGTGCCATGGAACAAAACCTATTACTTGTTCCTACACTGAACTCATTGTGCTTTAGGACCATATCCTATACCTTGGATACCTAAATCACTTCAACCTCATTTGGATAAACCTATCACCCTTTTGAAAATGTAGATTTTCATGCTCTTCCTCTTGGTAACGTATCGCAATCTATATGTGTGTGTGCATTCGATTGCCATTACCCATTACCCATTACCCATTACCCAATATCACCATTACCCATTACCCATAATTCCCATACCCTTACCTATTGACCCTCACTTTCATCAATCACCTATTTATCAAACCACTCCCTGAATACTTTTACAACTTCATCGATTCATAGTTTGAGGGGGATCACCTTCAACCCTACTTGGGGAAACCTAACCTTCACTCATACCTGGAGCACCAAATTCCTATTTTTGTTGGTGTCACTTATCAATACAAGCTATGTAAAAAAGGGGCAATGTAGACACCAAATTTGGGTCACACTCCCCTTGGTCCCCTTTCAATCAATTAACGTAATGTGTTCACCTAACCATGACCCCTTTACCCCGCATTTGTATTAATTTAATTACTTATAATTAAATTAATGTTCATCCTCACATTATTAATTAATTTAATTACTTTAATTAAGTTAATTTACACATCACCTAGAAACCTCACCTTGGACCTATTCTAGGGGCATTTAACTCACAATGACCAAGTCATCACTCTCAGCACCGAGTCATCACTCCCAATGTTGAGTCACCACTTGACCTAACTAATTGAGACTTCTTCCTAAAACCTAATTAATTTTTTTATTACCTTCCAACCTTCTCTCACGTGAACTCCACTTCCCTAAGCAGGACTCAATCAGAATCACACCAAAAATAGTAAATATCTTCCTATTTTTGGTAAGCCTAGAGTTTCCTACCCTAACCGACGTTGGTCATCCCTCGAATCGATGCTCACCACCTTATATACACTTTCATAAATCTTTACTCAGGTTGGTCATTCAGTTATTGGAGCCTTATTACATTCAAGCATGAATCCCAAGCCCTCCATCATCCGATGAGAAACAAGCATAACCACAACATACGACAAACATCCAGTTCATATTTGTAAAGCATTGGAAAACTCACGGGAGCACAAAGGACGTATTTTCACGTGGCAATCGGACTCAAGAATTTCTTCTTTGATCAACCATCAACCATCCCAACTCCCAATATGTGCAAGACATCAAGTAAGTATTGTGATCCTAACCATTTTGATTATTCCCTTTGTAGATCTCTTTTTCTTTCGTAGTTTATTTCCTCTTATGCCCTATACATCACCTTCCTCCCACCAACCCACTATTTAACCATACCAAGACTTTTACTATTCTAAACCTCCTTCTTAGTATCCCTGAGTATTCTCACTCATATTATGACCCAAACCATACTACCTCACTCTTTGTGCAATCACAGAGAGCCTAAAATCTTATGTTTAATAATTTTCTATCAAATTGCCCCTACTAACGTTGACCACCTTAACCATCATTGGTCTCCCCTCTCTACTAAGATCGGTCACTAGACCAATATTGGTCATTGTGTTTTTGATAACCTTCACCAAACTTCCTCTAACATCACCTAAATTCCACCCAAACCCTACCAGATACCTCTATGACCTTACCTAACACCCCTGTGACATGTCCCAACCAAACATACCTTTCCTGATGTTAGATTAGTTTATATTTTAATACTTTGTTTAATATAGCTTGTTGATAACGTTTTGAGATACCTAAATCAAAGTGTTAGCAATAGGACCTTTATTTCTCGCATTTAATTTCATTAAGTTGATAAAAACAGAGGATTGATAACCATTCGAGGAAGCATCACGCTTCCTAGATCTAGCCTTGTTAGGCAGTCCTCTGACCCTTGCTATTTAATATCATTTGGTGGTCTTGTTTTGTATCTACATGTAGTCCTTCTTAGACAAAAAGGAGTTCTCTACAAGAAACTTGGATAAAATCACTAACACGTGTACTCAACCTTTGACTAATATAATCACATGTATTCCTCCTTGACCTTTTACCTTATCTATTTTATCAACAAAAATTTGGTGAAACACCATCTTCATCATGGTGATGCCCTTGTATGGAGGAGCCTTGGGAAATATGATTCCCTCCTCTCTAAAACCATGTTCCTTCAAAGAAGCAAAAAAAAATTAGGATTTACTCCAAATGCTCAAGTCTTCTCTAGCATACATCATGGAGCATGAAGAATATTATTTATTATTGGAAATTAATAAGGAGATGGTGGAGATTATTTAGGATTATTTAGAAAAATAAGTGGTTATATGAAGATTTAATGTTATCTTACCATTGATATAGGCCCAACATTAGTGGATACATTCAACATGGACAAAAAAATGTGACATTTATCTATGCAAAAATGTTTTTACAAATGGACCTTGGTTTTGGGGTAATGTGGGGATGTTCGTCACTCCATGGTTTCCAAATTATTATCCCAATTCTCTCTTAGTGAATAAAATGATTGTATGGGTTTAGCTTCTCAACTTTCCTCTACATCTATAGCCTTCTCTCAACATGATAGGTGATGCTTTGGGAACCTTCATCAAACATGATGGAAGATATTTCAAGCACGGTTGTGTAATTTTTCTCATATTTTTGAGGAGGTAAATCTTAGTACCGAGTTACTAAATAAACTAATACTCAAATGGGGTATATCTCTACATATTCAGGCATTGGATTATGAAAACATAAGGTTTTGATTCCACACATGTAGACTTCAAGGACACATACAAGCTATATGTCTCTAGAATAGATCTCATCCACATAGGATAAAAGGGAAAAAATAAAATCCCAAAAGATGGACTTATCTAGTACCAAAATACAATTTTGAATATGATGATTAGGATGCATGCAACTAACATTCCACAAATCCAGAAGAGACTTATCCATGTAAACCTAGTTGTCAGACACATCTAGTGGGCTTAAAAATTTGGATAGAGGAGAGGAACATATGACCTCATTGGAGATGAATTTGAAGTAGACAAAGTCAAGAGGGTTGAAGAGAGTACATGTATTAAAGACTTTAGTTTTAGATAAGGAGCTAGTGACTCACTTGAATCATGCGTAATTGATCGCATACTCTCCTCTTGGTAATACAAATTTAAATTTGTAAATAGTCATGAAGGGATCCTCTCAAGTGGGAAGCATATAGTTAAAATTAAAAATTTCAAAAGGGAAAGATTATTTCTGATTTGGGGCATTAGCCCATATAATTTGGGGTCTTTCCACAAATGTTTTGTAATATATTGTCTATTTCTAGTTGGATTAATTTGATTTGATCATGTCCAATTCTTCTTGTTTGTGATATTTCTTGGTTTATCTATTTTCTTTGTACAAGGTTTTGGGAGCCTTTAGAAACCCTAACCATTTATTCCATCAAAAACATAATTGGAATATTATCCAAACGTTATACTAAGCCACCCATATAAACCATCCTTTGTCTTGAATGCGGTGTTTCATTCACCCCATTTTCTAATCTAGATTTGATTATATCCACTCTTCAAATATATCGTCATGAAATAATTTTCTCTACTCAAAAAATGTATCAATTTATCTCGTGATCCATGACAATGAATATTTGTACATGATAACAATCTTGTTGATGGCTTGCGAAGACATGAATTCATTCCATACTCTATCCTTATTTTATTATAGTACACTTAGAATCACATGGGATAAAAATCTTATCAAACCCTTGTCCAATATGTCACGAGACTTGTCTCTTCACTTCCTCATGATCTATAGGTGTCAACCTATGTGTTTACTTATTTGGTAGGCTTGAGCTATGGATAAAGTCATGTGATTGATTTAATAAAATTAAATCTAAGATAAGGACATTGTTGATTAAATAGATATAACAATAAAAATGCAAGATAATGCAAAGGAAGTACAAGAAAGAGTAATAGATGGGGTTTGGAGAATGACTCAACTTGTATCTATAGGTTTAAACCAATTCTGGATTGATGAACAAGCGGAAAGATAGATTTTGACCGTATTAGCTCGTGAATAATTCTAGGAAGTGACGATCTTAAGGACAAGAGCATCTAGAAGGGGACATGGATTCCCATGCGTTGGTGTTTGTGTTGGGCAATCGTGTATGCGAAGTGGTCGGATCTAGTTATTTCTATTTCGTTTAGTGTTTCTCCTTATATGTTGTGTGTCACATAAGATTTTTTATGTCTCACATGTAACCTTCAAAATTAACCCTAGATACCTACACAAGTACTCAAGAAACCATTAGATGAATAAAGGCACTAGGTATATCGTTATCCTACATATTCCCTAGGTGTTATTCCCTTATCTAGTTCATGCTTTGGTTCCTAGATTAGTAGTTAGTTCATGTTAGTGACTGATTTTAATATGAAATTAGTTGTGTAACTACCAAAAGTAGAGAAAACTATGACTATGCAATTGTTTGAATTCTCTATAACTATATTTTCCCTAGGATAGGAGAGCCCATGTGGAACACTAGTGTTGAAGAATTCCCTGTCTATTATAGGCACTTTTTCCATGCTAAATTTTTGGCTAGGTATGTTTATATTTTTGATGTTTTTTTAACTATGTTTTGTGACTACCTGGAGAGTGAAAAGGTTCACCTAATGTTTTTCCCCACTCATTTGGGATACATGAGATGAAAAAATGTGAATGAAGTCCAAATGAGGAATATTGAAACCGATGTACCCATCTGAAATAGAAATCCTACAGGGGAATAGGGATTACACATGGTAGTTACCATGACGCAAACAAAAGAAGTGGAAAATTCTAGCATATAAGTGTTAGTGATAAACACACAATGAATACTTTGAAATAACTAGTAAAGGTATATAGGGGAAAATCTAACAAGGACTTGATGAGTAGCTAGTTGGATACATGAGACACCACTTAGGATGTCAAAACATAATCAAATCCATCAAGTCGTGTGCAAAAAGGAAATAAGAAAACATAGGGCATGTCCAAAACAATGAAAAATAAGGTATAACAAAATCAGATAACCATGATTGGAAGGAGTCTTACAAGGAAAATACTACACATGAAGAACCCATTAGCATGTTAGGAAATGAGAATAGTATGCAATAGTGTAATATGTAAAGATAGGAGTGAAAATTTGAAATAGAACAATGATAGAATCCATATAGTAAGTGAGGAAAGGTATATGCCCCTATGAGCCTCAATGAGTCTAGTAATGATAGGGCCAAGGATCATGAGATGTGTAGCAACATGTAAGTGACATGTATTCACCTTAAAATACCATGTGAACACACATGTGTGTATGAAAATGATAAAGCCTACTAGGAACTGTAATAACACGATGAGCAAAGGTGTAACATATAGTAGTATAAGAAAGGTAAAATGCATCCAATCAAGATCTAAGCCAATTTTTTTAGATTTTTAAATGTATATATGTGAAAGAGAACATCTATGAGGGAGGAATAAAGATGCCCCCTGGTATGGTGTGTTCAAAGTGAGGTCCATGTGAATAAATCCTCAATATTCAAGTATGAACAAATAACAAGAGTGTGTCATCGGGTGGTGTGGGGGAATTGGGATGCCCCCAAGTGTGATTGAAAAAATTATCTATGCAATTAGAGTACGAGGCAAGGGCCCATGATCAACTAATGTAAAATAAGTATGCATGTGAACATGATCTAGGATCTCGATGGTCATAGGAGAGTGCATGAGGCCAAGTATATGAAATAGGTCTAGATTGAGCATGTGGAGAAATAGAGCGTGCAACATGTCTAGATGGAGTATGTGAAGCATGTAACCTATGTGAATAATTGTGCATATTAAGGGGGATATGGGACCTATAGAAGTGGTGAGGTGATGAGTAGTAGCTATATGTGAAGTAAACTAAGCTGGATGTAAAAAGGTGTCGCAAGAGGAGCAAAGGATCCATATACCATAGGAGGTGTCATGGCTAAGGAGCCACCATGAATATGAGAATATGTACTAGGAGTATGATCAATTGAACATGCAATGGCCGGAAGAGCCAAGGACAAAGGTGTTAGTGGTGGAATTCTAGGAATAGTGATAATATGTCACTTGTGGATAAACTTAAGGAACAAGTGAATGATAGAATGTATGACTTTGGCATCCTAGTGAGACAAGGGATTCATAAGATCACGTCACAATGCGTAACAATAGATCCAATATTAAATGACACATATATAGTAATATGGCCAACAAAGAATGGGTAGAATAACATGGCCATGAGAAGTAGGATACATGTGTGTCATCTCGAGATAGAAGGAAGTCAATAGACTGAAGAAAGATAATGAACATGTATTAGATTTTAATGTAGGATGTACCATAACATTTTTGACTACATGGATGACATGGGGCCCAATAAAAGTATCGATATGTAATCTATGGGAGGAGAATAAGGTGTGAAAATAAACATCGGAAAGTGTTAGTAGGTGATGGGAAATTTGTAGCACTAAGGAATCCAAGGGCATAATCCGAAGAATCGGAGGGGGAATCGCGTGGTAGGTATGATTAGAAGAGGACTTAGGGGTGACTTGTCATGATTAGGTAATGGTTAATTGAATATTTTTAGCTTTCCATTTTTAATGGTAGATTTGGAAGTGGAAGTAGTGGATTCATGCAAACTCGGATATCATTATTGTCAATGAGATCTTTAAGAAAATGGCAAAGCTTGAAAAAATTGTCGGTGGAATGACCATTACATCTATGGTAATCAAAATTTGCATGCTCATCAAATTTTCTACAATGGGGTATATTAGGATCATACTCGAGAGGAGGTGGAAGAGAAATAATATTTCTTTAAATGAGTTGGGGCAATAACATATGTGGAGGATAAGGAAATCTAGTAAATACATGACAAGTGAGTTGAGTTGAAGCTTAGGAGGTTACAAAACAACATTAACATGAGGCTTGGGTTTAAAAGGAATCTTTCTTGGAAATTTAGAAGAAGAGTGATCGTAAGGATTGGAACTATATTTGAGTTTTCCTAAAGAAAGGAGCTTAGTTTCATGAGTTTTCAAGCTATGACATAGAAGGTTAAAGGAATGATAAGAATCAAAGATCAAACACTTTCGCAAAGGGGGAAAAATAATTTGAATAAATATATCTTGCAATTTAGATTCATCTAATACATTTTTAGTTAAAAAAATGTTCTTGTAACACAATACATAATCACTAAGATGTTCATTAGATCCTTGTTTAATTTTAGCCATTTGTGCATAAGATATTTTTGTTTCAATAGTCATATAAAAATGAGCTAGAAAATATTTAGCAAGAGTATTAAATGATTTAACATAATGCAAGGGAAAGTCATAGAACCATCACAAAGCATAATCTTGTAAGCTCTTAGGAAACAACTTGGTCAAGAGGGTGTCATCACATGTATAGTATAGGAAAGCAACATGAAAAGATATAAGGTTCTCTTGAGGATATCCATGGCCATCGAATAGAGGAAACTTTGGTGAAGAAAAATTGGGAGGGAGTGGATAAGAATACACTTTAGGTGCAAGAGGAATATGAAGAAGAAGTGAAGAATCAAGGGATGGGGATGAAGAAGTAGCTTGTTGCAATTGATGGATTTGTGCTTGTAAATCATGATAAAGAGACTCTAAAGCTTGGGTATTAGAAGAAGAATTAGGTTGAATGTGGAAATTAAAGGAGAATAATAATGAATAGAAGGGGTAGGAATAGTCATGTGAACGGTGGAGACTCCAAGATTGGAAGGAGAGAAAAAAAGTGGGATAGAAGTAGTAGTAGTAGTAGAGAGTGCTAAGGTACGAGTCATACTATTATGGGTAGCATTATCATGGGCATGTTGGGAAGCCAATAGAGCATCGAGGATATGTGGAACATGAATCGATTATCACGTATTACAAATCAGAAATTGACAAGGGCATCCGATTGGGATTGGTCAACATTGGTATCTTCACCATAGGAATGTTCATTTTCAGATGTTTTTATTTCCTTGAGAGGGATCTTCTTAAAATTTCTAATAATTTTTTGATTTATGGGGTCAACCATGGGATAAGGATGATTTCGAGTGGATGGGTAAATCTCTATGAAGGTTTGGGATTGAAAGAAGACACTCGGGTAATGGGCATGAAAGGAGAGATCCATAATGGGTATGTAAGATATCAGGTTCACCAAATGCTTTAATAAAATTAAATCTAAGATAAAGACATTGTTGATTAAATAGATATAATATTAAATATGCAATATCACACAACAAAATTACAAACAAGAGTGATAGATATGGTTTGGAAAATGAATCAACTTATATATGTATGTCCGAACCGATTCTCGGACTTATGAATAGGTTGGAAAGGCATATTATGGACTAATGAATAGGTTGGAAGGTAGATTCTAGAATGTATTAGCTCGTGTCCGATAATGGGAAGTGACAATATTAGGGAAATGAGCACCATGAAGGGGATAGGGCTGACCAAGTGTTAACATCCTGCTTTGGGTGTTGGTGTATGCGAAGTTATCGATCGGGTTCTTTTTGTGTCACTTAGTGTCGATCCTTACTTATTGTGTCACACTTGTAACCTACAAAATAAACCCTGGATACTTACATAGTACTCAAGAACACATTAGATGAATAAAATAATGTATATTCTTGAGTCGAATGACCTTGGTGGTCACCCCAATGTGATTGTCACCGAGTGCTGTACTACATTTCAAACTCTATGTAGTTCTTGTGTGTGTGTGTGTGTGTGTGTGTGTGTGTGTGTGTGTGTGTGTGTGTGTGTGTGTGTGTGTGTGTGTGTGTGTGTGTGTGTGTGTGTGTGTGTGTGTGCGTGCGTGCACGCATGTGTGTGTGTGTGTGTGATTGAAATAGTTTCCCTTGAGCTAGGATGCCCTAGTTCTAGTCACATGAAAATATATTAGGATATAAATACTTTATCCCAAATGTAAATGTGTCGTATGGAATTCAAAATAAACCTTCATATGTAGTCTAAAATGCAATCCTTGATGTAGTATATAGAAAATATTATCTCCTTGTATATTTATGTGCCTCTTGAAGGATTTCCCCCTAATGAGGTTAAATAAGACGTATATATATAATTCCTTTGCTTAAGTTTCATCATTAACAAGTAAAAGGATGACCAAGAGTGATAAAATAAGACAAGAAATAAGTAAGATTTGAAAGATAAAAAAAAGAGATAAAGAGGACACAGGTATCGAGAGGGGATTTTAGCGCCAGGTGCTCCTATACCTAATGGACAATCTTGTACAAGGTGCTCAAAACATCGACAATGAAATCGAGTTGAGTAAGATGTTGGATAGTGTGCAAAACTATAAGTTTTCAATTATAAATGATAAACAATAAATATGAATTGGATACAAGCAATGCCAAAGTAAAGTATATAGGTGTTAAGAAGTAGTTCTCTATCTTAGGAATCATGCATATAAATGAAGTATTTAGAGGATAGATGTATATAGTAAGTGCGTGATTTAGTGACAATAGTGATGACTAATGATTATCATGGGTGGTAACCCATCTAATAGATCCTTGGAGATAATATTAACATGATCCCTCAAAAATATTCAACTTGTAGAATTTCATTCACTCCATTAATTTTCCAAACCTCAATGGGTTTGAAAATGAAAGAAAAAAACTTTCTTATTCACCATCTTAGAGACTAACCAAAACTTAAAATTGTTTTCCACTTCACCTCCTCTTTCCTTAAATAGGATAAATTAGAACCTATTACCATCTTTGAAGAGTGTAAGGATTCATTCTACTATCATAAACTATTAGTCTATCAAATTTCCAAGGTCCCCCAACAATACATGACAAACATTCATGGGCACTATATCACACAAAATATCATCATTATAGGATTCGATATAAATATTTAAATAGAATTTATCACTCAACGAGATCTAATCCATTAGTCAATTTAATTCTCTATGATTTATGGGCTAAGATAAATGCCAAGATTAAAATCCAAATGTTGTAAGTTAGATTTAGGTATCCATGGGACATGATATGTGAAAAGTCATATTGACCTTCGTAAGGAAAATAATCATGAATGTATTTAAGAATATGAAATCATCATTTTTTTGAAATTGTTAAAGGTTGGAATAAGGAAACAATTTAACAACCAATTCCATGAAAAATAAATTGTATATATATATATATATATAACATAATGATGTTCTTGAAATGATGTATAGAAAATGCAAAAATTGAAATACTTAATTGTGATTTGTTGAATATAAATAATTATTTTCAAAAGTGATTAGTATAATTACATACCTTATGCATTCAAAATAATAAGAGAACTCCGTGATACTTTTTATATTAAATTAAATGGAAAATTATATTGTATATTTGAATGATACAATTAAACAAGTCCTAACACCAAAGTTATCATTAACTAATTGTAAGAACATCCCCAAAAATATACCATGTGAAGTGTAAACTAGAGAGCATTTTGTTAATGTTTTCCAAATTTGGAGTCCAATTTATATCTAATGAAATCTCAACATCTTTTTGGGATTTAAAACTAAATATAACTAAAACATAGTTTATGCCGGATAAAGGGGCCTTTTACATTAAGGTAATTATAGATAAATGCATTAAAATCATAAATTCATGTTGTGTTTCCAAGAAGTAGACCTCAAGCCCTAATCATGTATTATACTTTAACCCCATGAAAGTATATGGCAAGCCTCATTCCGATAAAAATTTACCCCAAAACCCTCAGCCCTATTTTTGTTTCAAAGAACATTAGTGCACCCAAAACCCATCATCCCCATTTTTTCATGTCTAAAACCATTAGTGTTTTTAAGGTGGATTTAAGTTTGTAAATTATGTAGCAAAACACCAAAAACTTATAGGACAACAAGGTTTAATGATACTTGCACCGACAATACAATGTTGGGATGAATGGATGCAATATGGACATGGGACTCCTCCAAGCGAATGAGAGAGCCTACACACAAAGAGATAACTGAAAAGATAGATATTAGATAAATGATATGATGAGTTTCTCATAAAATTTTGATCCTAGGAAGTAAAGGGATTCCTCGAAGGGTGTCAAATAATTTTACAATTAAGTGATAATGATAGCAAAATAATTGACGATAAAAAGTGATTAGAACTCTAGAGGGATAGAAGGATCCTAAACCGCATGATAAGAAACATAAGAAAGGGTTACGAAAAGCTCAAACTCCTCAAAATATTTGAACCAATCCTATACAACAGTGTCTCATTCTTCTTGTATGACTTCAAGCTAATATTTTATGTTTTCGACGTCTCTGTGTCAAAGATATGACACAAAGACTTAATTCATGTGCAATGTAAAATTGTTCCCATACAAAGGGTTCTTAGATGATAGGAAGGTCATATATGCTGGTAATTAGATGCGCTTGATTTGATATAGTCATCTACAGAAAGAAACAACTTGAAAACAAGCGATCAAACAAAACAAGTTGGTATATTGATTGCAATATCGGAATGTGATGAAAGTGATAAAATGCACATGAATAACTAGTGATTCTATGTGGTTACCGATGATTTAGGAAAATCATTGGTGATTACTGTGGGAAATGTTGATTCTTTGATAGGATGTAAATTGGATATGCAACAAGTAATTTATGAATTAATATGGTCTTTAATGTGACTTATTGATAGATCCGAATATGGAAGCGAGAAGACAAAAGTTTACCTTTCCTGAGAAATGGTAGAACACAATGTGGTGGGAATATTACAAAGTTTTTAGAGCTTCCTAGGATGTTACAGGATGATGGAGCTGACAAGATGTGTGAAATGCATTCTTCTAAGTCTTCATAATAATATAGCTTCATTGTAATGCTTGAGGATTTCGTTCATGGAGGTTTGATGTTGCTTATATAATCGCCAAAAATTTGTTAGAATCATTGGCGATCCGCAAAAGTGGGGAAACCTACTTGGAAGTGGTTTCAACCACTTCCAAATGGGTTGATTCGGGTGTGGGAAATAGGTAAGATGGTTAGGAATGTGTTGATGGAGTTAAGAGGTTATAAGGTTAGGGATAAAATGGGTTAGGATGAGTTTTAAGTGGTTTGGATGGTTTAAGTCATTTAGGGTGACTGAAATAGATTTTTACTATGGGTAAATTTTGATTTAATGTGTGTAAGTGTATGTTTTAGAAATAATAATATGTGTTTAATATTTTGATTTTTAATGTGAGGAGCATGGATAAACAATCTAGGGTACCAAAATAGGTGTCTACATTTTCCCCTTTTTATCAAGTTGAAGTGGTTTGTGATGGACAAGCCACTAGACAAAAATGAGTGGAATGATCAGATTTGTGTTGGATAGGTGGTTCCCCCTCAAATTGGGGTCATTGCGATGAAGTGCAATGAACACTCATTTAATAAATTTATTGGATTAAGGGACACACTTGTGTGATGTTGTGTTTGAATTTAAGATGCCCCAATATCAAGAATGATATATATTGCCAAAAAGGTGGACTTTCACGACTAGAAGTTCAAGTGATAGGGGAACCAATGGGTTCTTGATCTATATAAGTATGAATTCTAAGGAAGCAGCTATGAGAAAAGGTTCCCGTAGAGGCTAATAGTATCCACGGTGTATCGTTAGATGTAGGCTCAATATAAAGGATGTTTCCACAAAGGAGGGATTACATGGATAGGAAGTCAAGTGATAGGGCAACCAATGAGTTCTCGACCTATAAACGTATGAATTCTAAGGAAATAATTATGGGAAATGGTTCTGGAAGTCTCATAGTATCCATGATGTATTGGGAGATGCAAGCTTGATATTAAGGATGTGCCACAAAGGTGGGATTATGCAGACAAGAAGTCAAGTGATGGGGAACCAATGGGTTATTAACCTATGGACATATGAATTCTAAGGAAGCAATTCTCGGGAAAAGGTTCCCGAAGGCTTATAGTCCCACGGTGTATCGAGAGATGTAGGCTTGATATAAAGGATGTTGCCACAAATGTGGGCTTATACACTAGAAAGTCAAGTGATAGGGGAACCAATGAGTTCTAGACCTATAGACATATGACTTATAAGGAAACAAATGCAGAAAAGGTTCCCAAGAGGATGAAAATATGAAATGAATTTGATAAAGGAAGACTTCATAGAGATTGATTGAATTTGGATTTTGATGTTTGAGTTATGTTTTGAGTTTTGTAATGATTGCAATGTGATGGATATAGATGTAGTTGATGATGATTTAGTTAATGAGTTTAGTTATGATTTTGATATGATGAGTTATGAATGTATATTTTTAGATTAGAGATGTGTGATGTGATTTTGATGATCTTTGATATGTTTTTGACAAATGATGATCTTGTTGTTTGATTTACGTACTATATAATGGATTGGAATAGAATGTGGGATGTTTTCTTCCTTACTATTCTTGGCATATATAATGTATGATGGTAAACTGATTTAAATGTATGATACTGCACATGCAGATTTTTAATTAATGTTAATATATGACTCATAATGGTTAGTCATATTAGGATCATAGATGGATGTGGGATAGTTGTATTTATATTTTTCTTTGACATGGGTGAGGTTTATATATATAACAAGAATCCCTTTTGATATGAGTATTGATTGATGCGGGAAGTCCTTTATCACAATGATCACTTTGTCCCCAAACCTTTATATTGCACAAGTTGATTGATGTGGGAAGATTACATTTTATGGGAAAGTTGATCAATGTGGGAAGCTTTCTAGGATGGTTGATTTTTTGATTTTGATATGAGGGATGATCGATGTAGGAAGCCCTTTTGATATGAGGATTGATCAATGTGGGAAGTACTTTTTGTATATTTTGATTAGGTAGCCATCCTTCAAGGGAGTGGTCTACAATTTTATTGAATTTTTGATTTCATGGTAGCCATCCTTCGAGGGAGTGGTCTACAAATTTATTTAACATAATTTTATTTTTATAGCCATCCTTCGAGGGATTGGTCTATATTTTTATTGGATCCATCCCATGGATATTTTGATTTTTGAGCTAAGGGAAACCTTGGGTAACCACTTTAGAAGGGGATAAGTAAACATGAAAGCTACACTTATATATTTTTCATGTCATGAAATAGGATAAGATAGGGATAAAAATTAATGCTTGTGGGGTTCCCTAATTGCGAGTAGGAACTTGTCCATGTGGAATATGCTATGAGTAGATCCGTGGTACCCATATTCAAGGTCATAATAGGTATGCTGATGGAAAGCCACATAGTTCCAAATCATTATAAGGATGATAGGATGTGTGGGTTGATAGATGGAGATCTAATTTTGACTAAGGTCTTGTGGGTTGATATTTTAGCAGGAGAGAAACGATTGTAAGTGTAGGGAGTTAAGAGGCTCCTTTTCAAGTTTACCATCAAGGGAGGCTAAACGATAAGCCTTGGACCCATATTTATGAGTGATAATATATGGTCTAAGCCATTTTGGAGAAAACTTCCCATGTTTACTCTTTTCCATGTTAGTGACATGTTGATTTTCTTTGAGAACAAGATCACCAACGTTAAAGTCACATTGTCTGAGATATTTGTTATAGGCCCGTTTGATTCATTTTAAATAGATTTTGATATGTTGAAGGGAAATCAAATGATGCTCGTCTAACCATTCTAGTCGTGATAGGCATTCTTAATGATAATCTACATTTTGGAGGATATCTTTAATAGAAACACACAAGGAAGGGAATTGAAATTTGAGAGGAAGAAAAAAATTAGTGTCGTATACTAAGGAGAATGACGTAGCACCCATAATTGTTTGAAATCTAGTCCAAGATGCCCATAATGAAAATGGGATTTGAAGATACCAATTTCTACCACTTGGTAAAAATATTCATGAGGATTTTGTTGAGCGTGTTTCACCGAATTCTTAGTAGATTAATGAAACAGATAAGGGTAAAATAGGCCAAGGAGGAATACCTTGTTGTAATGTTGGTTGAAGTTTGTGTACACGAATTTGATTTCTTGATCCAAGTTGATTGTGTGAGCTTCCTTTTGGCTAAGAGGAACTACCTGAAATGCAAAGCAAGACCACAAAACATAGTTAATAACAAAAGGTTAGTGGATTTCCTAGTGTGAGCTAGATCTAGGAAGTGTGATACTTCCTTGATGGTTGTCAATCCAATGATATGTATAATTCAATATAAAATAAATGAACATGCAAATAAAAGAATCTAACACTAGTGTTCTGATTTAGGTATCTCAGATTACTATCAATGTTAATTCAATTAAATGCTTTAATAATTAAACTAATAAAGGTCCCGGGTTAGGTTACAGGCTAGGTAGGTGGTCTGGAGATCACATGCAGGGTCTAGGTAAGACTTGGTGGATTTTGGGTTGGTATTGGATAACTGGAAACTTATTGGTTTGAGGAAGTTTACTGATACACGACGACATTAGTCAGTGTGTGATCGATGATGGTTTAGGTATGACCGATACCAGTTTAGGATGACTGATATCGGTTCTTTTGGAAGTGGCTGAATGTTAGAAATAGGTATCCAGGCTCTCTATGTGTCTGCACAGAGAGTTGGGAAGGTCTGTGGTGAGGTTGTAGGTGGGGTATCAGGTTTTGGCAAGGTTTTGTGAGGTTTTTTGGGGTGTTAAGGTCAGTTTAGTGAAATTATGATAGGAGACACAATAACTGATGTAAGTCGAGACTAATGATGGTGAAGAGGAAACCAACGATGGTTAAGGTAACCAGCGTCGGTAGGGGAAATTTGGTGAAAGTTGATAAAATTTAATTTTGGGATTCTCTATGATTGTATAGAGAGTGAAGGAGGGATGATTGGGTTCATAATAATATGAGGAAGACTCAAGAAGGTATAAAGGATAGGTATGGAGAGCTAGAAGGCTGGGGTAGCTTTGAATAGGTAGGTGGGTAGGAAAGTGGGGATGGAAGAATGCAAGGAATAACCTAGATCTAATAACAAAAAGATGAAGAACCTATTTAAGTAAGTACATAAATGATGCAAAATAAAATGCACTTACTTGTATATGAAAGCTTGGTGGGTGAAGGATGGTGATGGTCGATCTGTGAAGAACTTGGTGGTCAGTGTTGTGGAAGTGCTTCCCGTAGTGCTACCATGAATGCCAATACCGTCGAATTAGTATCAGGTACTTGTTTGGGCCTCTGGATGAATGTATTATGTCATCTTGATGCCGAGAAAACTTTGGTTCATTCTTAAACACATATAGGTCTCTCCAAAACTTGAAGTGACCAACCTAGGAAAAGGTTAAAAACTGTAAATGTGGTAACCAATGACGATGAAGGTGGCCGACGTTAGTTACAGGTTAACCGACGTCGGTAGGGTGGGAAATCCTAGGTTTACCAAAAATAGCAGATCTTAGCTATTTTTGGCATGCTCTGCTTGTCAATTCAGTCTCAAGTGATGGTTAGTGCTTAGATAAGCAGGAGTATTTTTGGAGAAGGAATATGAATTTAATGTTAGGGTTAGACTAAGTCCCAGTTGGTTAAGATAAGTAGAGACTGAGTCTTAGTTAATTAATAGGGTAAGAATAAGTCCATGGTGAGGTGTCTAGGTGATGTGGCTGGGTGAGGTGTAAATTAACCTAATTAAAGTAATTAAATTAATAAATAATGTGAGGATGGGAATTAATTCAATTGTAAGTAATTAAATTAACATGAATGTGGGGTAAAGGGGTTGTGGTTAGGTGAACACATTATGTTAATTGATTAAAAGGGGAATAAGGGGAGTGTGACCCAAATTTGGTGTCTATAGAGTGTTATATTGTATGTTTTGGCTTGGTAATTAACTTATAGATAATGAGGAGAGGAAAAAGTGAGCTTGATGTTGTAAGTGTCACAAATTTTTTGAAATTTATTATTTTTGAATGATTTTCCATTATCTGTGATGATTTTATGAGGTATACCAAAGTGACAGATAATGTGATGATGAATGAAGTCAACAATTTTATCTACTTTAGTAGAGATAAGGGGAATTGCTTCCACCCATTTTGTAAAATATTCAATTGTTGTAATGATGGAATTGTGTCGTTTGTATGAATGAGGGTTGATAAGGCCGATAAGGTCAATCCCCCACCGTGAGAAAAGTCACAAGTCTTGAGCAGGTTGAAGAGTGTGGATGAGGATCTAAGTGAGGTTGTAATTTTGTTAAAATTTGAAGCACTTCTTGACATAGTCCTAACAGTCTTCGTTAAGTGTGGGCCAATAGTATCCCATGCACTATATTCCTTTAGTAACAAATAAACCATTGAAATGTCCAACACATATGTCATCATGGGCTTCTTGGATAGATAGATGAGCCTCCATAATTTTAAGACACCGTAGGAGGAGTCTATCAAATCCTCTTTTGTAAAGGATAGCCCCTAAGATGATGTAGTGGGATGCACATTTTTTAAAATATCTTTTTCCGTTTTTGGATAGATTTGGTGGTGGTTTACTTGTGGAAATGTATTCATATATCTATGTATACCAAGTGTAAGATGAGTTATCTTCTATGTGATTGATGGTGGAGATCAGTGTTGGTGTAAGATGGCTGATTGAGTTTGTGTATGATGACAAAGAGTTTGGAATCGTCTGATGATAATGGGATGAGAGAGGAAAGTGAATCCATGGTGTCTACAATTTTTTTAGATGAGCGATGGGTGATTTGGATTTCATAATGTTCAAAGCATTGTAGTAGGTCTTTGACAATGGTTTTGTATTTTGTAGGATCTCATTTTTTACATCGGTAGATCCCTTCAATTTAATTGATGAAAATTTTGAATCTTTGTAAATGTCAAGAATTTGTACACCAAGAAATGTGGTAGTTTGAAGTCCCATAATGAGGGCCTTGTATTCTACCATGTTATTAGTGCATTCAAAATTGAGTTTGAAGGATAATGGAATAGGGGTATCCTAAGGGGGAATATGACTATTTTGGTGCCTCCCTATTTGCATTTGGACCCGTCAAAGAACAAGGTCATTTTAAGAGGGGTATTTTCATGCTCGAGAGTGTTGATAGATTCGTCAAGGAAGTGTTCACAAGGTAGTTGATTAGTAGGAAGGGGAGCTTATGCAAGTTGATTAACAATGATCTGCCCCTTAATGGAATTTTGAGAGATAAATTCTAGGTCAAATTTAGTTATGGGCATAAGAATTTTGGTGATGCGATCATTATGATAAGGCTTAGAATGCATATTTTTGAGTGGATTAAATTTTGTGACAATGTAGGTTTTGTGATTGAGAAGGTAGTGAAAGAGTTTGGAAGTTGCGAAGTATAAAACACAACAACAATTTTCTACTTAAGAATAAAAAGATTTCATATTCATGAAGGGTTTGGCTTATGTAAGAGATATTCTTCCTTACCTTGTTCATCCCAATGTGTGAGCATAGCTCCAAAGGTGTGGTCAATTACGAAGATGTAAGGATAGAAATGCTCCCCCTCGTGTGGTGGTGTACAAACTAGTGGTGATAAGAGGTATTTTTGAGGGATTTGAAGGCCTATTGACAATTATCGTCCCACTTAAAAATGATGTCTTTTCTCAAAAGATGATGGAAAGTTTGACAACAATATGATAAGTGAGATATGAAGAGATTGATGGATTGAATCTTTCCTTGAAGGCTTTGAATTTGTTTTAGATTAGATTTTGGAGGCATTTTGATGATGGATTTGACTTTGGTAAGATCAACTTCAATTCCCCTGATAGACACTATGAATCTAAGGAGTTTTCTTGTGAGAACTATGAATACACCTTTAGCAAGATTAAGGTAGAGAAAGAATTGTAATAGACATCCAAAAATCACATCAAGGATAGATATATGGTCTCTTCGATGTTTGGATTTACCTAATATATCATTAACATAGTCTTCTATGGTTTTGTGGATGATATCATAAAATATGTAGGTTATTGCACATTGATAAGTGGCTCCTGCATTTTTAATGACAAAAGGAATTACTCTATAGTAGAAGGTACCCTACGGAGTGATAAACGATGTCTTGTGTTGATCCTATGGTGTAATGAGGATTTGATTGTAACCATAGAAACCATCCATAAGGGATAACATATCATGGCATGTTGTTAGATTGACAAGATGATCAATGTTTGGTAAGGGAATATCATCTTTTGGGAAAATGAAGTTCAAGTCTTGAAATTCCATACAGATGCATAATTTTCTAGTGGACTTAGTGACATGCATGGTGTTAG
Organism: Taxus wallichiana var. yunnanensis; assembly: GCA_018340775.1. Taxonomy (NCBI): domain Eukaryota; kingdom Viridiplantae; phylum Streptophyta; class Pinopsida; order Cupressales; family Taxaceae; genus Taxus; species Taxus wallichiana. The sequence goes on along the minus strand of CM031241.1, from coordinate 576,875,352 downwards.
AAATCCATTGTGGATAATCAATAGGTAATATAAAGTTGGTAGAAAGAATACATTGAAGTTCTTCTTTGACTAGTAGGGTGATGTGAGGATGCATATGATGAATTTTTTTTCATGTCATTAACTCCCAGGATAGTGAAACTATTATGAATAATGATATTAGGGTCTATGTAGGCATGTCACTATAGGAGCATGCGAATGATTAACTTTATTTTGAGTTCACGAGGGTCTAAGTCTTGACCGATCTTGACACCGTGTGGCTTTTATGGTGTGCTGATATTAACATCGGTGGTTTATTCATTGAGAAGTGTGGATGTATCAGAGGGTAATGTTTTCTAAAGATAGTGCTTTCAACACCCATGTAAGTTAAGATAGCATCATTGGGGTGACAATGGATAATGTCGATGGTAGGGGAATCTTCATCTATCATGTGTGGTAATGTTAGTGGAAGGGTTTCAATCTTACCATTAGCTTGATAAGTTAGTGGTCTAAGTGTAATAACATTGATTAAATTTTTTAAGGGGAATAAATATAGTTTTTTCATCATCCTAGGATGAGCCTAACAATGGAAACACCGGTGATTGATATTATGATGTTGATAGTGACGGTTTAAAAGGAGACGCTTTGAATCCAAGTCCATATTTTTGTGAGGTTTCTTCCATTTTCAAAGGGTAAATCATGTGGACCTTTTTCATACCAGCCAAGACCGAAGGACTTCCATGCACAACAAGAGGTAAGTGTAAGCAAAAAGTTGTGTTAGTATGCAACTTATAAATTAGGAAATAAACTGATTCAATTCCTATACTAACACTACTATCTACCTACCTCAGATTGAGCAAGATAAAAAGAGGGAGAAGATCATATACTTGTACTTACCTATAAGTGGAATCCTCCTTCTTTGATGGTTTTGATTTTCTCCTTGGATGGAATTCTTGATGCTTCAAATTTGTGGACTGATTTTGGCAGCACTTCCCCTTGATGAAATGATGTTTTTTCTTGATTAGATGATATGGATATTGATAGCTTTCTTGGATATTTTGGTAGCATAAGTTTGCAATTGTTCTAAGGTGGTGTGCATGGAGGGTGGCATCACTATTTATAGATAAATGGAGGGTTGAGATTAATCCATGTAGGATTAGATCAATGGTCCAAAATGCATGAGAATGGAGAATTCTCTAGAATTAGAGGATTCTAGATTTTATTAGAATCCTCCATTGAATTAAAAATTCAATGGAAGGAGGGATTTTTATTTGAATATTTGAAAATAAGAGGGAAAAGTGGAGAGGCTTATAGAAATAGAATCCTCTAGATTTAGAGGTTCATTTAGCTTGTAGTTAGGTGAGATTAATTATGTTTAGTAGGGTGATTAGATGGAGAAGCTAGATATAGAGTAGGCATAGAGTAGGTGGTAGGTGGGTAAGTATTTTTAAATTGCTAGAAAATAGTTAATGAGGATTAGTTAATATGGTAAATAAAATATTAATGATGTATTAATATTTCTAAGGATATAATGGGATTATGGAATACATGAAAGGAAATAATTAAAGTATGATTACATATAATAGCTAATTAAATTTAAAAGTAATTATTATATGGTTAATGATGAGAATGGATTATTATTGCATGATAAGCATATTATTTGATAAATGACCATGTTGAAATTTTTCATGTCTACATTTTCCCCTCTTTGAAGTGTTATTGCGGAGCTATGATGGTTCAAAGAAAAATGAAAAAGGAGATAGGATAGATGGTGAGGTGATGCCCCGAGGGGTTAGGTGAAGAAGGGAGTAATCACGTGACCACTCGAAAAGAGGAGAGGTCAAAGTGAGTCGATGAGGAGTGATTAGAAGATGAAAATATGAGAGGATGTTGGAGGATTATAAGATGAAGGATATAGAAGAATGAGAAGAGTAAGATATATGGGGAGGGAGAAGAGATGACTAGAAGAGAGGATGAGAGGAAGAGGAGAAGAGAGAATTGGAGGATATTAGAAGAGTAGAGGATTAGGAGATTAAAGGAATAGAAGATAGGAAGAATAGGAGAGAGGATTAGAGGAATATAAGATTATAATATTAGGAGATATTGGATTTTGAAAGTTGGTTGTTGGATGCCCTAGTCAACAATAGATGACAAGGGAAAGATTTTTAAATTATTGGATTAGAGGGTGTTGGATGTGAAGATATTAGATATTGAGATGCCTCAGTTTAGGATGTTTGGATTAGAGGATGCCCCTAGTGAAGGGGTGAAGATTTTGGATTGAGATATGAGGATGCCCCAGTCAAGGGGTTAGGATTTGAGGATTGGGGATTATAGGATGTTGGATGATGAGGATAAGGATTGGTTGTTGGATCGATTTGGATAAGAGGATGTTAGTTGGATGTGAGATGATATGTGGATATTGATTGATTAGTAGATTGATTGGATAGATGATGAGGAAATCAAAGATGATGATGAAGCTAACATATGATGATAAAAGGGGATGTGCTACCATAAAGTGCCCACTATTACCATCATTAGCATATGGTGAGTGATATGGCATAAAACAAGATGCACCAAGGTATAAAGACCATGATGACTAAATTACCAAATGCCCCTGTCCTCATATCATTAGACAAATTAATATTAAATATGGTCATCATATCATCAAACCGTACACAAGAAAATGAAACAAAAGTGGCCTCATATCATTGGCCAAAATGCAAACAAACAAACAAGCACACACATTACATTTGTTGGATGGATTTTGTGAATGTTTTAATTTTTGGATTTTGAAATGTTTTGATGTTTGGATTTTTTACAATTTTTTTGAATTTTTATGATTTTTGAAGTTTTTGACATTTTTTTACGATTTTTGTAATTTTTACATTTTTTACATTTTTACTATTTTTTGATTTTTTTATGATTTTTTGAATTTTTACGACTTTTTGTGAATTTTTTTGAATTTTTTTACAATTTTTTGAATTTTATGATTTTTTTGAATGTTGGGTGATAGAGGAGGAAATTTGACGAAGGTGGGAAGAAACAAGAGGAAAAACAGATACACAGGGGGAGGAAAGGGCTCTCCGAAGTTTTTAGGGCATCGCGACGGGTATAAAAGGCTTTGGGGGCCTACGGCCAAGTCATTTTCACTACACATAGTTGAAAATGAGAGCTTGTGAGAGGACAATAATGGCATATGAGAGGATTGCAGACCATCAAAGGAGGCGGTGAGGGGCGCATCATTAGTCAGAGGGTTGTTGAGGCACCAAGAGTACCTTATTATTAATTATGTATTTAATTTTCACGTTTTTTTTTGATGTTTTTATAGAGTTTTAAGCGTGGGCTATGTTTTAGTGCATTTCCGCTAGAGAGGGATATTTTTAGTGCATTTTCACAAGGTAGGTATGGTTCATCGCATTTGAGCAATGACAAAATGTTTCAACTTTAGCGCATTTACGCCGATGAGGGCTATATTTAGTGCATTTGTGCATGGGATTGGATAAGGTTTAACACATTTACACTTTGGTGAGGGTTATGGATTAGAGAATTTTTGTATGGGAGGGCTATCGGATCATTTCATATGTACGGGGTAGGAGGGTATATATTAGTGCATTTGAGTAGGGAGGGTATGAACTAATGCATTTTCTCGGGATGGGGTATATATCAGCATTAGGTTTAGCATATGCATAGGGATGGAGTATAGATCAATGCATATGCTACGTAAATATCATTTTACACATAGAACATGGTTTATGTTATGCGTAGGGGGCTTAAGTGATAATAGTGGACCAAGTAAGGTTAGTATGAGAGGGGATGAGTAGAAATGAGGTGTATAGGTGGAATAGTGAGATGTAGGGGCTAATATAGATTGTGTGATGTTTGTAGGTTGAGTTGGAGGCTGTGTAGGTAAGGCATCAATGATCCGGTGCCCCGATACATTTATTAGGAGGTGCATACTTAGAGGAAGAGGATGATGAGGCATCATTATTGCATGTATTTGGTCTCCTTCATGTGGCAAGGATGCCTTATATGCGGCGGATCGATGGTTGTTGATAAGATTGGCAGAGCGCGGCGCTCGAGAGATGATCACCTTATAGTTACCAATTAGGAGATGACGCAAGTGACATTAGAGGAGGTCTTCCAGATTTATCCACTACTAGTGGAGGGAGAGCCATGGTATGACATGGGTCTAGGCCTAGATAAGATTACAATTGCTTGACGACATGGAGGATGCACCTCGTCATAGGATGCAGATAGACTTAGGTTTGTATTTCATAGAAGGATACATGGAACGTGTGCCACTACTATTGTGTTCATTGATTTGTTGCAATTTATTTCTAGATGGCGGAGTGACGGGGGTTCAACATCGGTTTGCAGGATGTGGTTTATTCGATGTGGAAGGATGAGACATTATTTGCATGGGAACCGGGAAGTACTAGCATGGTTATATCGATACCTACACAAATTTTTCTATCAAGGGGTGGGAGTATCCGAGCAAAGGGATGTTATTGTAAATATGGAGTTATGAATATTTTTGTGGGTAGGGCAATTGGGATTCAAGAGCAACGCGTCAGTTGGGAGCCATACACATATGGTTGGAAAATTATTAGAGGTAGGCAGAGCATTTGGGGAGGTGAATTGGTACATGCAAACATATTGATGAGTTACAATGGCTATGGGATATTACTTGGTGGCCATATTGGCATTATGAGCCATGGGAGGAGGATAAGAGGCATTTGAGTAGGATTCAGACCTCATATTACATAGTTGGAGGGAAGCCATATACAATAGAGTGACATAGACCGGATCAGGTATTATGATAGTTTGGTATAATGTAGGGTATTCTCAAGCAGCCATCATGTATTTTCAGGGAAGATGCGAGAGGTGAAGGACTGGGTGCTATGATTTATGTGGTGGTAGTTAGAGAAATTTTGGATGATGTGCAGCTTATTCCATGGGATCCATTAGCAACAATGGAAGATATCAGGACCATACAAGGTTATGAGGAGTGTGAGAAGGTATTAGACTAGTGAGTGAGGCACACGTCCACTTTGTAGGATGAGGATTGTACATGGTCATCATGAGGCACACATGGATATGCCATATAGGATAGGCCGAGGAGGAGTTAATAGGCACCTCCAAAGTGATTATTTTGGGTGGGTCAGAAAGTGCAAAGAACTGGTGTGTAGTCACATGTACAAAGTCTAGATAGGCAGAGATAGGTGTGATGGAGGTTGATGAATGCTATAGGGACATTACAGTGATGTTTTCCATCACATAAAGATATAGTATGGCCTTGTGGTGTAGGGGATCGGATCGGAGTAGCTAATGGAGGAGATGGGGAAGCAGGGATAGGAGGTGATGGTGGAGCAGGAGGATCGGGGATGGAGTTACATGTGATGACAAAGGGATGGGGTGTGATGATCTATAGACACGAGATAGATATGTTGGATAGGGAGGCTTATGTGTGAGCATGAGAGATAGCAGGATTATGGGCTAGAGGTGTAGCTCGTGTGAGATATGTACATATGTTGAAAGTGGTGGTGATGTAGAGGGAGGAAATGGTTGCACGATTGAGGGGGAGTTTTCTTGGATAGAGAAGAAGTGGGATTGGGCTATATACCACCGGACAAATATCATATTTAGAGGGATTCTTACAGAGTGAGATATGGCTCATTAGATACAACCGCAATGGGTAGTGAGACATAGGGTGGCGCATGTGGTAGCGGAGCAGCAGAGTAGCTCCTAGTACCTCACAGAGATCGTGATAGATGGGTCCCCTTGCAATAGTGTATTTGTAGCAAGATTCATGCCTTGATGGTGGAGATGTGTTATTATGAGGATATTGTGATACATGAGTGGCCAAATGTGGTACATTATATAGATCATATAGCTCGGCAAAGAATAGGAAAAATATCTAATCGTAGATCAAGACAGACACAACATCCGGGAGTACAACGAGTGTTTTACAACCTCCACAAGGCAAAGCAAGGGAGGATACTGGGAACTCTACAGTGATGAGCACCATTGTGCTATATGTAATGTAATTTGTTGTATGTTTGATGACCATCATGGTCACATTTTTATGTATGTCTGTAGATGATTCAGGATGTATTTTTATTATACGACATGCGGTGTGTGATGATGATGTATTATGTCATGTATATGTTACAGATATTTCATGATGACCAATATGGTCATATTTTTATGATATATATATATCGATTAGGTGCATCTTATAGGACATTTTGAGAGGATATTTATATTGTATATTTATGATGATATGATGTTTATTGATGAGATGATGTGATTTTACTTTATGTTGATGATATAGTGTGATGATAATTGAGTATTTTCCTTTATTATGATGTTGATGATGTATAATGATTTAATGGTTATCATGATGAGCTTGTGATGTGACAATGATATAGTGTTTAAATGATTTGGTACATGATGGATTTGATAATAATGTTATTTTTATTGTGAATGGTATATAGATGTGATGATGTTTATTTAAATTGTTTATATGATATGTAGGGTGTTAGTTATGATGGTGATGTTCATATGTATATGTATGATGAAATTGGGGTGATATTTTATTTTATTATGGTTAATTATAGTGATGGTGATGTAGTTTAATGATGGGTGGTATTTATTTGTAATGAATATTATTAGATGATTGTCTTGATGATGATAAAATGTGAATGTGATCATGATTATTGTATATTGTTGTTGTGATTAGGATGACATATGATGTGTAGGGCGTGATTTATCATGATGGTTTATTTATGATGTGATGTGTTGGATGTTATCTCATGTTAGTGATGGATATGATGATGTAGTGAGTCAAGTATGGTTGTGATGGGTAGTACTTGTTATTGATGAGTTGATATTGTTAGATGGTTTTAGTTATTGATTATGGATTATGGATGAGATGATGATTATTTGTTAGATGTAGGTTATGATTTAGGTCATGGATTTTGATGTATGAATAAATGGATGTATAACGATAGTTATATAGTGGTGTATTTATTTATGTTATTTATGTAATACTCATATTTACAAATGAGATGGATGTTAAATGTTCTCGAATTTGTAAAAAAATTACAATATAACCATGGCGTTAAACATGACAGGATAGCAGAGAGAAAGGAAAGTGATAGGAACAAGTAATAATAAGGCATAAATGTGGGGTTGGAGAGAAATAAAGGCCTCATGATCTTACAAGGGTTTTATGTCTCGACATTTGAATTAGACTCATTGAAACCTATTTCCCAGGCTATGATCTTGGACAATGCAACCTTAATTGGGATCGGATAGATATTCCTAATCATGACAGATCCTTTGCTTTGTAGGAAGGATCAGAAGAAGTCTAGATTTAGAGAATGGATAAGGTGGATTGGGATGAAAATTGTGAATAGGGATAAAAGGGATGTAGGATGAAGGGGTAATTTTCCCCCAATGTTCTTATCTCTATGTTATAGATTACTTAGTAGATGAAGGATTTGATTTACCATAGTGCCGGAAATTGGTTTTCACCGTGGTACTTGCCTAAGGCACCACCAAAGTGGTTCTCACCTTTAGACGAATTATTTATTTATTTATTTAAATTAATTTAATTTTTTTATGACTTTGGGTAATGAATAGTTAGGCATAGAAGCATCAGACATGCATGATATTCATGGGCTCATCCAGCTCATATCCATCCAGTGTAGCAAGCTTATAAGCACCGCAAAGAGAATTTGGCTACGACGACATATGTTCTCACCACTTTGGTTCAAAATTTCCTTCTTTTCTCGATCAAAGTTAGTATTGCGTTGGTTTTCCTTAAGGACTAGGTCACCAAATTCAAACTTGCGATATTTTATGCACTTTTATAATGTCTACAAAGGTGATTTTGGTAGGATTTTAGATGGTCCAAGGCTTGAAGGCATTTCTCATTGAGAAGTTTGAGTTCTTGAAGGCGATGGAAATGATAGTCTTTTCATTGATGAGGTGTTGAGGGAGACGTGTAAGGATGGGAGTTAGATCTCAACAAGAAGAATTGCTTTAGTACTAAAAATAAGGGAGTATGGGGTGGTGCCATGGGAGTGTGGATGGAGGTGTGATAGGCCCACAAGGTGGGATATATTTGTGTATGCCAATCTTGTCCTGCTTGATTCATGATTTTGCTAAGGATGCACTTTAGCATCTTGTTAGATGCTTTTGATTGGCCATTGCCTTGTGGATAATAGGGAGTGGAAAATTTGAGCTTGATATGGAATTGGTCACAAATTTCACAGCATTTTTATTTTTGAAGGATTTACCATTGTCCGTGATGAGAGTGGATGGAATACCATAGTGACAGATGATGTGGTTAAGGATAAATTTGGATATTTGTGACATAGGTGAGCAGCATGGCTTCGACCCACTTAGTGAAGTATTATGTGGCAGTGATAATAAACTTGTGACCATCAGATGAAGTGGGATTTAATTTTCCCATGAGATCGAGACCCCAAGTAGAAAAGGGCCATGGGGTAGTGATGGGTTGCAAGGCTTGGGATGGCACGTGGATGAGGTTGGCATGTTTTTGACATGGGACACATTTGCGGACATATGAACATGCATCTTTTTCCATATTGGGCCAATAATAACCGGTGTGCGGAGATTTTTGGCTAGATCCATACCACTAGTATGAGCACCACAAATTCTCATGTGAACTTCCTAAAGTTTTGATTCCTCCTCTTGAAAATTAAGGCATCGTACTCAATGTTCTATGGAAGCTTCTACGATACAAGGTATCTCCTAGGATAGTGAAATGAGAGGCACATTAAATGAAGGATTGTAACACCCGAATCGTTGTTACTTTCTCCCGAGCATACAAGTGTTGATATGTGATTTCTTGTAAAAGGATATGTTCCTCGATTTAGAAATCATGCTTGATATGTACTTGTAATTTCTTTTCAGATTACATGATCTTGACTGAGTCAGAATATGATTAGACTCTTTTATTTATTTCATTTTGTATCCGAGTTTAATCTGATCTCGGAATGAATTATAGAGTTATCCATCTATAAGATCTAGTCTTGGATCAGTGGAATTGATCCAAGTAATGCTTTAAGTTTGTTCATGATGAATTAAAATCACGCACTTGAGCAGTTGCAAGGTCTAGAAGCATTTAATAAGCTAGTCAGGAGTATGACTCAGGCTGATCAAGTGAAATGAATTGGTTCCCGATATGGAAGTATATCTGGAAGGTCTCGATCGTGGACCAGGTAATAATTCGGTTACATACGATTCTCAGAGCTTCAAGGCGTAATGAGCTAACCCTGTTCAAGAAGGTATGATGTAGGTCTTTTTCTGAGTGTACAGAATGCAGACCTAACTGGAATTATTAAATGATTAGTAACCTAAGACTAAACCTAACCTAGGGGTTAGATTAGTGTTAATCTAACCTAGACCTAGGCTATGTGTTAATGTCCTAAGTTAGTATCTATGTGTAATATGGTTAGAATTAGTATTATCCTAAATTCTAACCTAAGATACTAACCTAACTATGAGCAAGAATGTAAAGGGGCCTATGGAGGGGTGCGAACCATGGGCGGCGTTTTCTATGTTATTAAATGCATGGGATAAGGATGAAGGACAGGTCTTGGTGGAGGTTTTGGGAACGGCTAACTTGTGCCGACGTGGCAGGTCGCCAAAACTAAAAATGAACTTGAGATTTCATTTGACTGTCGCCAATTTTGGCGGTCGGTGGAAGTGGAGTTTGAGCGGGAAAGTTGGTGTAATTGCATTCAATGTGCTCGGTAGTCGAGCTCGGAACTCGCGAGAAGGCATGCAAACAGGAAGTTTGTTGGTTTGTTTGGCTTGTCGCGAATTTCGGTTTTCCTTCTGCCTGTTCACTGGTTCTTCGCACCAGTCTTCTTGGAGTTGCATGGCGAGTATGAGGGTATCTAGCTCTCTTCTCTGGCAAGGAGAATATATATGCCATGGAGAAAGCAAAATTTTGTTGGTCGCTCTAACTTGGAAAAGGAAAAGGAAGTCTGAGCTCTTCCAGTGGTCTGCTTCGGAAATTTGAGCAAAAATCCAGGCATGTTAGGCCCTAACCTTTAAAAATCTTGCTGTCTTTCAAGTGATTTCATTAGAACAACTCTGTTCAAATGATTTATGGAATTTGATGATTTTTCTATGGATGTCATTGTGTGTTTTTGGCACTGTATCTCTTCTGGTTCGAATTTTCTTTTATCCTTTGATGGGTGTTTATTAAATTCGAACTGTGGCATTATTTCCTTGTGTTTGCATTCTGGCTTAATTATGCGAAACATGTGAAATGTATGAATGCTCGGCCTGTTCGGCGTGAGCCCATGAATCGTTCCTGTGATGGGTATAGGCCATTGTTATGTCTGTCGATTTTTGGTCGTCGATTCTTGTTTTGGAAACAGTCGGAAGAAATATTGATGGAACTGTTTGATTGTTCAGTGTTATGAAATCTTTGTAAGCTCTGTCGTGGGTTTTGATGATGGTAGTTATTGATACTGTTGGGTTTCGTTTTGTCTTGAAGGTTGTTTGAGTATAAACATCTTTCGGTGTGACAGTATCTTATTGCAACTCTTTGGAATTGTTTTCCTTTTTCATTGGGGTAACGAGATTTAACCGTTACAGTATGCATTATGGATGTATGTATATTATGTATTGGAACGACTCAAGAGTTTAGTGAATGATTTGTATAAATGGATCACTGAGGAAGCTATACATATTTATATTTGCATGTTGGATATGTGTATTATATTAGAACGACTCTGTGGAGTCCTCTGAACAAATCGTATACTATGATCCACTGTTGAGGATATAGATACCTCCTTGAGTTTTGTTAACTTGAATTCCGTTGGAATCTTGTAGAAGTAGCAGGTCATACGACCTCTGTTATTTGTAATGGAATTTAGTACGACTTCCTGGGTATGCATTTACGTTCCTTGTGTGTAAGCTTGTTCGGGAATTTGACGAGGCTCAGTTGAATCCTTGTTATGAAAATTCGGTATTTGATTTGCTTACACTTGATTTTTGTTGAATGCTTACCTTAAATGGCTTAGATTGATTCTTTAACTATTTTTATCTTATACTGTTGTTGGGTTCCGTGGTTATGGATAATAACCCGTTAACAGTATGCAATGTAAAATATAGATTCATATTCGTTTTAATCAATGACTCTGAGAGTCGATTGAATGATTTATGTGTTTGAATCACTGTTCATGGCTGAATATAGATGAATATTGGAAATTGTTGTTCCAGCGACTTAAGGGAATAATATGTATTTTGATCTCTGTTATTCGTAAGAATACCATCGTGTCGCAAAGATTTTGTGGTACAGATTCTTTTGGTATATTTTTACGTCTTCAGTCTGTGCAAATTTGTGTAAAAGATTGGCAAGGGTTCAGTCGGATTCCTTGTTTTGAAATCAGTAATTAAATTTGCTTGCCTGATTTTTATTATGCTCCGTTGATGAGCTCAGATGGAATCGTATGCAATTATTTGTCTTGTTACTACTGTTTGGAATCATTTGAATTCTTGGAAGGTAACCTGTATTTCTGTCTCTTATTGAACCTGATATTTGGACACTGTCGTTTGTCATTGTTTGAGTTCCTTGAGTATGGATAATTATCTCGTGTTCTGGCTCTGTTGAAATGAGTCGCGAATACCATACTTTAGACTTGAATGCGCCAAGGTGAGAATAGATTGGTTATATTCTTTTCCGTTTACTCCTGTCTGATTGAGACTGAGCATGTTCGGAAATTTTGTGTGATTGACTTGGCTTAGTCTTAGGGAAACATCCAATAGCCTAATGCAATGTAGTCTATTGTTGACCGCAATACTAGAGGTTCTTTGATTTCGAACTTGGGTCGAAAAGCCTTGTTGTGTTCGATTTTTATTATGACAGTGATTCTTCATGTGGTTTGACGGACTTGTTCGTATACATACTGGATGAATGTATTTCATATGTGTAGACGGTACAGTAGTGAACTTGTGTGGAGGGAAGTATGAATGATTTGGTTCTTTCTCTTCTATTATTGTAATACTTGTTGGTATCTGTCTAACAGTTGGAATTGTTCTTGTATCTTGTTGGAGGAAATCATGATTTGCTATGATATTTCCTTTTCTGATGAAAGTAACGATCTGTCCAATGTTGCTGATCTTGGATTCAAGATAATTGTTTGGATACTTTCGTTCTTGATTCTTAATATTTGATGAAATATTTGAGAAGTGTTTAGGACTATTCTGTAACGTTGATAGAGTTACACGTTTGTAGTCAATTTTGTATTATAAAGGCATATTTTGAATATGTTTACTTGTTTGGATAATTGATCTCATTTAAACAGGGTGTTTAATGAAAACAATTGACGGATTGCAATTGTTTTAACAGTTAGTGCTTATCATGCTTAGTTCATCGAACCGACTCATGTTGACTATTTTTGCAGATGGTCAGCCGTAAGTGGTAAAAGCAATGCGATCTGACAGATGATCGATTATTTAATTTGTTTTATAATGAATTACAGCTTGATTTTATAAATGTACTATATGTGGAAAGATGTTTCTTTTCCGTTAAGCATTGTATCAAGTATGTTGTTTGCATAAAATGTAATTGTATAGTTCTGAAAGGAATGGAAATAAGTATTTGATACTTGTGTTGTATTCTTATTCTGATAGTTGACCTTCTTCGGTTTATATACCAGAGTGGCAATGTTATCTTTGTGTAATTTGGATGCTTTTGTGATTGACAATGAAAGCTTACAAGAAAATGTGATTGAATTCATATGAGTGTTTAGCAGATCTTATTGTTCTAGTGAAAGCAATATTGAATTTAAACAATTGTCTTTCTAAAAGATAGGTTAAAAATGAACCTAAGCAGAATGCTAAACAAGCCGAATTAAATTACTAATCCCTAGTCCTGAGTATGACAGGACAATATTAATTTGGATTCTTAATCATTTATATCTTTATACTAATAAGTATGATATAAATTCAGTTAGGAGAACTGATGTAAATCTAATGGGGTTCAGATGGCAATCTCAAGTAAAGGTTATGAGATATTGTCCAATTCTGTTGTTTTAGAATCATGGATATTCTAATGACTCCTTGATGAGACCTTGACCTTAATAACTCCACCATGTAATGGGTTTTATAGAGGAAGGTCGTCTTAAGACGAAGAATCCAGGGATCGGGAAAGGCTAACCTTAGGGAAAAGTCTTTAAAGTAATTTAAACTCAAGTGCATAACGCATGTGATTAAGTAGATCTTTTCGAGGCGGATTTAAAGGTTGACGACACAAGTCAACTGCAGGGTTGTACCTCCGAGAAGATTAGGATCTTCTCGAAGTTACAACAATGCAGGTGACTTATGGCGACACCCTTTGCATTGATCGCTAAGATTTACACTTTGATCTCGCACGAGTTACTCAGGGTCCGATTAAGAACGTGGTCATGTTATAAGGCTGCCTAGGAGATTCGGGGTATCATGACACACTGGTTGAACTGCAAGGTTGAACCAGTATGTCACCATATCCCTAATCCTCGTGGGCATCCATATAACATTATCACCTTGTTAATCTGCCTCCGAGTGATTCAGTTGTGAAAGGAAGGACTGACAGTAGTCAGTGTAGGACATTCTATATAACATAAGAATGGGGTGAAGGGCGTATTCCAGATTGACGAGTATGCCGTTAAGGAATACGAGACATAAACAGTATGTTTCAAATCTTTGGCCAAAGTATCGCAAGCTGCTGATTGCGTTGTCCTAATTCACCTAGTCTAAGGGATGAGATGCCGATGAATAATGGTAACAATTATTCAGTTAGGTTCCTTGGACAGAGCATTCTGAATCCCAGAGTAGGGAAGAGAACCGCAAGAGTAAAGTGTTAAATAAAAACACCAACTCTTATTACTCATGAATAGATCGGTAGATTACCGAGTCATGGAATGAATAGATCGGTAGATTACCGAGTCATGGAATGAATAGATCGGAAGTACTCCGAGTCATTACAAAATGCATATGGTTGTCTCATTATATGAATGGTTATTTGATTTGTGAGTTCTAAATTATGTATTTAGAACCAGGATGCAATTATCAAAAAAAAAAAAAAAAAAAATTTTTTTACTTGTTCTAAGGTATAAAATGGGGATGTTACTCTTGGTATCGAGTGAAGGTCAGCAGCTCTCTTGACCTATCAGTGTCCATAATCCGATAAAAACCTAAATTTCTTGTAATAAAATGGTTAGAACAAGGGGAATGTTATAATAATGCTCCACCTGAAGGAGGAGCGGCAACAACCCAGAAACTTGATGAGATCCTTGCTGCCCTGTTGGACACAAGAGATCGCTTGGCTGTACTTGAACAGCAGGTGATGGGAAATGAGGAGGATGAAGAAGCTGATAATAATAATCAGCAACCTCCTGAGGACAACCCCGACATGGGTGTTGATGTTAATGCTGGGAATGCACCTGTCCAACCAGAAAACAAAAAGGCCAGATTGGCAGCAGAACTCACTAATGATATAAAAAGGATAAGTCCACCTAAGTATGATGGCACCACATTAGGAGATGGAGCTGAGAACTGGCTCAAAAATGGAGAAGTACTTTGCAATAAGGAACTTCTCAGAGGAAACCAAAGCTATTTGGGGAGCCTATCAGCTTTCTCACGAAGCATCTTCGTGGTGGGATAGCCATAAAGTGAACTAAACATCGATGAGACCAATATTACTTGGGATCAATTTAAAGGCTATTTTAGGCAACGTTGGCTGCACAAACTTTTCTATGATCGAAAATGACAGAATTTTAGAACTTAGCTCAAGGGAAGCTAACGGAATCGAATACCGGGAGCGGTTTACAAAACTCCTCAAGTATGTACCACAAAGATCAAACCGACGAAAAGTTCAGGATACGGAAATTCATCATGGGATTGAATCCTGTGATAGGGGGAGAGGTCGATGTTCACAGTCCAACCACTATGGAAGGAGTTGTTGAAAAGGCCATAAGGCAAGAACAGAAATTAAAGGCTATTTCTGCCCATAAGGAGGAAGTGCGGAAGAAGACTGCAAACCCTTCTTCAACCTCTCTTGCACCTAGAAAAGGACCATGGAAAAAGTTTGGAAACAAGAGTAAGTTTCCAGGAGATAACAATAAGAAAGCAGCAGTAAATAAGCCTGCTGGAAATGCAAGGGAAAATTTTGTTAAAAATAATGGGCAGAAGCCCTATGGAGGACAGCGTGACAATTACAAAACTGGAGGCAACTTTGAGCCTAAAAAGGGACCCGTAGGAGGCTGCTACAATTGTGGTAAAGATCACTATGCCAATCAGTGCCCTTTGAAGAAGGACGATCGTAATCCGCAAAGATAAGATACATGCCGCAAAGAGAGCGACAAACAAGCTGAAAAGCAAGTGACACCTATAGAAGTTCCGGGTAAGTTATTCGGTATACCTGTCACTATTCTTTTTGATACGGGGGCTACTGAATGTTTTATATCTAATAAACTTGCTTCTAAACTTAAAAGAAAAGCTGGAAAAATGGATAAATCTTGGACTGTACAGTATGGTAATAGTTCTGTTCATACAGTGAGTATGTGTCTTTTTGGGGCAGTCCTTGACTTACCTAACTTTTCCACGGAAGTTGATCTCTATGTCGCACCTTTAGGATCGTATGACATTGTCATCGGTGTCAATTGGTTAGCAGACCATAAAGCAAAGGTAGACTGTTATGAAAAGAACATAAAATGTTTAGATGATCAGCTGGAATCAGCAGAGATTCAAGGTGTGAAACGAGAAATTTCAGTTAGAAAACTGTCAGCTATGCAGCTTAAAAAGGCTAAAAATAAAGGATGTACCCTTTATGCGGTAAAGATATCTGAATCTTCCGAAGAAGATGATGATTTCATGGAATGATTCCCTCTTTTACAAGGTTTCAGGGATGTTTTTCCTGAGGAATTACCAGGGTTACCACCCAAGAGAGAATTTGACTTCACCATTGAAATCAAGCCAGGAACAGAACCTATATCCAAAGCGCCTTATCGGATGACTACTACTGAGTTAGTCGAGCTTAAGGCACAGTTGCAAGAGCTTTTGTCTAAAGGTTTGGTCAGACCAAGTGTTTCACCTTGGGGAGCGCCTGTAATATTTGTGAAAAAGAAGGATGGAACACTAAGGCTGTGTATTGATTATCGGATGTTGAACAAAGCAACAGTCAAGAACCGATATCCACTTCCTAGGATCGATGATCTGTTTGATCAGATGCGTGGAGCAGCGGTTTATTCTAAGATAGACCTTCGATCTGGTTATCATCAGTTAAGGATTAGAGAGGAAGATATTCATAAAACAACTTTCCGAACAAGGTACGGACATTATGAATTCACAGTTCTACCCTTTGGGTTAACTAATGCACCCGCAGCCTTTATGAATTTAATGAACAATATCTTTCAAGAATACCTGGACAAGTTTGTACTTGTATTCTTGGACGATATTCTCATTTATTCTAAAAGCGTTGAGGAGCACAATGAGCATTTGAAGATAGTTTTGGGAATATTGAGAAAGAGAAAGTTGTATGGTAAGTTATCCAAATGTTCTTTCTTTGATTCAGAAGTTCACTATTTGGGTCATGTTATAAGTAAAGAAGGAATTGCTGTAGATCCTTCAAAAATAGTGGCA
Organism: Taxus wallichiana var. yunnanensis; assembly: GCA_018340775.1. Lineage (NCBI taxonomy): Eukaryota > Viridiplantae > Streptophyta > Pinopsida > Cupressales > Taxaceae > Taxus > Taxus wallichiana. Next base: position 576,858,705 of record CM031241.1, on the reverse strand, counting down.
ATAACTGAGTGGCCTGCACCAAAGAATGTGCATGAAGTAAGAAGCTTCATGGGTCTTGCTGGTTATTATAGAAAATTTGTAAAGGATTTTTCTAAAGTAGTTGCACCAATAACTTCATTACAGAAGAAGGATAAGAAATTCATGTGGAATGATAAGTGCGAAGCGGCTTTCAAAAGTTTGAAAGACCAGTTGACTTCTCGCACCTATACTAGCTATACTGCACTCCTAATGGGAGTTTTACTGTTGTAACGGATGCTTCTGGGGAAGGCCTTGGAGGTGTTTTGTTACAAAATGATCAGGTCATAGCATATGAAAGTAGAAAACTTAAGTTACATGAGCTGAATTATGCCCCTCATGATTTGGAACTTGCTGCCATTGTTCATGCACTTCAAGTCTGGAGACACTATTTACTTGGGAAACCTTTTGAGTTGAAAACTGATCACTTAGGACTGAAATATATTTTTACTCAGCCCAATCTTAACGCCAGACAGAGAAGGTGGTTAGAGTTTTTATCACAATATGACTTTGATATTAGCTATATCAAAGGGAAGGAGAATAGAGTAATGATGCTCTAAGTCGTAGGAGGCACATTTCTGCTCTTATAACATTAAGAACTCGCTTTAAAGACGAGGTAAAAAGTGCCTCGAATCGATGCATACTTTCAAAGAAGTAAAAGCAAAAATTGTTGCGTAACCTAAGGATATGAGGTATAAAGGTTTTCATTTTGATAATGAAGGAATCTTGCGTTATGAAAACAGGGTATATGTACCTATGCTTAACGATTTGAGAAAGAAGTTGTTAGTTGAATTTCATAATTCACCTTTCTCTGGACACCCAGGTATCACAAAAATGCTTGCTGATTTAAAACAGCAATACTTCTGGAAAGGTATGAAAAAGAATGTGATTAATTTTGTGACTCATTGTCTGGAATGTCAGGGGGAAGGCGTAACATATGCACCGCTGGATCATATATCCTCATAGCATACCGCAATGACAAATGGCAAGTAATAACCATGGATTTTGTACAAGGACTACCTATGTCCAGGAATAAACATGATGTTATCCTGGTAGTTGTAGATAAACTGACCAAGGTAGCTCATTTCATCGCTGGAAATCTAAAGGATGATTCACCAGTGCTGGCCAAAAGATTCGTGCACGAAATTTTCAGGTTACATGGTGTACCAGAACTGATTATATCTGACAGGGATCCTAGAATGACGTCAAGGTTTTGGCAAACGCTTAACGCAGCTCTTGGAACGAAACTAAACTTCAGTTCTGCATATCATCCGGAAACGGATGGACAAACTGAGAGAGTAAATCAAGTGTTGGAGGACATGTTGCGAATGTATTGCATGGATCAACAGTATAAATGGGAAGAGTATCTTCCATTAGTTGAGTTCGCATACAACAACACTTATCACTCATCTCTTAAGATGGCACCATTTGAAGCACTTTATGGAAGAAAGTGCAGAACCCCTGTTAGTTGGGACAGTGTTGAGGATAGAGTGGTAATTGGACCAGAGATTCTCACAGAAATGGAACAGCAAGTTAAGCTGATTCGTGAACGATTAAAGGAAGCAATGATAGACGTAAGAGCTATGCGCGACCTTAAGCGGGTTGATAGAAGGTTTGAGCTTGGTGATAAGGTTTTCCTTCGTGTTAAACCCAGAAAGAGTTCTATAACTTTTGGCAAGGCTGCCAAGTTGTCACCTCGATTTGTGGGAACCTTCAAATTGTCGAAATAATCAATCCCGTAGCTTATCGCTTAGCATCCACCGCTTTATCTCGCATGCATGATGTTTTCCATATTTCTTTGCTTAAGAAATACGTTTCAGATCCGTCACATGTTTTAAATTGAATTCCTCTTGCAGGTCCAAGACCCAGTGAATAATCGTGGTTAAACCCACACGAGTGCTGAAACTCGCCAATCGCATTTAAGAAATCATGAAATACAAAGAATGTAAGGTCCAAAGTGGGACCAGCTTTAGCGAAGAAAGTGCAACTTGGGAAAATCTGGAAGAGATGAAAATTGCTTTTCCTTCTCTTTTTCAACAGAATGAAATCTGTTGACAAAACATACTTTTATGAACTTATTGTTTTTAAGTATTTATGAAAGCCAGATGAAGGCAGACTTTATTCAGGTTGAATAAAATGTGTTGTGACATTGATTTCTGGAACTATTCAATTATGGAAGTAGTCACATTGTTTGTGTACTAATAAATTGATTGACCTGAAGGTTAATTTAATATGTAATTCATCGGGACGATGAATCTTTTTAGGAGGGAAGCATGTAACACCCTGAACTGTTGTTACTTTCTCCTGAGCATACAAGTGTTGATATGTGATTTCTTGTAAAAGGATGTGTTCCTCGATTTAGAAATCATGCTTGATATGTACTGTAATTTCTTTGCAGATTGCAGATCTTGACTGAGTCAGAATATGATTAGACTCTTTTATTTATTTCATTTTGTATCCGAGTTTAATCTGATCTCGGAATGAATTATAGAGTTATCCATCTATAAGATCTAGTCTTGGATCAGTGGAATTGATCCAAGTAATGCTTTAAGTTTGTTCATGATGAATTAAAATCACAGACCTTGAACAGGTTGCAAGGTCTAGAAGCATTTAATAAGCTAGTCAGGAGTATGACTCAGGCTGATCAAGTAAAATGAATTGGTTCCCGATATGGAAGTATATCTGGAAGGTCTCGATCGTGGACCGTAATAATTCGCTTACATACGATTCTCAGCCTAAGGCGTAACAGAGCTAACCCCTGCTCAAGAAGGTATGATGTAGGTCTTTTCTCGAGTGTACGTAATGCGTGACCTAACTGGAATTATTAAATGATTAGTAACCTAAGACTAAACCTAACCTAGGGGTTAGATTAGTGTTAATCTAACCTAGACCTAGGCTATGTGTTAATGTCCTAAGTTAGTATCTATGTGTAATATGGTTAGAATGAGTATTATCCTAAATTCTAACCTAAGATACTAACCTAACTATGAGCAAGAATGTAAAGGGGCCTATGGAGGGGTGCGAACCATGGGCGGCGTTTTCTATGTTATTAAATGCATGGGATAAGGATGAAGGACAGTCTTGGTGGAGGTTTTGGGAACGGCTAACTTGTGCCGACGTGGCAGGTCGCCAAAACTAAAAATGAACTTGAGATTTCATTTGACTGTCGCCAATTTTGGCGGTCGGTGGAAGTGGAGTTTGAGCGGGAAAGTTGGTGTAATTGCATTCAATGTGCTCGGTAGTCGAGCTCGAACTCGCGAGAAGGCATGCAAACAGGAAGTTTGTTGGTTTGTTTGGCTTGTCACGAATTTCGGTTTTCCTTCTGCCTGTTCACTGGTTCTTCGCACCAGTCTTCTTGGAGTTGCATGGCGAGTATGAGGGTATCTAGCTCTCTTCTCTGGCAAGGAGAGTATATATGTTTTGGAGATAGCAAAATTTTGTTGGTCGCTCTAACTTGGAAAAGGAAAAGGAAGTCTGAGCTCTTCCAGTGGTCTGCTTCGGAAATTTGAGCAAAAATCCAGGCATGTTAGGCCCTAACCTTTAAAAATCTTGCTGTCTTTCAAGTGATTTCATTAGAACAACTCTGTTCAAATGATTTATGGAATTAGATGTTTATCTATGGATGTCTTGTGTGATTTTTCTTGGTATCTCTTCTGGTTCGAATCTTCATTTATCCTTTGTTGGGTGTTTATTAAATTCGAACTGTGGCATTATTTTCTTGTGTTTGCATTCTGGCTTAATTATGCGAAACATGTGAAATGTGTGAATGCTCGGCCTGTTCGGCGTGAGCCCATGAATCGTTCCTGTGATGGGTATAGGCCATTGTTATGTCTGTCGATTTTTGGTCGTCGATTCTTGTTTTGGAAACAGTCGGAAGAAATATTGATGGAACTGTTTGATTGTTCAGTGTTATGAAATCTTTGTAAGCTCTGTCGTGGGTTTTGATGATGGTAGTTATTGATACTGTTGGGTTTCGTTTTTGTCTTGAAGGTTGTTTGAGTATAACATCTTTCGGTGTGACAGTATCTTATTGCAACTCTTTTGGAATTGTTTCCTTTTTCATTGGGGTAACGAGATTTAACCGTTACAGAATGCATTATGGATGTATGTATATTATATATTGGAACGACTCAGTAGAGTTTAGTGAATGATTTGTATAAATGGATCACTGAGGAAGCTATACATATTTATATTTGCATGTTGGATATGTGTATTATATTAGAACGACTCTGTGGAGTCCTCTGAACAAATCGTATACTATGATCCACTGTTGAGGATATAGATACCTCCTTGAGTTTTGTTAACTTGAATTCCGTTGGAATCTTGTAGAAGTTACAGGTCATACGACCTCTGTTATTTGTAATGGAATTTAGTACCGACTTCCTGGGTATGCATTTACGTTCCTTGTGTGTAAGCTTGTTCGGGAATTTGGACGAGGCTCAGTTGAATCCCTTGTTATGAAAATTCGGTATTTGATTTGCTTACACTTGATTTTTGTTGAATGCTTACCTTAAATGGCTTAGATTGATTCTTTAACTATTTTTATCTTATACTGTTGTTGGGTTCCGTGGTTATGGATAATAACCCGTTAACAGTATGCAATGTAAAATATAGATTCATATTCGTTTTAATCTGAATGACTCTGAGAGTCGATTGAATGATTTATATGTTTGAATCACTGGTCATGGTTGAATATAGATGAATATTGGAAATTGTTGTTCCAGCGACTTAAGGGAATAATATGTATTTCGATCTCTGTTATTTCGTAAGAATACCATCGTGTCGCAAGGATTTTGTGGTACAGATTCTTTTGGTATATTTTTACGTCTTCAGTCTGTGCAAATTTGTGTAAAAGATTGGCAAGGGTTCAGTCGGATTCCTTGTTTTGAAATCAGTAATTAAATTTGCTTGCCTGATTTTTATTATGCTCCGTTGATGAGCTCAGATGGAATCGTATGCAATTATTTGTCTTGTTACTACTGTTTGGAATCATTTGAATTCTTATAAGGTAACCTGTATTTCTGTCTCTTATTGAACCCGATATTTGGACACTGTCGTTTGTCACTGTTTGAGTTCCTTGAGTATGGATAATTATCTCGTGTTCTGGCTCTGTTGAAATGAGTCGCGAATACCATACTTTAGACTTGAATGCGCCAAGGTGAGAATAGATTGGTTATATTCTTTTCCGTTTACTCCTGTCCTGATTGAGACTGAGCATGTTCGGAAATTTTGTGTGATTGACTTGGCTTAGTCTTAGGGAAACATCCAATAGCCTAATGCAATGTAGTCTATTGTTGACCGCAATACTAGAGGTTCTTTGATTTCGAACTTGGGTCGAAAAGCCTTGTTGTGTTCGATTTTTATTATGACAGTGATTCTTCTTGTGGTTTGACAGACTTGTTCGTATACATACTGGATGAATGCATTTCATATGTGTAGTACTAGACAAAGAGGTGAACTTGTGTGGAGGGAAGTATGAATGATTTGGTTCTTTCTCTTCTATTATTGTAATACTTGTTGGTATCTGTCTAACAGTTGGAATTGTTCTTGTATCTTGTTGGAGGAAATCATGATTTGCTATGATATTTCCTTTTCTGATGAAAGTAACGATCTGTCCAATGTTGCTGATCTTGGATTCAAGATAATTGTTTGGATACTTTCGTTCTTGATTCTTAATATTTGATGAAATATTTGAGAAGTGTTTAGGACTATTCTGTAACGTTGATAGAGTTACACGTTTGTAGTCAATTTTGTATTATAAAGGCATATTTTGAATATGTTTACTTGTTTGGATAATTGATCTCATTTAAACAGGGTGTTTAATGAAAACAATTGACGGATTGCAATTGTTTTAACAGTTAGTGCTTATCATGCTCAGTTCATCGAACTGACTCATGTTGACTATTTTTGCAGATGGTTGCCGTAAGTGGTAAAAGCAATGCAGATCTGACAGGATGATCAGATTATTTAATTGTTTTATATTGAATTACAACTTGATTTTATAAATGTACTATATGTGGAAAGATGTTTCTTTTCCGTTAAGCATTGTATCAAGTATGTTGTTTGCATAAAATGTAATTGTATAGTTCTGGAAGGAATGGAAATAAGTATTTGATACTTGTGTTGTATTCTTATTTTGATAGTTGACCTTCTTCGGTTTATATACCAGAGTGGCAATGTTATCTTTGTGTAATTTGGATGCTTTTGTGATTGACAATGAAAGCTTACAAGAAAATGTGATTGAATTCATATGAGTGTTTAGCAGATCTAATTGTTCTAGTGAAAGCAATATTGAATTTAAACAATTGTCTTTCTAAAAGATAGGTTAAAAATGAACCTAAGCAGAACGCTAAACAAGCCGAATTAAATTACTAATCCCTAGTCCTGAGTATGACAGGACAATATTAATTTGGATTCTTAATCATTTATATCTTTATACTAATAAGTATGATATAAATTCAGTTAGGAGAACTGATGTAAATCTAATGGGGTTCAGATGGCAATCTCAAGTAAAGGCTATGAGATATTGTCCAATTCTGTTGTTTTAGAATCATGTATATTCTAATGACTCCTTGATGAGATCTTGACCTTAATAACTCCACCATGTAATGGGTTTTATAGAGGAAGGTCGTCTTAAGACGAAGAATCCAGGGATCGGGGAAAGGCTAACCTTAGGGAAAAGTCTTTAAAGTAATTTAAACTCAAGTGCGTAACGCATGTGATTAAGTAGATCTTTTCGAGGCGGATTTAAAGGTTGACGACACAAGTCAACTACAGGGTTGTACCTCCGAGAAGATTAGGATCTTCTCGAAGTTACAACAATGCAGGTGACTTATGGCGACACCCTTTGCATTGATCGCTAAGATTTACACTTTGATCTCGCACGAGTTACTCAGGGTCCGATTAAGAACGTGGTCATGTTATAAGGCTGCCTAGGAGATTCGGGGTATCATGACACACTGGTTGAACTGCAAGGTTGAACCAGTATGTCACCATATCCCTAATCCTCGTGGGCATCCATATAACATTATCACCTTGTTAATCTGCCTCCGAGTGATTCAGTTGTGAAAGGAAGGACTGACAGTAGTCAGTGTAGGACATTCTATATAACATAAGAATGGGGTGAAGGGCATATTCCAGATTGACGAGTATGCCGTTAAGGAATACGAGACATAAACAGTATGTTTCAAATCTTTGGCCAAAGTATCGCAAGCTGCTGATTGCGTTGTCCTAATTCACCTAGTCTAAGGGATGAGATGCCGATGAATAATGGTAACATTTATTCAGTTAGGTTCCTTGGACAGAGCATTCTGAATCCCAGAGTAGGGAAGAGAACCGCAAGAGTAAAGTGTTAAATAAAAACACCAACTCTTATTACTCATGAATAGATCGGTAGATTACCGAGTCATGGAATGAATAGATCGGTAGATTACCGAGTCATGGAATGAATAGATCGGAAGTACTCCGAGTCATTACAGCTGCATATGGTTGTCTGTTATATGAATGGTTATTTGATTTGTGAGTTCTAAATTATGTATTTAGAACCAGGATGCAATTATCAAAAAAAAAAAAAAAAATTTTTTTTTTTTTACTTGTTCTAAGGTATAAATTGGGGATGTTACAAGGATTTTCAATGGCTACGAGGAAGGTTGGGTGGAAGAGTGTGGTCATGGAGATAGGTATATATATCATGGTACCAATGGGAGTTGCGACTAACAACCTCACATACCATCTCGAGACTCAGGAACTTCATAAGTTGGGACTATTAGGTGCTCAACCAAAAACTATGAATTATATGCATCGAACGACATGTCGAGGAGGGAGGCGATGGTAGCTATAACATCCACTAATTTTTTTCTCATATGAGGGACATGTTCGAACTGAATATGCTAAAAATAAGCCTTGAAACTTTCGACCATTATTTTGTAAGGAATTAATTTTTCATCCTTGGTGGCATATTCACAATTATTATTTTTAATGATTAACTGTGAATCACCAAAGACATTGATATGCTTGATATTCCATTGAATGGAGATCCTAGAACGAGTGCTTCATATTCAACTATGTTGTTGGTACAAGGAAAGTAAGCCGGAAAGCTTTAGGAATTAAGTCTCCTTGAGGAGTGATAAATAGAATGCCTGCTCCCGAGCCATGATGTGTGAAAGAGCCATCAAAGTATAATTTCCATGTATCTGACTCTACAACTGTACATATGGATTCATCTAGAAACCAAGTGGTGAGTGGTGTAGAATTAGGGATTGGAGCTTCTACCAATTGGTCGGCTAGAACTTTTCCTTTGATAGCTTTCTAATTAACATATTCAATGTCGAATTCGCTCAAGAGCATAATCCATTTAGCCATATGTCCTATTAATTCCAATTTAGAGAGAAGATATATGATTGGATCTACTTTGGCTATGATCCTTACAATATTGTTAAGCGTGTAATGACGTAGGTTTTGAGAGGAAAGACTACGGCAAGACACACTTTTTCCATAGGAGTGTAGTTGAGATCATAAGAAATTAATGTTTGGCTTGAATAATATATGGCTTGTTCCTTTCCATGGATATCATGTTGTGCTAGGAGAGCTCCCAAGGCATGTTGTGTAGCTGATATGTAGAGAAAAAGAGGTATTCCCGGAGCGGTAGGGACTAGGAAAGGATGATGTATTAGATATTATTTGAGCTTGTCAAAGGAATCATGGCATTCCTCATTCCAATAAAATTTGGTGCCTTTCTTGAGTAGGTGATGCAATGGATGGCATTTTTCTACTAGCTGTGATATAAATCTTTTGATGGCCTATATTTTTCCCTGTAGGATTTGTAGTTGTTTGATATTTTTTAGGTGGAGGCATTTCAACCATAGATTTTACTTTTTATGGATCAATTTTTATTCTAGGCCTAGAGATAATAAAGCCCAATAACTTTCCGAGATGTGACGCCAAAACACATTTCTTGGGATTGAGGTGAACCTTGTATTCTTGGAGTTGTTCGAAGATGCGGCGGAGGACTATACGATATTTCTCCTAAGTTTTAGATTTCCCTAAGATGTCGCTCGATGTAGTCTTCAATGATTTCATGCATCATATAATGAAAGTTAATAGTCATGACACATTAGTATTTGGCTCGGTGTTTTGAGGCCAAAGGGAAATACTTGATAGTAGAACGTACCCAGGTGTAGTAAAAGTTATTTTATGCTAATCTTCTTCAACAATTTTAATCTGATTATAGCAATAGAAATCATCGATGAGAAACAACATCTTGTGCCATGCTATAGAGTCGAAGATCATGTCAATGTTTGGTAACGAGAAATCATATTTAGGAAAATATTTATTGATGTTGCGAGAAATCGGTATAGATGCAAATGCCCCCAATTTTCTTACCTACGGGAAAATCTTAGAAATCCAATCAAAAGATTCGATAGGTTGGATGGATCTCGACATGAAGTAGTTTATGTAAATCTTATTTGAAAAGAAACGTTACTTTTGGATGCATCTTTCTTAATTTTTGTTTGACCAACTTGGCATCTTTACGCACTACAAGATTGTGGACCACTAGGGAAGGATCCGGACACTGGGGGATATCTGCATAGGACCATGTGAATACATCTGAAAAATTATTTTAGAAGTTTTGTAAAGGTAGCATGTTATTTTAAAGATAAGGATGCCCCAGTTTGATAATCTTGTTTTCTTCTTCTGTGCCAATGTTGATGTCAATAGTTTCCTCAATGAATTACTCGAGCCATCTTGCGGTGTTTCGGAGAGTTGGAAGAAGTTGATCCATGACTGGATCGTGTTCAAGATTTGTAGATTCTTAGAAGAATTCAATGAGGGGGTATTCCTTTTCAAGGTGACAAGAGAATTTGGGATGAGGGATATGAGATTAGGATTATAGGGAAAGGATAGGTTCTTGTGTGCCAAAGTAGGCATCAACGTTTAAGCATATTTGGAAACCTTTTTTATGATCCCCAACAAGTATATTATCGTGATTTCCCATGAACTCAAGAATTTCTTCATCATTCTGAAATGAGTCAAGAGGGGCATGCTCTAATTATTGGTCCCATTTAATGAGTTGTGGATAGGTGAGGGTGATATTGATGGTAAGAACAATGGTATCATGGAAAATATTGGTGGTGACGAGGTCTTTGTATCGGTTATAGATAGAAATTTTGTTGATATTATCAATGACCTCCTTAGTTGTGTTGGAAGTATCACTAAGGTCATCACGGATAATTTCACCAGGTGGTTGGTATCCAAGTCTATGACCATCGAGGTTAGGGATAATAGCTAGAGGTTCAAAGGGGTCTATTCCTCATCCTGAATATCCCATGTGAGCCATCATCCTTTTGGGAATCAAATATTCATTATTAGAACAACAAGACGGTATAGAATTTTCAATAAGCCATGTAGTATCAGATGGTTCAAGGTACTCATCAACAAGGTACCCGAAATGGATAAAAGTGGATGAGCCCAATAAATATTTTTTCCCTTTGTTTTGACATACGTCCGACATGTCATTCTGTTTGGGTGATAATGACAGTTGGTCAATGCTGAAAGTTTGATATTCTCCACACCCTATCGATTTCAGCTTAAGTGGTGGAGTGGGTAAAGGGGAGTGGATATGGATGGAGTGGGTAGAAGGGGGCAGATGATGATGAGGTGTTGTGTGATGTGGATGTAAGACTATCTAGTAAGATATATGAAGTGGTGGATGATGATGGTGGTGATGACCGTACATGTTTAGTGATAGGACAATAGGGTTCTCGATAACTTTCTGCTTCAAGCGCTTGACAATATTGGAAAGGTTGAGGATCATCGTGGATGGTAATTTCTATACCAACATGTTCAAATTTAAGACATTGATGTAGTGTAGATGGTATGACATGCATTTCATGAATCCATGGTTGGCCAAGCAATAAATTATGTGGGAACTGGATTTCTAGTTGTGGTTCTTTCCACAAATATAATAAATAATATTCGAGGGCATTCACACATGTAGTGATCGGGGGATCTACATGTATAACATGTTCCACAAGGGAAGTCACTTCATCCACTACCATAACCCCGACCTCCGAATCCTCCATGGTAGCCTCGACCTCTACCTCGGACTCCATCGAGCACCCCTCATTATGATCATGATATTGATGCTTACATTTTTCGTTAGAATTATCTTTAACACTAGTCCGACGTACACTAGTATAAATGACATCATAAATTTGATCAATGAACCTGTAATTCTCAAGATTATGAGTGGTAGACCTACAAATCTTGCAAAGAGCAAGACAAATTCTTCCTAATCATGTGTTACAACAATGGAAACTTGTTTGAATCATGATCTAAGTGATAGATCTCATAGTCCATCAATATAACACACACCGACTTATGAGGACAATTATCCTTAGTATTTCCTTATACTTCAAAATATGTGCACCAAATTCTCGTTGTGTGTCTCATGTGTTGAATTAGTGACAATTTCTCTAACTATTTTTCCAATACTCGAAATATGAGCTTCTAAGAATGGGCTAACACCATTGTCCACACTCCTAATTTCCTCAAAGACATAGGGCTGCTTCAAGTACCTTGCACATATATGTATAAGTCTTATGTGAGAGCACCTTTCTAAAAGAAATGATAAAGCCTCTAACGAACCATTGAGCATGTTGACTCGGGTCAATGTCATAAGATAGATTTAATAAATGGGTCTTGAATCATGCATCATACTCTTGAACACTCTCAGTTGTACCCTACTTCATGTCCTTCAAGCAGTGATGCTCTTCCGCTCAAACTTAGGTATGTGGAAATCCTCTAAGAAAGCATCACACAACACAATATAATCTACACAAGTCTATTTTGGATCATATTTCTTGTACCAAATATGCGCTTGCCCTTGTAAAGTAGTTTCAAAATGACTTGCCTTATGCTCTGGAGTTGTAATCCCCTTCTTGTACCATATTATCTCACACATGTACACGTGCTCAGTTGCATCTTCAATCCCTCTATATTCTGGAATTCAAAGAGACATTTCCATATAAACTTGTTGGGGATAGTACAAACCATGCCCACTAGGTCCAGAACATGTATTATCTCATGTATTTCCTCCACCCCCGGCAACTAGATCTGCTAGACCCTAAGACACCCGATCCTCTTGATCCCCCTCCTATAATAGGAAATGGACCTAAGGATGCACTTCCTTGTGTTCCAATAGTTGTGCTAAAATGAACTCCCATAGTCTACGAAGTTCTACTACATCCAGATGTGATGCCAACATTCTATGTTCCCATGTTCTGTGTTGATGACGCACTAGAAAAGATACCTCCAATCGGACCTCCAAATAACACAGAAAATGATTGCACTTGCCATAGATGAATATGCTACCTGATTTACTCCATAACTTGACTATAAATTAACTCTATCTATCTCTACTCTACTACCCACACTACCTTTCTTACTGTTAACTATTGTAGAAACTAGAAAACCAAGTGTAAGGGCTAGGTCACCGAGATATGATCAAATGCCCACTCACGGCTCTTAATATTTGTTTAGACGTGCCTTCATCTGAAACTGAAGAGGGTTCTCTTCCATTCTTTCCCAAATGGGGGAGTTCCAGATGATCTATCTTCATGTCTTCTACATGAGCTCCAAATCCTTCACAATGCATCTCTATTTGTAACATCATTCTTTCCACAATCTCACGTTGCTTCACCAGATTCCTCTTGCACACTTCATTAAACTTAAGCCACCTTTCTTCTATTTATCTTTATTCTAATATGTCCTCCATATTTCACCACACCTGCTCCTTCCCCCGCATGTGGTGGGGTTTAGATAGACATAGGACATTGTTCTAAATCCAAAGTAATAATCAAGATATTCACTCGCTAAAGGGATACCACACAAATATGATCCTCTAGGTTCAAACAAGAACTATAACTCAATAACCTATCAAAAAGAATAAGTAGAAATTGTATACTCCAGAATATATCTATTTAGAACGCGACTCCATGAATGATCCACAATGCGCGTTCAAGTAAAATCTACATCATACAAATCCCGACACTCTTCCTTCATCCAAGAAAATTGTGCAAAACCTCCAATTTCTCTTTGATGCATAAGCAACCAACCACTTGTACAAATCTATAGGAAAGATAACAAATAGTTTCTCATACAGCTCATAATATAGGTTCTGTTCAACCCAAACGTGTGCATTAAAATAAGGTCCAAAAGATTAAATCTTTGAGCATACTCTTCCTCCGATTTTCTAACCACTCTTCAATACTGGCCAAGGTCAACCAATACGTCTTCATCATGCAACATCCTTACAAACAATTGAAAAAGGTCCCGACAATGGAACCAAAATGTAGCCTATATTTTTTCACAAAATCCCAAGGCACGCTAGCACATCACTCATCCTGACTTGAGCACTCACCTAAAGTGTGCAATGGTACCAAGTTCCTCTTTTATGTTATCTTATTGAAGGAGTTAACATGATTTTACAAAGATTTTAGATCCATAACAAATAACCAATTATATTGTAGTGCATAAATCAGATCTAGATCTTAACCATTAAGCATGAACAATCAAACAAAAATCAAGATTAACTTTACCATGCATGTACCATTCAATGAGGTGTTTACAATCAATATCCAGCAAAAATATCCATTATATTAGTTTTTGTAACACACAAAAGCTTCATACATACATAACAATGTCACCATGAGTCATGTGCGCACATAATCCAACAACATAACTCTATTACAAAATTTGTCTCTCAAACTATGTAGATCACACACATATATAGGGGTGGGGACTTTCCCTTCACTACCCATGCATCTCTAAAATAGGTTACATGCTAAGACTAGCCATGTGCCACTACAAGCTAATTACAAAAAGCATGCAAGCTTTCTATCAATAGATCTACAACAGTTAACTCTTAGTTCAGATCTTATTATTAGCTCTGGCTATGCATGTCGTCGGTCTTCCCTATATCCCAAAATAGCCTTTTATTAACCTGCAAGTCTTCATGTTTCAATCTTATCTTTAAAACCTTGTTTGGCCGCTACTCCAAGTCTATATTTAGATTTGTATCCCAAAATTGGATAAGTGTTGGCTCCTTTCGCATGTAATCCTTCCTTATCCATCCCAGCACTTAAGCCCTGTTATCCTTGCTCACATGTCCTCATGCACATTTATTTTGCAACGCCTCTTGTGTGCGCTAACCTTGTTCTCGAGACTTGGTCATTTTACATATTCAATATTACTTATAGGACGGATGAAATTCAAGGGAGGGAATAGAAGAAGGATTTTCTTTGTTAGTAAAGGGCTTAGGATGTGCCTTGTTATAAGGGATTAGAAGAATAAGATAGATGATAAGGGTATTTTGTCTATTAGCAAGATGTTGATTAATAAGATTAGGTTAGTCGTATCAAAAAGGAATCATAAATGGGGTGTTTAGGATTGAAAGTGTTTGTATAAATGTGTATGAAGATATAAGGTTATGAAAAATTTGTGATGAAAGAGGTATGTAATTGGGATAGGTTTTTAGAGTCTTATAGGCCTAGGTTAGTTTTGAGATGCCAATAGGAAACACTAAGTAATTAGGGTGGTATGACTTATGTGGTTTAGGACGAAGGATAATATTTTTGTTTGGAAGATGGAAGAAGGTGTTTATGTTGTATTATTAATGAGATGGATTATTATTTATGTTTTTTTCTAGGTAAGCGAAGGGTAAATAGTGTGGGATCAATATTATGAAATTTATTTAATTAGATAGGAATGTTGGTTTTCTATTTAAATTTTGGATCTTTGTGGCAATGTGGAAAGTGTAAATAAAAGTATGTACGTGATGGTAGTGTGTGTTTAAATTTTATTGTGGAAAATTTTGGTTTATTATTTACAAAAGATGTGTATAATGGAAATGGGATAATGTGTGGTCAAAATTTATGTATTAGGTGAAAAAAGAGGATTTTTTAGTGTTTATAGGATAATCACGGAATGTATGATTTATTGTAAGTGATGAGGAAGATATGGTCAAAGGTTGATAATGTATATTAAAAATCGAGGTTAGAAAGGTTGTGGTAAAAATAGGTGGATAGTAGGTATATGGTTTAATTGTGAGGATTAGTGTGAGGGTTATTTACTGGTTTCAACAAGACACTCAAACAAGTATAATAATGCAAGCACAACCCTACTTATTCAAGTGGGTTTACAACTGAACTATAACTCTCTTTCAATGCCACACACCGAAGGTGGTGCCACAATTGGCTCTCCACCTAGGTGCCAATGTGTGATTAGCTAGCGAGTGATCTTGGGAAGTGCAACATCCTTGCACTATAGTTCGATATGTGGCCAAAAGGGCTACCTAGTCTAGGCTAAGCTCTCTAGGGGAGTCCCTAATATACCTTGCGGTACATGGGACCCAAGTACGTGTTGCAAAGGATGTTTTCTGAGGCCTAGGTATTGGGACTTGGAAGCCCCTCACTTCACATTTCTCTTAAAACAAGAAAACACTTAGCCAATAACGACAGCTTGTCCTTGAATTTATATACCCCGCTGGAACACGAGGTGTGTCTACGTGCATGGAGGTGAATCCCATGGTCATGAGACCCTAGGACTATGGTAAGTGCATGGATGTCACTTCCACATCACCTTAGCCCCTAAAAATACAAGGGGAGGGAAGACTAATCGATTTTGATCCTCAAGATCATCCTAGGATGTGAGAGGAGAGCATACATGGCGTCGTCTTTGGGTTTAAAACAAGAAATAAAACGAATTACAAAAAGACAAGGAATACACAAAAAATAATGAAAATTAAAATTTATAAAATGGGGGCCTTCGACAAGGGGACCTGTAAAAAAGTATTATTATTATTTTTAAACCCCAATTGTCTTGGACCATTCGAGTTGCAAAAAAAGGTTAGTAGTCTTGATTTAATCAATATCCTGCAACCACAAATGTTAGCTAAATATTAATTAAATATTAAAACCGATAGTTTTCCCCTTGTTCCTATGATTTTCCTACAAAAACAGAATGTAGGAAGCTACAAAACGCCACCAAAAATAAAAAGTATGATTAGTTAGTATCGATGCCAAATTTATTTCTAGAGAAAATGTGCTATTTACAGAGAAAATGCGTTGTTACAGAGCATATGTGCTAAACCTTCAAATGTGTTGATATACACAAATGTGTTGTTTAACGACCAAATGCACTAGACCTATGAAAGAAGAGTCATGGACACAAATGCACCAATATAGGTAACAAATACACTACTTTATGCACAAATGTGCTAAAATTGTACAAAAAGAGTCAATGGACACAAATGTGCTACTTTATGGACAAATGCACTAAAACCCGCACCACAAAACCAAAAAGCACAAATGCGTGCTATATGAACAAATGCATTGTTGGTATGTCAAATTCATTGTTAACAACGAAAATGTGTTATAATGAACAAAGTCATGAAAATTTTAAATTTTAAGGTTAAATCTCAACAAAATTTCTTCAAATTTGGATAGCTTTTTTTTTAACACTAAATACTAGTAAATGCAATTAACATTTTCGGGGTAAGCCCCACAAAGTGGGTGCTAAAAATGTATGCATAAAGTTGCGTTAGTATGCAACTTATAAATTAGGAAATAAATTGATTTAATTCCTATGCTAACACTATTATCTACCTACCTCAGATGGAGCAAGCTAAAAGAGGGAGAATATCATATACTTGTACTTACCTACAAGTGGAATCCTCCTTATTTGATGGTTTTTATTTGCTCATTGGATGGAATGCTTGATGCTTCATATTTGTGGAGTGATTTTAGCAGCACTTCCCCTTGATGAAATGATGATTTTTGCTTGATTGGATGCTATGGATATTGATAGCTTTCTTGGATATTTTGGCAACATAAGCTTGAAATTATTCTAAGGTGGTGTGCATGGAGGGTGGCACCACTATTTATAAATAAATGGAGGGTTGAGATTAATCCATGTAGGATTAGATCAATGGTCCAAAATGCATGAGAATGTAGAATTCTCTAGAATTAGAGGATTCTAGAGTTTATTATAATCCTCCATTGAATTAAAAATTCAATGGAAGGAGGGATTTTATTTGAATATTTGAAAATAAGAGGGAAAAGTGGAGAGGCTTCTAGAAATAGAAGCCTCTAGATTTAGAGGTTCATTTAGCTTGTAGTTAGGTGAGATTAATTATGTTTAGTAGGGTGATTAGATGGAGAAGCTAGATATAGAGTAGGCATAGAGTAGGTGGTAGGTAGGTAAGTATTTTTAAATTGCTAGAAAATAGTTAATGATGGTTAGTTAATATGGTAAATAAAATATTAATGATGTATTAATATTTCTAAGGATATAGTGGGATTATGGAATACATGAAAGGAAATAATTAAAGTATGATTACATATAATAACTAATTAATTTTATAATTAATTATTATATGGTTAATGATGAGAATGGATTATTATTGCATGATAAACATATTATTTGCTAAATGACCATGTTGACATTTTGCATGTCTACGATAATTTTGGGAAAATTGTGGTTTGTATAAGAATGAAAAGTATGAGGAGAATAGTTTTGTGTGTGGTTGATCATCAAGATGAGATGAAGGGTGGTTGATACCTCCATAAACAAGTTGTGTTTGGAGGAAAGGGGACCAAAGGAAATGATATTTCCTATGTTAGGCTCATAGAGCGGTTATTTTTCGTATCCCATATGTTTTAGGCATAGGGAGTGTATTAAGGGTTAGGAGGTGATTTCCCCCAGTGATAGACATTGTATGACGTCTTCAAAGGATCAATC
Source organism: Taxus wallichiana var. yunnanensis (assembly GCA_018340775.1). NCBI lineage: Eukaryota > Viridiplantae > Streptophyta > Pinopsida > Cupressales > Taxaceae > Taxus > Taxus wallichiana. The sequence goes on along the minus strand of CM031241.1, from coordinate 576,840,891 downwards.
ATTTGGTAGATTGGATGAGGGATTGGTAGAGATTGTAGAATCTTGATCTGAAGGTGTAGAATTTTGTATTGAAAGTAGTACGTCATTAGGCCTATAGGTCATGTGACAGGATTTTAATTGATTTGGATTAGCAAGAACCATAAAGGTTTTACCCTCATGTTCATACTTTATACATCGATGCAATGTGGATGGGATACAATGCATAGCGTGTATCCAAGGATGACCTAGTAGTATATTATATTAGAAATATCCTTCTACAAGATATAAGATCTCGTGGAGGATTTAACACCTATTTTAATAGGTAAGATGATTGTGCATAATGTGGGGTGACCATGGTGCGAGAGCACAACACATGACTAAGAAATTATGGTGTCGGGTAAATGAAGTTATTTAAAGGAGTGAGATGATATTATGTTGATGTTTGCATTGTTATTAATCATTACTCTCTTGACGAGAATGGCATTGATTTGGGTATTGAAGAAGAGAGGAAGGTCATGATCCTCAGGTTGTGAGGAACTTATTTCAGATTCTTCAACTGCGATCGTAGATGAAATTTTAAGTGTGTTAACAAGGTTGGAAAATGGATGGGGGTCATTTGATGGTACTAAAATTTCACTAAGGGATTCAATCATGGCTTTCTGATGTTGTGAAGAGTTTTGAATGATATCATAAAGAGGCATATTAACAGATCTTGATGTAATTATTTAAGGACCATGTTTTATATGGATGTAGTGGATTAAGTTTGAGGTGCCACAAGAATGGACACCTTGGCTTTAAAAGTTAATGGGTTGGGTGATTCGGAAGGAGTGATGGAGATAGAGGATTTAGGGTGGTCTTTCAAATATTATATGTATGATCTTGTGGTTATACAGATGGATTCTATCTATAAGTGAGTGGATTTACTAAAAGAAGCCTTGTTTTTACTAGATATGATATCAAATGATGATTTGGTATTCATATATTTAAGGGCATGCAGATTTTTTTGATTTAATGTTGGGATTTGGTTGTATTGAGGCTGAATTATGGATTAGGATGATTTGTGTCTGATGGAAGAATTATTTTACTCACGATACTTTATATTATGGCATGGAGGGATTTGCATTCCTCTGTGTAGTGTCCTAGTATTTGATGATAAATGCATAACACCTCATAATTACACCCAGAATATTTCTACTCCAAGGATCGGGGGGTTTTAATGGGGAAATGTTACGATTGATGACCGGATGATTTTTTCAAGGATGTTAGTGTAACATCTTGACAAGGATGACGGATGAAGGATATTGTTTGATAGTTTAAGAGCATGAGATGTTTGAGTCATGTCTTATGTGGCACATTTAGGTGATGGTTGCGGACCAATTTATTCTCTATGATAGTGATTGTAAATTTGGATGAGGGATGTGGTCCTAAAATGGAAGGTAAGGACATGACATCATGTGGTGTGTTTGTATGGTGAGTGTCTTGTAATATTTCTATCTTTTTAGATGGGTGATTTGTACATTTTTGTGTTGGATTACCAAGATTTTTGGCTCAATATTGAGTGAAGTGATCTTTCTTTAATGTTAAAGTAATAGGGTTAAATAGTTATCGACCCCCGAAAAAAAGAGAGAAAAGAGGGAAGATAAATCAAATAATGAAACATCGAATACATAATAAACGTATAATTATTAAACTAAAATAGAAATAGCTATTTAAGATTTCAATGACAAGATTCTTTTCTAGTGATTTTGAAGGGATAGTATGGGAAGTTTTTATGCTAGTGGATGCGTTATGGTTTGGCTGTTGTGATGCGAGATGAGCTTGGGAACTCGATGGTGTGGATACTCGAAGAGCCATGTTGTTTAGTTGCGGTTTTGTTTACAGAAAAAATGGGTACTTTAGACAGATAAGAGTACGTTGACAATGTTGATAATATGATGAGACCCTATGACGTTGGGTGAGGTTGACTGCTAGATGCGGTATGATTCAGAAGGGGGTTGTTTAAACACATCCAAATTTTTATTTGGAGGTGCATTTAGATTATCAAGTTGTAAATCACCATGGTCGATAAGGCCTTGGATGACATTTCAAAATGAATGATATTTCTCGATGTTGTTTCCTTGGGCTTGATGACATTCAAAATAATAATTTTCTCTATACCATGATGGTTTGCATGTGGATACATCAATGGGTCAGATGGGAGGGAGCTTAATCATACAAGTGACAAGAATTTTATTAAAGATAAAACTATAGGATTCCCTAAAGGTGTGTATTTACATTGAGGCTTGGATCATTCGATCTGAATGATCTTTGGATGCATTTTTAAAACAATCATCTTTTCTAAAACCTTTAGATTTTTCATTGTTGGAAGAATTTTTAAAGGAGGACTCAGGTTTTGGTTTCTTAGATCACATTTTAACTTTTCCATCTTCAAGGGCATAGAGTTCTAGTTTTAGGCCATGGTAAATGCCTCATCAAATGTTCGGAATACAATTTTTTGAATATTTTATGATATATGTTTAGCACAAGAATGAGAAAATAGCTTGATGAACTTAGTTTGTGGAATGGAGAAGAACAATTGGTTGATAATTCCTTTCCATTTGGCAATGAAATCAGCAACGGAATCATCCTCAATTTTTTGATGGCATATAGGTCTGTGATGGAGATTTTACGAGTGATATTGATAGAGAAATGTTCTAGGAATGATTGTTCCAATTGTGCGAATGAGAAAAGGAAGTGTTGCGGGATACTATTGTGTCTTGGTTAAGGGCACGAATAGCCAAGGACATAGGGAATGTCCTCAACATGAGATCCTAGTCATGAGCGATAAGATAACATGTATGATGAAAGGCCTTGATATGTTGTTGCAAGTCCTCCTTACTATAGAATTTGATGAATTTTGGGAGTTCCTAGTGTGGAGGATAGGCCTTAAAAGGAACGTATGGGTTGATAGGATTGTTACAAATTTGTTTGTAGGAAAGGTTATTTTTAGGTCCCATAGTGACATCTTTTAGGATAGAAAATATACTTAATAACACTTATATGGTATCATTCTAAGGTGGATGTGTGTTTGAAGAAGATGGAGTGGCTTGATTATAAGTGTAAGGGTTTAATTTTTGATATAAGTGATATGGTAATGACATATCTTGAGAGAGGGAATGTTTCCTGGAATGTTGTAAGTGTATTGGGTGATTAACGGTTATGAGGAGGATTGAATATAGTGATATGCATGGAAAAAAGGAGTATAAACAAAAGTTTGTGACTGTGGTGGAGTCTGATGAACCATAATGTATTCATATTACAACACACTTGTTGAGGAGATAAGATGAGTACATGGTGATGTGACTCATTTTGATGGGTGGTAAGGATGTAGGGATAGAAAAACTAAGTTGTGAACTACGGATGTGGGTTTTAAGAGATGATAGGTTACATGATGACCAAGGGGCTAGTGGAAATGGGTATGCTGGTAGAAATTTTTGGGGAGGTAGAGGAGTAGACGATATATGATTGATTGCAGGAGATTAAGTATGGATTATCCAAGGATGCGAGATGCTACGGGTCCTTGTTTTTATTATTATAGGTAAATGGTTTTGAAGGGACCATACCCTAGAGTATAACCAAAAAGGCTCAACAACCAAGATTGACATGAAAGTACAATGTGGTTTTTTGAAACAAGGGGGCCACACCCCAACCAAAAGCCAAAAATCTAGAAAAAATATATGAGTACTAAGGAAGGGGCCAACTTCCTACAAGAATCCTGAAAAATAAAAACAACACTAAAACAACATCTAGGAAACAAAATAATAGTACATGCACCGAGAACACAATAGAAGCGAAAGGCACTAATTCACATATTTTCTATACACCTTAAGAGAAACTCTAAGTGCCTTATATAGATTCATGGTTGCTCTAATATTAGGGTCCAGATTGGTCTCTTTGAATAAATTCTTAGTGATCCTCCCATTCTTCCATGTTGATGCCGAAATCCCACTAACATCAAAAATCGATTAATATGCACATGTAGGAGATCAAGGAAAACTCTATGGATGGCAAGTTGATTGTTATATTTCTCCTCAAGAGATTTGATTTGGAAAGTGAGAGATTTTACTTCCTCTTGCAGGTTGGTAAAGGAGGTAGGGTTTTGGTGGTCTTGCTACCAGTCTTTAGGAGAAAATCAACATTATCTTTAATAGTTTTCAAAGCATCGGCCTATTGTTTAAACTTTTCAAGGATAGCAAGAGTGACCTGGGCACTAGGGGAACCATGAATGACCTTAGGAAGGATTTCTTCCCCAATTATCTCCTTATATTTTTACTAATCCTAAGAATACGTTTAGCAGGTGGAGGTTTAACAACAAGGTCTTGAAAGCTAGGATTCTTGGTTCTAATACATGGTTATTGGGGAGGAGGAACTAAAGGGTGGCTAGGTTCATTCACAATAACATCAAGGATAAATTGATGAATGAGAAATATGACACCTTGATGGAGTGGAAGAACATGCCTATGACCTTGAACCTCTAAAATAGTTTTCTCCATAGAATGCAAAATGTAATACGTCTGCAGAGACTAAACTTAGCATCTCTCCTGAAGTGATTGAGGAGAACCAAGTGGTGCAAGGGAAGGGTGGAGAACCTTCCTTCCAACATAATGTAGTGAACCACCATGTGGGCCACCTCATCAAAAGGCTGAGGAATAAAAGAGCATATGATGTCAGCGTGTGTTGTTTGGATTTCTTCCCCCTCATCTAAGAATAGTTTTTCCTCTACTTCTTTGTCAAACTTATTGTGGAAAAAATGTTTCCCTCCATGCTTAAACTCATGATGAAGGAAATGAACTGTTCATAAATCTTGAAATCCCTTCCTTTGAAATTGATATTTTTGTCTTTCCAATTGGTGAAAAATTGTAGAGAGATATGTTGGTCCTGATCCCTGAATGAAATCTGTGAAACCTCTTACATTTAGGGCTTCCCAAAGATCAAAATTATGTTGTCATTCGGGGTTGAAAAAGGTTCAAATATATAAAGAGGCCCTCCCATTGTGGATGAAAATGGTGGCAGAGAAGCTTGATTACAACCCAAAAAAAACCTTCTTAATCCATCCTTTTTCGAAAAAAAAATCCTATAGTATTTGTGGAGAGGATTAAATGGAAATGAATAAAACCAGATTATGAGTACCAAGAAGGAAAATTCCACACATGTGAAGGCCGCCGCTTAAGAAGTATTGATGGGTTGGATGGTATTTTCATTAATAATGATGGAATGAGATATGCTAGGGAGGTCCTTGACATTATGCCACTCACTATAATAATTCATGAGTATGCCTACATTAGCAAGTGCATCAACGAAACAATTACCCTCTCTATACACATGTTGATAAATAATATTAAGGCCATTACAAATCTTATTAGCTTCCTTGATGAAATCACTAATGGTCCTATTAGGAGTTTGGGTTCTAGAGAGGTTGTTAATGATATTTAAAGAGTCCCCCTCTATAATGAGACTGTTAACCTTGAGTATTCGAGCCATTCTGATTCCTTAGAGAGTGGAAAGGGCTTCAGTCCTTGTTGACTAACTAAGGGTGGTGGTGTAGTAAAAGTGGGGTTTCGAAACCCGATGGATTATAGAAGATGTAGATGGTGTGGGGCCTTGTTTGGTAGCTATATTTTGTGATGATATGGTGTTAAGATTGAAACTAGAAACAAGAGAAGATGAGGCAGCAACATATATTATTGAGTCACTGGAGGTAGAATAGGGATCAATCTTCTCTATAATCGGTTTATAGTCATAGTTGTAAAGTTTGGAATATTCAAAAGTGTTGATGATGGAAGATGGAAAATATTATAGATAAGGGCGAGACGAAGATGGATGCCCATTTCAACAAGGTAGATACTAAGGGAAATTGGATTAGAGTCTAAGAGTTATGCAAATCTTGGGCCACCACTCTAGAATAATGTGGAGGGTCAAGACATAGAGCCTATGATGTTTCAAACCGAGTGCTAGGAGAACATGGAGGTTCTTGAGTTGATTCAAGGGTTTTTGGAATGGATCCATCATGTTCAAGATGTTTTGAATACGAGGATGGATTGATTTTAAGGATTGGTGAAGTGGGTCTATCATGTTTGAAATGTTTTAAATGTGAAACTGGATTGATTCTAGGGATTTCTAAAGTGGGTATGTCATGTTTGAAATGTTTTGGAAGGTGATACTATTGTCTATTCAAAACCATGAACTACAAAAAATAATATAGAAAAAGAAATGAAATATGGTTGTTAACAAAATGAAAGTCACACAATCTCAAGAAATATTTCCTTTTTTGTTATATTGATTAATTTAAGAAAGGTGTGAAATGAGAAGATGGTTGATAAAGAAATAGAGAAGAGGCTTGCTAAGGTTGGTTTCATGTATGTTAAGGTTGGATTCCTCAATATACCCGAAGGTACAAGAGGTAAAAATCTATGTTGGTTTTGGTACGAGGAACGATATTGGGGCCTACTCCCTCACTTCATGGTCCCATAGTGATAAGGATGTTGGCTTCTTATACAATATACTACCCACCAGTTATTTATACTTGGCCAGAATATCGAGTCACTTCCCCTTGGTGATGAAATCCAAGTAGGTATACGTGGAAGGAGAAGTTTTGATGCAAGTTTGATTTGTTACATGGTTTGGTTGTGTGTGAGGGGAGAATAGTGAATGCAATCATTTAACCCCTAATTAAACTATGTGAGCAAGCAAGGATGAAAGTTAATTTTAAGACCAAAGAAAAGATTAATTTTAATGAAGAAAAATCATACAAAGAATGTGATACTGAAAGGAAAATGAAAGAAAGGAAGTGTATCTGTGTTTGCTATCCCTTTTTAATTTTTATTTTTAATTTTAACATGTTTTTGAGAAAGCAATGCCAACACACTCCAAGTTGAAAGGTCAGATGATTTGATAAGAAATAAAGCAAGAAGATATAAATTTTGAATCAAAGAAAGGGGAATGAGGGTCCCACCGGGCATGTAAGAATGTTTAAGGTGGATTTCACTTTGTTAATTATGTAACAAAACACAAAAAACCCATAGGACAACGAGTTTTAATAATACACTGCACCGAGAATACAATGTTGGGATGAATGGTTTCAATATGGATGTAGGACTCCTTCTTTCAATGAATGAGATAATCTACACACAAAGAGATAATTGGACAAGATAGATAGTAGATAAAGGATATGACAAGCTTCTCAAAAAGGTTGATCCCAGGAACCAAAGGGCTTCCTTGAAGGGTGTCAACTTTTTTACAATCAATTGATAATGATAGAAAATTAATTGATAATGATAATCTAATTAGAACTTCAGAGGGATAGAGAGATCCTTCTCTCAAAAGTGTGATAAACATCCCAAGAAAGGATTACAAAAAGCTCAAAATCCTAGAAATATTCGAACCAAGCTTGTTTAAGAGTGTCTTGTTCTTCTTGTATGACTTCAAGCTGATCTTCAATGTTGTCAATGGTTGGTGTCAAAGAAATGGTACAAAGACTTAACTCGTATGCAATGCCAAATTATTCCTAGAAAAAGGGTTTTTGGACAATAAGAAGGTCATATATGCTGGTAATCAGATGTGCCTGACCTCACACAATCATTTACATAAAGAAACAACTTGGAAATTGCATACCGAATGAGAAAATAAGTTGGTATATTGATTGCAAATATGAGGAATGTGATTAAAGTGATAAAAACATAGGAATCGTTAGTGATTCTATGTGGTCACTATCAATTTATCTAAATCATTGGAAATTATTATGGGAAATTTTGATTCTTTGATAGGATACAAATTTGATATGCAATAAGTAATTTATGAATTAATATAGTCTTTAATGTTACTTATTGTGAATGAATATGAAAACAAGAAAATTTTTACCTTTGCTTTGAGAAATGATAGAACACGATGTGGTGGGAATCTTATAGAGTTCACAGAGCTTTCCAAGATGTGGTAGGGATGATGGAGGTGCCAAGATGTGTGAAATGTAGTCGTCTAAATATTTAGAATAACAGAGCTTTGTTGTAATGCCTGAGGATCCCATTCATGGAGGTTTGATGTTGCTTATATAATCATCGGTGATTCATTAGAATCATTGGTAATCCACAAAAGTGGGGAAACCCACTTGGAAGTGGTTTCAACCACTTCCAAATGGGTTGATTCAAGTGTGGGAACGAGTGAATATGGTTAGGAATGTGTTGGGGAGTTAGGAGGTTAGAAAGTTAGGGCTAAAATGGGTTAGGATGAGTTTTAAGTGGTTTGGGTGGTTTAAGTCATTTAGGGTGAGTGAAATAGATTTTTACTATGGGTAAAGTGTGATTTAATGGGGTGAGTGTATGTTTTAGGAATAATAAGATAAGTTTAATATTTTGAGTGTGAATGTGAGGAGTTTAGATAAACATTATGAGTACTTGAAAATATGTGTCTACAAGTGCACTCAAATACATAGACCCAAGATTTGAATTTCCAACTATGGGACCAATGAATACTATATCCACATTTAAAATCAAGTCTTCATACAACACTATGTGCACCAAAATCTTAAACTTGAAAGCTTCATACTCACATTCAAAATCCTATCTATTAAGAACATTATTGAGTGTCCATGGAAACTAACTGCCACACTAAAACCAACTTTTTTAGGCACTAGGAACACCATAAATCCTACATGGAAATAAAATCCCACATCAAAACCCTAAATCATTAATTTATACATATAATTGAAAATGAGATCTATTAAGAATACCACTAAGTATTGTACATGAAAACCCTATACCCCACATGAAAATTTTGGTCTCTAGTCATTAAAAAGTACAACGAGTCCCTACACATCAAATCCCTATACCAATATGAAAACCCTTATGTTCATTAAGAATATTGTTGAGCACATACGGAAACTAACTTCCACATCAAAATTGTCTTCTTAATGCACTAGAAACATTGTGGAGCCTACATGGAAACAAACTCCCACACAAAATAAGCTTCTTTAGGCACCAAGAATTGTAGAAAAACCCAAACCAACAAATTGTACATACAAATATAAACATGCTTTATTAAGAATACCATGTAGTGTATTGAAAACCCTAAACCACACATGAAAATTTTAGTCTTTAGTCATCAAAATTTTTAATAGACCCTTTAATACTAATGTTGTGTGTACAAATCAAAACCCCATGGATGTCATTAATATCCAAAATGAAACATGGATATAATAAGAACAACAAAAGTGCCCATGGAAACCATAAATCTCTAATCTATATAATGTTTATAGAAATAAATATGTTGTTTCTAGAGATATTTGATAATATTTTATTTACTAAGTAGTAAATAGTAAGAAGGTAAGATAAAGTTAAAACCATGAAAACAAATATGGCAAGAGATAACATAATTAAAGATGTAATATACATGTACAAAATTCCAACATAACATCATAATCCATGTACACTTATTTAGAATATTATCATATTATCATTTACATTATCTCAATGTACATAAAATATATAGCAAAAGTTCAATATCAGAGATATTTTTCACTCATATGGGGAGGATGTACAACCGTATGTGAGGATGCTTCCTACCTAAGAGACATAAGGGATCTATCTATATGCACTCCGACCTAACCTTGCACTAAGGATAACTATATCTCTAACTATAAAATCTAAATGTGAATTGCATGTTGTGTCTATTTGTTTTCCTAAGCATAAACTAATTTCACTTATTGCTTCTCCACCAATGCATCATGTGCATGCAACATGCACTACACCATGGAATTACAATATCCTCTAGACATGGTCATATATGTATTAGGACCATCCTCCTCTTTTATCTTTTATAGTGTTATAGCCACCTCTCCCATGATTATATAAGGTCTTGCATGAACATTTTATTAGGGTACCACAAGATATGGTTTCACCGCTATATTTTGATGATCGAACACATTATTTAATATAACTTGAGGGGCGATATCAATTTGATAGTGTCACTCCTTATAAGTAACCTCTATAAAACACCAACACATTAGATATCAATTCAAATTATAAAGCCCACTTTTTAGCACATCTATCTAATCTAGGAAAGGAAATAACATACCATAAATTATTTTCTCACCTAGATGTCTTGTATAGTCCTTAACGATAATTGTTATCAGTTTTACCCCTCAGGAAAAATTGAACAAACAGAGCTCAAGCTATTTCGAAGAATCAAGAAGAAGTCTAAAGTCTGAAATTTCAGACTTCAGAGGTGGAGCTTTTCGGAGATCTCGGCATGCAAAAATGTCTGAAACTCTGAAAGTCTGAATTTTTGGACTTTCGGGTTTCGGGGTTTCAGAGATCTTGAAGCGCAAAGTTGAAAAAATGAAAAGAAAGGTTCCAAAATATGAAAATCTAAAACTCTAAATTTTTCAAAGTTTTGGGGATCTCAGTGAGAGAGAAAAGCTAGAAATCCAAAATTCTAAAATTTTAGACTTTTAGGTTTCAGAGTTTCGGAGGTGCGGGATTCGGGGTTTCAGAAGTCTCGGTGACAAAATTGGAAAAATGAATGGAAATGTCTAAAATCCTGAAAGTATGAATCCCGAAAGGGTTTAGATTTTGGAGGTCAACATAGGTTTTGGGGTCAATGTGGTGACAACTTCAGGTTTTAGGTTTTTAGAACTTTGGGTTTTGGGGTTTTAGAACTCTCGAGGCGATTTGGCCGGTGAACAGTGCAAAATGTCTGAAAAAGGAAAAATGTTTGAAAGTCTGAAATTTCAGACTTTTGAAGTTTCGAGGTTTAGAGTTTTAGAACTCTCAAGCCCCAAAACATGAAAATCACCCTCAATGTTTGAAACTCCAAAACCTAAAAGTATGAAATTTCAGACTTTTGGGCTTTGTGCTTTCTGGCTTTCGAACTCTTAGTCTACGATTTTATAGAATGACACCTCAACCTTCAGATGGCCATAACTTTTGACTAGGAGCTTGGATTTGTACAAAAATGAATTTTTGGAAATATCTCGACGTCTGTTTCACAACTACGATTGGATATTTTTGAAATTAGTGGGACTAAGTTAGTAAAAATTAATAAATACAATTCACCATTTTGAGGTGTCCCAGGCTTCTCACCTACCACCATAATGAAGTATGGGCTTCCTTTCTTGCCCAATAAGGAACAACACATGGAGGCATGGGTTTTGCAGTAGAACCCATCATTTTTGTAGGTGAATTCAATGCATTTCTTGGGTGGTTGGAGTAGGATTTCAAAATTCTTCTATCTCCTTCTCTCATTCTTCCTATATATTGTAAGGAGGGGAATTTTTCTAAAGGTTGGACATTTTGGCTTTGCACCCTCCCTTCTTCTCTTGTCTGCAAGTGAGTTTGTGGAGTTCAAACCTCCCCTTCAATCAGAATGCAATTTTGTGCCTCTTGGCCATTGTAATGCACTGTATCAATTTTGTGGAGCAATAATAAAAGTTTGTGGATGATTTTCAACCCTTTCTTATGTTCATTGCATCTTCTTGATCTCTCATTACAACCCTGGTTACTTGTGCATGGTAATTATATCACATTTTAATGGTTTGTGTTTAATGGAAAAGTAGGTGTTCAACATTCCTTTGGTGCATCACCTTTGTTAGTTTAGATTTAATTTCTTGCATCTTCTTAACCTTGTCTCCTTGGAAAGTTAGAGTAGATTTTAGAGTAGATCCTCTACAAATTGTATGTGTGCACCTGAATAGAGGAATATGAACCAACCTTCATCCAGAGAGCTTTCTTGATTGCAAAGTCCCACACTTTGGGAAAAGCTCCATGTTATGCAATCACACTGAGATTTTCAACCCATCGAGTTGCAGACATTCAGGGGTGATGTGATTATGCATCAATAATAACCCATACACATAGTGGCCTAGCAAAACATCATCCTCATCTTATAACCTTTGAGATAATACACTTAGCTCTCATCTCCCTTTACATATTACTGAAATTGAGGGTCCTATTCATTCCTTCTGCAATGCTCTCTCCATATCGTTGGAAATTTTTTTATATCATGTACATTTCTATAGTTCATAAATAACATTATCTAGGTAGTCTTAATCTCTATTCTTGGTAATAATTTTAAGGTATTCCCTTCACTTTTTCCCAACCTTTATGGGAACATCATGGACTAGGTCATCATGAATTATACAACCCTCAATACAAGAGTTTCATGTGATGTTATCACTTCTCTGGGCCTTTTACATCTACATCTATTATTTTTACCTCTATATCTAACCATCCCATTTTTTTCTAACATTGTGTTGAAGCATCCATCATAATATCAAATGTGGGACACCGCCCTCAAGTCCCTCACTGAATCTCCTCCTTAAATTTCTTACATGTCTCATCATATAAGGAGGTAGGAGAACTAGTATTATAAGATATAGAACCCCAAATTTTCTAAGAACTAAATATCAATGAAATGTAAATTTATCCACCAAAGATGATTCCTAGTGACCTATGTAATCCCCTATGTTGTTATAGCAAATGGCCAAGAAAAGTACACATTTGATGTGCCCAAATATGAGGTCCATACTATCATATCTCATTATATAGTCTCGAATCTCCAATAAAAACTTGATCTTGTCTTATTGGCCCTCTCTCCCTTTTCTAAACACATGGTTCACATGATATTATCTATTACGATGCACAAATTAAGTGGTACATTGAGAGCCTCTCATATATCTAACTAGACAAAAACATCATTTTTCCCATTCTTATATGACATGATCTAGATGTTGTATAAGTCATGGGTTAGTTAAACCTATAACCATGTACCCCAACTATAGTGTACCCTATTCCAAGGCATCATAATGATAATAAGGAAAATAAGGTACACCACCATTTTACTTGTGGTAGAAAATGCATGTCACAACCATTACAATAATCTCCTTCAGGATCTCCAAAATAGGCATTGTGTAAACTAGACTCAAATGGGTAATGTATGACCACAGATGATACTAGTTCAATGTATTATCCCACTATGCTAAAGTTCATGCTTTGCATATTTTTTTGACATGTCAAAAATATATGTGATCCATGCACTTGAAGCCCCAATATGTCACACACATCCTCCAATTCAAATGTAATTTTTACATCATCCTCTATCACTTTCCTCCTAAAAGTATCAATCCTATACCTCTAAAAACATAAACGATATCCAAAACCAAAGGGATGTGACACATCTCCATTATTCCCCAAAATGTAAGACCGCTTACATGTGTAATGTCCCAATCTGTGAGTCTACTCAATAAATTTATCAACTATGAGGCACTAACCATTGTCCGTAATTGCACTTTCCTATACACTTACATATAATGGAAAAAACAAAGTACATGTGTAATCTCAATCGAATAAAAATATAATTTGTTAAAAACTAAGTAAATCATACAAAATATTCGACATTTAACATGTATAAGTTAATACAACTACATTAATAACTACTACTTTAACCATGTCTAAGTTAACATAATTGCATCCTCCATGTACATTTAAAAAGCTATTGATTGGCCACGTGTAAACTTAACTACATTGACCATAATATAATCATCCAACAACATTAGCCTTCTCCTAATTTTCCTTCTACAACCACCTTTTTGTGCAATACTACATCAAACATGTAGGACAAAACCTAGGGCATTAGTAATTTCATGGCTTTAATTTTTTCCTTGGCTTTCTTGAGTCTTAAGGTATTAAAAACTATCTAGAGGCATGACCTTCGACTTTGATCCATTTTTGAGTTTAGATGATATCTCCTATGGTGACACGAAGTTTCAAAAGTTTGAAGTGATAAATCACGATCATAATTGTAGATTGAAGATGTAATGTCCCCAATGGGACTAGTTTTATCCCCATTAGATTTTAGGCAAATCCCAACTCCAGTTGCAATATAATAAAATATTCAACAAATTAAATTATGTAAATATGAATTTATTCTGCAAAATGTGACTAGGGCAGATCTGAAATCTCATGAAAATTAGCAAGAAACCGAAACCCTTTTCACTCCAAGTAAAATGCAAATTTCTCAAGGCCAAAATCACACATAAATATTTTGTATAAGACCATACAAATTCAGTTTTGATCTGCTACAATAAATAACCTGAATGGTGATTAGGGGTTGATTATAAAACCCACACAAATAGCAATCAAATAATTTTGTTTCAATCATAAACTGATTACCATATTTTTAGTAGCCGAAATATGCATTAAATCTGATTTTTAGAGGAAAACAATGACTACAAACAATTCTAAATCTGCATACAAATATGACTGAAAATACCTCTTAAAACCCTCCAAAAATTCTGAAAATACTTTTCTTTGATTCCCAAAAATCAGTACAATATATGGCTATAATATTCAGAACTGAAGTGTCTTCTTTGCAACATAAACCAACCAACAAGTGGGTCGCTCCACCTTGTACAATTAACAAAACACTGCTGCAATTATATTCTTCAAACCCTTACTGCAAAATACTCTTCATACAATTGCTGAAATAACAAAAGAAATTGGTGTAAGCTCAATAAAATTCCTTGTGTAGAAATTCCTCTCAAACTTTTGGGGTTTTCGTTCACAAGAGGGAAAATACTAAGGGTTTTCGTCCTTAGAATATTTTTGGTAAAAGCTTAAAGCTTCAACACAATTTAGAAAATATCAAATGGTTATGGAATGTCTTCAATACATGTTGACTTATCCTTTTAAGGAAGGAAATGACCCAAAGTGGCCACACATGAAACCAATCACCTTTCTCCTCCATTAAATGTTTCCACCCACTTGCTTCATTTAATGATTTCCACTTTATTTAATATTTTCTCTTGCTTTCATTTAATATTTTCTCTTGCTTTCATTTAATATTTTCTCTTATTTTGGTGTAATGAATTGGATATTTTAAATTTAGATTGTGGGAGGCTCGCGATGGAGAGAAAGAATGAAAATTCTGCAACTGAGAAGGGGGTCGATTGCAGGAACCAGGAAGAATCGCAAGTGAAGAAAGGAGTTGTGAATGGAATCGACCAAGTATTGTGGGGGTCACAAGTTGGTGGTGGAGTGTTGGACCAAGCCGACCGAGATAAGCGGGAGGAGGATTTGTGCCCTAACCCTAGGGCTCTAAAAATGACTACATATCCGGTGGAGTAGGTGGACAAGGCAATGACGGTGATAGGAATCAGGGGAGTGGAGATTTAGGCAATCGTGACTCGGTACATCCCCAGAAGGCTACTTCCTTTAAAGATGCACTGGAAAATAGGGGCGGTCAATCCTGGGCAGCAAGCATGCATCAAATAACCAGGCCTACCTGGTCAATCTGGCCGAGGACATTCCTTCGCTCACCATAGAAAATCCAGAAGTTGAAGAATATTACAAAAATTTATCACGGGATGCGGTGGTTGGTAGGTTTAATGGTTTTGGCCTTCCTCCTCAGCTCTGTATTAGTGGGTTTTCAAAAATTGGACCAATAAATGTGAAATCTCTCTCTGTTCCAAGGGTTTTTCGTTTTCCATTTTAGGGAATCTAAAGATTATCAGTGTTGTTTGACATATGGTCCTTGGTTTTGGGGACATGCGGGTTTATTTATCACTCCATGGTTCCCAGATTTTGACCCAAATACTTATTCGGTGGCCAAAACACCGGTTTGGGTCAGGCTTCCTAACCTCCCCTTACATCTGTGGTATGCCCTGGAAGATATTGGAAATGTTTTGGGCAAATTTATAAAAGAGGACTTGGATAGAACACATTCGGGTATGTGTTCATTTTCACGAATTTGCATTGAAATTGATTTAAGTAAAGGAATGTTTGATCGAATAAACCTTAAATTTGGTAATTTTTAGCATACCCAAGTTTTAGACTATAAGAATACTGTATTTAGATGTAGATTGTGCAGAAATACGAGACATTTGCAAGATTCATGTCCCTTCAATAAGAATCATAAATATGAAAAAAATGGATTGACATCTTTGAGCGGATGGGGTTCTATAAACCTGGATTTGGTTTCTGCATCAAATTTTAAAGATAATCCAAATAATCCTAACTCTAACGGTAAAATTGTTACAGAGAAGAATGATACAGATGGGATTTCAAGAAAATCACCTGGTTGTAGGTGGTATAAAAAGGGGACATACTTCTGAAAGTTTAGAATCAGATCAGGATTCTATGCCAGATAATCTAATGGCTTTGGCGAATCCCAGTGACCTGCTAGTTATTTCATCTGATCTAGGAAAATGGAAAGAGGTAAAGAAGTGGAAATCTAAAAAAGGACGCATGGGCAACATTGATGATTATTTTCCATCCTAGGGTGAGAAGTAATTTCAGGATAATTTTATCTTTTGTTAAGCTAGTATGCAGCTATTGTTTGGATTTTATAACGCTTTTGTTTTCCTGAGGATTTGGCCTCATCATATAGAATAGGGAATGGGTCCCTTCAACCCACCTTATCAATAATTTTTTTTTATCTTTCTTTCATTTAATATTTTCTTCCCCCATTTCTCTTCTCTAGACCAAGTCGTAATTTCTAGGAGGGATAAATTTTGTCCCAAAAGCTTTTGCCTTTTCTATGCTCCTTTTTCTCCCTTAGTGCAAGTTGCCATTTCACCTAGGATGGATAACAAATTACATTTGGGCCTTTTCCATCCTAGGTTTAATAATTATTAAGTTATATAAATGATTGTAAGTACTCTGTATATTTTTTTCTTTTATTAATGACACTTTATAATAATTAAATATAACTTAAGTCACCCTTATATTTTTCCTTTGGTCGTCAAAGTTGACAAAATAGGCAAAAGGTATTCAATTGGGAAGGGATATTACAGTCGTCCCTTCCC
This sequence comes from Taxus wallichiana var. yunnanensis, assembly GCA_018340775.1. Classification (NCBI taxonomy): domain Eukaryota; kingdom Viridiplantae; phylum Streptophyta; class Pinopsida; order Cupressales; family Taxaceae; genus Taxus; species Taxus wallichiana. Next base: position 576,824,081 of record CM031241.1, on the reverse strand, counting down.
AAAATTTCTTGCCCTTAAGCAATTCTGATTTTTTCTATCCAAGTGTCATACACAATAGACAAAACACGTTGAAGTGATCCACAAGCTCGACACTGCACTGTCAAAGAATAAATTCTTGCCACAAAATATAGATCTCATGATGCTCATAAAGATGAGAATGGATCAATGGTTCAACATACTCCATAATGTAATCTTTATCCTCTAATCTGTCATGCTTCTCATGAGGGAAATAAATTTGAATGTGCAATAACAAATTAGACATATTATCATTTACTGCATACCTTGGAGCATCATCATTCTTTATCTCCATGATGACTTGGCTTCGTTGCATCAAATTATTAGCATCCTTGTCCACAATGGGCTGAGTATATTCACCAAATAACTTATCATGAGCTGCTGGTTTAGAAATTACAGCAGCTTGCAATTCCACACAAGTGTCGATGTGAGGCTCCTCCACATGTGCCAGCTGCTTCATTGATTCTTCTTTCATGGGTGTTTTTGAGAAGATGAAGTGCAGCTCAATGATGGAAGTATAAGGGTTTGGGCATGTGGAACAAGGCGTGAAGGAATGTGTGGAAGTATCACAAAACAATGGCGTGCCCTGAGCAGTTGGAAAACATGACTTAGTCGTTTGTGTCGTTTAAGGCTATTTTTGGAGTTGGAGTGTTGAGAATGCAATGACATGAAGACTTGCGCATTCACGCAAGGCTATCTTGGGAATTGCAACAGATCGAGCACCATGCATAGTTTTGGTCTAATAATAGGATTTTTACTTAAAGTTAACTTTAGAAGATATATTATTAGCACCTACATGCTTTTATATTCTCTTGTAAAGGCGCATAGCTATTATTAGCATGTTGCCTATTTTTCAAGGTCATGGGCGGTGAAGGGAAAGTCCCCACCCTATATGTGTGTGTGTGTGTGTGTGTGTGTGTGTGTGTGTGTGTGTGTGTGTGTGTGTGTGTGTGTGTGTTGTGTGTGTGTGTGTGTGTATGTATTGATTTTCACGGTTTGGATATACCATTTTATTATAGAGTTATGTTGTGGAATTGCTAGCGCGCATGACTATGGAAACTGGATCATGATGTATGAAGCTTCTATGTTTTACAATATTTAATATAATGGATACTATTGGCTGGATAATGGTGTTAGATGTGACTGAATATGGTTCTTGCATGGTAAATCTCATTATAGTCATTGTTTAGTCAATCTTTCATATGGTTTAGATCTAGATCTGGTTTATGCGTTATGGTGTAATTGATTATCTGTTATGGATCTGAATTATATTTGCAATCATGCTAACATATTGAACAAGCTACTCTAAAGAGGGACTTAGTACCCTTGTGTGCTTTGGGTGAGTGCTCAATCCAGTCTGAGTGATGTGCTAGCGTGCCTTGGGATTTGTGGGTATATTCTAGGCTACATCATTGGTTCCATTGTTAGGACCTCTTTCTCAATTGTTTTATAGGATGTTGCATGATGAAGACGTACCGGTTGACCTTGGCTAGTATTGAAGAGTGGTTAGATGATCTAGAAGAAGAGTATGCTTGCAGATTTAGCATTGGACCTGAGTTTAATGCATGTGCGTGGGTTGAGAAAAATCTATATGACACATTGTATGAGATGTTATTTTTATCTTTCCCATAGAGTTGTACAGTGGCTGGTTGCTTACACATCTAAGAGGAATTGGAGGTTTTGCACGTTTGTTTGGATGTAGGAAGAATTCTAGGCCTTGTATGATGCAGATCTGATTTGGAAACATTCTATGGATGTTTGGTTATGTGGTGTTTTGAAGAAATATATTCTTGAGTACGTAGTTTCCACTTACTCTTTCCTAGAATTTTCTGAGTTCCAGTTCTTTTGCAAGCCCAAAGGATCTTCTTTACGTGGTATTCCTTTGGAAATCAAGATATTGATCGTAACCCTGAATTTGGAAAAGAATCCTACGGCTAGCTAAACCCCACCACGTGTGAGGGTAGGAGTAGGCTTGGTGAAGATGGTGGACCTAGCGATAGAGAGGCAAAGAGAAGAAAGGTGGCTTAAGTTAAATGAAGCGCTCGAGAGGGATCTGATGAAGCAGCGAGAGATCACGGAAAGAATGGTGTTGCGGAGGGAGATGGATTGTGCAGGATTTGGAGTTCACACAGAGGATGTGGAATCAAAGCATATAGAACTCCCCCATTTGGGAAAGTATGGTAGAGAACCTTGTTTGGATTTGGATGAGGGTGTCGGATGAAGGATTGTGGACCGCAGGAATGCATCTGAACCTACCTAGTGACCTAGCCTTCGTGCTTGTTTTTCCAAATTCTACAACAATTAACAATAAGAAATCTAGTGTGAGCAGTAGAGTTGTAGTAGATAGAGTCAATTTACAGTCAAGTTCAGGAGTTAATCATGAATATTATTCATCTATGGCAGCGTAATCATCATCAATGTTATTTGGAGGTCCATCTGGAGGTTTCTTTTCTAGTGTGTCATCAGCACATAACGTGGACACACATAACATTGGTATAACATTTAGAAGTAGCACGACTTTGCAGATTGTGGGAGTCCATTTTAGCACAACCGTTGGAACACAAGGTTTTTCATCCTTTGGTCCATTTCCTACTTCAGGAGGAGGACCAGGAGGGTCAAGTGGCTCGGGCGCTAGCAGATTTGGTGGATCTAGAGGTGGTGGAAACACAAGAGGAAATACATGCTCTAGATCTGGTGGGCACAGTCCACACCAACCTCAAAAAATTTATATGGAGATGTCTCTTTATCTTCCATAATATAGAGGCATTGAAGATGCAGCCAAGCATGTACATATGTGTGAAATACTATGGCACACCAAGGGGATTACAGCTCCAAAGCGCAAGGCAAGTCAATTTATAACTACATTCCAGGGGCACGTGCACAACTAGTATAGAAAGTTTGATCTTGATCAGACTTGTGTGGATTATACAACGCTACAAGATGCCTTTTTAAAAATTTTACATCCCTAAGTTTGAGTAGAAAAATCATAAGCGTGCTTAAAGATATTAAGAAGGGAACTACTGAGAGTGTTTGGGAGTATGATGTGTGGTTCAAAACTCTTTTGTCCAAGTTGTCTTATGACATACATGCAAGCCAACATGCCCAGTGGTTCGTTGGAGGACTAATCACACCTTTTAGAAGGTTGCTTTTGCATAAGACATATACATACCCGCATGAGGCACTTGACAAAGCTCTACATGCTGAGCCAGTAGGAAGTGTAGACACAGGAGTGAGCCCATTTTTAGAAGCTTAGATTGCAGCAATGGCAAAGCAGTTAGAGAAATTATCTAGCTAATTCAACACATGAGACATGCAAAGTGGAATTTGGTGTATAGATTGTGAAGTAGAAGGGCATACTAAGGATATTTTCCCTCATAAATCAATGCGCTCATTATTATTGGATTGCAAGATATGTCATTTGGACCATAGTTCAAGTCAATGCCCATTATTGTAGCACATGATAAGAAAGAATGTGTCCTGTTATTATAAGATTTATAGGTTTTCCACTCATGATACTGAGGATTATAGGTTGATCAATCAGATTCATGATGTCATTGATATTGGCATACGACATACTAGTGTTGCAAATAACTCTAAGGATAATGGTGAGCATCATGACTATGATCACAATGAGGGGCATTCTGATGGCGGTCATGGTTGGGGTCGAGGATACTGTGGAGGATTTAGAGGCCAAGGTTGTGGGGTGGAAGGAATGATTTCCCTCATGGCACTTGTTATACATGCAGATCTCCTGATCATTACAGTGTGAGTGTCCTCAGAACATTGTCTATTTTTTGGAAAGAACCATAAGTATGAAGAATTCATGGACTTATATGAACACTTGAGTAAGCAACATAAATAGGAAAATAAGGGTGCGGGAATGGTTAGAGTAAAACACGCAAAGTGGAAGAGCAATGGATGTCAAAACTATCTCGGATCCGGAGTTGGTACCTATGAATATTACTACACGTGTTGAGGTCATGTGCATGTCGGGAAAATCTAATCCGTAAGCTTTGTCATTACTAAGGAGGAGGTGCTACATGAAAAGTCTCCAAATCCTATGCATCAAAAGGAGGTTTATCAGGAAACCATGGAAGTAATAAGGAATATGTAGGGTGAGATACATTGTTTAAAGGAACAGTCATGGAAGATAGAACAAAAGAAAGCAGCTGAGCTCCACCAGAAAAATGTGGATGATCTAAAGGAGGTTTGAAAGATGTTGTGTCAAGAGAACATCATTTTTTTGTTAGGGAACTGTTGAATGAAAACAATCCGTGCATTGGGATTGAGCACAAGAGACAACTTATGCATGTTAATCTTCCTCCGTAAAACTTGGATTATGACAAGGAGATTACTCTAAATTTCGTTGTTGATAGTTGGCTATTAAGTAATATTTTTATCGACATGGGTGTGGAAGTGAATGTGCTTACTTTCAATGTGTGGGTTCGGATGGATAGCCCTCCATTATAGTCATCTTCTAATGTTTTGTTTATGGTAAACCAAAATAAGGCGACTCACATTGGAGTTTTAAAAGATGCATCCATTAATATTCGTAGGGCCAATTTTATTGGGGATTTTGAGGTCTTAGTGCTTACAAAAGCAAACAATTTTCCCGCATTACTTGGGTACCCTTGGTGTTATGCAAAAACACTAACTTGTGTTTTAATAAGGGGTTTATCAGCTTTGAGAATAAGTAAGAATGCATAATTATTACTTTGATAGATGGGAAATATGTACCTTATGTAGAGCCCTTGAGTGAAGAAGACTTGAACAAAATTTATGTGTGCACCATTCGAGATCCGAAGTTCTTGAGCCATCGAAGGAAGGAGTTCTCCAATGGGATGATGCATAGTCCATGAGTGATACTACAAGTGTTTCATGTGATAACTTGGCACATGGTGCTTATGAAATGGTTGGGTGTGAAGTACGAAGTGCAATCAGTATGCATTAGTAAGTCTGCGTAGTATCGAGGCATTTGGGAAGTAGTCAGTACCAAAGTACATAGGTGAAGAGAATCCAAAAGTATTCCTACTTGCTATGGAATTTTAGTGGGAATGTCAGGTGGAAAGAAGGAACATGTTAGTGTATACTCATGTGGGATGGCAGTGGCACTAGTGGATGGTTCACAAGGATAATATTTTGGAGTGGAGAGAAGTGAGGATTGCTTTATCTGCTAGATTTTTAAGGAGCAATGCACCTACTCGATCTTTACATTCATGGTAATGATCTTGTTCAACACCATGTTTAATAATGTGAGAGACTCTAGATAGAGGGGTAGGAAGCTTTACCACCTTCGTTGTGGGTGCACAAGCTTTATTTCACCTTGCGAGGTTGTGCACGTGCATGGTATATCTATGTAGAGTTGAATAGAGAGACTAGAAATTAGTAAGAACTTATTATGTTTGTGGAGCCTATTTTCATGTTAGAGTGTGGTACACCTATGTGTTACACTCGGGTATTTTTACGGTGGTCCCGCTCGCCGGTGAGTGGGTCAAGGGGGTTCAGGGGTGAAGCCCCCAAAGTAAATTTTCATGGGTGGTTTATTAACCCATGGGTAATGGGTAACCATTATGGGATGTTTTGGGGACCATGGTTTTTAGTACCCATTGTTTTGATACCCATGGTTTTTTACCCATGGTTTTGAGACCCACAATTTTTGCCCATGGTTTTTATACCCACGGTTTTGTATCAACCGCTTAAGAAATTGTCTATTTATATGGTCTTATGCATATGATACATAGACAAGCAAATGTATTGTAGTTTTTTTGAATTCGGGTGTGAATTTTGTAGAGTTTTTTGAGTATATATCCAAATGGATCTGGTATTGTATTGAGAGAGTGGAGGCTTGTAATAAAATCGAGAAAGTGATTCTTGGTGGATGTAGCCCAAATTGGGTGAACCACGTTAAATATTGTCTCTTTGTGTTGTGTTATTTATTCTACACTTTTATTTGAGATCTATAATATTTTCTGCATATTAGTTTCTATTGTTGTGATTTTGTAAGGGATTATTCTACATATTTTATCTCTTATTTCCTAACAATTGGTATCAGAGCCTGGTTTGGTTTGCTAAAGTGTTGAATCGTAGGGAAAGTTTTATCTTGAGTGGAAGCTATGGCAGATGATGGAAGATCTAGGGTTGATAAATTAAATGGGTAGAATTTTAGTCTTTGGAAGATGCAAATAGAAGATTACCTTTATCAGAAGGATCTTTATACTCCGCTGTCTGAGAAGGTGAACAAACCCTCGAGTATGACAGATGCAAAATGGGATTTGTTGGATCGGAAGGTACTTGGAATGATCCGGCTGTGTCTTGCATCTTCGGTATTATTTAATGTTTCAAAGGAAAAGACTACAAAAGAACTGATGGATGCATTAGGGAAGTTGTATGAAAAACCCTCTGCCTCTAATAAGATATTTTTAATGAAAAAGTTGTTTAATATGAAGATGTCTAAGAATAGTTTAGTAGCAGATCATTTAAATGAACGGTTGTGAATATGCTAGCTTCGCCATTACAATATAGAATTTGATGAAGAAGTTAGGGCTTTATTAATCTTGTGCTCTTTACCTAAGTTGGAATAACCTCGTAATGGCGGTAAGCAACTTCGGTTCTAGGTAACTCGAAGTTGAAGTTTGAGGATGTTGTAGGGGTGATTATAAGCGAGGAAATGTGAAGAAAAATCTCTAGGGAATATTCTACTTCGTGGGAATGCTTTGACAAAGGAAACTAGAGGGAGATAGAAGAATAGAGGAAACTCATGGAAAATCGAAAGATTAGGCAAGGTCAAAATCCAAGAACAAGATTGTATGCTGAATTGTGGAAAGCCCGGGCATGCAAAGAAGGACTGTTGGGAGCTTGGGACAAGAAGAAACAATAGGAAGAAAATAAGGAGGCAAATGTGGCATCGGTAATGTATGCCAAGATGTTTTGATTCTTTCTTTACATAATATTACGAATCTTGGGTTTTAGAATCAGGGGCTTCTTTTAATGCTACTCCACATAGGCATTATTTTGTTGATTATGTTCAAGGGGATTTTGGGCATGTTTTTCTTGGTGATGATGAGCCTTGCAGTATAGTTAGAAAAAGTTCTGTTTAGGTTAAGATGTAGAATGAGAATACATGGCTATTGAAGGATGTCAGACATGTGCCTACATTAAGGAAAAATTTGATATCGGCGGGGCAATTAGGAAGTGATGGTTGTACTGTGATATTTACAGCTGACTCTTGGAAGGTTACCAAGGGTGCTCTTGTGGTGGAAAGAGGTAAGAAGGTTGGAACCTTGTATTTATCCACTAGTAGTACTAATGATTGTAATCTTGTGGATTCAGATGCAGATACAACATTATGGCACTATAGGCTCAGTCATATGAGCCATAAGGGCATGGACATCATAAAGAAGAATTTTCCTAGATATACAGAAACAAGTTTGGAGTTCTGTGAGGACTGCATATATGGGAAATAGAAGCGAGTAAGGTTTCTCAAGGTTGGACCTATAAAGAAAGAGAGTAAGTTAGAGCTGGTGCATTCTGATGTGTGGGGCCACTCAAGTATCATCTCTTGGGGGTTCAAGTTATTATGTTACTTTTATTGATGATGTAACAAGGAAAGTTTGGGTTTATTGTATTAGAAACATTTATCCGATGTATTTGAAACTTTTTTAAATGGAAAGCCTTGGTAGAGAATGAAACAAGTCTTAAGCTAAAATGTCTCAGGTCAGATAATGGAGGGGAGTATTGCAGTAATGAATTTAATGATTACTATTCTAAGAATGGAATCCGTAGGCAAAATATGGTTCCAGGAACTCCACAATAGAATGGGGTATCAGAAAGGATGAACAAAATAATAATGGAACATGCTAGGAGCATGAGGTTACATGTAGGACTACCTCTTTCTTTTTGGGCGTATGGTGAGCACACTTACTTGATAAACAGAGGACTCTCAAGTGCCTTGGATGGAGGCATACTTGAGGAGGCTTGGTATGGTAAGAAAGTTGATTATTCATTTCTTAGAGTCTTTGGATGTGAGGTGTTTGTTCATAAAGACAAGGATGATGGGACCAAGCTAGAGGCTAAATCACAAAAATGTACCTTCATTGGTTATGGTGGTGATGACTTTAGATTTAAATGTTGGAGTATTAAGGATAAGAAAATCATTTGGTCTAGGGATGTGGTATTTAATGAGAAAGTCATGTATAAGAAACAGTTTCAAGAAAACAGGAAGAATCCAAGAAATAATATGCAGTGGTAGAGGATCTTCCGGATGGGACAGTGACCCATGAATCAGTTCAGGAACCGATTCAACAGAACCCCAAACTCCTACAGTGAGGAGGTCTTCTAGGGTAAGAAAAGAACCTGAATGTTTTTCTCCTTCTCTTTATTATTTATTACTCACTGATAGTGGAGAGCCAAAGAGCTTTGATGAAGTAATGTAGGTAGATGCCAGTAAGAAGTGGGAGAAAGCCATGGATGAGGAGCATAAGTCTCTCATGGAGAACTAGACTTGGGATTTGGTGAAGCTACCGGAAGGAAAAAGAGCATTACAGAACAAGTGGGTGTACAGAGTTAAAGATGAAGAAGGAGGAAATAAAATATATAAGGCCCGGTTAGTGGTCAAGGGGTTTGCACAGAAACAAGGTATAGATTTTGATGAGATCTTTTCTCCTGTAGTAAAAATGACTTCTATTAGAACTGTTCTTGGAATAGTGGTAGTAGAATACTTACACTTAGAATAGTTAGATGTAAAGACTACATTTCTCCATGGTGATTTGGAGGAGGAACTATATATGTAGCAACCAGAGGGCTATGAGGTCAAAGGTAAAGAGGAGATGGTGTGTAAATTGAAGAAGAGCTTGTATGGCTTGAAACAAGCTCCACGTCAATGGTATAAGAAGTTTGATACCTTCATGCTGGAGCAAGGCTATATTAGATGTCATTCTGACCATTGCATGTATACAAAGAAATTTGAGGATGGAAGTTATATTATCTTGTGTTTGTATGTTGATGACATGCTTTGATTGCAAGTAAAAACATGCAAGAAATAAAAGTACTCAAGAAAAACTAAGTGAATCCTTTGATATGAAGGATTTGGGGGCTACCATAAAAATCCTTGGTATGAGGATAACTCGGGATACAAAGGAAGGAAGTGACTTTATCTCAAGAAGAGTACATTAAGAAGGTATTGATAGGTTTAACATGCGGGATGCTAAACCGGTTGGGACTCCTTTGGTGAGGCCATTTTAAGTTATCAAAGGAGTAGTGTCCCAAGACAGAGCAGAAAGAAACCATATGTCCAAGGTACCTTACTCATCGGTGGTTGGCGCTTTATGTATGCTATGGTATGCACTAGGTCTGATATTGCCCATGCGGTAGGAGCTGCTAGTAGATTTATGAGTGATCTAGGTAAAGAGCATTGGCAAGCGGAAAGTGGATCCTTCGGTATTTGAGAGGGACCATGGGGAAAATTTTATGCTATAGTGGATCAAACACCACTTTATGTGGTTATTAAGATTCGAGACATGACCGGAGATGTAGACAAAGACGAGGAGCATGATAGGTTATATTTACACTTTAGGTGGGACAACAATAAGTTGGATTTCACGACTACAAAAGTTGGTGGCTTTGTCAACCACGGAGGCTGAGTATGTTGCTGCCACAAAGGCAAACAAAGAGATGATTTGGTTACAACAATTTCTTGAGGAGTTGGGGCATAAGCAGGAGGAATGTAAGCTACATAGTGATAGTCAGAGTGCTATACACCTAGCTAAGAACTCTACTTTCCACTCCAAGATGAAGCATATACAATTGAGATATCACTTCATCAGGACAACTTTGGAGAAGATAAGTTGAAGTTGGAGAAGATTCATACCAGTCAGAATCCTGCAGACATGATGACCAAGGTGGTCACAAGGGATAAACTAAAGCTATGTTCAGCTTTGGTTGGCCTTCGCAAATGAAAGTGAAGGGTTGAGAAGCTTTCTCAGTGGAAATCAGTCTCCAAGTGGGAGATTGTTATGTTTGTGGAGCCTATTTTCATGTTAGAGTGTGGTACACTTTCTATGTGTTACACTCGAGTATTTTTATGGAGGTCTCGCTTGCCGGTGAGTGGGTCAAGGGGATTCGGGCGAAGCCCCAAGCAAATTTTCATGGGTGGTTTATTAACCCATGGGTGATGGGTAACCATTATGGGCTTTTTTTGGGCCCATGGTTTTGGTACCCATTGTTTTGATACCCACGGTTTTTGCCCATGGTTTTGATACCCACGCTTTTTCCCATGGTTTTGTATTTTGTATCAAACTACTTAAGCAATTGTCTATTTATATGGCCTTATGCATATGATACATAGACAAGCAAATGTATTACGATGTGCTTTGAATTTGGGTATGAATTCTATAGAGTTTGTTGAGCATAGCTCCAAACGGATCTGGGTATTGTATTGAGAGAGTGGAGGCTTGTAATAAAATCTAAGCAAGTGATTCTTGGTGGGTGTAGCCCAAATTGGGTGAACCACGTTAAATCTTGTCTCTTTTTGTTGTGTTATTTATTCTGCACTTTTATTTGAGATCTATAATATTTTTGCATATTAGTTTCTATCAAGGTAAGAGAACTTATTTTGTAACCTCTATTATTGAAGAACAATGATAAATCCTTCTTTTGCATAAATTTTATAGAGAAGACCTTGAGAAAATATGATAAACACACCAAATCTGACTCTCACGAGTTGTCACTTCCAAATCATAGGGATATTTTCACAACAAGGCAAAGGTTACTAAAGAAATTTGGGACCCTGATTACTTCTGCATGTTTTGGTAACAGAGATGATGCATTTATATGCACACAAGACAAACAAGGGTAGTACAGGTAGGATTGGTTGTTTTTGAATGAATTTTTGGTGGGAGGTGGGGCAGGATGAACTTGATTCACCAGATCCTTGAGGAATCTTACAAAATGGAAGGTTAAACCAACAAAATTCCACATAATAGCTAAAATGTTTCTTTAACTAGAATATGTGCTTCAATGGAGGCCCAGATTAGCACTCTTTCACACAATCTTTGAGATTATATCACAAAGGCTCGAGTTAGAAAATCCAACAAAGCATCAAGATCTGAGTCAAATCATGCCTAAGGTACACCCAGAGGCTTACAAACAATCTTTGTCAATAGATGAAAGAGAAGTGATTTTAAATCGTTTATTCCAATTCCATATGAAATCTCTTCTGAGAAATGAAATTCTAAATGCCACTAAATTATCACAAGGATTGAGGCATGTGTGATTGAATTAGATTTAATACAAGATTGCAACAGAAACAAGAAAAACTACTCACATACATTCATAAATAAAACAAACACATTTTTCTCAAGATAACACAGAATAAATCGAATTTGATTAAATTTATCAGCAGGTGAAAGTTTCTAGTATAACCTCAGATCTTTTTAATGGTTGTACACTTGCAACCACCTTGACACAATCAAAATTAATACAAAAGAGATATACAGGCTTCTCAAATGGCTTCTCAAAAGACAGGCTTTGTCAAATTTTCCTCTTAGGAATTTTCTTCAACCTCTAACACTCCAACCTCTAACCCTTTGCACGAAAAAATTGTGCCATTTATAACATTTACAACAGAGCCCCTTTTTCCCCCAAAAATCTAGACATTAAATGTACGATTAGGCTCGACATGATTTTGATCGCGATTCCCAGAATCATATCTATAAAAGTTATCAGGTGCTCATGGGGAAGATCTCTTAAAAATATCAGCATTCAACTCCTTCATTTGGTAGAACACTCCTCCTTCAACTCACCAACCACTTCTGCCCCTAATCTATCAAATCTGGTTCCTTGCATGCTCGGGAGAAGAAAAACATAAAATCAGATCAAGCTCGATAGTCAAACCACTTTAATGGAAAAATATGTCTCTAGATCTCCCCACCAAACTTAGATATCAATATTAACTCTCCTCTTTGTTTGGCGTGTAGGAAATATTGAGAAATCATGAAGACTCGCACTTCCAGACATGTTTCAGTAAAAATGGGGGGAAAATCAGATTTTGACTCACAGTTGTCATTGATCTTTACTTTGAATTTGGGTCGTCCATGTGGAAGATTCAACTTTAAAATAGGCTTGGGGGTTTCCTTTGAATTTTTACAACCTTTTGAAAAAATGGAAAAAATTTCCATTTTGCTCCACACCTCCGCCGTTGGGAAATGAGCCTGACACGTGTCCTCCTGCGGGGTCAAAATGATACTTTTTCCTTTCCTCTTAAATTTGCTCCAATCAGAGCCTGGCGGGGCCGTGGGGCGGGTTCAAATTTTTGCCAAAGTAGCCAAAAAGAACAAGTTCAAAAATAGACCTGCTGCACCCCATCCAATTAGAAAAAGCCACGTAAGCACCAAAAGAACCAATCAGATTTGAGTGGGGCCACGGACCAAATTTGCCTTTTTGCCAAAAAAGTAAAAAGTGATAAGTTAAAGCATTTTCCCATCATCCCTTGACCAACCAAAAGAAGCCACGTGACCACCAAATGCTGAGGAATAAATTTGACAGGAAAAAGACACCCATCGATCATCGAATACGAGAAAAATCACAATTCATGCCCAAACCTGATTTTTCGCTAAGGATGAATTTTTTTGAAACAAAAACAAGTGAATCATGGTTCCGAGCATCTTTTCAACTATGGATTTGGATTTTCAAAGGCATACAAATATATATTAACCATTCTCGAGCTTCCATGGTCGAGGAAAAATAGGAAAAACAGTAGAGCCCGCGAGAATTTGAAGAAATTGGGGCAAAAATAGGGTAGACTCGGAGACTTCTTCAAGGAGGGACATGAAAATGGATTTTGCAAAAAACTCAAATCATCTCAAATGGAAATAAAATCTTTTAGAAAACCCACATCGAGAGATAGAAAATTTCACAATACACAGATCAGAGGAAAATAATGGCAATGGGGCAAGATAGATCTGAGGTCTTCAGAGGAAAATATGGAACTACTGAGGTCTTCAACAAGATACAGAGCCATACATTGACAAAAATTTGTGATGTTGGAAGGAAATATTGGGATGATAAAGTATCTATTATACTTTGGGCATACAAGAAAACCTACAAGAGGTTGATTAAACCAACACCCTTTCAGCTAGTGTTCGATGCAGAGGAAGTTCTACCAATGGAATTCATGCTATCATCTTTGCGTATTGCGTGTGCAAGAGGTCTAGCTAATGAGCATACATTGGAAGAACGTATTGACAAATTGATGTAGTTGGATGAGAGGCACACCATAGCACGATGGAGTCAAAAGCAAGAAAAAGCTAGGAAGAAGGCATGACATGATAGGCACATCAAGGATAAGAAGCTTGAGGTTGGGAAAATGGTACTTCTGTATGATTCAAAGTTTTTGCACCACCCTGGAAAGCTCAAGGTGCATTGGTTAGGACCGTATGTTATCACTTATATACTTGATTTAGGCGCTTGCCAATTACAAGTGTTGGATGGAACACGTTTCTTGGTTATTTCAATGGGAGTAGGTTGAAGCACTACTATAAATAAGTCTTCTTGGTGTTTGTAATAAGGCAATATTGCCACTTAGATTAGGTTTCCTTAATGCATTTCCTTTATATTTGTTTCCTTCATCATTTTTATGCTTTGTCAATTTAGTTCAGTGTTTTGTGTAATAAGCGCACTTGCACACTAAAAGCCAATTGCTATCTAAGTTTTTTCATGCACAGAGGACCACACATACCCTTAATGTGGGGTGGTTTATATACAAGTTTCATTGCTAAGTTGGATTAATAATTGAAGATGAGTTTGCATAGAAGACGGTTTGTGCAAGTTCTCAAAAGAAGGGTGCGAAAAGAAGAGAAACTTGCTCATGAATAAAGACCACAGATGGAAACATGGACACACAGGATAATGTGAGGTAGAATGCAAAAGGGGAAACTATTTAGTGAAAGGAGTAATGGTGAGGTAATTTGGTGCATGATGGCATGCGAAGGAGGTTTGTGGTCGAGAAGTAGCTCCCCTGGAAAGACATCTCGAAAACTCTCTCAAGATGGGATGGTACACTAGACTCATCCTCCGACCTATCACCAATCATAATAAAATACATCTGATAACCTAGTCACATAAACCGCTTAAGCTACATAGCAAATATGGTGCAAATAGAAACAAGCTTCATAACCCTTGCTATCACTTGACTCAACTCCTAGATCATCTGTACATGATATAGTCTTATGGTAATAGTCCACTCTGGCTCTATGTGTAGACAACCAATCCATGCCCAAGATGACTCCATAAGAACCTAGAGGAAGGATGCGAAGATCTAAGGTAGTGGTGAAGGGTCCCAAATCCACTACACACTCCTTTACTAAGGAGTCCATAGAAATTTTGAGTTTGCAGCGGAAGAAGAACAAGAATAAGAGGAAGAAGATCAACAATCTGTTTGCTCTAAATGCAGTGTCCATAATGGCACTTTGTCTAAAGAGGATGTTGATCTAACCCAAGCTGCACAACCAGTTGAGGAGGAAGAACAACCAGCTCCAAGTCCCATTGAAGAGGAGAAGCTGGGAGAGATCAAATCAGAGTTGAAGCCACTTAATGAAGAAAGCATTATTGAAGATTTTTTGCTTTCATTTGAAGGGCCTGATTTGATTGATGAACCCATGATGGAGGAGGACCATACGGTTCCAGAGGCTCCAAGTGCGGAGTAGGCCACAGAAGAACCTTCAGTTCTTCCTCCCACTTCATTCCCTTCAATCTCTAATGTTGAAGAGGATTTGATCTTTCAAACTTCATGTTTGAGGATGAAGGGAACCATGGTGAGCAAGTTGCAGATTAGGAGGACACCATGGAGGAGGTCAAGCACATGCAACAGGACAATAAGGAGGAAGATTGTCTGTCAGACTTGGAAGATTGCTTTGATGGAGAGGATCCTAAGGAGATAACATCATTTTCTCCTCCATCATCCACCTTCCAAGCACATGAGCCTGTTGCCATGAAGGAGAGAATTCAAGTACAACAACTTGCACTTCATAACAGCCCTCTAGAACCAAGGTTGGAAGGTATGAATGATAAATGAAATAAATAATAACTATGATAAGATTAACCATACAAGAACTAGATTCAGTCATGTCTAACACCATTATCCAACCAATATATTCCATTTCATAATTACTTTGTAAAACACATAAGCTTCTTACACTGTAAAGTATCTCCATGAGTCATGTGCACATCAAAACCAGTAGCACAACTCTATAATAATTCACCACCTACTTAACTACGCAAGTCATTACATATTTATAGGGGTGGGGAATTTCCCTTCACCACCCATGAAATTCTAAAAAATAGGTCACATGCTGATAATAGTCATGCACCTTTACAATAGTATGCACAACATGCAAGTGTTCTAACAATAGATGTCATATAGTTAACTCCAAGTAGAACTCCTATTATTATCTTAAACTATGCATGGCACTTATCTTCCCTTGTTCCCAAAATACCATAACATGTAGTGCAAGTCTTCATCTCTATGTGTGCTCTGCACGCTATCTCCAAAAATAGCCCTTAACCACAAAACAACTAAGTCCTGAGCTTAGGTGCTTTAATACTATTATAGCCTTTGCATGCTTCCAGCACCCTATATTCATGTACCCAATACTTAGAATATTTCGGCTGTTCAACAACTATACCCTATGGAAGATGACAAATGCTTTGCAATATTTGTTACTTTTTTTTGAAATTCAACTATCAACAATCAAGGTTAATATAGATTTATCATTTAATAGACACATAGACATATCATGGATATTGTCTTGACCTTAAAACATACTTCAAAATATGTTAGGACCTCTTGATCATTGTTACAGTCTTATAAACCTTAATACCCAACCTCTTGATGCATATAGGAAGACAAGAAGCAACTCTAAGAAAAAAATTCATAATGGATTACTGCAACTTCTCCTCAAAAATCTGACTCGAGTACCCTTTTAAGGGTATACATACCTTATGATCCTTGATGGATCTACAACACCTTGGGGTTCAACTTGAAAATATATGCAAACCCTTTGACCTTGCTTTACATTTCTCATGCTTTGAAACAAATCACATACCATTACTTCTTTTCATGGATATGGGACCAACTCTAAGACCATAGGACTCATATTTTTTTTCCCTAATAAGATCTAGCCTCAACTGTAGACCACTTACAAACCTCTGTATAGATGAATTGAAATCATGTTTGTACTTAGAACTCAAACCAAACTTCACTTGTTTGTTGATAATGTGAAAAAAAATCAGATTATTTGACATATAGAATAAAGGCTTTCATCCTCAAGGAGGTAGAACCACCTATAGAGTTCTCTTTTCATAACAATTTGTGATTGCATGAGATACTTTAATAAGCTTTCCACACTTTTGTAAAACCACGTGACCCTTACGATGATAGTACATTGCACTCAACTGATAATTTCTAGCCTAAGAACAGAGACAACATTCACTCTTAGACTTAGAGACATCCTTGGCAGTTCCACCAATTGACACACCTTTAGAGATCTCAACCATCAAATATCTACAACTCCATCAACTCATAGACAAATATTTTCATTTGGATAATTAGAATCATACTCTTTTTGACAATCAAATCCTTGACATAGAAATTTTCATGATTGTGAACTTTTGAAGGACCCAACTAGGCCTCAAACACGGGATGTACAAGCTCTTACATTGATATTCATGGAATTATGCAAAAAAAATACCTAGGACATGCATGTCATACTCTTGAACACTCTGAGACACAATCTCAAACACCTAGACAAGAAGTACTGACTCAAAATGCTGAGGTCATATAAAATCTGAGACTCGGATGTCATTTACATTAAAAACCTCATTTTACCTTTTATAACCTTCATGCCTTTAATTATACTCATAATGACCTTATATTCTTACCAAGACGATGTCAAAGATGGAAAAAAAGTACTATAACTTGTGCGCCTTTACTAAAAGTGAAAAAATGTCAAAATATATCCCACCGCTCCACTGGTCCGCAACTTTTCCATTGGCAAAATGTCTTCCCCAAGCTCGTCGGCCTGAATTTGGCAAAAATCCTTCCAAGGCCTGCCACCCGTAGCTTGAAAAATATGAAGAGTTAGAAGGACTTCTTTATATCTCTGAAAGGGGAAGAAATTTCCTATCTGATGGGAATGTTTTTAGGGGACCTTAACTGATTAAAATATGTAAAAATTCAGATTGAACCACCAAAAGGGGAAAATGGTGTTAGTTGACCAAAAATAAGTGTGAGCTTATTTTGGTCAAAAATTTGGCGACTCATGGGGATCACCTGCCTGCTAGGTGAAATGATTAGTTGCCTTGAAGCATCCATTGGGTATGGAGTCTTCCTGGTAAACAAAAATCTGATCTGAACTTTGAAAATCTGATCCTCGGGCCACCGGAACACCACTGGAACTGGAGCTGATCTCACCAAATGCCATTTCTAATGCACTGTGCATGAGAAAAAAACACCACAACACACTATGTACAAAACTAGAAATCATACACACCCCAAGTGGGATATGTAGAGTGTGCAAAAGCACTTCTTTTGCTGAAAACAAAATCTACCTAATCTACGCTAACTAGAGAGAAAGGGGACTCAAACAAATCCTGCAATTGACAGGGAGAAGTAGCTTCCCTTCCTCAAGAGGGGCAGCCATGCAAATTATTTGACACTTTGAATATGGCTGCTTGTATGAGTGAAAAACTGACTATAAGCCGGTCCTCCACCCAAATCATCAAGGTGTCAACTAGAAACAAGAAAATACCTCTTTTAGTTGCTCTTCATTTGGATTGAAGAGGCATTGCAGCTGATCCTTGGTACTTTGAGCTCATCCTCATGCCCTGAAGTGGGCATGACTTGTTTTGGCTTCTCCCTTGGCTCCAATGAAGCCAAGTACCGATTAGCACGCCGATCCGATGCATGTTCCCATTGCTCAAATTCAACTCTAAGAATGGATTCTTCTTGCTGACCTTCCTAGGTGGATGGTGTGGAAGAGATGATGACATCCTCTAGCTCCTTTGAGTGAGACAAAGGTGTGCGTGGAGAAATATTGATAGTTATGGTTTTGTGCCAAGCTAAGGCACGTGAATTTTAGTTGAAAACTCGAGAAGGTAAAAATATCACACCTTTCTAGTTGATATGGCACCCAAAAGAGCACTTGGAGCTGGCACAAGGGGAAAGAAGAAGAAGGAAGCTGAGATTGAGGTTGAAGACACCCCCGAGAGTAGGTTTTCTGAAATGTAGTACCTAGAAGGAGTTTTTATGGGTTGCGATTGGGATTCACACATTCGTCGCTGCAAGGTTAGCGATTATAACCATAGGAATACAAATAACGAGGAAGAATTGGAGAAATTGTTGGTTAAGAAGACCTCGAAGAGAACAATGGATGATATGGCGGAGTTTACAATGTGGGTGAGAAGTTATTGATCAAGGTAGGAGTGTTACAGTTGTATGAGATCCCATATTTTGGAAAACCCAAGAAGTTATTCTAGTGGCTTATGAGTAGATTCCATGAGGACTTCTATTTTTTCGGATGCCAAATGAGGATCACTACACCTTTGATTGGAATTTTGACAGGGCTGAAGAGTTCAAGCATTGAGCTGCATAGTAACCTCACTAATAAACATAGAAAAGACAAGTAAATAACTTAGATACACCAAAGGAGGGCTTGGGATGGATATCCCTAAGTTACATAAATATCCAGTTATTCAGAAACAACCCATCTTTTGACAAAGTTAAACAATCAAGAGTGTTGGTCTCAGGAAAATAAGGTTTGGCTCCATTTATCAAATTTCATTGCCGAGACAATCATTGAGGAAGCACAACAAGGTGAGAAAATTAGTTTTGGTGTTATACTTCTATCATTAGTCTTTGTTGAGATTGGAGTGCCTAATGGGCCAAAAGACAAGATGTGGGAATTTCTTGAAGAAAAGAAGTTCTTGGTGGAGAGATTTTCCAAGTATAATTGTGATGGATCGATGAGTGGACCCTTCAAGAAAAGGGTGGAAATGTGGTACGAGTGGTTACTCGCCCCATTTGAAGAAGAGTGGAGAATATCTAAGGAGTTTCCTTCAATGTTGGATAAATAGGTACAGTTTACGGTGTACCAACATGGACACTTCAAAATGAAGGATAGAAAATGGAGCCCTTGGTGCAAATTGATGTATGCCTTCACAATGTGCTATTTTCAAGCATCTGTACATAGGTTTTTAGATGTGCACCAACTTTTGTTCAATGCTGACAAGGTAGATTGTGACTACCACACACTAAGGAAGACATATGTTCACCCAGGTAAGATTGCTTACATTGAAATATTAATTTTCAATGACATTAACATTAAGGATGTGAGTTTAGTCATTGGGAAGATGGGTGTGACTCTGGTAAATATATAATTGAAGCCTAAACTACAGAATGGGAAGTATTTGGAGAATGAGTTCAAGCTCCTTGGTCCACCCAAGGGAAAACACACTGTGGGTACTTTGGAGGAAGAAGATATTTCACCTATTGCAGAGGAGGAAGAAGAAGAATTCCAAGAGGATAGTGGTGGCTTAGAGCATAGGGCAGGAAACATCCCACTATGGAGAAGGAAAGTGTGCATGAGGTAACCCCTCCCTTACAACAGGAAGAGAAAGTTTTGGAAACAAGTGTAATGGAGGTGGATTTAGATAAGACACATGAGGAACTATTATCCAAAATTTGCCCCGCTCATTTTTATGGCTAACTCCTTGTGTTCTTACCTCTCTTGTGCCTCGAGTCTCCATTTTTATTTTTAGGCACTCAAATCTTTCTAAAAATGGCACCATTGGATAGAGCTCTCTCTCAGCTTTCCAGAAAGGTAAAGTTTTCCTCATAACTCCTTGTATTTTTCAAGTTATGGCTTGGCGGAGTTTTTGTGGGAAATTTTCCCCTAGAAGGCCTGCAGCCAATCAGAACTCGCCACGTGTCCAGGCCAAAAATATCAAAGCGACCCGATTTGGCCCTGTTTTGCCCTAAAACTTCAAATCGCCATATCTTTCGATCCAGAGCTTGGTTTTTCACGTTCTTTATATCAATGGAAATCTGGTGAAATTATCTACAAGATTCTAGGGTTAATTTTTCATTTTGGTGGATTTTGGAGAGAGAAAATAAAAAATGCTTCTGGCACGTGGTCATGAACAGAAATGACATTTCAACCACCGATTTTAATGAAGAATGGCTCGCATTCTCTCCCAGCATGGTTAAAAATGTCAGGGCATGGGTTTGTAAGGATGCCCATGCTATTTTAATGCATCTTCATTCAATGAGGAATGGCTCCCACATTTTTACACGTTTTCTCTCTCCTGGGCTCGACCCATGCATTGTAAAAGCCAGATTTGGCTCATTTTTTGGGGGAACATTTCTTTGGATAGCAAGCTTCTTCTTTCACCTTCAACAAGTGATTTTTGCAAGTATCAGACCTCTTGATGGTGGTAACAGGTTTTCTACCTTTTTGATGTTGTAATGCAAGGATTTTGACAGTGGAAATGACAATACAGGCTCTGTGATCAGTTTTCAGCCCTTTGGTTGTGTTGTTTGCTTCATTTCAGACTTTCAATTACATCTTATCAGTTTGTGCATGATGTTTATGTTGCATTCCATGATCTGTGTCTATCTGCAGAACTAGAAGTGTTCACCACTCCTTTTCTGGTGTATCACCACTTTAGTGTAGGCTTTCATTTTATGCATTCTCTCTCCCTGGTCCCTTGGAAATTTAGATTAGAATAGTTAGTTTCCCCTGCATTAGAGTAGATTGTGGCAGGTAGTTTAGGAGCAAGAACCAGCTTTCTCTAGAGGTCTATCTCAAGTAGCAAGTCCCACAACTTGGAGATAGTACCCATGTTATCCAATCACACCGTGAGTTCAAGTATATGCACTTGTATAAACATAAGGGTGCTATGATTCGGTGATAACAGTTCTGGCACACCCGGTGGGACCTTAGAGGTCTTCCACTTTATCTTTGACAGGTTGGTGTGTTCCTGTTAAAGATTCAGCCTTTTGGAGGCACTTTCAAAAGCACATCTGGTGACTCCATCTGTAAACAACTCATTCTCTAAGTTGCAGACCTGTTTTCCATTCATTTCCATCCATTCTTCTTTCCATCATTTTCATTCTTTTCCATTCCATGAAGTTGTGCAATCATGACTTCATTTCCATCATGGAATTCACATTTACAACAACAGTTTATCACACCTCCAACATGTTTTACAAATCCTCCAAATCAGCATTTTGATCAAATTCAAAATCAACATGTCTACCCATATGAGTAGCAGTGCCAAAGTCAGTTTGGATATGAAGCATGTCAAGCACAAGGGTATGTTGGTTGTGAGGGCAGTCAAGAAGAAAATGCAGATCTGCTGGAACAAATCCAAAAGATGGAGGCGAAGATGGTGCAATCAAGAGCAACAACTCAAATGAAAGCTTTCAGAATTGGTTGCAGGACTCCTTGTCCATGGGGAGGCCCTTTTCCAAGACACTTCAGCCCTCAGGAGAAGCTGGACTTCATGATGAAGATGCTGCCCCAACTTGCACAATGGACAGCAGAAATAGAGGCCTATACACTTGGTGTTGAACAACCTCGTCAATGGGTACGTTCTACACCATCATCTGGTTTTTCTCTTCCCATTACTCAAGTAGCATCATCTCATTTGGAATTTCAAATTCTAAATCCAGTCAATGCTGCCCCAGGAGTTAATTCCATTTCTCCATTCCCTAGTCTTCCACCACATCTCAATTCTTCCTTCCCCTTTCCTTCCAAACAGTCATCCCCTCCACAAGAGCTAACAGAAATACCCCCTCCTCCAAATAAAAAAGAGTTTCTACCTCCACCACCACAAAAAATTTCCAAATCAATTGAGTTACAATCCACTTCTCCTCTTACATTCCCAAATCCATGTTGGGAGGATAAAAATCAGAATTCTAGTCAAGGAAAACAACAACAAAAAGAAGATCCAAACAAGGATGAAGAAATTCAAAGTCTGAAGAGTTGGGCTCTTAAATTTGGGATGAAAAAGATCCCCTTGATGGTTAAGCCTTCAGAAGAGGTTGGAGTTGGAGAATAGGTGGTGGTTAAGACTGATTTTGTGGCAGCAGAAGAAGAGCAAAAAGAAGAAGCAGATCAACAGTCAGTTTGCTCAGAAAGTAGTGTCCATGTTGGCACTCTATTTGAAGGGAATGCTGATTCAATTCAAGTTGCACAATCAGCCATGGAGGAAGAAAGCTCTGAAGAAGATCCTACAGTCCCAACTTGTCCTCTAGAGCAGCAGATCAAAGAGTTTGACTTAACGAACTTCGTGCTAGAGGAAGAGTTCTATCAAGAACAAGATTTTCTTCAAGTAGTAGAAGAGGGAGAAGCTGCTCCAAATCCAAAAGAAGAGGAGCACATTCTAGTTGTGGAGGAGAAAATTGCAGATCCAAGGGCTTTGAGCGCAAAGCAGGCTACAGGAGAACCTTCAATTCTTCTTTCTACTTCATCTCTCTCGAGTTCTAGTGCTAAAGAAGAGTTTGATCTCTCAAACTCAATGTTGGAGGATGAAAGAAACCATGATGATCAAGTTACAGATCAAGAGGATACCATGGAGGAAGTTGAGCATTTGCAATAACAAACCTTGGTATAAAAGGGTACCAAGGTAGACAAGAAATCGGGGGCATGGGGCCTTCCCGGCCTCTGAGAAGGTCACCAAGGACTTCTCATAAAACAACAAATCCTGAGAAAAAAGAAGAGAAGGTGCAAGCTAAAGCTTCAGGGAGGATGAAGAGGAACCCGAGGAAAGTGTGCCAAGTACTCCAAAGGCATCCCGAGGATAAAAAGGAGCCTCGGGGTGAAGAAATGAATAATGACGAAGAGGGTCAAGGAGATAGGGATAGAAGAAGATAAGGGCAAGCCCTCAGGTGTGCCCCATACAACACAAGAAGGTGAAGGGCCATTACTGGATTTAGGTGCCTGGATTCCAAAGGGCAAGCACACAAGGAAGGAGAAGGGGGTGAAGACTATGAGACTCCTACCGTAGGATATGTGGATGACACAAGAAAGATCATACACGCTTAGTTCCAAAGAACTATGCAGCTCAAGGAATTATATAGTTGGGAGCTAATGGACGTAGAGATGGAAAACACATGAATGCGCAAGCAATTGTCATGTTCTATGCAGACCCATATGGATGAGCCATATTTTGACATATGTGAAGAATCATGCATTTCGTGCATGATGAAGAAAGTGCCCCATGTCCGACACATGAATGTTAAGCCTCTTTTGTCATGTCGGATGAACATGTGAGTAATGCCTTGGTGAAGGTATCAACAAAGGTTGCGCGCGAGAACATAGACAAAGCGAAAACCATTAGAACACTTCTGAGGATAAGAAGGAAAAGGATGTAAAAATTAAGTGCCTTATTGAGGAAAAAGAGGATGTTGAGGTGGAAACCAAGAACATCCTAAAAATGGCCAAGTAGATAGGGGATGAGATCATGGAAAAGAGGCCACACTTCCATGAGAAGTTAGAAATAGAGTTTAAATCAGCTTTACCTTATTTGCGCTCTATAGTTAAGTTGTTATTAGAAGGAAGGGCCTGTTTGCATGCCAATACCAAAGGATCATGTGGAGGAGGAAGCAAGGACCAAGTCCATAATTGCAAGGAAGATTATGAGTTATGAGTCCTTATTACAGGAGTTAAAAGATGAACTGAAGAAAGAAGACCAGGCCACGAATGTGTGCGCGGCACCATATGCTGCAATTAGGACACAAACAATTACAAAGGATAATGAGGTTCTCGAAGGCAAAAAATAATGAGACGCTTTGGCACATGGAAAGGCTTGATCTTGTTGAATAAAAAAGCAATGTGCTTGTAGAAGCCCAAGACCCACATAAGGAAAGAATAAATGAGATTGGGAAGCTCATCGCACAGAAGATGGATTTCATGGAGGGGATGGTCTCTAGCATGTCTAACATTGTTAGAATCTTACAGAATGAGAAAGAAGACATGACTCCTGATGAGCTGGATGTCATAGTGACAGACGTCCCAGATAAAACAATTGAAGTGTTGGGTGATTGGTAGGTGTTAGAAGTTAAGGTTAAAAGCCGAGTATCTGGAATTGATACTACACCGTAGAGGAGTCGAGCCCTAAGTAGTCCATTCTTTTTGCACAAGTGATTATTTATTCTTTCATTCATTATTCTTGTTTCATGGAGATACCAGTTGTAATTACTCATTTTTGGGGGCAATGCATTTAGTGTGGGGTAATGTTGAGTAGATGAAGTGTAGCTCAAGGATGGAAGCATAAGGGTTTGGGCGTGTGGAAACAAGGCGCGGAGGAACATGTGGAAGTATCACGAAATAGTGGCGTGCCCAGAACAATTGGAAAACATGAGCCGTTTGTGTGGTTTAAGGCTATTTTTGGAGTTGGAGTGCTTGAGCACACAATGACATGAAGACTTGTAGTTCACACAAGGCTATTTTGGGAATTATAGTAGATCGAGTGCCATGTAGAGTTTTGGTCTAATAATAGGATCTATACTTAGAGTTAACTTTAGAAGATCTATTATTAGCACTTGCATGCTTTTGTATTCTCTTGTAAAGGTGCATGGTTATTATTAGCATGTAGCCTATTTTTGGAAGGTGCATGGGTGGTGAAGGGAAAGTCCCCACCCCTATATATATGTATTGATTTACACGGTTTGGATATACCATTTTATTGTAGAGTTATGTTGTGGAATTGCTAGTGCGCATGACTATGGAAACTAGATCATGATGTATGAAGCTTCTATGTTTTACAACATTTAATATAATGGATACTATTTACTTGGATAATGGTGTTAGATGTGACTGAATATGGTTCTTGCATGGTAAATCTCATTATAGTCATTGTTTAGTCAATCTTTCATATGGTTTAGATCTAGATCTAGTTTATGTGTTGTGGTGTAATTGATTATTTGTTATGGATCTGAATTATATTTGCAATCATGCTAACATCTTGAACAAGCTACTCTAAAGAGGGACCTGGTACCCTTGCGTGCTTCGGGTGAGTGCTCAGTCCAGTTTGAGTGATGTGCTAGCGTGCCTTGGGATTTGTGGGTATATTCTAGGCTAAATCAGTGTAGACTTCCTTGTATCATTCGCCCACATCTTTTCCTTGAACTCTTGTAGGTGTTGTCTCGCTTGAGCGACTATCAATCTAGTAGCTCTAGCTCTGCTATTCCATTCCTCACACCTTTTCAGAGTTTCCATTACATCTTCTTTGCTTGCATATATGAATTTATTTTGTTGTCTATTCTCAATTTCTCTAGCAAGAAAAGTTTCAATAACACAATTATTTTGTTCAATGGAGACCATACCTTTTGAAGCTTCTTCTTCTTGTATGGTGGAATGCACAATGGGCTAATTTTTCTCCAATTGTAGTTCCAATTTGTCCTCCTTCGTGGGTGTAGAATCTATGGCTTCATTTCCTTGCTTACTCTTGCCATCCTACACGTCAAATCTTTCTAGAAACTTTTGTGTGAAATCCTCAAAGAAAGCAACGGATTTAACCCCTTGGGTCTGCAACAGATGATTCCACCATTCCTTTGCTAATCCATCCATGTATCTAGAGATGAGCATGAGGGCATCATCTTGACACACAAGATTACATAAGAAATATCTTTTAAATTTCTTCAACCATAATCTACTAGATATTTCAATAGTGCCATCAAAGAAAGGAACTTGAGTCCACTTCATATTGAATAATTCTCACCTTTGTCCATGCAAATCTGATTTCCCCTTCACAGGCTAGGAGAATCACTACTCGATACCATTGTAATGTCCCCAATGGGACTATTTTTACCCCCAGATTGGATTTTAGGCAAATCCTAAACTATCTAAATATGAATTTATTCTACAAAATGCAACTAGGGCAGATATGAAATCTCATGAAAATCAGCAAGAAAACCAAAACCTTTTCACTCCAACTAAAATGCAGATTTTTCAAGGCCAAAATCAGACTTAAATATGATGTATAAGACCATACAAATTCAGTTTTGACTACTCCAATAAATTACCCAAAATGGTGACTAGGGTTTGATTATAAAACCCACACAAATAGCAATCAAATAATTTTCTTTCTATCATAAATTGATCACCATATTTTTAGTAGCCCAAATATGCATTAAATCTGATTTTTAGAGGCAAATAATGACTGCAAAACAATTCTGAAATCTGCATACAAATCTGACTGAAAATACCTCTTAAAACCCTCCAAAAATTCTGAAAATACTTTGCTTTGATTCCCAAAAATCAATACAATATATGGCTATAATATTCGAGAATCAAGTGTCTTTTACTTTGCAACATAAACTAGCCAACAAGTGGGTTGCTCCACCTTGTACAATTAACAAAACACTGCTGCAATTATATTCTTCAAACCCTTACTGCAAAATACTCTTCATACAATTGCTGAAATAACAAAAGAAATTGGTGTAAGCTCAATAAAATTCCTTGTGTAGAAATTCTTCTCAAACTTTTGGGGTTTTCGTTCACAAGAGGGAAAATACTAAGGGTTTTCGTCCTTAGAATATTTTTGGTAAAAGCTTCAAGCTTCAACACAATTCAGAAAATATCAAATGGTTATGGAATGTCTTCAATACAAGTCGACTTGTCCTTTTAAGGAAGGAAGTGACCCAAAGTGGCCACACATGAAACCAATCACCTTTCTCCTCCATTAAATGTTTCCACCCACTTGCTTCATTTAATGTTTTCCACTTACTTTATTTAATATTTTCCCCTGCTCTCATTTAATATTTTCTCTTGCTTTCATTTAATATTTTCTTCCCTCCATTTCTCTTCTCTAGACCAAGTCATAATTTCTAGGAGGGATAACTTTTGTCCCAAAAGCTTTTGTCTTTTTCTATGACATTTCACCTAGGATGGATAACAAATTACACTTGGGCCTTTTCCATCCTAGCTTTAATAATTATTAAGTCATATAGATTATTATAAGTGCTCTATATATTTTTTTCTTTTATTAATGGCACTTTATAATAATTAAATATAACTCAAGTCACCCTTATATTTTTCTTTTGGCCGTCGGGTTGACAAAATAGGCCAAAGGTCTTTGATTGGGAAGGGGATATTACAGAAGAGACCATACTCCAATCGAGATAAGACCTTTCAAGATATTCATTGGAAAAAGCATCGCGGTCTACTTCTGACCACTCCACATGCTTTTCATATTGACAAAGGAAATAAGTAGTGTGATTAGGAAAATTTCATTACACCACTTAATCCAATTGTTAATCGAGGGAGTACATAGAGCCAAGTTCCACAATTTGGCTATAAGTTGGGAAATGCCCTCATGGACTAGAAGTGATGTATTTAGAAAGAGTTGATTATAGGGAAATTTATGAAGGTTACCTACCCACTCCAGGATGACAAGTGATAGGACAAAATCTAGGTGAATGGAAATTGGTTTCCAACTAAAAAAGAAAAAAGAGAGCATGTGTTTCTTAGAGATTGTGACATAATTGAGGCGTTTGAGAATTTGGTTGTGACTTGCCTAGAAACCGGACTATGTAAACCACAAATTAATATTTAAAACTCACCCATATAATAGAGGGTTTGATAGGCCTCGTCAAGTTTTAAAATAATACTAGCAAAGGCATCCATAGGTTCTTGTGAAAGGTCGATAGTCATGCTTAATATAGATTTTATGTTTTTAAAAATGATTAAAAATGGTTATCTTTTAGATTCATGTGAGGAAACCATTACTTGGTGGATTTAATACACGTCAAACTTGGGCAACACATATATAAAACCCAATTTCAATTTCATCATGCTATTTTTTTAGATAGGCCACGAGCACGTGGGGCCAACTATACAAATTAACAACTATCACTTGAAACTCACACCTTCAAAACCTCTTGTTTTGTCATCAAGGTTTTTATGGTGAAAGGAAAGAGGAGCCGAGAAAAGTAGATATGGGATACATCTATGGAACCCGAGTCATGCCATAAAATTATTCTAATAGTGAAATTCTTAAGTGGTGCTTCGTTTATATGTTTACATATCCATGGAATATTCCAAACAAAGTTTTCCCAAAAGAACCGATATGTCTAGCTTGTGCCCTAGAAAAGGAAAAATTGTTCTTAAAATGGATTAGAATAAATTCTATATTTTTCAAAATAATTATTTCATAAATAAATGTCAAGTGTGTTAGTTTAGGAGATGCACATGATTGGTTTGGTAGTTGCACTTAAACAATTTAAAACAATGCCAAAAATATAATCTCATGGAATGTTATGATTGTAAGATATGCTCATAATATGAGATGTTGTCCCCCTACTACAATGATTGCATTGGCTTTAAATAATGGGTTTGTACTTATAAGATCCCAAAGAGACATCTATCTAACATGAAGAACCATATAGATGATATGTCAACACTTTAGCAAATGTGTAAAGATTCAAGGAATTTAAGAGTAATAATTATGTGCCTATCATCCTTCCTCAAGCACCTATGGATGTCACCTTTATATTCAAAAATTTCCATTCATGTCTTTGCCTTATCCAACAAATTAAACGTCATCCAATTGAAAACCTTAACACCAGGGAAGAAATAAAATAAAATAAAAAATAGCAAACCCCATTTTATACAACTTTTCGAGGGCCATTTCCTTTGTAAAATCAAGAAACATCTAACCATGATTACGATGACGTAGGGGAAAAACATATTCTCATTGTATCTCTACAACAAAATAGTGTTGAATTTCATGCGATGAATCATCTCTTGATGGGTTTCATCAAGAGATAATTGGATAATGCAACTTTGAACGCAAAGTGTTTTGACCCTACCTCAAGGTCAATAGCTTTTAATTTATTTCATAAAATCAACCTCAACATATATACTCTTGTTTGCACACTCGGTAAAAACTTAGGTTTCTCATGACAAACAATACACCCACTAGGTTTCAACAATCTTAGCTAAAAGAACCATAAGAGGATAGAGAGGTAGGGTAACTTGATCTAGACAAGAATTCATATGGCCGCTTAGTTAGAAATACGAAAAGTCCTTGTATAGCACAAAACAACTATGAGGGTATTTCTAAGACCAAGTTTGGGATTTACCAAGTAGGCTTCATAGGTCTAAACTAGTTCTTTAAAGGAAAACAATTTAAAACCGTTGATCATCTTGCAAATAACAATTATTAGTAACCCAAGGGCTCCTGAGTTGTGTTTCATCCATGTTTTAAGAGAGTCTTTGAATGTGACACAACTAAGTAACTAAGTAATCAAACAATTATTTTCATACCAATGGAAAACCTTTTCTACAAAATCTCATTACAAGCAAATATGAAGTTGTGGAGGGTTTTTAGACTCGCCTTATTGTACAAAATCTTATTGTATTCCCTGGAACTAACTTCTGAACTCATTTGGGTGCCATTCTCACCACCACCAACAACAACAATTGAAATGGGATAGTTAAGGGCCATTTCAATCGGCTTAATCTATCAAGAATGCAAAGTTAATATGGATTTAAATACAATCTTTTCTTAAAATCCTGCAAAACTAAAATGATGAGAAAGGCTTGAAAATACGGCCAAAGAAAACAGCAAAAATGCAAAAGTATAAAACTCTATTTTTTTAATTAAAAAATTTAGATAAAAAGTATTGGAACTTTGGCTTATATAGGTAAATCACAAATAATGGTTTCCGAAGGACTTATTTTTCTCAGAATTTTTGGTTGAAAAACACTCTTTGTGCTTCAAGACTTCTGTTTTTTTTTTTTTTTTTTTTTTTAAAGTTGAAAATCACAGTCATTTACTTGTAAGATTTGACCTTGCAACCCCTATTTTTCAACACCCAGTCTTACCAACTGAACTGCAACCACACAGATGTATCTATCCACTGTGAAACATAAAATATGGAAAAAGACGGTCCATCATCAATACTTATGATGAGTACGGAAATAATAATATTTAAATTCTCAAAAAATATGATAAATTTTTATATTTTACTGAATATTCACTAAATGATAACCCTTCTTCATCACTATTTACATTTTCATAATATTCTGTAACATTTTCTAGAACAGTTCGCAGAATCACAGTTGTATTTGAGGGTGTTTTCATAGAGCATTTTGTCAAACAGTTGGCAAACAATCTATGTCATACTAGTATTTTAAATTTTTAGTCTTTTTCACAATTTACCAGCAACACACCCACCTTAACTTCAGTTGTTACCTCTATCCAAATGTTGTTAAGTTGTTATTTATCTCCCAAGCACGGTTGCGCTGCTGAGAACATTGTAAATGCTTCTGAAAAATCAGCAGAAAACCTTCCAAACACTACCCTCAATATAATATTTTGAAATCTTTCCATTTAAGCATGTTATGGTGTCCATTAATAATAAATAACATATATTAATTTGAATCTCTTATTTTAGGTTTTTTTTTTAAAATCTATTAAATATTTTCGTAACCACTGAGCTTCCATATTTTTGTACGCTCTACATGGAAAAATTGAAAAAAAACTGAAAAACATAGAAATTTGACCATATTGGTAATCCTTGGACACCAGCTTTGTGCACAGAAAACCCCAAATCACAAATTTGTACATACATTTCAAAACGAGTTCTATTAAGAATACCAAATAGTGCAAGTGAAAACTCTTAACTAGAAAAGGCTCCTACATTTTCTGAGACCAGCTGAGGAAATAGAGGAAGCCTCCTTCATTGGATGTGCCTTTAATTTACTTGTTAACCATATAAACCTCACAGTCTTCACCCACCGGAAAGTGCTACAAACCACTAAAGCTCAATGTTGTACATAGTAATCAAAATCCTCTGGTGGCCACTTATAATCCATATTGAAACCCTGCTACATTAAGAAGAAAAGTGCCCATGGAAACCCTAAACCTCTATATTTTATACAGTTTTTACAGGAAATGAAAATGAATTTCTTGTTTCTGGTGAGCTTTAATAATCTTGCATTTACTATGCAGCAAATAGTATGAAGGCAAAGGAAAAATAAAAAAGCCCAATAAAATCGAATATGGCAAGAAATAACAGTAATTCTGGACTCCATTATTAAATCTTAGATCCTAAAATTATATTGCTCGGAGAGAAATTACAAAGGCGCTAACATCAAAAAGACAAGAAAGAGCTTATGATTGTAGATGTAACTTTACGTAATTTATACCCTGTATTCATAAATAGAGTTCTGTTCCAACAAGATATTGTGAAATGCCTGTAAAAGCACTAGCAGAATACATTTATGTGTGCAGACTACTTTATGCCCAATTTATTTATCAGGAAATCCAAACATTTCTCTTAAATTCCAAGCTTAAAATCACCACGAGCAGCAGTAGAGTACCAGGAATACACTTTTTTATATTAGGGCAACAACAGAGGATGCAATCATTACCAAAGCTCATAAATATTATTTGTCGCAGGAGGCAGTACACTTGAGCCTTAAGCCTTAATCCCATTTTAAAATTTCAAAACATTAAGGCTCTAGCCAAGCATTCCCAGAACACTGGGCTCCAAATCTATTAGGGCAACAACAAGGGATGCACTCAAAACTAAAACTCAAAATCACCACCAGCAGCAGCAGAGTACCGGGAATATGTTTCTTTCTATATTAGGGCAACAACAGAGGATGCGCTCGTAACTAAAACTCAATCACCAGCAGCAGGAGTACCAGGAATATGCTTCTTTATATATTAGGACCACAACAGAGGATGCACTCATAACCAAAGCTCATATATGTTATTTGTGTCAGGACACTTGAGCCTTTAATCCTTAATCTGATTTTAAAATTTCAAAACATTGAAGCTCTAGCCAAGCATACCCAAAACACTGAACTCCAAATCTATCCAAATCTTCAAATCTTCAAGAGATATTCAGCAATCAATGCACACCAAACCCAAACCCCTCTGAATTTCAAATGTTTGCCATGAGGGCACAGGTCAGTGCACACATAAAGCTAAACCCCAATTCCATATTACAAATTCTGGCCATCAGGGAATGGGGATGCCTGCACTCAAAATCCTACTTCCATTAGAAACATCTGCCGGTGAATGCACCCATGACATCAATTCCCCAAATAGAAAATTGACGCTTCAAGCACCAAGGAAGTGCCCCAAAAAACCTAAACCCTAAATAGTATGAAGGCAAGATAAAGTAAATAGCATGGGAAAACAAATATGGCAAGATATAGCAGCAATTCTTTACTCCCTTATTAAATCTAAGACCCTAAATTATACTGCTTGCAGACAAATTACAAAGACACTAACATTAAAAAAACAAGAAAAAACTTAGTATTCTAGGTGTGGCTATCCGTATTTTATACCATGAATTCATAAATTTTGTACACTAACTGCAAAAGAAGAATACATTTATGTGCAGATTGTTTTCTGCCCAATTTATTCATCATGGAATCCATACATTTCTCTTAGATTACAACCTAATCCCGACTAGTGCATATTCCAAAATCCCAGAGAAAGGGACCTTGATGATTGACCCAGTTTTTATCCATCCATACAAAATCAGCAGTAGCAGAAGTTGCTTACCAGGAATATACTTCTTTCTATATAAGGGCAACAACAGACGATGCACTCATACTCACAGCTCATAAACGTCATTTGTACTAGGAGGGTGCACTCACTGTCTGATGTTTGTAATGGAGGTAGGGTTTTGAGTTCCGACAGCCCATTCCCTGATGGCCAGAGTTTGTAATATAGTTTGACGCTTCAAGCACCAAAGAAGTGCCCCAAAAACCTAAACCCCAATTTTGTGGATATAAACTTAAGCCCTGCACCACTAGGAACACCAGTGAGTGCCCAGGGAAACTCTAAAATCCACATCCAAGTTCTCGTCTACCATCACCATTAAGTGCACCAAAACCTTAATCAACAAATACACTTCAAAATGCTAGAGCTGGAAAACCTCATATATCCACATTGAAGACGCAATTCATTATGAACACCAAGAAGCGCACAAGGAAACCTTAAACCCCACATCCAGTTTTCATTCCTCAGGCACCAGGAAGTGCACTAAAACCATGAGATCAAATATTTGACACGGAAATCAAAACCCTAGGGCCTGAAAATATCCCAAATCCACACCCTAACCCGGCTGGATTAAGAACAACAGGTAGTGCATATGCAAACCTTAAACCCAACATCCAAATTCCAGTCCTCAGACACCATAAATTGCCCTGAAACCCTAAAGGCCAATTTCGCATATACAAATCAAAGTCCTAGAACCCAAAGAGATGTATCCGTTTTCGAACTCTGCTCCATTTAGAACACATGGGACCGCACATGGAAATACAGGACGCACGTCCAAATTCTGGTCTTCTTCACGAAGCCCCTGCGCCATTAACAACCCCAGAGAGAACACAAGGAATCCTTGAATCCTACATGCAAATTTCCTTCTTCGGGCACAACCAAGCCCCATAAACCCGAAACCCAGATAGCTTAAGTTCAATTTAAAACTCAGATGCCAACACTCAGAATTCATTTTCTCCATATAATCCATAACCCCATGGCCTACACCTAAATCCCTTTCTCACAGAGAACCAATCTAATAAATACCAAAACAAAACCCTCAACAACAATAAAAAACATGGTAACGAAACCCCTACCACTCATTCCTCCTCTGCCACCACTGTCTGACCTGCCCCACATACCATTTGCCCTCCTGAGGCTCTCCACCTCTTCCAACAGATCAAAACTCTTTCCCTTCCTCTTCAAGTCCTCAATACACTTACCCAACAATCTGGCATCCTTCTTCTCTCTTTCAACCAGTCTCTCAGCCTTATTTTCCACACCCATTTTGTACCAGATCCCCAAAATCATTACAACGGATGCTGCCACTGATTGCAAGTAAGGAATCCAGGCCTTCCTGCAGCCCTCAACACTGTTTCCTACAGTGCCGTAGAGAAGCATTAGGACTACTGCATGGTATAAGAAATACAAAATGCAGAGCTGTGTGCCCTGTTTTCTTGTGGTGTCTAGCTGGGTTTCTCTGTGGGCAATCCTTCTGCAGATGGCTTCTTCTTCTTTCATCCATTGCTTCAACAGGAACTTGTGTTGGGAGCTCTCTGCAATTTCTTGCACAGGGTTCTTCCTTTTCGGTTTGGGATCCATTTTAAAAGGCGGGGGAAAAGGAAAAATTACAGAGGTTTTTGTGGCTGAAAATGGCGGTGAATGTGGGGTGAAGTGAGGAAGTGCAGAGAACTGTTCTTTTAATTTGGTGGTTTTGGTGACAACATTTATTTAAAGGCTTAACGGTCCTTTTTATTTTTATAACTGCATCTCGCAAATTGCGGGGAGGGTTAACGGTTATATTTTCAAAAGGGGTGTTGAAGCTCACTATGTTACATGAAGACGTTGCTTTCGCTATTTCTTCTAACCTTCCAAACCCACCCAACTTAGATAACGAAGTAGCAACACCATACAAGAACATGATTAAAAATGCGGGATGTTTAGAGGGGATTGTGTTATCTCCATTACTATATAAGATTTATCATGGTAACACTGCTTTGAAGCCATCACACCAAGTATAACACTTTAGTGAAATGCAAGTACCTTATCACTTTAAATGTTTGATATCAAACAATAAATGCTAGATGTTTTTCGTATTCCTTTGAATGCTTGTAATTATTTTTGGTACGAGGATCTTCTTTTACCATGTATTCAATTATTCCCTAAATGCACCATGCACTTACATATTTATAGACTTATTGGATTCAAATTAGAACACATAAGCCGACATACAATAGGTGGGAAAAGTGAACAAAGAAGGGCCAAAAACCTAAGGAAACCCAAATATGTGTTAGAAGCACTCACAAAATTAAAGGTCCTAGGACCGCACACTTATAATTTTGGGAAACTAGAACCATAAAGATACGACTCCAGGTGAAAACCACAACAAAAAACATGGGTAAGAGAGAGAAAATAAGGGAGGAGAGAGAAAATAAAGGTGGACATGATAAAAGAAGACCAAAAAATACATAATACATGTTATTAATTGCCTAATTTGGACCAAGAATTGACACACATAAGTTCCCAAGAACAATGCAATTTTACAACAATAACTAGTCGCATACCAAGATTAGGTGTCTTCATAATGCCCCACTTTGATGTGTATGTATGTGTGCATACATATCAAAGTAAACAAACATGAAAGATTTTATATTTTCATAGTCCATGAATTCATAATAGATTTTTCAAATAACTATATTTAAACTTTTTACTGTTGTTTGGTCACTACTCGTGAACCATCATCAAGAGAGAATGCAAATACCTAGAGAAGCAACAGATGATGATGGTTCATGAGTAGTGACCCGAAACATCGAGTAAAATTTTTTCTGAACACAGCTTATCCCAAAAATCTATTATGTAAACAAACATGTCGATATAGATAAGTTGATTCAATCATCTAGAAACATGAAAGAGTTTTCAAAGTTAATATCGAATGAAAATGTACTGAAAGCTAAGAGGAGAGAGTGATCACCGGATTTCCACATTAGAGGGTTGTGAAGATCCTAAAACTAACATGTCCAAACTAATGTGCCATGTGATATAGTAACATATACCCATGTAAATACTTCAAGAACATGTGTATGTGGATAGTTGTATAAATAATCAATAATCAATGAACTGTTGAGATCCGGAAAGGAAGAATTAGAGAAAACACACATGGTTTTGTTGAAACTTAAAAGATGCCCCTATTGAAATCCAATTCTTGGAACTTTTGTTGAATCTTGCATGCATTTGTGAGTACAATTTTTAGCAACAAAAATCAAATATGAGTAACTATGATGTAATATAGGTACATAGAAGGGTTAGGAAATTCTTGATATATCATGTGATGGGAACAGTGTCATGCATTGGGCTTGTCACAAAGAAAATATCCACGCGATTTCCCTTATATATAGGACAAAAATAATATAAAATGTCTTGTGTTTTTAGAATTTAGAGGTAGAATGGGTGGAGCATCTACATCCCTTTTGACATGTGGGATGATCTTGCCAATTGATTATGTTAAAAGGTGAAATAATAATAGCCTAATCTAATGTAAGTTTGTAGTAAATAAATAAATGATAAAATATTGAAATTAACCCAGAAAATTAAGTGATGAAATAATTAAACCCTAAGTGTAAAGAGGGTTGGAAGAGCCTTAGCTGATTTAAAGAGGTTGCGAGACCGTGTCGCAGTGAAGACCGACTGAAAAAGAATGGGAGACCATCACTCGTGAGCCCGAGAAAATGTAGATCCCAAAGTGATTTAGTTGGGTGAGGCGCGAAGGATGCACACAGGGGCACTCGGTCTAAATTTTGGGTGCCCTGGTTTGCAAAAATGGTCGGAACTCCGGTTCGACAGGTCACTAGGGCTTCGTAATTGTTCACTTCTTGTCACGTGTATGTCATTAAATTAAAGATGCAAATGAAGGGGTCGGACTATCCTCGGTCGCCACAATGGTGGACTTACAATTGAGCGCTGCACTATATCTCAGACCCAATGTAGTTTTGTGTGTGTGTGTGTGAAAATTATGCCCTAGGTTGCTCTTGTGTGTTTCGTACTTGAAGTGGCGAGAAATTATCTAGATGTAGAATGTAAATAATGTGTGCATGGAATAGAATAAAATCCCCTCCTATGAAGTGTGATGCAGATGAACCAAACTTTGTCCCTTGTGATGGAGCAATAGATGCCTTAATGGATGTAACCTTAGGTGACACTAGATAGTGCTTAGTGTTTGGTCCCTTATTATGATCACATAAATTTATATTTATATGATTCCTTTGCTTGAATTTCATAATCAACCCCGAAAAGGATGACTACCAAAAAGATAAGATGCTCAAATGGCTAGAAAGGACCTAAAAAGTGTGAGTAAAGTACAAAAAGGATTAGGGCAACTAGAGGGGATGGGGGTGCCTGACGTTGACATCTTGGTTGGGCACTCCGAGTCTAGAAAGAGTAAAAATGAAGTGTAAAAGGATATACTGGGCCAGTGAAGGTGCAAGATAGAAAGTAACAACAAAAAGTAACGAAATATGGCCAAAGACATGGGTTAATCAATAATTTTCTTACTTATGAACCATATGAATAGTAGTATGCGATCGAGACTAGATAATTACCCAAAGTGCGTGATTTTGTGTCTATATTTGCCCCCACTTTATGTTGGTGAGAATAATTCTTGGTAACATAAAGTAGATAGAGATGCGTACCTAATATCCATGTAGATTGATGTAGAAAGCATGTTGAGGGACTAGAAAAAGTATGGAGTGATAAAAATATGGAGTGTGGAGACTAAAGATGAAAAAGTGTAAAAAGGTGATGAAAGTGAACCTAGGGTGGAAAACGCATGTGTAGATGTTGATTTTTGAGATGTTCTTGTTGTTAGTGTCAATGTGTGTGATGTTGATGCTTACTTCCCATACAGATGGACTTGCAAAAGAGAAGATGATCAAGTAGTCAAATACGCATGTATATGTGTAAAAATAATGTAATGAAGTATGTAAAAGAAAATGCTAAAAATGTGAAAAAGGAACATGTGCACCTGATCCATGATTGAGAAAAAGGGTGTATAAAGGATCTTGTAGATGATGTCAATGTGCACGAGTTTTTTGGGCGATCTCACGCCAATGTAATGGAAGAAGTATCAGGAGAAACTATCTGGTGTCATCCTCCAACCTTTAATTGCTTCCCGTTGTATAAAACACCATTGCAAATGGTGTGTATGTGTTAAGGACTCTCTTCCCTATAAAATCCATTGTGTAAATGCCCAGTGCTAAAGGACTCTCTGCCCTGTCAAAATCCTCTATTACATATCACAATTGTGTAATTGTCCCCTAATTCTCGGAACTCCATGAAAGACCATTGTATTACCCCTAGCCATCTGGCACTCCAGAAAGGTTGCTATGTCATGGACCCCTATCCGATTCTCGAGCCCCAAAATATTAAAATTGTAATGTACCGATCTTTGTGATGTGTTGTGTATACTTTGTATGGGGTGATTGAGTCACCCAAATGATGCCCCCTCTTTGGGGGTGCATGCGACATCATTGAGGAGAATGTGGCCCAAAGGAGGACCAACCGCTAAATGTAATGAAATTACTTGTATAATTCAGATTATGATCAAAATAGAACACCAAATAACACAATATTTTAGAATAATGATCTCAATATGCAATTAGAATAGCTTCGCCACTTCAAGGGGGTAACCTCCAAACCATATAATAAGACTCAAATGCTCAAATGATAATGAACTACTACATACAATCCCCTATATATACTATTCATATGCTATGGCCATCACCAAGGCCAACCTATTAAGCATGAGAAAGTATAAATGATATAATAAAATGATATGGTAAGCCATAAGTCGGCTACTCATATCCTAATACAAGCAATAGGTTAAGGGCGTAGCATGCCCTTCCCCTTCAAATCAATGTTTTCCTCAATGTTGAATAATCCTGGATGTTGCTTGCAAAATACCTTCATCCTCCCAGGTTGCATCTTCTATGCTCAGATTCTTCCACTTGATCAAATATTCCTTAATGTCTCTGGTTCTTAGCCTCTTAGTACGTGTTTACAAAATATTCTCTGGCTCCAAAATGATTCTTCCTTCCTCATCAAGTTCTGGTAACTCTTTTTGGGCTTCAAATTTCTGTCCAATAACCTTCTTTAGGCATGAAACATGGAATACTGGGTGTATGTGTGAAGATGGAGGCAACTCTAGTTTATAAGCAACACTGCCAATTTTCTGTAGAACCTGATAAGGGCCATAATATTTAGGAGCAAGTTTGTTGTCCTTTTTCTATTGCTTTAGGGACATCTATGTTTGTAAGGCTGGAGATGTACAAAAACCTAGTCACCAATTTCAAAATTTCTTTCACTACGGTGTTGATCTACTTGTTGTTTCATCTTGTTTTGTGCTAATGCTAAATTCTCCTTCAAACTAGCCAAAACCTGTTGTTGATGTTGAATGTGTTCCTCAACATCTCTGACCTTAGTTTGCACCCTCAAGGAGGAAGTGATAGAAGGTGGATGGTAACCATATAATGCTAAAAATGGGGTCATTTGAGAAGAGGTATGAAAAGATGTGTTATACCACCATTCTGCAAGTGGTAGCCATTTAATCCACCTTTCCTGCTTATCTGATACAAAACAATGTAGATACCCCTCTAAGCATTTGTTGACCACTTCCATTTGCCCATCAGTTTGAGGATGATAAGATGAACTGTGAGCTAGCTGAGTACCCAAACATGAAAATAATTCCGTCCAAAAATTACTTGTGAAAATAGGATCATGATCACTTACAATTATCTTTGGGGTTCCATGTAGCCTTTGAACTGTCTCCAAAAAAATAGCTGCGATTGTACTAGCTGCAAATGGATGTGATAGGGCACAAAAATGGGCATATTTTGTGAGCCTATCCACAATCACGAAAATAACATTCTTACCCTCTGAACAAGGCAATCCAGTGATGAAATCCATGGAGACCTCCTCCCATCTCTGGCTAGGAATTAGTAAGGGTTGCAGCAATGCACTGTGTCTTAATTGTTTCCCCTTTGTTCTGCCGGCTGGCACACTAAACACTCTGATACAAACTTTTGTACATCCCCCTTAAGTCCTTCCCAAAATAATTCTCTTTTTATTCTATGATGTCTTCAAAATCCCAGAGTGTCCTCCAACATGTGAGGCA
This sequence comes from Taxus wallichiana var. yunnanensis, assembly GCA_018340775.1. Taxonomy (NCBI): domain Eukaryota; kingdom Viridiplantae; phylum Streptophyta; class Pinopsida; order Cupressales; family Taxaceae; genus Taxus; species Taxus wallichiana. The sequence goes on along the minus strand of CM031241.1, from coordinate 576,784,339 downwards.
TGTAGCTCTACAATAATCTTATGCTTTAACTCAGAATCTTTACTCAAGTATAACTTGTCCTCGTACTGCATAGGGAATTACCTTTCCACTCAAATTTGTTAGATGTCATAGATCCTTGCTTGATATTCTATATTAGAGATTGTGTATCCTTATCTTGATCCCATTCCAATCTTGCTTCATCCACCCAATCGGCCATTAACATGGACATTCCACATAGTAAGGCATCTACGGATGTATCCCTTCTGACAACATGCACATTAGCTACTACATTTTCTTTACCATTTTTGTATACGATTTCAAAATCATAACCCAACATTTTGTTACCCACTTTTGTTGTTCCTTAGATGATAACCTTTTCTCCAAAAAGTATTTGAGACTATCATGATCAGTTTTTACCTTGAAGTGTCTACCCATGAGATAGGGCCTCCATTGCTTGACCGCATGAAGAATAGCCATCATTTCTTTCTCATAGACAAGTTTGAGTAGATATTTTCCTTTGAATTGGTGACTCTCAAATGTAATTGGTCTTCCTTCCTACATTAGAACTGCTCCCAATCCTGATCTTGAAGCGTCACATTCAACAATGAAGGTTTTTGAGAAGTTGGGAGTAGCCAAAACTGGGGTGCTACACATGGCTTCCTTCAGCTGCTCAAAGGATTTAGTGGCTACATTTGTCCAATGGAAGGCATCCTTCTTTAGCAATGTAGTGAGTGGGGTTGCTATTCTACCATATCCCCGCACAAATCTTCTATAGTACCCTGTTAGTCCTAGGAACCCACGAAGATTTTTGAGAGTTTTGGGCCTTGGCCATTCCACCATAGCTTTGATCTTCTGAGGATCAACTTTGATGCCTTCATGGGATACAATGTGACCCAAGTACTCTACCTTTTGTACACCAAATGAAAATTTGGATGGCTTTTCATAGAGAGTATGTTTCTCCAAAACTTCCAACACTTTATTTACATGTTGTAAGTGTTCTTCCCATGTCTTACTGTAAATCAATATGTCATCAAAGAAAACTAATACAAATTTCCTTTAAAATGGCCTAAAAACAATGTTCATCAAGCTTTGAAAGGTTGAGGGTGCATTTGTAAGACCAAAAGGCATTACCAAAAACTCATAATGGCCCTCATGAGTCCTGAAAGCCATTTTATGAACATCTTCCTCTTTTATTCTAATTTGATGGTACCTCGAACGAAGATCTAATTTTGTGAAATAAATAGCACCATGCAATTCATCAAGTAAATCATCAATTATTAGAATAGGAAACTTATCTTTGATGGTGTACTTGTTGAGTTCTTAGTAATCTGGACACATCCTCCATGTTTCATCCTTCTTACATACCATGACCACTGGTGAAGAATATGCACTTTGGCTATGCCTTGATGATACTTGCCTTCAACATTTCCTGAACCATTTTCTCGATCTCACTTTTATGGGAATATGGGTATCTGTATGGTCTGATGTTAGGTGTTTGGCTCCTAGAATCAACTAAATGGCATGATCATGATCCCTAACTGGTGGTAGTCCCTTTAGAATTGCATCAAAAACATATGAGTGAGCATCAACAATCTTCTAAAGATCAGGTGGCATTGAAGACTCTGTATTTTGTACTTCTATGGAAAATAACTTTGTTATAAATCCATCTACTCCTTTTCTGAGAACCTTCTGCATCTGATGAGAGCTAATAATCTGTGGAGACTTAGCTACCATCCCATTCAATTATATTGTCCTTCCATTTGAATGAAATCGCATGAACAATTCTTGAAATTCATCTCTATAGTACCTAAGGTTGTGAGCCATTGGACACCCAAAACAATATCTACCCCTCCCATAGAAATAGCAAACATAGGTGAGTCTAACATGTAGTCTCCCATGGAAAGCTTGATACTATGGAACTTTCTTGTGCACTTGACTGTCCCACCATCCACAATCATAACTTGCATTTCTAGAGTTGGGTAAATAAAACAATTGAGGCGGGCAGCTAACTTACTATTTATGAAGTTATGAGTACTCCTTGAGTCAATCAACACCGTCACCTTCTATTTTTTGAGATAGCCAATAACCTTGAGTTTTTGAGGATTACTAATACCTAATAATGCATGGCAAGAAATTATAGGTTGGTGATCCTCTACTTCATCTTCTACTGGTTCCTCATCCTCTCCTATAATTTCAGCTTCCTCATCATCCTCATTACCCTGTTAATATAGAACAACTTATTCTCAGCACATTTGTGTCCTGGTCCATATTTTCTATCACAGTTAAAACATAATCCTTTTGCTCTCTTTTCTTCCATTTGTTGAGGAGTCAGTCTAATTGGCCTAGCAAATGAAGGGGAAGAGATACTACGGTCTCTGGTGTTAATGAAAGGCAACCTCCTACTACAAAGAAATTTTTCCTCTACTCGACATGCCATGATAATAGAATTAGAAATCTTGAGTGGATTAAACATACGTACCTCATGCTCGATGTGGTCCTTAAGACCCCAAGAAATAGGTCATTCAAATTCTCTTCTGGAATATTCTCCACCCTTAAGGATAGGTTCTGAATTGATGCACATAATCTTTGACTGATCTTGTTTTCTATAACTTTTCTAATTGACTAAAGTAGTTCTCTGAAACATTGGAACTATAGTGCAATTGCAACTCCTTGGTAAAAAATGTCCAAGTGACATTGAGACCATTCTTTTGCCTCTAAGCACATAACCATCAATACCAAACAAATTGGTCTAGTTCAAGATACAGGGATGAAAATGTCACATTTTGTCTTGATGGTGTTTGTTGTAACTCAAAGAAGTTCTCCATTTGATTTATCCAATTCAGGGGATCCTTACCATCAAATTTGCGCATATCCACTTTCGGCATCATGTTCCATGGTTGTGAATAAGTTGGATTCTAATTAGGCTAGAAAAATGATCCAACATGGTTATTTTGTCCATGATTTTAAACTGAAGATCCTCCTTGGTTGATATGGGGTGGATTTGGGCCATACTATTTACCCTTTACATGTTTCATGATATCATCCAACCACTGATTGATTTGTTTTATGTCTCCTTTAGAGGCCATCTCAAATTGTACATTTCACAGCTCATACTCAAGTTGGCTCACCTTATGATCAACTGAGGTAAACCCTAGTGCTGAGGAATATATATTTACCCCTTATGACTCCATCTCTTTAATCACTACCCCATCTTTATTTGGGGTTTTACCCGGAGTAACCAGATTCTTTTTTGCTCTTGTGGAAGGCCCCGCCATGATGTCAAACCTTAGGATTTAGGTTTTCGATACAAATTAGGTCGAACAAGAAAAACATAGAGAAGATACTAATACTATTTTTTTGAGAGCTTTCCGAAAATGTAAAGAACTTGAAAACATTCCACAATTTGCACCCTAGGGAGCAATTTTATGAAAAACCATAAATTTGTAACAACTTTTGCAATATAAATAAAAAGTCTAAAATTTTCAGGGAACCTTACTTGAAATGTTTTGCAACTCTGGTAAAAATATCTCACACCAATTCGTTCTGGTTTGCAATATATGTTAGAAACAAAAATTAGGGTTTTTGCCCTAATTTTGGCCCAGATCGCAACTCTAATACCACTTGTAATGAAATTACTTGTATAATTCATATTATGATAAACAATAGAACACCAAATAACACAATATTTCAGAATAATGATCTCAATATGCAATTAGAAGAGCTTCGCCACTTTGAGGGGGCAACCTCCAAACCATATAATAAGACTCAAATGCTCAAATGATAATGAACTACTACCTAAAATCCCCTATATATACTATTCATATGCTATGGCCATCACCAAGGCCAACCTATTAAGCATGAGAAAGTATAAATGATATAATAAAATGATATGGTAAGCCACAAGTTGGCTACTCATATCCTAATACAAGCAATAGGTTAAGGGCATAACATAAAACTGTGCCCTATAGGGAGAAAGGGGATGTGCTTGGTAGAAACCAAGGCACATGCAAACAAGTGGCTAAGAGACAAGTGTTAGTACAAACAAAGACAAACATGCATGTATAAGTTGAAGTGTAAGCTAAACAAATTGTAGATTGAGCAACAAGGGCAGAAGCCTGATAAATTTATTAAACTCAATCAACCAGGAATACAATGGAGTGTTGTAATTCTTATAGGAATTATACAACATATGAATACAATAATAATTGTTACAACAACTTCCAAAATGCATCCGGGAAGCACATAATTGTTATAACAATCATAACAATTATACCTGTGGAAATAAAAGACAAATATGGTTAATAAAACCATATAATAAAATAATTAATTAATTACAATAGTTAAATAATTAATTATAAAATGCCTAATTAATTATCCTAACATTCCCCCCCTTAATTGTGCATTATCTCAAGGGATGAGGAGAGGAATTCTCTAAACAACTCGAATTTTCACTTGCAAGTGACTTCATGAAGATATCTTCTTCTTGTTCAAATATTGGACAAAATCAAGCTAGATGTTGTGCTTCAACACGTGCTCGTATGAAATGAACTTGTACCCCAATGCGCTTTGTTGTTTCATGAAACATTGATTGCGATCAAGTTTTAGAACACCTTCATTGTCAACATACATGGTGGTTGGTTTGTCTTGTGGTATTCCAAGTCCTTTGAGCATGCGACATAGCCAAATTCCTTCACGACATCTTCTCCTATAGAGAGATACTCGGTTTCTATGGAAGAATGAGAAACAAAGTGTGTTTCTTTCTTCCCCATGATATTGGTCCAGATCTCATAAAAATACAAATCCTGAAGTGGATTTTCTATCATCAATATTTCTTGCATGATTTGAATTTGAATATCCAATCAAGAAGAAGTTGTCGTTCTTCTTGTATTCTAGACCAAGATCCACTGATCCTTTGAGATATCTCAAGATGTACCTTGCTGCTTTCCAATGAAAAAATTTGGGTTCTTGCATGAACCTAGATAGATAGCTCACTGCAAAGCTGATATCTGGTCTAATGTAGGTCAGGTAAATGAGACTCCTAATCAACTGTCGATAGAGAGTGGCACTTACCTCAGGAGATGGATCTAAATGAGATAACTGTAATTTGTTCTCCATAGGTGTAGCAATTGGTGTGCAATCCATCATCCTGAATTTCTCGAGCGTTGTCTTGGTATATTTCATCTGAGAAATAAAGATGTGATTCTCTTTCTACCATACTTCCAATCCAAGACAATAATGCATCAGCCCGAGATCGGTCATGTCAAATGATTGATTAAGATCTTTCTTTGTTGCATCAATCATCCTCATTGAACTTCCAATGATGACTAGATCATCGACATAGACAATGAAAATCACAATCTCCCCCTTGCTTTTTGAGGTAGGGATTGGGATCGTATGGATTTCTAACAAATCCATGTTGTATGAGATGCTCATCAATCTTCATGTACCATGTCCGGGGTGCCTGTTTGAGGCCATACAGAGATTTCCTGAGTATGCATACTTTTCTTCTTGACTAGGTACAACATATCCCTCAGGTTGAGTCATATATACTTCTTCTTGTAAATCTACATTCAGAAGGCACTTTTTACGTCCATCTGATGGACTTTCCATCCAAACCGAAAGCTTTGTAGAAAAGATCATCTTGATCGTTTTGATATTAGCTATGGGAGCAAATTTCTCCTCGTAGTCAATGCCTTCTTTTTGTGCATACCCCTTTACTATAAGTCTTGCTTTGTACTTGTCCACTATCCCATCTACTTTGTAATTTGTTTTGAATATCCATCTGCATCTAATGGGTTTCTTCCTTGGTGGAAGATCGACAAGTTGCCAAGTGTTATTTTTCATTACTGACTGATATTTAGAGTCCATGGCATCTTTCCAAGCTTTTGACTGTAGGGCTTCCTAGACTGTAGAGGGCTCATCGACTTGATAAATCTACTCATCAAAGAAAAGTTAACTTCTTCTCTTGCTTTACTACGAGTCCATGGTCTAGGGGTGGATGTATCTAGTGGAGCATCCATTCTTGCATCTCGTAATGTGCTAGTACACCACTTGGGCATACGTTGAACTATTCCTATGGGTCGTGGTTCTATCATAGATCAACACCATCATCCCCATCCTCACTTTCATCATCTGAGGGAACATCAGCTTCAATTTTTACAATTGGTGAAAAATCTACATCTGGTGAGTCTGGAGGAGGAGTCTCGCTTCCTTCTTCTCAAAAAAATCAACATCTCTGCTTGGTGTAGACTTTTCTAGTCTTTGATCCATCAATCTATACCCAATAGTCTCTTCACTGTACCCAATGAAGATGAGTTTCTGTGACTTCATGTCCAATTTCTTTCTATTCTGCTTGGGTATGTGCATACTTGCTTTGCACCCGAATACTCTAAGGTGTGCAATAGATGGTTTTCACTTTGACCATGCTTCTTGTGGTGTTACTCCTTCAAGAGTAACTGTGGGCACTCTATTCAACAAATACACTCAAGTTCTTCTTTGCTTGCTTCTACCCAGAATGTCTTTGCAAGTCCAGAGTCATCGATCATGCATCGCACCATTTCCATGATAGTATGATTTCTTCTCTCAACAACACCATTCTATTGCGGTGTGTGTGGAGGAGGCATTTTTTGATGAATCCCATGAGTTTGTAGGTAGTCTTTGAACTCATTACTGGTGAATTCTCCCCCTTGATCTAAGTAGAGAGTTCTGATGTGATGACCAATTTCATTCTCAACTGCTACTTTAAACTTATTGAAAGTTTCAAAAGCTTCACTTTTCTTGCGAAGACAAAAAATCCACATTTTTCTTGAATAGTCATCAACACATAGCATGAAGTACTAAAATCCAGAATGAATCGGTTGCATCGGACCGCAAAGATTGGTATGAACCAGATCAAGCTTACCATGAGCTCGATATGTACTCTTCTAGAATGAAGCTTTGTTTTTTTTCCTACTAGGCAGTGAGGACACTTATTTATATCCTTCTGAAGAGATGGTAGCCCATGTACCATATTGCACCGGTGTAGTGTCTTGAGATACTTGAAACTAACATGACCAAGTCTCTGATGCCACAACTGTGCTAAGGTAGAGTTCTTAGCCACAAGTTCCTGATCATCTCTGTGGACAAAATCAAGTTGGAACATGTGTCCCACATTAGAGGATTTTGTAATTATTTTTGAGCCTCATGATTTGTCTCGAATCAAACATGTTTTCTTATCGAATGACTATCAAAGTCAATTTTTAAGTTGTGATCTAGGAGTTGACTGACCAAAGCAAATTCTTTGTCAACCCATGGACATATAAGACATCTGATAGTCTACAGTTGTGTGAACCAAGGGGTAGAGAAATGTTCCTAATCCCCTGAACTATATATGAATAATCATCTCCTAATGAAACATGATTTTTTGATGGCGTGTCCCTCATTGAATTAAACCAGTCTCTGTGGTTAGTCATGCATCGAGTGGCTCCCAAATCAACATACTAGACATCACTAGATGACGTGGATGGTTCACTTGATCGAGCAGTGTACAAGAAGTCTTCATTATCTGAATGTTATTCTTACTCAAAGAATATTTCCTTACTGATGGGGTCTTCTTTTCCAGTTCCCATTTTTATGCCCTTGATTTTAGTTATAATGTACCTTATGAGATTGTTGTGGAGGTCCAGAGTTGTTTGAGGAACCTTTCTTGTAAGTATTATACCAACAATCTTTTAAGTCATGTCCTCTTTTACAAATTGGACATTGCTTCTTCTATTGTTTGTCCCCGTGATATTGATTCTGATGTTGGGAATTTTGATAGGAATTAGGTTTTCCTTTACCTTTTCCTTTCCATTTTTGATGTGAAGAAAGTGCATGTTCCTCTTCATCATCCTTATTGTGCATTGCTTCCTCTTGTTGTAGTAGGTTTACCAGTTTGTCAAAACTAACTATCGTATCTGAAAAGTTTAGTGTTGTTACAAAAATACGGTATGAAGAAGGGAGTGATCTCAGAACAATGGGAATGAGAGCATCATCTTTGACCACTTCTCCTAGGGCTAGAAGTGAAGCCCTCAATTCTGTAACTCTTCTTAAGAAAGCTTTGATTTTCTCATTTTGTTTGAACTTCAGTGTGTAATTGACTCTACAAATTCAGAATGACATTCTTGTTTTTGGCCTCATACACTGTGTTCAAATTATTCCACGCTCATTTGGTTGTTGTGGCATCACGAATGTGGGGTTGCACATCGTCGACACTCCAAACAAGATGATGAGTTTGGCTTTCTGATATGCTCTATCAAACTACCGTTGTTGTGTTGTATCAGTAGCTGATCTGGTCATAGTACCAATCACAACATGCCAGATCTCTTCAAACTCAAGCTGTGTATTTATTTTTGTCTTGCATATAGTATAGTTGCTTCCTCCGAGTAGTTGTGAATCTGAAAGAAAATTTTTGGGGGCATTGGTGTACATTTTGCAGAAAACACTAACAAGGTTTGGCTCGATCACTCCGGTATAAGGTCTCCCAATCTATATGAAAACTCACAAGCGAGGATCACGAGGGGCGATGTGCACATCAACGGATGTGCGACGACAACATGAAGAGATCTCGGGAGGAGCGAGCATCAACCAAATGTGCATGCAAAGATTCGACAAACAGACAGAACCTGGTTAAGCCATAAAACTCTCCTCTATCTCATAGATCAAAGGACGTACATATAGGAGGTGCTGAGTAACCCCTAGTGCTGCAATCATGAAAACTCGAGTAGAGAGGGGGAGTTACATTCCCATAATAGAAGTGTAACTCCCAATGACGCATATGACGCACTGACGCCCTGACGTGTTGATGCACGCGACGCGTAAGGGAATCTCATAATGACCCCTAAATGACACATGGACCTATGATCTCACCTAAGTGAGATGACTCACCTAATGATGTGGAAAATACACACACCAACACCCCCCCTTCATCGTAACTTAGGATGAGGTGGCAAGTCAGAAATGAGAAATGGGTCCCGGCACAAAGCCTGATGAGGTACCCATGTACAAGAAAGAATATCCCAAGTAGTGAAGGAAAACCCAGTGGGAAAAACATCCACCACAAGAGAAAACAACACACTCTCTAATCTAAGAAAGATGCCAAATATGGGTCCTGGCCATAGATGAGCCTGAAAGGGTACCCATGTACAAAGAGGAAATCTCTCGGAAAGAATAAGAAGAGAGAAGAAGAGGGAGATGAGAGGAATGCAGAAGATGTCATGGAAGGATCTGAACTCTGCAACTCTATGAAGTCTCCTAGAAGAATGTTGATGACGAGATCCTCTGCCTCTGGACTGAAGAAGAGCCACCCATAATGAACTATGTGCCTACCCTTAGGAAGGACATAAATGATGTGCTGGAAGTCCACCCACTCCATAAAGGAAACTGAAGGCAGCAACACAAAGAACTCTGAGTCTGGTGCATGGAAGTGTGACATAGGTCTAGCGAGTGAGTGCCAAGGAACCGAAGGTAATGCCACGTGCGTAGAACTAGTCAGAGTGAAGAGAGGAACACCCACAGAAAGGATGTCCAAGTGATGTGAAGGGAACAAAACATCCTCCATAATAGAAAAGGGATCCACAGCTGAGGGTGGATCAATGAAGGTCTCTAGAAATGTGGAAGTGACATGATTCCGGAAGGGGCACTCCCAACAACAGAGATGATGAACTCCTCTGAAACACCTGTAGATGGATGAGGGACCTATAGTGCATCACAAGTAGACTCTACGAAAAGATGACTAAGGTCAGGCAGATACTCATCCCAATGAGGGGGCTCAACAAATAGAAGAGCGATGTATGATAGGTATGAGTCATCCAATGAAGGTAGAGGAGTGAAAAGGGCCTCACACACTGGAAGTGGAAAGGAGGTGGGTGTGATGACTGTATGAGACTGAGAAGGGGACTGCTCAATATCTGATGAGATGTGGGAAGTGTCAACACTCTCTGGAATAGTGAGAGAAAGAGGAGAAGAGTCCTTTGTAGTACTCTCAACATCAGAACTGGATGCACAATCCTCATCAATCGAAAGTAGAACCAAGTGAGCCTGTGTTAGTGAAACTATCATCACACGAAGAAATGGAGGAGATAACTGAATCAACAACAACAACAATGGTGGCAGTATGTGAAGGGTCTCCATACAAGGACTGAAGAATGCTCCAGACACGGTGAGGTGGATCTGAGTCTGCCACGTGAAACCAGAGAGAACGAGAGACATGCATCATCATGTGACCAAAGACATGGTCACAAGTGTCGAGGAAGTCCTCTAGATGACGATGATCAGCGGGTGTAGGAACTGGCCCAAGCAAGAAGGGTAAAAGACCCTCGTGGGTGAAGTAACGTTCCATGGAAGCACGCCAAACTAAATAGTTCCCTCTCTCGGTGAGAAGTGGCGGAGGCTATAAGGCAATCCTACGATGCTCACGTCTAGAAAGAGAACTCTCCATGATGAAAAATGCAAGATGCACAAAAGCAAGATGTCGGACTCGGCCGATAATGCGTCTGCGTGTGTAGGCCCAAGAGTACAAGCAACCCCCCCAGAATGTGGCACTTTATAAAAGTAGTGTGTTTACAAAATTGGCAATCCCATCACGTAGAGTGTGAGAAATCATGCAACTTTGACCAAGGAAGCGCTCAAAAACGAGCTGCGAGTCAAAAGTTATGGCATTATTACGATTCCCGCAACTGATGGAAAAATGCACTAGACACTGCAAACACATTAAAAAAATGCCTGAAATGGGTGCAAAGGGTGTCGTGTGACTACTCATTGGAAACGACATCAAATTTTAGCAAGGGTTTGTTTTTCTTGTGAGGGGGATTAGCCTCCTGCCAACCCCGGACCTCGCCCTCCGTCTTCGTCACTCGAAGGAAGGATATAATACAAGCAAAAATGAAGCCTAAAATTTATTACATGCCATGTGAAATGAATGTTTTTAACTAAAACATCGAAAAGGATTGTTTTATCCTCCAAACAAGTTCTAAAAGGAGTGAGTGGGCCCACGTTGACTGCTCATGTGGTGGCAGCGAGCTGTGGAAGCCCACGTGGAGAGAGAAACCGCCTGGAGTGTGTAGGTGAGATTCCAATGCAAGAGCAGGCTGTGACCACATGCCAAGGTAATGCATAACATTTCTCTTGTGCAGTTTGCAGAGTGGTTGAAACTAACCGGGAGGAGGTGAAAAATGCCACATGAAAAAGCATAGGTTTTCGAGCTTTTGTAATCTTGTTGGGTGCGTGTGGAAGCCAATCGTAACGTGGCCTTTGTTGAAGGAGGCTGATGGAGCGAGATGCGGTAGGTTGTAGCAATTGCGGGGAAGGTTGGAGGTCGCTGCAAGGAAAAATGCCAAAAGAAACAGCTATACAGGTTGAAAAAACATAGTTGAATGCACGGTGAGGCAAAGTTGAAACATCTGGAGTTGGAGCAGCCATGCAGACACCATGAAATGGTTGAAAATTCTAGGTCACGTGTGCAGGTGAAAGAAGGCTGAATCCACACGTAGATAGGGAACATGCACAAAGAACAAGGAGCATGGCAAGTCAGTCACAACTCGGACTAGGCCTGAGCAGGAATATCCAATGGGAGGAGTGAACCAGGGAAGCCCAAATCCACGAGCATATAACGAACAAGAGGGCCAAGTTTGGCATGAACACAGGGTCCCAACATATGCATGGGAGGCAAGTACAAATCTCCAACACAGATCATAAAACCGCAAACCATGAGATAAATGAAGTAATGAGTGTCGAAGACAAGGGAAAACCCATGACAATGCAAAAATGAAGGGATGAGTAGCCGATCGAGCCAAAATCCGAGGTCGATGTTGAAGCAAGGAACAAAGTGGTGAAACGAGGATGAATTCAAAGGCCTAAAAAGCCAATGCAAACACACCCATGCAATAGAAAAATTTGAGCTTGTAATGACCAATGCAAAGATGTTCAAACCACGAACCAAGCCAAATGACCAAACCATGCACGGGCAGCAAGCAGACAATGAGAGCCGAACCAATGTAGAGCTAGATCACAACGATAACCCACAGGTCCACGCCAAGCCAAAAATGAGCTCACACAAATAGAAGCAATCACGAACTCCCCAAAAACACCCACGAACAACCCGAACGGAGGTATAAAGCCCAAAATCAATGTAATAAACACACGAATGGAATATCCATTACGACACACGCAACAAAATCTGAATATCACGCCGGAAGCCGGAAAACATGCACAGAAACGCTGATGAGTGCACAGATCCACAAGATCCACTTTGATACCATGAAAGAGGGTTTGAAAACCCACAAGCAAGGATCACGAGGGATGATGTGCACATCAACGAACGTGCGAACAACAACGTGAAGAGATCTCGGGAGGAGCAAGCATCAACCGAATGTACATGGAAAGATTCGACAAATAGGCGAACTCCGGTTAAGCCATAAAACTCTCCTCTATCTCATAGATCAAAGGATGTGTACATATAGGAGGTGATGAGTAACCCCAATGTTGCAATCATGACAACTCGAGTAGAGGGGGGAGTTACATTCCCAAGATAGAAGTGTAACTCCCAATGATGCATATGACGCACCGACGCACTAACGTCTTTGACACACCGACGCGTAAAAGGAATCTCATAATGATCCCTAAATGACACGTGGACCTATGATCTCACCTAAGTGAGATGACTCACCTAATGATTTGGAAAATACACACACCAACATAGTCCGATATGCCAAACCTTTCTATATATGCACCCTTTTGATATACCCGGCGGTACGTGGAAGAAGCCCATCCTTTCTATATACTTGGTGGTACGTGAAAGAGGTGTTAACATACATCGTGGTACTAAGATAGTACTGAAAGGGGTCTGTGTGATTATTGACACCGACTCAAAGAAATATCCTCATATGCATGTAACTTCACTATATACTTGGATAATTTCTCAGTTCGGAAGTATTTTGTGCAATCGTTCACAGATGGATGGGATGGCTCATAGTGTGTGCACTGTGACCTTATTACTCCCGTAGATTTAAAGGGTCGATGCCTAGATGACATTTTTGCAGCTATATTAGGTGTTAAGTGCAGTAGTAGTCGTGACGGCTTTACCCGTAAGCACTTCCCAGAGGCACCATATATACCGAACACTTGTGAATGAGATCTAGGATCTCGTGAGTATTACAGAACCAATTTTTTTACTATTTTTATTACAACTTTATACCAGTTTCTGAGTAGTTACAATATTTTCGGTTGACTATGGCAACCTAAAAATTAGTACAATATATTGAAGCATGCAATTACATTCAAAAATTTAGAAAAATTGAATGACAGGCAATTTTTTTGTTTTGTGGGCCCTGGTGGCCTCCGAAGTCCAATATGACCCTCGATGCAAAGAATTGTAAACAACTTGCTGAAAATGTAATTTTTAGCTATCCCCCTTTGGAAAAAGTTGCCCAAAATGAAAAAACAAGCCTAATAGGAGAAATTTGTTTTTTTACCCTCAATTAGGGTTTTTCTCACTAAAAATTTAGTAGGTTGTTTAGCTTGTAACTAACAAGCTTAGTGGAGGTTTTTCCGCCAAATGGTCCTCTAACTATGGCGGTTTCTCCAAATTTTCCGCCAAAGTCAAATTAAATATTTGTGTTTCTCTCTCCCACACTAAAGCTTTCTCTCTAGCCGTGCCAGGTAGTGCACTTGTGATATAAAAAGAACAAACTTGTATTTAAATAAATCAATTTGACTCACCTCTTAAAAATGGCGACTTGGCAGAGGCTCCACATGGAGCTGCATGCGTGGAATGTGAATTAGGTATTCTCCAAGCTCGAAAACCAGATCTGGAGTCTCCTTTGCATTTTTATCTACCTTTTTTATTTATTTCTCTCCACCGTTTGAAACACCTTTGCACCACCGTGTATATTTTCATTTTTTTACTTTGATTTTGACCTCCACATTTTTTTATTGGTGTGATCTAACCGTTGTTCCTTTGTGTGTGGTTGCAGGTAATACACAGGGGCTGATTTCTTCAAACCGCTTGCCAAAATAACAAACTTTGTTTACTTTTCCTTATGCAAGTTCAGCGCAGGTTGCAAGGGTGTGTGTGAAATGGAATGGCTTGCCTAGTGTGGAATGTGTGTAGAATGGAACACCTTGTTTTTATTTGATAATGATGCCTCTGTAATTGCTATATGCTAAGTCCAACATTCAAGGCAGAGCGATTGAATTTTTCTTGATCCATGGATTGCTACTCACCATTTTTAATTTGCTTTAACCGTTTTGTTTTCCTTGTGTAGGTGCGATGGAGGACTACTTGTGGGCTGTGTGGTATTACTCCACTAATTTGATTCAACTGGTTTTATTTCTCCAACTTGTTTGCAATGTAACTTTTTTTTATCAATACAAAACTCGGCTCGGTGTTGGTAGAGAAAAGAGACTCAATTCGTGACTCGGGTTCAACAAAGAAGAACTTGGAAATAACAAATAGAAGCATGGTCTATAGCGCAGAGAATTCAAAAATCTTCAATGCAACTTGTTGTCTCATTGGTGAGGTAGATAGTAACCCGATGGCTCGGTGGAGAGCTAATGCAACTTGCCAATATCCATTTGAAAAGATCTATGCAAATTGTTTGTGGGAGCTATGCAAACAACAACTCTTTCAAATTTGATAGTAACTAAACAATTTAAAGACAAAACCCCTGATAGGGAATTTTTAAATTTTTTTAAGTTCCAGGAAACAAATTTTCCTGGTGCAGAGGGCACCAAGGCAAAAAAATTACTTTACGTTTACCTTGAAATCACACGGTAGGTTGTGGGTCTTCAGGGAGATGTGGGAAGATTTTAGAGGCAACTCTGGCTCTTCGTTGTTGTAGATTTATTCTCCATGAATTATTCTTCCTCTGTAACCTTCTCCAACCTTGCCAAGAGCTTCAATTCACTCTGTTACCAAATGTAGAACAAACCAAGTCTTTTGCAAATGTGATTTAGGCAAAAAAAAATTTAAATTTTTTGATTGCTATAAACTAGAAAAAATGCTCCGAAACAAATTTTCTTGGTGCAAAGAGCACCAAGGAAAAAAAAATGCTTTCCATTTACTTGGAGAATGCACAGGAGGTTGTGAGACTGCAGGGAGGTCTGGGAAGCTGCAGGAGGCAACACTGGCTCTCTGGTGAAGTAAATTTCTTCTCCACGAATTCTCCTTCCTCTAGCAACCTTCTCCAACCTTGCCAGAGCTTCAATTCACTCTGGTACCAAATGTAGATTGAGCAACAAGGGGGAAAGCCTGATAAATTATATTAAACTCAATCAACCAGGAATACAATGGAGTGCTTTGCAATTCTTATAGGAATTATACAACATATGCATACAATAATAATTGTTACAACAACTTCCAAAATGCATCTGGGAAGCACATAATTGTTATAACAATCATAACAATTATACTTGTGGAAATAAAAGACAAATATGGTTAATAAAACCATATAAAAACAATAATTAATTAATAACAATAGTTAAATAATTAATTATAAAATGCATAATTAATTATCCTAACATAAACAATGTGTAGGTTAGAACACACAAGAAGACAATGTAGACCGCAAAAAAAGTGGGTTGCAAACATGGGACACCACTCATGGTGTCACAAGGAAATCAAGGCTAACGAAGCCAAAAGCTTGATATAAGTGTGCACACAAGACAAAGGGAAAATCCCACATATAACGACATATAGTGACAAGACAAGTACAAGTAGTGTAACAAATAACCATGGTGGCAAGTAATCTTGCAAAACAAATGTTGCACATGAAGCACCTGTTAGCATGTTAGAAAGATAAAAAGTATGTTAAAAATGTGTACAATCTGATAATTTAGTGTGTTATGAAATAATAACACTTGTAGTGTATGAAAGTGGATGCCCCTAGGAGCCGCAATGGGACCGATAATAGTACCGCACCAAACATCCCTATTATGTGTAATGGATCTGTAGAGTATGTGATCACAACTAGAAAGCAAGTGAACACACATGTTTTTATGATAAAGATAATGACATACAATATATCTATCTAATATGTGTAATAAAGTGAACATGTACAAGTAAATGTAAGAAAAATTAAATGCAACCAAGATATGTAATATGTTGTGGATGGATGGAATGGAATGCAAAGTGAATGATAGGAGAAGTGCCCCCCAAGTGAATGGAGTTGTATGCAATGAGGTTCATTTGTTTATGCCCCCTCAATAGTCAAGAATGAACCATAAACAAGAGTGCATCATCGGGAAATGGTCAAACTATGTGTTGTATGTATCGTAGTGTGGTGAATGTGTAGTGATGATATGTGACATAAAGATGAGGTGTGTGAAAATGTGTGATGATTTAGCCTAAAGCATATATCACTAGATGATGCTAGAGGAAGTGATGATGTAGCCTATGGCGTATATCACTAAATGATGCAAGCAAAAGTGATGATGTATCCTATAACGTATATCACTAAATGATGCAAGTGGAAGTGATGATTTGGCTTATAACATATATCACTAATCTAGGAATGTCACATGAGAAAAAGATTGAATGGTTGAATGTGTGAGTGTGATGTGGTCCATTTGTGATGTATACCCTCAACAGTCTAGTATGGACCATGAGACTAGAGTGCATCATAGGGTAGTGAATAGAATGTGTAATATGTGAGGTAGATGTAATGATTTGAAGATGTCATAAGTATGGGATGTGTAGTGTCTATTATGCAGTGTGTGAGGTTCATGTGTATAGGATGCCATCAATAGTTAAGTGTGAACCAAATCACAAGAGTGCGTCATTGGGAAGTGGCCGATGCTAGCATGTATATGAAGATGTAAATGTGAGAAGTGAGATGTGAAAAGGGGGTGAATGTGATATGTGTGTTAATGCTAGAGAGGGGGGGGAATAAGAATAATGCCCCCAAGTGTGTGTTGATGAGTGTGCTCAAGTAATGTCATCTAAGAATGCATCGGTGTCATGATCAAAACCAAATGGGTAAGCATTTGAAACCTAATAAGCAATAGTGTCGAGATGATAAAGTAAGGAGCCACTGAGGTGTAAGTTGTACATGCCCATAACGTATTCCTCATCAATGAAAGGAGGTAATGGGAATTCGTGGGCATACCAATGAGTGAGATTCTGTGTATAGCTAGGAAAGGAACTATTGAAAATGAACACATGACATAGGAAATGAGATGTCAATATGATCAGGGGTCTAATGTGCCCCCTATATAGGTGAGCCAAGACTGCCCTAATGTAAGTGGAGAAGAGCGAGGAGTGCATGCAAGGTAGACTGTGAGATGAAAGACACGTAAACCATAAGCAACAGTGATGGTGATGAATCCATAATATAGATGAGGATCATGAGTAGGAGGATAAAGGTCCTGGAAAGTAAAACCTAGCCAAGCCAAACCATCATGTGAACATATAGTGACATCGCAAGTAGAATCAAATGGAATATGCTCCCAGTATGATTCATTCATAAAAAGCGTACATGTAAATGGCATGCATGCTAATGGAGGTGGTGCATGTGAAGGTGATGGGCTAGATCGACATCCATATCTTTGGACAAGCCCCGATAAAGAATCATAATAGTAGTAGTAGTAGGTGGAGGTGGTGGTGTGGAAGAAACAATATCTATCATGCAAATAACACCTTCAAGTGGCATTAGATGAGGTGGTTCATCATAGGCTAAGGGTCATCGGTAGTAACAATTTTGGAGTAGGGAGTGTGGTAGGAGGATCATGATCACAATATTTTTATGGATGATTACCACGAAAAAATAGTATATTCGACACTATGAATTTGACACAATGATGTCTTGTAGAGGTAAAAATTGTATAGCATGAAGCCATGGTCTACCAAGTAAACAATTATATGAGACCGGAAATTCAATGAAAAATAATATCGTGTTAAGGGTTTTTGGCCATACAGTGATAGGTAGAGTAATGTGACATATGTATGGACAAACAGAACCATCATATGCACGAAGGGAAAGACATGATGGACTAACATTAGCAGTAGAAAGACCTAGCTTTTAAAGGAATGAAATAGGACATAGGTTTAGCTCAGAGCCATTGTCAATTAAATTACACTTGGCACCCACATTGTAAATGTGAATCATGATATGAAAAGTTGGGTCATTATCAAAAATATTAAGACCAACATGAGGATTAGATAGAAAAGCAATATGCTGAGGAAAAGCATCGACAAATGATTAGTAGACTTAGTTAGGATGCATATAAGAAAGAATGCAAGTAGTAGTTAGGAGATGTTGGAATATATGTCTTAAGTTAGGATTAGCAAGCAAGAAATCATTAATTGAGATACTCATGATGAGAATATGCTAGAAAGATGAGCAATGACAGAATGAGGATCCTAGGAATGCAATGATTGAGGTTGGGTTCACCAAAATGATTATGCTAAAATGTGAAATAATAATATTATAATCTAACGCAAGTTTACAAGTAAATAAATAAATGATAAAATACTGAAATTAACCCAATCAAACTAAGAGATGAAATAATGAAACCCTGAGTGGAAAGAGGGTTGAAAGAGCCTTAGCTGATTTGAGGAGGTTGTGGGATTTTGTTGCAGTGAAGACCAGTTGAAAAGGAATGGGAGATTGTCACACAAGAGCCTGAGAAAATGCAGATCCGAGTGATTTAGATGGACTGGGGTACTAGAGAAGGATAGGAGCACCTGGGGCACTCTGGTTTGAATTATGGGTGCCATGGTCTACAAAAATGGCGAACTTGGTTTTGATAGGGTTACTAGGGATTCACACTTATTCACTTCTTGTTGCATGTATGTTGGTGAATTCAATGAATGTCACTTGTAAATCTACAAAGAAGAAAGCACTTGCAAAAACCCTAAACAAAGCATCTAACCTTAAAAAATAAATATGCAAATGAAGGGGTCGATAGGTCCTCACCACCACGATGGTGGACTTATAACTAAGCATTGCACTACATCTTAGAATCAATTTAGTTCTCTCTCTGTGTGTGTGTGTGTGTGTGTGTGTGTGTGTGTGTGTGTGTGTGTGTGTGTGTGTGTGTGAGCGCGTGCGTGCGTGCGTGTGGAATTTTTCCCTAGGTTACTCTTGTGTGTGTCACACTTGAAGTAGAGAGCAAGTAGCTAGATGTATAATGTAAATAATGTGTGCATGGAATAGAATAAAATCCCCTCCTATGAAGTGTGATGAGCTATATGGATGCAAATGGAGCTATAGATGCCTTGATGGATGCAACCTTAGGTGATGCTAGATAGTGCTTAGTGCTTGCTCCTTATTATGATGACATAAATTTATATTTATATTATTCCTTCACTTGAATTTTGTAATTAACCCCGAAAAGGTTGACTACCAAAAATATAAGATGCTCAAAAGCTATAAAGGACCCAAAAGTGTGAGTAAAGTACAAAGACTGGGGCGCCCAGAGGGGACAAGGGTGCCTAACACTAGCATCTTGGTTGGGTGTTCTAGTCCAGAAAGAGTAAAAATGAAGTGTAAAAGGACAGATTGGGCCAATGAAGTGCAAGACCAAAAGTAACAACAAAAAGTAACAAAATATGGCCAAAGAAATGGGTTAATCAAGTACTTTTCTTATTTAGGAACCATATGAATAGTAGTATGTGATCGAGACTAGATAATTACCCAAAGTTCGTGATTTTGTGTCTACACCAATAACATATCTAAAAACAAAGGGATAATGTGTATCATGTGTAAGATAGGAAATGAAATGAAATCTTAGATAACATAACAAGATATCATCATGATAACATGTACATACTTTAATAAAAACACAATATATGGGTTTGTGATGTAATCGATGTAAGTAGATGTGTAATATGGTCCATGTGGATAAATGATAAGAAATTTGAGCATATGACTAAAAGGATGCTCCTAATTGGAAAGGGATAAAAAATGTAAGTATATGAGGTAATATTCTCATATGCGGAAATATATTTAATGTAAGCATAACAATATAATGCCCCATTATTGGAAAGGTCTAAGCAATGAACATAAAAAGTCGTACACTCCTATGTGGAATATATATATATATAAATATATAGGAATAGAATACCCCCATATGGGAAAAGTACAAGAAATAAAGGAAAATGTAATGTCCCCTATGTATCAAGCTATAAAAGAACATATCCTCAATTATCACAAGATATGTACAAGAAATAGAGAAAGGTTTTTTTCTCTTAATAGATGCAAGATATGAGTCATATCCTCAATTATAGAAAAGGACATGTGAGCATAGGATTGACATATATATATATATATATATATATATATATATATATATATATATATATATATATATATATGAGATACCCTAAGACATACCAAATATATATAATGAAGGTAAGTATAATACAGAACATGTCACATATATTAATATGCACAAAGAAAACATATTAAAGATGAAAGTGATGACAATGGCCTCTACCAAGTACTCCCGATCCTACCTACTGAGTCATGTAATGGGATGCAAAACAAGTTTAGTCTTATATTAATGTCAAAAATCCATATGAAATATATAACTTTTCTCATGACAAAGCTCTCACACCTCTCTCATTGAGGTTTTACAAAGTTGGGGCCTTCTAAGGCCTACCAGTGTCTTAGTTTTACTCATTCATCCCTATGGGTGATCCTCGACCTCCTCTCTCGGTCCCTCTAACTCGTCTACCACCTTCCTCCTTAATGCAACATCAAAAACACCAAAATGATGGGGTTCAACCTATTTTATAGTCATGCACACCCAATTTTCCTACTTCTCTCTCCTCTCTGTGATGGCTCCTTTTGGTCTTCTTGCTTGGATCCAAATTTAAATTTGGGCTTTTAAGGCTCTTATCCATGTGACTAGCTCTCGTCCAATCTATCGCGCCACGTCACTTGGTGGTTGGATTAGATTGACTAGTTCCTCCATCGATTATTCACTATCAACCATATGACCATGCGAGACATATCTTTTTTATCCTTATACCAGCTGTTGTTATGTCTCATCACCTTAAGCTTCACCCTTCATGCCTTTTCCATACCCTTGTGCTCACTTTGACTTCTTTAATATCTTCATGTGATTCCTTGTTTTCTTGTGCCTTCACTTGCATATGCATCCTTATGCACATTTTCCCTTCGAATATCATCATGGGCTACTAAATCTCTATGTGTTACTTCTCTTATGTGTTTAGTCTTCTTATATGCATCCTTATATTCTTCCGCGTGCTTATTTTCACTCCTTCACATTACGCCTCCTATCTTCCTAATAAAATCTTATACCCCTTTTCTTTGAGCCTCTTCATTTCAGCTATTCTCCTTCTTCCCTTCTCTCTAATGCACCAACATCTTGTACATTGGTTCTCCTCTCCTACTCGCGCATGCCTCTCCCTTCTATGGCTTCAGGACACTCTTCTTTTCTCATGTGTAGGTAGTTTTATCATGTTACACACCTTTCTTAGTACCTTATCTTCTTTCCTTCATGCCTCCTTTTTGGAACACATCTTTCTTATTCCTAGGATGTTTTCTGCATCAAACACCTAAGGTAATTTAAACTTGAGTTCCATCTCAAGTGAATTAAATTAGTAGTAGGGCCACCCTTTGGATTATGTAATCAAATAGTCCCGACTTATTTATCCCACAAGTCATCCTACTCCTTGCATGCTTCTTTTTGATGCTTCATCTAGTCCTTGTTCACTTCTTCGCAAGTGTCGTTAAAAATCACGCACTTAATACTATTATTATACCACAAAGTATGTTGTTTTATAGATGGATCTTGCAAGAAGAGAAGTATTCATGATGACCCATTCCATATTCCAGTTGTCTATCTTGTTTGTCTTTTACATTTGTCACTCACTCGCACAATTGCAGCAAGGTCTGAGGGATTCCTATTTATTCGAACTCACTCGGTTGTCATCACTATTCTTTGACTAGTGAACCTAAAGAGGGATTAGGGCACACTGGGATGCCCTGGTCCTTCATTCTAGGTGCCTGGTCCCCATCACACTGGTTTTAATTTTAACATTCAAGGTCATTATTTTTGGTTTTCCCTCTCGTATCCCAAGGTACTAGTCAGCATGTCGGGTCATTAATGTCGAAATTTGAGCAAGATATCCCTATATAAACACAACATACATACTACCTTATGGGAAGACTATTTCTATCAATGGCTAGCTATATATATAGAGAAATGGAATACATTTAGGCACTATTATGAATCACACACTGCATAGGAAGGGGAGTTCATTCTATTCCATCCACCATTTTGCATTTTATTTAGCTACTTCCCGCTATCTATGCATCATTGGTGCTAGGGAAACCTAGGCATATTATTACACACATAAGCACACATAGAACTACATTGGAGTCCGAGATGTAGTGTAGTGCTTAGTTGTAAGTCCTATATTGTGGTCCACTAAGGACAATTCAACCCCTTCATATGCATCTTTATTTTTTAGGGTTTGATGCTTTGTGTGGGTTTTGTAGGTGATTCTTCATTGTAGGTTTACGATGACATCAATGAACTAAGTATGACATATATGTGACTAAAGGAAAAATACTATGAAGACCTAGTGGCCACATATGGATCAAATTCCAAGCTATTCTACGACTAGGGCACCTAGATTTTAGACTAGGGTGCCCGGATGCCCTTATCCTTTCCTGGTGCACCTTATTCTAGCCATATCTACCTCTCGATGTAATTTTTTGAGGTTTTTTACGATGCTCTGTCTCGCCATTCCATCACTCTACTTAATCTCATATCACTGCGAGGTAAGTCCAATATAGGTAAGTACCTTTCCCCTTTTATTTCATTTCATTTAAAATGTCCAATAAATTACTTAGTATCTATATTTTCATTTGTATGTCATTTATTGTATTTATGTATTCTTAGATTCATAATAAAATTCAAATTTTATATAATAATTTTGGTGAACCCGTAGATTAGAACATTTTTCCTTAGGATCCACTAACACCAAATGGCTAAGGATAGCTCTTCTCCTTCTCAGCTCATCATGCCTCATGTTAGTATCAGTCCAATATATGATGAGGCCACTATAGCTGAGCTCATGACTCTCTATAGCAATGTTAATATGTCAAATGAGATTCATCAACAAATCTTAGCCCATGAATGTCATGTTCCTACTAGCTTTGAAAAATCTATTATTGGCCTTATTTATGATGTGATGAGCTTCACTCATTGTACACCATGTTATATGGTTAGCCATGATCCTCCTTTTGACATTTCCAAAGAAATTCTAGATGATTCTCTTATTGATTTCATGTTTGGTCTTGATGATAGTACACATGTGCATATTGATTCTCCTCCTAGTCAGACCACTACTATAGCTGCATCTCATGCTTCTCCTATTTCTGATATTGCTTCTCATGATCCATCACATACTAGTTCACATACTCCTTCATACTATGTTGATGATCCAATTGATGATACACTTAATGAAATTTTCATATCTGAGTCTCTATCTGATTTTGATGAAACAATTGATAGTCATGATTCTACTACTTTACATACTGCTGAGTGTGAATCTCTTTCTCCATTGTCATCTTCTCTTGAGGTTGTATCTAATTCATGCGTGCATGAGTTATCTCCATATATTAGTTCATCTCCTCCTACCAATGCATCTCCATCTATCGATTCATCTCTTAGGGATGTTTCATGTTATTCCTACTGCTTCTATGGATGTTCCATGTCCTTCATCACCTATAGCTTCTTTGAAACCTACACCTATTGTGTCTTTAGCATCAAAATATCCTTTTTCTCCTCTTGATGTCCCTATGATTACTCACAATGGAAAGTTACAACCGCTTAACACATTATTTCCATCCTCTACTATTCCTTCACATAGGACATCTTGTCTCTCATGCATGTTGTGGGTCACTTACAGTCTCAAGTTCAATCAATCACATTAGAAAGAAAGGCCTACTATGCTTCCATTGATAACAATTCATTGCATGGAAACCCTATTCCTAAGAAGATTCATAACTCAACATTTCCTAAGGATTTTATCATGCCTACCTTTTCATGTTTTGATGGTACTAGAAACCCTTACTTGCATCTCAAACATTACCATATGGCTATGGCTTCATATTCTAATGATCGATTATTACTTAAGGCCTTTTGACATAGTCTCACCAATGATGCTTTAAAATGGTATAATCATCTCCCATTTGGATCTATTAGCACTTATTGTGACATGGAAGAAGCTTTTCTCCATCGCTTTATCATCAAAAATGGCCCTCGAGTTACATATGATCACCTACCTACTTTACATCAAGGAAAAACAAAACCTATCATGGATTACATCTTACGATTCAATTCTTGTATGCACCAATTAGTCTTTCAACCTATTGACTTAGAGAAGCAATTTATCTTTTATCATGGTTTGATTCTTGCATTAAAACAAATATTACAATATGACACATGTGAATCATTCACACTTCTATGTTATAGAGTCATTGATCTAGAACAAGACCTCATTACTACACATGTTATAGATCCTCCACCTATTATTACTACTACTACATCATCTAGTTATTCTCCATTACCATCATGTTGAGTGTCCTACACATCTCCATCTCCTCCTCACAAGCAAGTTCAACCTATTGCATCATAGAAGTGTCCTTCTTATCTCTACTCTACTGATTAGGCTACACCTCAATCTTCTACACCTTTTTGTGTAAGAGCCATTGCATTTATCTCATCATGCTTGACCACATGATGTGTTGTGTGCTTTACTTAATGAGCATTTAATTCACTTACTTTCTAACTAACATCATCCACAACATTGTTCACAATGCCAACATGATCGATCCCTATATGTAATTATCATCATATCAATGGCCATAGGGACAATGATTACTTTACCCTTCATGATCGATTACAATAGTTAGAGGATAAGGGCATCATTTCCTTTGGATCTCACTCATGTGAGTGGTCCATATCTCCTCTCCCTCGTCAAGCGAGCTACTACTCGGTTGAGTTGTCTCCTCCATCTAGTGTTAAGGTCATTATTCATCCATCACCACAGGTTATCATTCATGTGTGATTTTCATCACATCCACCCATCACTGCACCATATCATCCATATCATCCATCCACATCATGCTACTACTTCACATTGGCTTCCACAACCCTTGGCATTCACCTCCCACCACCACTCCACATGACATTCAGTTTGGTTCATACGCTCACACTGCTTTCATTCCACATGCTTCCACCACTTCACGCTACCTTGGTCTTTGGTAGGTGATTACTATCACCTTATCCCCCATGATGCACTCAATTATTATGGTTCTTATATGAATGTTGAGGGATATGTTACAATAATAACCTCTCTTCATGCTTCTATTGATTCATCTAGCACACTCTATCAAATCATTTCTGATGACACACTCTTGCTTTATGGTTCATTCTTGATTGTCTGAGGGGTCTTATCTAAATGAACCTCATCATCTACAAACTAGGTGGAAACATGAATCTTCTCCCCCTATCTTCATCTTACTAATATATGATTCATTATACTATTACGACCACATCACACTTTTTTTCACATCACCGGACATTCATCACATACAAGTTATTTTAAAATCATCATTATTATCATATTATCATCATCAACATTAATCACAAACATATAGCATTAAAGTCAACTCAACAAAATGAACAATACTCAACACATCAAAAATCATACATGATAATCAAATAAATTGTACATCATCATCACCTTATAACGTCAATAAATGTCACATATAATACATCATCCATGCATATATATATATATATATATATATATTACATATCATATAGTTACAAAACATCTCATCACTGGGGGAAACTCCCTACATCAAATACATCAATACAAATCATATCTCATCATCACTATCACTATTTGGTACTGCAAGAACTCTAGAACTCGATGCCTCACCACTAACTCTACTGCATCATTATTATTACCTCAATATCTCTCCACTTGTCTCCATAGTAGTGTCACCTCTATAGATTTCTCCACAAAGTGACTCTATAACGCAATTAATTGTGCAAACACATCCTGCTAAAAGGAATGCCACATGTCACCTCTCTAGCTCATCGTGTCTCCTTACGTGCCTCATCCCTCTCTCTCAAACATGGTACATGTCATTGCATCTATCGCCACTAGCTCAAACAAATGGGCATGCTTCACCCTCAATGTTGTCCACATGCTCCAACATCCCTCCACCCATAAGTATGTCAATGGGCACATTCCACGTCAATGTGCGATAGATGTGTCCATAATCAAGGACCAATAATCATCACCTACAACCAATATAAAAAACACATTATACAACCATAACCATCACATAAGCAAGTAACCAATCATACAACATAACTATATAGATACTCATGCTCCACTATCTCCACCACTACGCTATCGGGGCATGTTCTTGCCCTCCACTCCTCCTATGTGGTAATCCTGCCACATATGTCAACACTAGAAATGAAAAACCCATCATGCACCACCCACCATATATGATATGCCTCTGTACACCCCACATCATATGTGTCTATCACTTTCTATCGCTCACATCACCATTCCTCATTTAGCCGGAGGTACTAACTACTCTCTTGTGTGGGCCCTGGTTCAGCTCTCCCCCCTCGGTGATCTAACAACTCTAACCCACACATATGGCTTCTGGGGTCACATCTGGGCCATACCAAACTGTCGAGATACTTGCTCCACCTGAAATAACTCGGTCACCCCTGAAACCGATCCTCCAACCACATCATCCTCCATATGCATCATAGCTCTACCACATCCTCTAGCCATCCTCCATAGTCTCAGTATGGCCTCCATATCACTACCTCTCAGGCCCCATCCAATCTATTAGTGCTCTATAGGTGTCAATATCCATCTTCCACCCATGCACACCAATCCATCTCCTAGAAAATATGTTTGGCCTAGCCCACTCTACTCGCGACCACCAACTAGCCTCAATACTACTATATGCTCATAGGCCCATACATGTAATAAAAGTAGTAGCTCCAATCCCACCTCCATGCTCCTCATGTGTAAATCTGTAGAGATATTTATACAAGTGGGCCAACACACATCATGCCCATGCATATCTAGGTACTCTCCTCCTCTATTCGGTGATAAATATCATGCATCTTATATAAGATGCCCACACCACCACCCTATATTACAATCAATGATGTAATAACCATGGATATAAACTTCCACAAGCATGGAACCCCTAATCTCAAAATCACATCCAAACTAATATGGGCCTCAAGGTACTCAAGTCCCAAAAAATACCACCTAGCGGCCCTCATCTGTCTCTCCATATTCTCCACAACCATGACATGTACCCTCTTGCCAAAAATAGGTAATCACAATATGCGATATACATCCTCTAATGTGACTATCATCTCACATGTAGGTATCCAAAATGTACAAGTGTCTCACACCATCTCTCACACAACACTATCAACATAGGCATATTATGGGGCACATCCCCATCCTCACTATGTTCGTAGGCCGAAACAATCCATAACCTTCCAATCATCATCTGATAAACCCAACCCAAGAAATGTACTCAAGTTATGACCACCATGGTACTCCCTCGAATGGATATCCCTTTATAGAATACAAAACAACACCAAACACATCATTAGAACACCATACAAATGCATATATGCTTACTTATGACATCACTACATATCAAATTTCATGTTTACATCACGCTGGATAAAATCATACTTTCTAGACATGGGCCACCTAGAAATGGACTAGGCTACCAGGAGTACATGACACTAACACCCATGTCTAGGTGCTCCTATCCCAAAGGCCACTAATGCCTTCACCGCTTTTGTCCAGGTCCAAAATGCCAAGAAAAACAAAATACAAATTTCAAAAAATTCACCAAAATGACTACTACAAACACATTTTTTTAAAAATCACACTTACCAACTCCTTCCTTGTATGCGATGCCATTATGGTCATACCATCTCAAATAGACTAGGTCGTGGTGCTCTAACTTGTGGCATCCTTACACACTTAGAGCTCACTCTCACACTCACAAAAAGACAAATGAGTTGAATAATCACCTTTTCACTTTACTATTTATAGTCACTTTTCATTATTCACTCTACTATGGTCATACTTCATATTCACTACTCAACTAATACATGTCACACATGATTTTGCTAATATCTTGAGCATTTTTACTCGATTTCTATCTCCGTTTGTGGAATTATTTTTATAATTCCACCTACCATCATATCATACACATGAAACACACAATTTTTCTCCTCAATGTTGTTTTCACTCATCTACACATATTTTGGTGATATATATCATACATTGTCTATTACATGCTTACTTTTAGCTTAGTGTTTGTTCTTATCATCACTTCCCTTTCTCTCGAAAGGGGGCATATAATTGGGGTCATCCTATAATTCCCCTTACACCACTACATGATCATTCAACACTTCTAATTTTTCATTTTCAAACATTTACTAATACACCATGCGACATTTCATCACTTTCTATCAATTCCCCTAATGACCTAACTTGGGGGCAAAAAGCGTAAAATATCTCTATGAGTAAAAAAATCAAAACAAATAATCAATCAACCAATCAAATATGTTCAAGTCTCTAACAATCAAAATCATACCATTCAATCAATACAATACAACACATTTGGCCTCCCAGATGACCTAACTTGGGAGTTACATGCAGCCTCCCAAATGACCTAACTTGGGAGTTACATTCACTTTTCCTAGATGACCTAACATGGGAAGTTATTCTACATTTCATGTTGCTTCTAGATGACCTAACTTGGAAGCCATCACATTTTCACATTTTCTTCCAGATGACCTAACTTGAAAGCCATCACACACATTGTGGCGATACCCTTGGAGTGTGGGTAATGAGACATCATTTCCTTTCTATACTGCTCATATATGGGTCAACATGTTTGATCAAAATATTTGATCCAAAATCATTGAAAATTTGATCTGTGTCCATCTAGCAACAACTAGATATTTTGAGGATGTAGTTAAAGGTTGGAATAACCTTTCTCCCTACACTCTTCCTTTGGTGGAAGGAATCCAAATCCTCAGTTTTCATATACACACAATCGGGTTGGGAATTGATCACTCCCTACCCCATCACATCATCATCATATAAAATTTGAAATCATCAATCATTCAACATTACAATCATCACTCTCATTTAGTGCACTTCATCACGGTCTTACATCTCTCACTACGCTGCATGGATCAACACGCTTGATCCATGGTTCATCACACTATATGTTCTCATTTGGCACACTCTTCTACCACATCTACATGTTCTTCTATAACATGGGGCTTCTATGGAATTCTCTCGGTACGCATCTCTAATGTTACCGAAGCTTCTACTTTATGGGTGGGGGAAAATGTAGTCACAAAATCACACACTTACTACTATTATTATTATACCACCAAGTATGTTGTTTTATATATGGATCTTGTGTAAGAAAATTATTCACTGATGACCCATTCCATAGTCTAGTTGTCTATCTTGTTGGTCTTTACCACTATTGGTATTTTACATTTTCACTCACTTGCACACATAGTCCGGGCAGTCTCGGGGATTTCTATTTGTTAGTACTCACTTAGTTGTCATCACTAGTCTTTGACTAGGACACCTAAAGAGGGATTAGGATGTTTGAGGTGCCCTAGTCCTTCATTCTAGGCACCCTGGTCCATGTCACACTTAGTTTTACTTTTTCCATTCGAGGTCGGTCTTTTTAGGTTTTTCTCAGGTCCCAGGTACTAGTCAACATGTCGGTCATTAGTGTTGAAATTTGAGCAAGAGATCCCTATATAAACACAACATACATACTACCTTATGGGCAAACTATTTCTATCAAGGGATAGATATCTACATAGAGCAAGGGATTGCATTTGGGAACTATTCTACATCACACACTACATAAGAAGGGGAGTTCATTCTATTCCATCCACCATTTTGCATTTTATCTAGCTATTTCCACTATCTCTACATCATTGGTGCTAGGGAAACCTAGGCACATTATTGCACACACAAGAACATAGAACTACATTGGGTCTAAGATGTAGTAAAACACTTAGTTTTAAGTCCACCATTGTGGCCACTAAGGACAATCCAACCCCTTCATATGCATCTTTCTTTTTTAGGGTTTGATGCTTTATGTGGGGTTTTGTAGGTGATTCTTCATTATAGGTTTATGATGACATGAGCAAACTAAATGTGACATCTATGCGACCAAAGGTGAAATATTGCAAAAGACGTAGTGACCATACCAAGATCAAATTCTAAGCTATTCTACAATAGGACCACAGATTTCGCACTGTGGCACCGCAAGCCCCTCATTCTTTCCTAGGTGCCTCAATTTAGCCAGATTTGCCTCTGATATAATTTTATGAGGTTTGTTGCAATACTTTGTCCCATAATTCCATCAACTGTTTAGTCCCGAGATCACTATGAGGTAAGTCTAATACAAGTAAGTACCTTTCCCCATTTATTTCATTTCATTTAAAATATCCAATAAATTACTTAGTATCTATATTTTCATTTGTATGTCATTTATTGTATTTCTATATTCTTAGATTCATAATAAAATTCAGATTTTATAGAATTAGTGACTCTCCCACACTATCTTGCACTTACTTGCAAGTGTTTACCTCCTATAAACTTCCCTTCTCTAGATGAATCTTTCCTCATGATCCTTGACAAGACATTGGTCATTCTTCTTCCACACAAGTCTTCGCTTTCTCCAAGCCATTCTAAAGGCTTCCTTTATGAGCCATATGTCATGAGAGTCTACACTCTCCTCCATCCATTTCGCCCTTATTCATCCATCACTGCTAAGGTCATGGGTATTTCTACTTTCTTTTCTTGCTTCCTCTCAAAGAATTATTTCCTTGTGCATTCTTCATACGATTAGTTCTTTCCTTTGATCATATTCCTTATTATGACTACTTTGTCATCTTCCTTACTTAATTTTGTCACACTTCTACTGTGACCTTTCCCCCATGTGTTCTTTTGTTGCATACTTGTAGGATGTTCCTTTTAATGCACACCTATTCTCCTCCACACATTTTTCAACAATGTCTCCTCTTACTTTCTTCTCTTTTGTGCTTTCTTCTCTCATGTGCACCTATAGGTTTAGTCACACCTATGATCATCTATTCCTCATTTTTTATCATTTACCTTATCCATATAGATATTTTATCCATAGTGCATCTATTTCATTTTACATGTTATCATGCACAACTCTTATGTGCATCCTTTCCTAAGGTCTTATCCTCTCCCTCTTCTCATAGTCTATGTTAGACCACTCTTAGGATACTAGTGCTTATGTTTTTGTGCTACATTTCCTACATTTATGTTTATAAGCCACTTCTTCCTTCCCTCTTTCTTTGGTAAATTTTCTTGGCCACGCTTCTCTTCTCCTCGTGCGCCAATATTCTAGTGCCTCCTTTCGATGCTCTTCTTCAAGATATCTTCCGACCTTTTCCCCTCTTGGTGCACTCTTTTCCATGTACACTTTTGTAATTTTTTTCCTAGTTTCTCTACTTTTGTTTCCTTAGGGACAACCTTCTCTATGGCCAACCATTCATATCCTCTCTCGATCCTAGTATTCTCTTCTATATTCTCCTATAGTTTCCTCAAATTTCCATCACACTCTCCTTGAATCATGAGCTCCTCTTTTTTTTGTGCCTTTTTACACGCCTACTCTCGATATTTTCCTAGATATCCTTATCAAGTATGCTCGATACTTTCCTTAGATATCCTTATCAATCATTCTATGCTCTTAAAGTTTCTCCTCTCACACATACTTTCACAATATCTTTTAGTGTCCCTCACATTTTTACTTGCCTTCTCGTGTAATGGTAATCCCATTTCCACACATATATTATTCTCTTCCATGTATCTAATCACTTATCCCCCAAATTTATTCATCTATGTATCTCCTCTACTTATTTCCCGAGTTTCTCTTTCTCGTTCATTTTGGCCATCATCCTCGGAGTGCATTCCTCTCGCACTTTTTAAAAGCCTTCCACTAGGGATTCTTATTTTGTGCAATAAGAGAGAACAGAGACCTTGTAAGAAAGAGATCTTTTAGCATCATTTATGATGCGCCAAGATGTAATCTCACGCATCCCTTGTGTACGCTTACGATGCATATCCCCTTATTACATGCACCTTATTCCTTTTTTTAGTCGACGCCGATCCACCATTAGCACGTTCACCTCCTTGGTAAAAAGGAGCCTCCTCTCGCTTTAACATGATACTCTCAAACACTTCATTACTATAATCGAAAATCTAGTCTATACTCTTTTATCAGTAGGTGACTTCCCTCTGGATCCCATCCGGACCCGCTCACCCCTTTAACTCAACTTGTGAGCCTTCTTGATAAGATCCTCTCTTCATACATATTTTTTTCGTATTTACTCACATATTTAAACCCTCTTCCTATTGTGGTGCTCTAACACTTATTCGGGTCCATTGTAGTCATTTTTCCTCTGCTACACACCACCAAAGAACAAGGGAATCCCATGCATGCCATCCTATCACCTAGCGGGTCGCCAAAGGGGAATCACTCACCGAGGCACGCTGTGGGCGTGGGCCCGAGTCTCTCCTTTATGTGATTTTAGTGGGAAACATCATATATGATAGGAAATTAAGGAGAGAAAGTGGAAATTAGACATGGAAATCATCATAGAGCTCAAAATGGCTTCTAGACCAATGCAGTCATTCCAGACAGAAAGATACTTAACAGATTATAGGACTGAACCAAAACAGAAAGGAAAATGCATAAGGATTCATACTCATTTCATAAACATACATGAAGCAAAACTATGAAGATATGTGTATGGACCAGAATCATTAATGATCATATTCAAATAAGTTGGTAACCTCATTACATCCATTAGATCCATTACAAAACATCACAGTATGGTAGGACGAAGTCATACATCATAACTAGATTTACATCCCTTAGATATCAAAAATAAAATTTACAATCCCAAGTCCCTCGATGCATCCTTCTCCTATATTTCATCTACCTAACCCAATATAACTCCTCACAACATTTCTGCAGAGCTCCGCTCTCTATTGATCTACTTCTACTTTTCTTCTGTGGACGCTTGTATTTATAGGCCTCTTGAATTTCCAACTCACCTTTTTGAGGCTTCAGATCCATTGCCAATTGTCCCAATGTGGTCCTCCATGGGAGCATACTCCTCTAGGCCTGAGCTCACCACTCCTTGCCATGATGGTCTTCTAGAAGCTTCCATTGTAGGGTATATTCCTTTCTAGGCCAACCTGTCACCAGGCTGACACCTTATACATTCATCATGCGCAGTTGGGTCATGTTTTTCACGTGTCCTTCCTGATATGCCAAATATGGCTAAGTCCCAAAACCTTTTTCTGCCTTGTGCACAATTGTTCTATTAAACCAATCTAGAGCCTTGCCTATGCAATTTCACCTTGTGCGCCCTTCTTTAACAAGGCCTTGCGTGCCCACACACCTTCTTGTACTTAGTCAATATTTTAGGGGCCCAACATCACCCCACACTTTACCTATTCTCCACCCATGGGAACACATCTTCAAAGAATAAAGAATTCCAACAGATTCTAGAAGAAATAATGATTTGGAAAAGAATAAGGGAAAGAAGAATTGGGAAAGATGAAAGAATGGGGAAGTGTTGTCATTACTACAACAAGATAGGAAAATCTCTTTGCAAGTTAGCCTCTAACTTGTTCCAGGCATTGACTTCATTTTGCACTCTCTAGCAGAGGTCACCAACTAGGGCACTTACCTCCTCAAAACCTAGTCCATCTCCTTGAGTGTTCATTGTTTCAAAAATTCCTTCTAATTCCTTGCCCACATCCTCAAGCACATCCATCCTTCTTGTAATCTGTGGGTATAACTCTTTAACCGGTTTTTAATTGAACCTCATAAGGTTTCAATAGCTTCTGACTTCTTCTCAACCTCGGCTAGGATCCTCTCCCACTCTGCTCTATTTCCTTTGTTCTTCTCTTGGAATTCCTTGAGCTCTACCTTGTGAGTGGTGACCAGAATACTCACCACTCTATCTCTGTGTGTGCAATTATTATATACGGTCTCAACAACTTTGGTAGCAATTTTTACATCAGCAAGGACCTTGTTGTACTCGAAATTATTTCTATAACCTTTAGTTTTCTTCCCTTTTCGGCATGCTTGATACTTCTTTCATGAATTTTAAGGCCAATGGTTGCCTCTCCATGGTGAGGATGCATGTTAAGTCCTCAAGGAACTCTAGGGTAGATCCATACTTCTACGCGGGTGGTGTTAGATCTGGATGCTTCAACATAATGGCATCTATGATGGATTTTACCTTCTTATACACCTCATGTACCTTTTCCTTCTCATCCCTTAACTCATGCTTTAGTTGGGCACTGACCAACTCTTCTTGCTTTAGATCTTTTGTTCTCCCAGCTAGCTCTTCTTCTTTCTTTTCTAGTTCAGCCTCTAGAAATTTAACTCTGTCATTTCTCCCAAAAGTCTAGCTTTTACTTCAATCAAACTTTTTGAGCACATTACGACTTGTTCTTCCGAAATCTACCGAGGGCTCACCAAGGGGTTATCTTCTTTTGAGTCAGGCATCTTCATTATTACTCCTCGGCTTACTTCAAATTCTAGTTCATCGATGTGGGACTCAATTTCCCAAGAGAGAATTTTCCTCATCTAAGGGTATGTACCTTCCTCATCAAATGACTTCATTGCCAAAAGTTGATCTATTGGCACTATGCTTTGGAAATGCACATGTAACACCTTGTTTGTATCATTTATATAGTCCATTCTTGGTCTCTAAATCTCCATGCACTTTCCTCCTGTGCATGTGCCCTTAGGAACATTTGCCATCAAACTGGGGCCTCCTACGCTGCTGTGATATTTTCCTACACTTCCTTCTTTTTATTCATTCATTACTAACTTAGCACTGTGCTCCAACTATTCCACCACTAAGTTCTCATGATCTTCTCCACTTCTTTCTCTCGCTTCTTTGTTTGCTTCATCCTTAGTGAGGCTTGGAGTCCTCTGATTCTTCATGCTAACTTCTTCACTTCCTCCCATGTCCCGGGTGACCTCCTCCTCTTGACTGCCCTTCCTTCGCACAAAGAGATAATCATTCTTCTCCTCTTTTCCTTCTTCTCTGAATCATGCACACTAAAAACAAGTGGTTCTTGGTCTCCTTTAGGTTCATCTTCTTCATCATCATCCCTCTCACCCCTATAGTTCTCCAAGCTCTCTATGTCCTCTGAATCTACCTCCTCTATTACCTTATGTTTCTTCCTAACTGGGGATTCCAGTATAGGAGATTCTTCTTCCTCTTCCTCCCTCTCCGATGACTCCTCCTTAGTTATGGGATTTTCTAGTTTTGGTGTCTTTTCCTTGACTAGAGAATTTTTCATGTGCGAGTAGATACTTATTCTAACTCTTGTTCCTGGAGCACCCACCGTTTGAGTACCTTAGACACTTGGTTCCTTTTTCTTTATCTCTTATGTCTCCTTTTCTTAGGCACGGTCTTCTTTCTACCTATTGGGTCTTCAGGTATAGATATATCATTTTCAAGATAAGTTCCCTTCTCAAACTTGGGCCTTATGTGAAGGTATACATGTGCCTCGTACCTCCCCTCGCAATAGGCGTAGTCGGGGCTTTGTCATTTGAACTTCATGCGATACATACTTTTCCATGTACGCACACTTGTTGGGGTAGACCAACATCCTGCGCATCTCCCTGTGGTCCCAATCCATATTTCCAAGGTCAAACTTCAGCTTCTTGGATTCCTTGAATCTGTTTACTCCCACCTAGAAGTACTGAGCGGTGAAGGAGAATGGAAGTTTACACCATGGGCTCATGTTTTCATCAACCAACTTAAATCTACCAATGCAAAAGTGTTGGTATACTACAAATTCATCTTCTCCCTCTGGGAGCACTGGAAGTTGTTCTGGGATCCTCCACTCTTGCCTCGAATGCATTCCTCAAGTGCGTATACCACTTCTCAAGACACGCCTTGTGAACGGCCGTCATGTTATCACAAGTGTATTTTTCAAATCTCTTTGCGGGCAAGGGGTATTCCTTTGGGTACTCCCAAATGAACTTATCTACCACATCTGGCACTCTGATCTCTGAAAACACAATAGTTAAGAGGATATTTCCAAAAAGTATCTTGTCACCTTCCTATGTGTTGTTGATGATCTCATCCGTGATGTATGTGGACAAGTTATAGATGGCACCTTCTGAGATCCTTCTGCAAACATTAAGCCATGACTTGTTCACTTGCATCCACCTTTCTTGGTCATTAAGTTTGGTTACCAGGCACATGACCATTCTCATCACCGAAGTCTTAGATATCCTAAACCTTACACACTTAATTATTTATTAATTACCTTATAATTAATAAATCCACATCTCCAACCCTACCACCTCACCTCGCCACCTCACCATGACCTAGCCCTAACCCTAAACTAACCTAATTAAGACCTATAACTTGGTCTAGACCCACACCCATGACTCATCGCCCCTCACCCACACCAAAACGAACCTAATAATGACTTGACCAAGCCCACAACTGACCCCTCGGGAGAAAAGGAGGGAAAGTTGGCTATTTTACTAAAAATAGCCAACTTTGACTTAACCGACGCCGGTCCCTACTCGACCGGCGTCGGTTAGGCAACCGCCATCGGTTCCCTGTAAATGACCTCCCCCAACCAAAGCCAAAGGATCCAAATTCATTGGCAAGAGAGAGACAAGTGAGAAAGAGAGAAGAGATTGCAGAGAAGGGTATTGAGCCCAAGACTGTAACTGAGCAACTAGATCACTGTCACACTCATCCAAACATTGGGAGAGTCGAGGATAGCTTCATCAGCTCACTTCCGATTGCCGGATCATCCCAACTGAGCCTTGCCTTTGCCACTACATTCCTTGGACCTACATTCGCATCAAAACTAGTAAGTAGTCTCTTTTATTACCTTGTATGCTCCTAGACACTACTTTGTGAACTTTTGATTCATAGTGATTATAAGCTCACTCCTGGATCTACCACCCGGCAGTACCCTGCACCTAACCTCCATTCATCCATCCCTATATTGCCCCAAAGATAGCTTTCTCACTCTCTGAGTCTTCTCTATCACCCTACAACTCCCCTCAACCATCTACCAACCTTCTAAGCTCCATAACCACCTTATAACCAACCTCCATTTAAAAGCCCCTAAATCACTACCCCTACCGATATCGGTCATCCCCTACCGGTATCGGTTTTATAACCGCGGTCGGTTATCCAGCTGGCGGCGGCATCGTTGGTCCACCGTGACTTATACCAAAACCAACCTTTCACCCATTTACCTCCAAACAATCTCATATCCAGCCTTGTCAATCCCTGTGACTCGATCTGAATGTATCAATAACCAGTGACCAAACAAACAACATGACATTTTATTATTGGTAGTTTAGTCTCTATTGCTTTTAGTAACGAGGTACCTAAATCGTGATTTCGCAATAGCTTCTTTATTATCATTTGCATTAATTTGTATTAAAAGGGAACTGACCACCTTCAAAAGGAAGTCTAATATTTCCTGGGCCCAAGGCAGTTCCCTCACTTATTGTTTAACGAAAATTTGGTGGTCTTGCATTCTTATTCATAGGTAGTCCTTCCTAGACAAAAAGGAGCTCTTCACAATCGGTCTCGATCTCTCGATACGTACGCGCACACCTTCCCAACACTCAACAGTATTCCTCCTAGCCCTAACCCTTATCTATTTCTCAAGAGAATGAAAAGATAGAAATAACTCTATTCTGGAACAAAATTCTGTGCGAAACATTTTGCACGCACTGGGGACCCTTCTCGGGTTCTTTCTTTCTTGCTTGTTTTCATGTAGGAGCACACTTGCTGTTTCTTTCTTCTAAATATTCACAAAATATTTTGTCATTTTGGTAAAAGAACTTGTCTTTCTTTCACATCTTTACATTAGTGAAAGTCATCTTCTTGACCTCTTCTCTTTCTTTGCTTCATCGAATATCATTTTCGATTTGGGTTTAAAACACGTGCATCACATTCTTGCCTATTATTTTTTAATTCTAGTGAACGTAGATTAAGTAACAGGTCGTACACGTGGGGGTGATATCCACGGTATTGATGAGAAATTAATCTTACTCTCACTGCACAACACATACCAAATCACATCATAATCTACACAACATCTCAAACATCCCTCCTTTCCGGTATTCCTCCACCCGATTGAGGTAGCCTTACAAGCCAAAACAAACTTGACATCTCCCTTAGGTCTTTTGTTTAGGATTGACATCATCTTGCATCTAAGGCATAAGCCCAAAGTGATTAAAACTAATCCTAGGGTTAGTCTCTTGATTTGCTTGTGTATCTTGCTTGTTTTTTTTTTTTCTTCGTTCTGTTTCTCTTATACCTGTCTCAATGATCACTTCGGACAGTTTGGTGGATATACTAAGCCTTGTTATCCCTAAACCAGCAGCCTCTTACATTCCCTCTTTGCCTTCACAGTGACCAACACCGGTCCTCTTCTACCGACATTGGTTACACTAACCGATGCCGGATACCATTTGACCGACCGACATTGCTTACTAGATTGATATCGTTACTTGTGTTTCACAGCTTCCTAACAAACCAACGAACCTATCAATTCCAACATTTTGTTGTTGTTTCTATTCCTAATTGACTAATTCCCTACTGTATCCTCTTGTCCATGGTTGTTATCACCTAGAAACAAGCCATAGCCATGGTTTCACATGCTTGTTCCATGTGTCTTTTCCTGAGTCACCCCCTTCGCATCCTATGGGGAATCCTACGGACACCAATGCTTTTCCCAAGATCTCTGTAGGAGATCCGAGATTTTGCTAAATTTTTGATGCTAATCTTGGCCGTATAAATATTATTTGTCTCATACCCCTGACCGTACACCCGATGGTCAGCTCCTCTTTGGTATGCCTATTAGTATAGCCACTCACTTAGCTCCTTCCCCACCTAATAACTCCACCTCACTGTCTTCATCCTTAGCCCCGTCTCCCAGCTCAACAGGGCTTCGGTGGTTCATACTGCACCAATTGGCCTTCCTTTGGTTAATCTGGGCCCCACATATCACTACCATCCACTGCCCCTACCTCATCTCTCTCATGATTTCCTCTTTCATAACTTGTTCTCTACCACCTATCCACACGAGCTTTCCCTCTCAGGCTCCGCCCACCTTTTCATTTCCACAAACTCATCCGGTGGCCTCAACATCTTATATAGGACATCCTTATTCGGCCACCCCAACACATTCATCATTGATACCTTATCAACATTTAACCCCACCATTGTCTAGTAGCGACTCTTGGCCCAATCCTCCTCCGTTTACGATGACAACACCATCATCTAACCCAACCAATGATTTAATCAAACAGATGATGGACAAGATGCAAAATCTTGAGGCTTCTGTTTCAGGAAGCCGTAACACCCTGACATACGAGCAAGTTTGTCAGGAGCCTATTCATCCTTCTGTCCCCCTTCATACATATCCTCCTCAATGGGAATTACCAAAATTTACTCGCTTTAGTAGTAAGGAGGACCCTCAACAACACTTGCGATCGTTTAGACATGCCTGCTATCTGATTGCTCATGACGATGCCTTACTACTCCGTACCTTCCCCATGTCCTTATCAGGACCTACCTTGGAGTGGTACAGTGCTTTAGCCCAGCACTCAATCTTCTCCTTTAACCAGTTAGCCCAATCTTTCTTGGATCACTTCTCCATCAATATTGCCAAGAAAGTATCCATTACCGACCTCTATGCCATCCAACAATTTGAAGACGAGTCTATCACAGATTTCATTG
Organism: Taxus wallichiana var. yunnanensis; assembly: GCA_018340775.1. Classification (NCBI taxonomy): domain Eukaryota; kingdom Viridiplantae; phylum Streptophyta; class Pinopsida; order Cupressales; family Taxaceae; genus Taxus; species Taxus wallichiana. Next base: position 576,744,445 of record CM031241.1, on the reverse strand, counting down.
GATGATGGCGGGGCCTCATCAACCAACTTACTTATGCCTTACCTCAGGCCGAGCTCATTGAACTCTTTACGCGGGCCTACGCTAAACACATTTCTCCCACCCTCCAAATTCAAACTTTCCGCACCTTTGATGAGGCCTTTACTATGGCTCGGAAACTAGAGATTCGAGCCTTAGAGGAGGAGAAATTGAAGTTGCGCAACAAAAACTCAAATTTCCAAACCCAAGACTCCACCAACAAACCCAACACCACCAACTCTCACGCATTGGTTGCTTCGAAATCAAAAGGAGCCGTACACGCGGTGACGGTCAAATATCAAGCACCGTCTAATACCCAGCCAAAATCAACCTATAAGTATAAAGCCGAGCCCATCAAGTACACTCCCTTGGGAGAAACTTATGATGTGATCTTGGACAAATTGCTTAAAGCAGGAGCTATCACCTTGCCTCCTGTTAAACCTCACTCCGGGTTTGATTCCGCCCGCGCTATACCTTCTTGGTATAAAGAAAATGACTTCAGAATTTCCATCGCGTGAAGGGACACAACCACGAAAACTTGCAAGATGTTGAAAAAAATATAGTGCAGGAAATGGTTGATGTAGGGGATATAACCCTCGATAATCCTAATGCCCCTGCTAATCAAAATTTACAAATCTTCAACAAACCATTTCCAAACCATTCATCTATCAGTAACACAAACCAAGAAACCTCACCGAGGAGAAGAGTGTGCATGAGATCCATGCGGTTTTCAACTCCCAACCAAGGGCTTCCATCGAGGAAATTCTGAATCAAGCCTCTTCACCAACGCAGGGGTCCTCGCCCCCTTCTCCTTCATCAGGACAAGAGGACAGCCCCGCTATTCCTTTACCCATAAAGGAATCAACCACCCAGAGTTCTCTTCTCACAGAAGAGCCTTCTTACACCACATCCCTGCAAGACTATGAGCGGATGTTATCCAACCTATCTATTTCCCAAACATCTCCTTCCACCACTCTTGCTGCAAAAGAAGAAGGATCCACTTTTTCTATCATCCTTAGAAGAGAAACCCCTCAAGCCTACTTCACCAAACTCCTTAACCATGACGGATCCTTTAGAACATGCCCTCCTCCCTATCAGTTCTTCATCGCCTAAATCTTTCCAGCGACCGGTTGACCTCTTAACACCCATTAATACAACGCCTCATTCACCCCCTGTATCACACCCACAGTGGACCGGAATCACAACCCACTTCTCTTCCATACCAAAATTCCCATCCACACGTGAAGATTGTCATCCCCCAGAAGATAGATGAGTCTTATGGGAACGTTTGAATACACCATGCTCTACTCAAATGCAGATGACTAATCCAGATACCTCTACCATATACCCGAAGTTTTTACAAAAGCTCAAAATGCCTATGTCCTCACCTTCACCCCCCTCATCTCTACCAAATACCTCATCCACCTCTATCAACATAACCAAACCTTCCCCTACACTTGGGACTTCACCAATACCTAGCCTGACACACCCACCTAAATGATTAGATTTATCCAAAACTAAAGCCGTCAATCCACCTAGGAGACATACCCAATCTCCTCGAGTCCAATCTATGCCTCCGCCACAATTAAAACCCTCACCCCGATCACACCGGTATAGCAGACATGGTTTCAACCCTCACCGTCACACCTACCTTCTATATTGGGTCCTCACCCCTCCACCTTGCCTCAATACACCATGCCTCCCACGTCTTCTTTAACACGACCTGTACCTTCTACACCCATACAGAAATCCACGGGCATCTCAACACCATCACCCCATGTATCCTACCTACCTACCAACCCTAAGCAAACTCGATCATCGAAGGACTTGTTTGCTGTCGCTCCTCTTTCCCCATGGTTGTTTCCTGTGGCCTCATCATCTAACCAGCTACACATGACTTCTACGAAGAAGAAGCCATGCCTAGTTAAACCCAATCATAAAATCCCTTGCCTAAGCCACCACCCATACGAACCACTCGTACCCAACCATTACCAAAACAATCAATTATCTCACCCACTCAATCAATAGCCTCATCTTCATCTGAATTTGACCCCCTCAAAGGATCTTACGCCAAGATCCTGGATATGTTGGTAGGGGATGCGACCATTTCCTTACCCCCACTCAGACCCTATGATCCATCTAAACCTCGACCTATAGGTTATGATGAATCTAAAATCATGCCTACCACCGCACACCAGGACACAATGTAGAAGGATGCAAAGCTTTGAAAGCCATCCTTCACCAGTTGCCTATCTCGATGGAAAATCTAAGAAAGACAACTTACGGAGGGAAAAGCCCTTAGCTCCGATCCCTTCTCCTATACCACCTATCCCCGCCTCACCAAAATCTATCATCATTGCAACCCCACCTCTCGAGAACAATGACTTATCCCTGCCATCTTCCTCATCTCGTATTCATGAGATCAACATGATTAGCATTGCTACTCGAGGTCAGAAAAACAATGGAAAAGCTAAAGAGAGCACACCTGCGCCTCTCTTTCTCCTTCCGCCATCCCGATCACACCACCACCTAAAGTGGTTATTCGTGGACCTACCTATCCAGTCTCTGATGGAGTTTCCCATCGCACCATGATCAAACAACTTCACCAATCTCCTATAAAAATGACACTCTATGATCTCATTCAAACATCTGAATCTCATCGACAAGCTCTAATTGAGATCCTCCAAGGGATAGAGGTCCTACCTAATGAAACCCTACCCGTCACCTCCATCTTAACACCCAACCACGTCACTTCTCTCACCAAACAACCTACCTCCACAACCACCTCTGTCCCTGTATACAACAAGCCGCTGCTGTCAGTTTTTCTGAAGAAGAAATTGTCATCTTTGGTGCAGAAGATCCTGACCCCACTCTTTTCATCTCGGCTTACGTCCAGGACATCCGGGTACGTCGTGTTATGATCGATGGGGGGCTAGCCTAAACATCATCTCTTCCAAAGCCTTCCAATAGATGAATATCCCTCCTAGTCTGTATGTGTGCCAACCCCACCATGTTATGTTCATTCAACGATGCTATTACTTCTACCCTAGGCACCGTGATCCTTAACATTCATGTAGGGCCACGTACCTTTCCTGAAATCTTCTATGTCCTTGAGGGAGAGTTCCAATACAACATGTTGTTAGGCCGCCCTTAGATCCGGCTATGGGATGCGTTCCCTCCACCTTACATAGATGCATAAAATTTGAGTATGAGGGGAAGTCATATACCATCACAGCTGACGCTTCCCCCTTCAAAACCTGCAATATGTTATACCACCCTAATGATGTGCTTGTACCAGTCAAGGCACCCATTGATCCGACCCAACCATCTACTTCAACCATGCCTCAACCATCCACCTTAGCCACACCCACACCTTCGACCAATGAAACCACCGACGCAAATACCTCTTCCTTCCCACGCAGACAACATCCCAACCTCGGATCCCTTGGTAGGTGTTTTTCAATGCCTTACGCTGGGGGAGTACCACCTATACAACGTTAGCACCTTCCATACCCCACAAGAGTATGGACAGTTACATGCACATCCTACCTACGACCATCGTGTGGGGGAGGTGATCTCCTACGGACCACCTAATTTCCGCACCAACCTAACGTATGGGGGTGTCGACGCATCCTCTGTCACCCCTAAACCTCCCCTTGGTGTGGTTCCCTTCCAATCTGATTTTCAATATCTAACCAACCGTCATTTTGCCCTCACCTTCCTGACTCACTGTGCTTGGAAAGGTTTTGGTTTTGGTCTTTATGAACAAGGCCGACATACGATCATTCCCATGACTACACGCAAACACAAAGATCGTAGTGGTCTTGGATTTTCTGAACCACCTACACCAAAGAAACCTCATGTCAATTGTATCTAGGAAGACGACGAAGTCACCCCTTCCGAACCATCATCGCCCATTTTTCCATCTTCACCCACGGAGTCGATAGACCCAGAATCTATCCCTCCTAACTTTTTTTTTTCGTGAATGCTATTTTCCTAGGTCCTCTCACTTATCAACGCAATGGTGAAGACCCATCTTCTCTCCCCCTTTTGTATCCAGACATGATCGAAGAAGACTCACCTTCGATTAATGTTGTGGAGTGCCAGGATGACGACTCCATCCTCACCTACCTTGGTGCGGATGACTCTTATATTCAATGCGCCTTACCATCTGAAACCCAAACCATGTTGAATGAGTCGACTATAGAAATCAACATCCACATGGAGGACGATCCTCACATTGTAAAGATCGGACAATCTCTCGATGCATCAGAACAAGCTACCTTCACTACCTTCCTCCGTGCACGCAATCAAGCTTTCGCTTGGTCCTACGCCGACATGCCAGGAATCGATCCTGACATTGTTGTTCATAACATCACTCTGAAACCAGACTCCAAACCAGTTAAACAAAACTAAGAAAAATGCATCCACGCATTTCCCTCTTGGTTAAAGAAGAGCTTCAACGACTCCTTTCTGTTTCTTTCATCTTACCTATTGACTATCCTCAATGGATTTCTAATGTCGTACCTATCACTAAAGCGACGGGGGACTTCGATATGTATGGATTTCGGGACCTTAACCTCACTTTCCCAAAGGATGACTTCCCCCTACCTAGCATTGATCAACTTGTTGATCTCACTGCGGGCCATGAGATGCTTTCTCTCATGGATGGTTTCTCGATACAATCAAATTTTAGTAGCCCCGACCGATCAACATAAAACCACCTTCATTACCCCCTGGGGACCTTCTACTATCGTGTCATGCCGTTTGGCCTTAAGAATGCTAGTGTGACCTATCAGCGGCTATGACTTACATTTTTCATGACATTATGCACACTATCCTCGAGGATTATGTCGATGATCTTCTTGGAAAATCCAAACATCGCAGTGAACATCTCGATGTTTTAACCATTATTTTCGATCACCTATTACAATACTGTGTTCGTCTTCAACCAAAGAAATGTGTCTTTGGCATCCTTTCGGGAAAACTCCTTGGCTTTATCATCTCTTTGTGTGGCATTGAGGTCGACCCAGCTAAAGTCAAAGCTATCTTAGAAATGCCCCCACCCACTAACCTAAAACAATTGCGTAGTTTGCAGGGAAAACTCCAATCTATCCAAATTTCATCTCACAACTCTCGATCGATGTCAACCTTTCCATCATCTCCTTAAAAAGGACATTGTCTTTCAATGGAGCGAGGAGTGCCACCAAGCCTTTGAGGCTCTTAAAGCTTATCTCTTGCAGCCACCCATGCTTATCCCACCTCAGGACGATCACCCTTTCTACCTTTACCTTTCTGCCACCGACCATGTTGTAGGAGCCATGCTCACACATCGTGACTCCGAGCATCGAGAGCAAGCAGTTTATTACATAAGTCCATACTCTTGTGGATTACGAGACTAGGTATACACACGTAGAAAATTTGTGCCTAGCCCTATCATTCGTGGCCACCAAACTCCGACATTACCTCCTAAATCACAAAACTTTTGTCATCACCAACGCTGACCCCATACATTATATGTACGCCAAACCTCATCTAAACCAATGCATCACCCGATGGCTTATGCTCCTCACCGACCTCGACCTTGAGTTTGTACACTAGAAATCAGTCAAAGGACAAACTATCGCGGATCAACTCACGGAAGCCCCTTTACCTGGGGAACAATTTACCAATTTTACTTTCCCTGATGAACTCATCGCAACCCTTTCACTCAGTGATGCATCTTATCCGATGACCCTCTTCTTCGATGGATCTAAATGTCAGCACAGTGGTGGAGGGGCGGTTGTTCTCATTCCTCTTGATGGTGAACCTATGCCTCTTTCATTCAGGCTCGATTTCCCCTACACTAACAATACAAAGGGAATACGAGGCCCTTGTTTTGGGTCTCCACGTTGTGTTACACTTAGGTGTGAAGTCTATTAACATTTTTGGTGACTCTCAATTGGTAGTAAATCAAGTTACTGGCATCTACCAATGTAAAAATGAGGAACTTCAAAAGTACAAATGTTACGTGGATTCACTTTTGACCTTATTTACTCATTATTCTATCCAAACCATTCCACGCTCAACTAATAAATTTGCGGATACTATGGCTTGCTTGGCCTCACAAATTCCTACCTCACCAACTGACTCTGACATATTTGTCTTGGTCCAACAACTCTTTGCCCCATCTTACTTAGTCCCGGATGTTTGTATGGTAAATAATGTATCTGCTTGATTCACAGGATACCTGGTATCACCAATTTCACGACTACCTTACAACCTCTATTCTCCCACCTGACCTTACTAGTAATGGCAAACACACTTTTCTTAAAAGTGTTTCTCATTATGTCATCATGGGGGGACTCCTCTATAAACGTGGCTTCGATGGTATCCTCCTTCGATGTCTAACCGGCACTGAAGTCACCCATACCATCCAACAAGTCCATGACGGAATTTGTGGTGGGCACTTTAGTGGCCTTGCCATGGCCAAGCGGATCCTTCACCTAGGATATTATTGGCCTACTCTTAATAAAGACTACTATGAATATGTTAAGCATTGTGTTATGTGTCAACAACATGCCAACCTTCAACATACTCCCAGCCACCCGCTACAGTCGCACACGAGATCTTTGGCCTTTCTCACAATGGGGTTTAGACCTTATTGGTGAGATTCACCCACCTTCTTCACAGCGTCACCATTGGATCATCACAACCACCGAATATTACACTAAATGGGTGGAGGCCGTTCCACTCATTTCAACCAAAAAAGAGAAAATCATTGAGTTCATCAATCATCACATTATCTGTCGTTTTGGTGTTCCTCATCGCCTGATAACATATAATGGAAAATCTTTCAAAAATAAGTTGTTACGAGCCCTTTGTGACAACTTTGGTATCAAACTTAGCTTCTCATCACCCTACTATCCACAAGAAAATGGTCAAGCCGAATCTTCTAACAAAACCTTAACCAAAATTCTCATGAAAGTCATTAACGATTCTAGGAAAAACTGGCATGATCACATCCCCTTTTCCCTTTGGGCTTATCGTACTAGCATTCATACTTCCACTAATGCCACACCATTTTCTTTGGTGTATGGTACCGAGGCTGTCTTGCCTCTCGAAATACAAATCCCTTCCCTCAGAATATCTCTCTAGGATATTCTCACCAATGATGACTTCCGCCAAGAGCGGTTAGCCCAATTGGAGCTTCTTGATGAACGTCATCTTACAGCTCTTGACCACCTTCAACTTTATCAAAAGCGCATCAAGCGTGCTTATGATAAGTGAATTCATGAGCGTACCTTTAAGATTGGTGATCTTGTCCTCAGAGAGAATCAACACGTAACTAAACTAGAAAAGAGCAAACGTGGAAAATTTGCTCCTAATTGGATTGGGCCTTACATTATCACTCACACTTACGGATCAGGTACTTATCATTTAGCTTCACTTAATGGTAAACCTGAGCCTGAACCCCTTAATGCCTTGCATCTCCGACCATTCTACTATTGAATTTAGTGTTACATCACTTCTTATCTACCTTGCGCTCATCCCTTGAGCTCATTTACCACCTCATACACCTTGTTTCATGCATCTCAAAGTTGAATCAAACTCACGTGGTTTGATCATCACCTCCTCTTAAAGATGCCTTCCCCTTTTTAGTCTAGTCCATGACTTAAAAGTATCAAAATAACAAGTTCTCAATTATACAATTCTGGGATATTCTTGAGTCAAACTTCCTACAAAACTAGATGCTTCATGCCAAACGGACATCTAGACCTCTAAGCTATAAACTAGACTCCTCGAAGGACAACTATGTGCAAAGCCGCATATATACGTAGATCTACTCCCTCGAAGGACAACTATGTGCAAAGCCGCATCTACTACTATAAGTAGACTGCTCCCTTGAAGGACAACTATACAAAGTTAGCCTCTATCAGAAGCTTCTCACATTGATCAGCTTCGTGAAGACCTCAAGAACAACAAAATGCATATCCCATATAGACTTCCCACATCGATCAGTCTATATCCAGAAAAATAAAAGCAGTATTCAAAAGAACTTTTGAGTCATGGACTTGTCTATTTAGGTTTGGTTCTCTTTCGTCAGAATAATCACCTTATAACAAGTTCTCTATGCCCCAGCTATACCATCCACCTCACCTCACCATTCTTCAAAACAACAAAACTCAAGGGACGTGACGTATATCCGATATATTGTGATTATACAACTCTTTTCACCTATCAACTTCTCACCTATGCAAGGTACCTAGGGATTCAAGCTCATCCTACGATAATGCATGGTTTGTTTAGCTCTTTCCAACTATGGGACACTTTTGCCTCTTTTACCCGAATCTAGGATTATGTGTTGACCTTAATCAGACATGGTTTCCTATGCTTGGGTAAGCTAACCCTCGCTTCACCTTACCCACCCACACCAACACCAACAACATTACCCTACCAACATCAAACTTTTACCAACCAACAAATTGCCTAACCACAACCAAATTGCCTGAATTCACCTCTCCCTAGTCCTAAGGGAGAACTACATCGGTCTGAGGCCCCTCCTTGCTTTGTGCAATGGGCTATGTAGGCAACACTTAGGAGACATGGAGTCTCCCAAGGTTAGCTCGACCATCCCCTACCATAACCTATCATGTGTTGTGCTTTCCTTAAAAATATAAATATTTTCACGTATTTATATTGATAACACTCACCTTTGTCCTTTATCAAATCCAAACATTCAAAACACAAATATTCTTATTATTATCATAACTCAAATCAACATACATATTCAGTTTTATTTAGATGTTAAACAAATACATCTTCTCTATTATCGACACACAGGTCGAGTCCTTATTTATTCTTCTACTCCTCTGTATGAAACTCACTTAGGCCCCCGCGCCTCATCCCAAACCAGGTAGCGATGGTGATCATCGACGCCGCTCACCTGGCCTCTCCATCCTCAAAGGTACCACTGCTATTGGTTCCTCCCACTGATCCACCAATCTCTCCTGTAACATATGAATATGCCCTCTCGCGTGGCAGAGTCTTGCCTCTAGTCTCTCCACTCATGACTGCGAAGCCTCTAACAATCCCGTAGTCTCATTCACCTATGTTTGAAGCTGGTGAACTAAACCCTGTAAGTGGTCTCTCTCCACTTGTAATCACAACTATGTCAGGATGATCGGCCCTCTCATGTGTACCTCATAGCTCTGCTGCCCACCATAATCTATAAGACTCTATCACTCCTGCATCCATTACCCTGCGATCAATTGCTATTATCTCTTCTGGTCCTTCTGGAAGTGTTGGCCGTGGAGGTGAGAATGGTGCCTCGGTGTCAATCCTCCTGTATGGTCTATGATCCATGGGTATATCCTAAACAAATCCAAATTGGCACCGCACGTGATCTAGAGGAATCCTCTCATACTCACCTGGCCTGTGTCCTGCGATCCACCTCAATCACTCTACACCCCTCAAATCCTCGGCTATGTTCGCCATCACCATGTAGTTCCCATAAGGCCTCCAATGGATATCTCGTAATCATCACCATCTCAACATCTCTACCTATAATACTCAAAGCATCATCTGTCACGGTCTCGCTCTTGCCTCTTTCTCTCGTCTGACCCATCGCCTGAATCCCAACCTCTCGCAATCCTGTCTCTCCTCCTCTAGATTGGTCGGCCTATTGGTCACACACACAATGTGCTCATAAGCCCAACAATGTAATAAGTATGCACAATCCAGTGTAGTCCTGATTTCACTTGCATGCCCATAAACCCCTGTATAGCTCTGCTAGATATGCGGGTGCCCATGCGAAAGTAACGCTACCTTCTATCATCTCACGAATAATACACATCAATGATTTTGGAAATCTTCCCCCGTCCGCTCTAGGTAATGCATAATACCCCACCACTATCATTAATACCACAGCCAACCTTGTTGCCTCAGGGTGTGCCGCAAACATTATACCATAAGTAAATGTCAAGCCTCGCTGTGTCAAATCTCATGTGGCTAGACCAAATATTTCCATTATTATCGCTGCCCGCGCCACGTTGGGCCCTGCCTGATACACTGGTCTTCCTGTAATTGGAAGTCTCAAAATTTGAAACACATCTTCTAACATCACTGTCATCTCCTTGTTGCAGATGGAAGGTATTCTTTTCTGGATTCCATCTTTCAATCAACGCCTACAACATAGCATGATTGTGTGTGATTCGTGAATAATAGCGATTCTGCTTAACCCCACACGGTTTATTAATGCCCACTCAGTGGGTGTTACATCCGCTCAGACCCATGACAACAAAGCTGACACCTATCATTCATCCTCAACCCCGCCTCTACACACACATCAAAACCAACAAACAACAAATCAATCCCCAAGTGTTTTTATCAAAATCTGTAACTTTACACAAGAATCGATATCGATTATCTAACCGATATCTTATCTTAAGCCTAAACCGATATCGGTCACTATCAATTCTATCCACCCTACTCAAAAACACCACCTATGATAACTTATTCACTTGTTTACCCCTCTCTATACCTAAAAACATATCCGAAACACCTGATTACCTACCCCATAACACTCACCCCATCCCAAACCCTTACCTATCACCTTTCTTTTTATCTCTCCCCACTTACCTTACCACATCCTATTCATAACCATGCAAAATCTAATTCCAACCAAAACTTATACCTCTTGGGATGCAGCAGCTTGAGGTGGAACCTTTCTTCCCTCTCCTCTCTACCCGCTAGGACGCTTCTCCTTGTTCACCATGTTCACCACCCTCTTCACTATAACTTACCTTTACACCTTCTTAATCCAAGCCCACGATCACTTTACCTGTCTCTTTCCTCCTTATCACTCAATTATCCCATGCAACTAACCTGTATGGATGTCAACAGCCTCGCATCCTCATATTTAACATGTTGCATGACTCTAAAAATAAGAATTTAAGTTGCCTCCCAAGCTTTTCTATTTTTAGAAAAGCACATTTTAACATAACCGATATCGGTTACCTAACCGGTATCGGTCACATAGTGACCGACATCGGTTATCTAACCGATATCGGTCACCTGTCTCCTTTTGCTTATACCTAGGCCTTTTCTTTGTTTTTGCAAATTTTTGGCGAAGCCCACCTCTTTTCCCTATAACGACATCACTATCACCATCCATCATCATAATCACATCAACATTTCACAAAAAATATATGCATATCATCAAAACATCATCAACATCATCTATATACATCAAATTCCAATACCATCGACACAACACATGAAACATTATAATATATGCATCAAATCACAAATTATACACATCATATGGATCAAACTCATCATCTATATATCGTCAAATCAATGTCGAAATATACAACTTGCCCTACATGGGGCCTCTGTAATCCAAAATACAAAGTTAGCATAGGCATTGCTATCTCTCAAAATCTCGACTCACTTCAGCTCAGCGCCTCTCTCATGTCAAAATATACTCGATACTTGCAGCCGATGTCAACTCTACAAAATGTACTCGGCTCGCAGGCCGGTCTATACAAAAAAAATGAATACGTAAATCCTATGTGGGCACGTAGGCCCCTATATGCACACTCGGTTCGCAGACCGGTGTCTCTATCAAAAATCATCTATCCAACTCGACCAAAAATGTCTCCACTCCTGGGGTGACTTAGCTCTCTCCCCCTCCCTCGGCCCATCCCTCAGCTGGCCCCTGTGCCGGTCTCACCTCCTACCTATAACCGACCCACCGGGTGTGGTCATGGCCACCTGTGACACTCGAGACTCGGGAAGTCTCGGCTCTATGAGCCGCATATGGCTGATAATCTACACCGATACCATCTAGTATGTCCTGATAGTAATGGGCCTCCGCTCTAGCCTCCATGTAACGGGCCCATGCAACCATGGCTGGTGGGGCTGGTCCCCGGCTCCTAATAGAAGTGGGCCCTTCCCTCGCCATATGCCTCCGACCCTAGCCGGTACACTGTGTGGCGGTGGAGCTGCCATCGGAGCCTAAACAGGGACTCCGAGGCCGTGCACTCTGCGCTCGTGCTCGTGCTCGTGCAAGCTAATCGCCCCTATAACACCCCAATCTATGCCTGTGCAGCAGCAAGCTACCCCTGTAGTAACCGCACTCTACCCAGAGATGGTCCTCTCCACCGTAGTAATAGCCGCTAAATCTAAATCTGGCTGTGTTGGCTGTGCTCTCACGGCCACCCTCTACCCTACCCACCAAACCAAAAATGAGCCTGTAACCCCGGCATCATCCACTGTATCATCTCTCGGTCTCTCTGCTACCCAGACAAGGTCAAATGGCTATGGTAGAGGTAGTGGTGCCTCTACATCCTCCCTCCGATACTGTGGGAAGGGAGGTGGCACATCCTGCCGTAGTCCTAGCTATCATCATACCCTCTCTAGGGGAATCCGCTCATACTCCTGGGTCTCCGTCCAGCTATCCAAAAGATGTACTAGATCCATCGCAGCTATGTGCTCGCTCCTCCACGGGGCTGATGGCCTCTGTATGGCCTCCATATAATATCTACTGCAGTCAAACCCTCTAACATATGCCTATAAAAAGTGACATCCCACCCTGCGACCACTGCTCGTGGCTGGCCCACGACCCCCAACCACCTCTAAACCCATATCTGATAGACTACCTGTGGCCCTAGCTACTAGGGCAACCCTATTGGTCATATACACATGATGTGCTCGTATGCCCAGTAGTGTAACAAGAATGTCAAACATATACCGAATCACCTCATACGGCGATAGCCCCAGAGCTCTCTATATAGCTACACCAGATACACTGGTGCCCAAGCGTAGTAGGTGTGCTCCTCCACCATCTCATGTAAAAATCCCATCAGAGCCCATGGGAAGCGGCCTCCCTCTGAGTTGGGAGGGTGAAGCAACTGATACCGACCATCATCAACACGGCAAGCCGTGTCTCCCGATCGATGAGCACGATACATCTCACCATAACCGATGCTCACACTATGATACGTAATCAATGGGGTCACATCCCCGAATACCTATGCAGGATGCTATCCATCACTATCTCGGCATCCACCTGAACACCTCCTCACCTATGATCGGTAGTCTTAGGATGTGATACACATCCTCTAGGGTGACTGTCATCTCTCCAGTAGGGAGATGGAAGGCATTGGTTGCCGGATCCCATCTCTCGATGAGGGCAACCATCAGGCATGGTCCCTATCCACAGCCCTATACCTCTGGACTCCACCGAGTCCAACCTCCCGCATAACTTCCCACTACTCTGTGGTCACATGTGGCCGCATCCGCTCCAATAGGGGTGGCATCCGATCTCGCATGGTCAATCACCGGCGTGCTCTAAAAACAACCCACTCACATCAAAGCCTACCCTTAACAAAACAACCAATCTAACCCTCTATACTTACTCACCCACCCAATCACAACCCAACTCTATAAACACATCTACACCCACCTATCTTACCCTATCCATCTATAAATCCCTCTCACTCCTACAATCCATCTTTAAATATCCCACCCACTCCAATCAAACCTATCTCACCTAATCTCCCTCAGCATCAATAACCCCACCCAACAAAAATCTAAACTATCCCCTTCACCTATCCCACACCCTACCAACCGTCCCAACAATACTCCACCCACTCTACTCTCACCCTTTAAACATACCCCAACCAATTTAACCCCTCCCAATCCATACACAACCCATAACCTATCCTACCCAAACCGACCCCAACCACCCAATTACCCCCCACCCCAATAACCTTTCCTACCCCAATCAACTTATCCCACCTAATCCCCATTCCCAATTCACCCACCTCACCCAACCAATCTACCTTCTCCCCCCTCAACCCTATAATCTATCCTAACCGCCTAAAACAACACCTAAAACCAAGCAATTTTACAAAACCTACCTCCTCCCCCATGGTGACCACTATCGGTCACCCTTCGACCGCCATCGGTCCCTACATGACCGATGCCGGTCTCTGCACCTAGTAATCTACACCTAAAAACTGTGACCGATGTCGGTCGACTAGTGACTAACATCGGTCACTATGGGGTTTAGGGGCCGAACCCAAAATGGCCCCCAAACCCCTTTTTTCCTATTTCTCCCAATTTACCCACCACAATTGCCTAAAACCTTACCCACCCTGACATTTTTTACCTACCTAACATATCTACCCAATCCATTTTACTATTTACCTTCATTTATTCATTATTTTATCAAATTTTGGGTTCCTACCCCAATACCCAAATCCCAGCTAAATTCATAAAATTGATAGAAATAGGGGTTCAGAGCCTACCGGTATGACTACACGTCATCGTGGTGGGATAGGTGGTGGTGGTCCAGCTCCTCCAACACCTCCTACTCCTCCAACCTATGCCATAGCTCCAAATCTCCTCAGCAGGGTCCTCAACCAATCAAGCTCTGCCTCCCGATCTCTGGGGCCTACTAATAACTCACTCACCCACTCAACTAGTGCCAACTCAGCCCAAACACTCACCCCAATCAATTCAAAACTCAACAAGAGATATTTTGGCACTCAAATTCACAATGTGAAAATGACATGCCACATTTTTTCTTTTTATAGGTTTTGACCTCTAACCGATATCGGTTAGGGCGCGCCCTAGAAGACCGATATCGGTCTTCTAACCGATATCGGTCACCCATAACCGATATCGGTTACCTACTTATCTTCACCTAACTCCTACCCTTATCCACCAATCTCCATTTTTCACCACATCACCTACCCCCGGCTTTGCTAAATAGCCTTATTTTGAATTCAACCGGCCCGACCCAAGGCCAACCAACCAATCCAAGGCCGCAACCAACCCGACCAGGCCGCAACCAACCAATCGGCCCGACCAAGGCCGCAACCAACCAACCAATCCCGAACCAATCACCCCAACCAATCGGCCGAACCAATCAAGGCCGACTAAGGCAAACCAACCAATCGCCCGACCTGAGGCGACTCAATCGTTGCACCAATCAATCGCCCGACCCAAGGCGCAAACTAACCAATCGCCCGACCCAAGGCCATAACCAATCAATCGGCCCGACCCAAGGCCGCAACCAACCAATCGGCCTGACCCAAGGCCGCAACCAACCAATCGGCCCGACCCAAGGCCGCAACCAACCAATCGCCCGACCCACGGCCGCACCCAACCAATCGGCCCGACCCAAGGCCACACCAATTAAGTACCTCGACCGAGGCCCACAAATTATGATTCTATCCACCCATCATGTGGTTGTTTGTTCAATCAAGCTCACTTGTTCGTGTTTTAGCATGACTAGGATACTTGAATTGATCAGCCGACCAGCTTTTCCTAGACCGAGACCGTGACATTTATCTCAACCAAACCAACCATTTGGTACTGCCGAACATGCCTAAATGTTCCAGTACCTTACCCGTTATATCCCCTGGAGCTACTTCCTATGCCTTGGATACTAGGATTATATCAACCTTGTTTGGATAAACTATCGACCTTTGCCTATGAATTGCTTGTTTGCTCTTCAAATCATGTACCCTAGTCACACTACTACATTTCAACATGCGTCTGCTTCCTTGAACTTACCCCACCATCTTACCATCATCTCATCATCATTCACCCTTTATCAACCCTATCCCTGATTTCACGTCACCTCAATCTGTGATAGATTTGAGGGGGATTACCTATACCCTTAACTGGGGAAACCACTTCTTATTATTGTCAGTGCAGCTTTACACGACAAGCTACACGACAACAAGGGGCAAATGTAGACACCAAATTTGGGTCTTACGACACCTTGTGCCCCGCATCTCGTCTCGCAATCTAACCCTACCTCACCACCTAAACCTTACACACTTAATTATTTATTAATTACCTTATAATTAATAAATCCACATCTCCAACCCTACCACCTCACCTCGCCACCTCACCATGACCTAGCCCTAACCCTAAACTAACCTAATTAAGACCTATAACTTGGTCTAGACCCACACCCATGACTCATCACCCCTCACCCACACCAAAATGAACCTAATAATGACTTGACCAAGCCCACAACTGACCCCTCGGAGAAAAGGAGGGAAAGTTGGCTATTTTACTAAAAATAGCCAACTTTGACTTAACCGACGCCGGTCCCTACTCGACCAGCATCGGTTAGGCAACCGCCATCGGTTCCCTATAAATGACCTCCCCCAACCAAAGCCAAAGGATCGGAATTCATTGGCAAGAGAGAGACAAGTGAGAAAGAGAGAAGAGATTGCAGAGAAGGGTATTGAGCCCAAGATTGTAGCTGAGCAACTAGATCACTGTCGCACTCATCCAAACATTGGGAGAGTCGAGGATAGCTTCATCAACTCACTTCTGATTGCTAGATCATCCCAACTGAGCCTTTCCTTCACCACTGCATTCCTTGGACCTACATTCACATCAAAAACTAGTAAGTAGTCTCTTTTATTACCTTGTATGCTCCTAGACACTGCTTTGTGAACTTTTGATTCATAGTGATTATAAGCTCACTCCTGGATCTACCACCCGGCAGTACCCTACACCTAACCTCCATTCATCCATCCCTATATTGCCCCAAAGATAGCTTTCTCACTCTCTGAGTCTTCTCTATCACCCTACAACTCCCCTCAACCATCTACCAACCTTCTAAACTCCATAACCACCTTATAACCAACCTCCATTTAAAAGCCCCTAAATCACTACCCCTACCGATATCGGTCATCCCCTACCGGTATCGGTTTTATAACCACGGTCGGTTATCCAGTGGCCGGCGTCGGTCACTGTGACTTATACCAAAAACCAACCTTTCACCCATTTACCTCCAAACAATCTCATATCCAGCCTTGTCAATCCCTGTGACTTGATCTGAACGTATCAATAACCAGTGACCAAACAAACAACATGACATTTTATTATTAGTAGTTTAGTCTCTATTGCTTTTAGTAACGAGGTACCTAAATCATGATTTCGCAATAGCTTCTTTATTATCATTTGCATTAATTTGTATTAAAAGGGAACTGACCACCTTCGAAAGGAAGTCTAATATTTCCTGGGCCCAAGGCAGTTCCCTCACTTATTGTTTAACGAAAATCTGGTGGTCTTGCATTCTTATTCACAGGTAGTCCTTCCTAGACAAAAAGGAGCTCTTCACAATCGGTTTGATCTCTCTACGGTATGCACACACACCTTCCCAACACTCAATAGGTATTCCTCCTAGCCCTAACCCTTATTTGTTTCTCAAGAGAATGAAAAGATAGAAATAACTGCAATAATCCCGACTTCTCCAACTTCAATTTTACTTCATCACTATAAATGGGTAACCCTTCTGGTGTCCTCTTGTTTTTCAGTGCACTAACTCCAACACCATTTATTTTTCAGTCATGTTTTTGTGATGGTTATAATCGCTTACTATCATGTTTCTTAAATGGGACTCCCACTCCTTTCCAAGCAAAACCCCATATGGGTACTGCATTTCTGCATACCATTCTTCATTGGTACTTGCGGTAGTTTCTTGTTGTTTTCCCTTTCCCTTGCCTTTTCCCTTCTTAGGTGTTATAACTGGTTTCTTGGGTGCCATTGTGTAGGTTATCTTTGCACTTCAACTTCTCTTTCTCTACTTCTCTACCCTTTCCAAGCTTAGATCTCAAACTTGTGAAGAAAATCCTTTTCAACCCATGCCCTAGCTGTCAAACCCTCACTGGAATATCCCTTTCACAAGACGATGCTTCTCCATAACTCTCTCTACGCTTGTGAACTACTTCCCTCCTAGTTTGTAGATCCAAACTAGTCACTCATGGTTAAATTTTTCCAATTTTTCTTCACACGGATCAACTCTGGAAACCCTAGTTCACAAAAGATCTTCCTTCTTCGTATTTACAATGTAAATAATGAAATGTCCAACCTTCTATTTATAGTTTTTCCCACTTTTTAACATTAAATGCTACCTCACCTACCACCATACTTCAACACTTAATGTGGATTTTTCAACAAAACTGACTTTAGTGCCTTAACTCATGTGCCCAACCTTGTGCGGAAAATCCCCCAACCTTCTGGTGCACAACCAATCCATCTTGACAGGAGACTCTTGTGTGTGCATCACCAGCACCAAAGGTACTTCCGTCATGATTTTTTCTCTCGCCTACCTCATGTTGCTTTTGTGCTTCTTCCTCTCTTGTATGTGGATCCACAATGTAGCCTTACCCTGACACCAACCATCCTTTTTCACCTTTCCTTCCATGCACTTCCTTTCCCATGGCCATCCAACCGGGCTTTCCAATGCAATCCTTCATGGTGCTTCACACTTTGCAATTTCTTCCACCTTACTCCACCCCACACTAAAATGATGTGGGTCCTCTGCGCATTCACAACCTTCAAAAATAATGAGGTTACCGATGCCCAAGGCACCAACACAAAACAACAACGAGAAAGGGAAACACAAGAAAAGAAAATGCATTAAAGGAAATCCTAATCTAACTGGCAATATTGCCTTATTACAAACACCAAGAAGACTTATTTATAGTAGGGATTCAACCTACTCCCATTGAAGTGTCCTGAAAATCTCATCCCATCCAATGCTTTTGGTGCATGCACACTTGAATCAAGGATGTACGAGATGATGTAGGGACCCAACCAATGGAATTTTAACTTCTTAGGATGGCGCAAAAACTTGGAATCATATAGTAAGACCATCTGCCCAACCTCAAACTTCTTGTTCTTAATGTGACGATTGTGCCATGCCTTTTGTTTTGATTTTTCAGTTGTCTGGCTCCACCTGGCTAATGATCATCTCTCATCCAATTACATTAATTTGTCTATTCTTTCCTCTAGCACTTGTTCATGATCTAATCCTCTTGCGCTCGCTATATCGCGAGAAGGTAACATGAATTCAATTGGTAGGACAACCTCCATGCCAAACACCAATTGAAATGGTGTGGCCTTATTCAACCTCTTGTAGGTTGTCCTATATGCCCAAAGAATGACTGATACTTTGTCATCCCAATCCTAGTCTACCAACATCACAAATCTTAGTCAATGTGTGACTAAGTATTTTGTTAAATGCCTCAACAGTTCCATTTTCTTGAGGGTGATAGGGAGTAGTTTTGTGATGGGCCACCATGAATTCTGATAACAAAATCCTGACCGTTTCATTGAGGAAGTGCGTACCTCTATCACTTGTCAAACTCAATGGGCATCCATACCATTGATTATGTTTTCCCATAAAATCTAGCAATTGTAGCTATTGTACAATCCTTTGTAGGTGCGCGCCTCTGCCCACCTTGTGAGGATATATCGTGAACCAGGTCCTTCGCACATTGGTGAGATTGGTCTGAAAAAAGTTGATATCCCACTTCTCAAATGGTTCCACACTGGCTATTGGTCACAAGGGCATTTCATCCCTTTTTCTAGGTTTGCCAAGGCACTGGCAATGGTCACAGGCCTTGTAAAACTCAATGCAATCTTGATAAATGGTCTCCCACCAAATCCTTATGAGTAGAATCTTCCATGTGGTTGCATTTCCCGCATAGTGTCCTCCTGCAATCCCACCATGCACCTCTTCCATAATTGTAATGTGCTCATGTTCTAGTACGCATCGCGCAGAACCTCATCACGACCCATTTTGTACAGATCTCCACTAATTAGCATGTAGGGCATGATGCGTATGGCCAACTTCTTCTTCTCCAAGGCCTTCATTCCATCGACTCCACACATGTGTTAAGGAATATCACAATGTCCTCCAAATTTGAGGGCATGCCGCAACCTAAACAGATTGCACGTCTAGCATAGTCTCTTCAATTCTCTACGCATCCTCTCCTAAATCAATCCTAGACAAATGATCGGTCTGGAATTACTTTTACCTAGTTTGAAAACTACCATGAACTCAAATTCTTGGAACAATAGTACCCACCTACATATGCACCCTTGTAGAATGAGCTTGTTCACTAATTAATTCAATACCATATGGTTAGTGTAAAATATAAATGGAGATGCCAGTAGATACTGTCTAAATTTTTGAAGTGCGTAATCATTGATAATGCCTCGCACTCAGTCATCCTATAATTCTCCTCTCTTGGGTGTCAACTTCCTACCGTGTAAAGCACAATGGGTGATCAATAATACCTTCACCGAGATGTGCAAGTACTGCTCCAATGGTGGTTCCTGAGGCATCCACATGAACATGGAAAGGTTTATCCCAAGAAGGGAAATGTAGGATGGGCATGGTGACAAGCCTATCTTTCAAAGTGTTAAATTCCTTCTACTGCACCTCTCCCCAATGAAAGGAACTTTTATGTTTAAGAAAATATTCTAAAGGCTTGGATATCTTGGCATATCCCTTGATGAACTTCCTGTAGTACCCGTATGCCCAAGAATTCCATGCATTGCACTTTGACTAGTAGGCTCCCTTAATCCCACAATTACAACAACTTTTACGGGATCTACTAGTAGGCCCTCCTTACATATGATGTGCCCCAATAATGTTCCAAACGGGGTAGCAAAGACAAATTTCTTAATGTTGAGGGATATCCTCAACTGCCGACACCTTTCAAACATTAGCCTTAAGTTGTCACAATGGTCCTTCACTAATCCATATACTGTCCAATCATCTAGGTAGACTTGAAGAAATTTATGGATGAAGTCCTGAAAGCTTGTACCACAATGCGTGAGAACACAATAGGTGCATTATTGAACCCAAAAGACATGAATGCATAGGAAAAAATTCCCCATTTAGTGGAGAAAATCATCTTCCTTTAGTCCTCTTTTGTGATCCTTACTTGGTGATAGCCCAAGAATCCATCTGTGAAAGACTAGACCTTGCGTCCTGCCACTCCTCTAAGATTTCTTTTGTAAATGGGGTTGGGAAAGGATCAATGATACACACTATATTCAAGTCCCTGTAATCATCACATATCCTTATCCTTTCATCCTTCTTGATGCTAATTACCATTGTATTTATCCACTCGGACTCTTCAACAACTTTAATGATGCCCAACATTATCATCTTATCTATTTCTTCCTTGACTTTCATGCATGATTAGGATTCATTCAATATGGTATCTTTCGGACCGGGCATGTACCCTCCTTAAAATTAATTCTCATTTCCCCCAAGGAATGGTGAACGCCTTTGAGTTCAAGATACCCGCATGGGAGTAAATACTCAAACTCATGTAAAAGATCAATGATCTTGGAGAATTCCTTCTCCGACTAATAGTCTCCAATGATTACCTCCTTGGGTTCCTCCTCTTGAGCTAATGTTAACCTTTTTCATCTTCAAAGATTCATGGTAGGTGCATGCCCATTCATCATCACTATCTATAACTTCATGTATCCCTATAGAATGGTTAACCTCCAAGTTTTTGCCTCTTCTTCATCAATAACATACACCATATTCCCTTTTTCTTTTTCCATACATGCCCGCTCAAGCTCTATCTCTTATGTTTCTTCTTCCTTAAAGCATGCCTCCAGGCCAGGTTCACCTAGCAATTCTAGTAGCCTATCTTTTTCCATGGCACTATCCCCAATGGTAAGGTGTTTGATAACCTATAATTCCTTAGCCACCAAGGGTTTTGTACTCTGATACTTGAATGTTTGAATGAGATCACCTACTAAATCTTGCCAATTCCTTGTCTAGTGGCATGTCTTAGCATGAATGTACCATGCACGCGCATAACCTTGTAATGTAGAATATAGTTTGTGTACCCATAGGGATGGTGGTAAAGCCTCCACACCTTCTCTCCAGACCCTCTCACAATCCTAGATATGGAAAGAGGTGGGTTCCTTACCATGATAATATTTGATGGTGGTGGGCGCGTTGCTTCTAGAGAACCAGACAGAGAGGGAAATTCTCACCTTGTGCCATTCCAAGAGGTTATCCTGATGTGTAGCCCACCACCATGCCACTGTGCCGAGCAGGACATAACTTAACATCCCTCTTCGTTCATTCTCCTTCTTCCACTGAGATTCCATCTCCTGCAAAAATATCTTAGGGAAGGCTCCTCCTGAATACTTAGGTAGATTCTTTCCTCCTAGGCACCGGATTGTACATGCCTTTGTCACCTTTATCACCAATCCTCTCAAATGCCATCCGATCAACTCATAGGTCCCATGCCCCATTATCGCATGCTTATACTAGTGGTGTCACTTAGGGACTGAGCATCCTCAAACCAGATAACTCCCTCTGTGGGATGAATTATCTCTGGATCCCTAATTGAGCACACATATATTCTATCTAGGACCTCTTCTCCCAAGGGTTTAGTATAGGGTGTTGATTTTCCATCAGCCAGGGGTATGATGACCCATTCCTCCTCATTTTCAAAGCTTATGTATCCCTTGTTGAACTAAAGATCCGCATTGTTCTTATAGCACCATGGGTGCCCAAGTAATGCTGGGAAATTGTCTACCTCAACAAGTGCCAAGACTTTGAAGTCCTAGTAAACATAGCCCCTGAATGGTGATAGTTGCATCCTTTAAGACACCGATGGGCATTGCCTTCATTTTGTTCACCATATACAACACATTTGAAGATGGCTGTAATGCAAGTCTTCCCATCTAATGTCATGCATCTAAGGTGAGAACATTGACCTCCACACCTATGTCAATGAGGATATTACTAAGGATCCATCCATCCATGACTTCATCTAATGTGATCTTGTTATCATAGTCAAGGCTGTGAGGGGGAAGGTTTTCATGTAAGACCTACCTCTCACACTCTTCTCCAACGCGTAGTACCTTCTCTCTCAACCATGCTCCTAGAAAGGGAATAATATTCTCTTACCTTAGCATTTTACACACTTCCTTGACCTCATCCAGGTCATCCTTTGGCACCTCGACCTTCCTTCTTTGCTCCTCCCTCCTAGACTACTCCTTTAGACATTGGATTTCTCCTTGTAAAATCTAAATGATGTCCATGGTTTCTTTATATACCTCCTTTTGATGCAGTGTCAGGTGCGGTACTTCCCATGTACCACTTCTTCCCTTGAAACCAGGTTCTTTTGCCTTGGCATTTCCTTTGCACATGCGGCCTCTGCTCTTGTTATTACCATAACAGGTTCCAATCATGCATCATGTGTCACCCGTGGCATCCATTGTGTGTCATCCTTCTTAATACTTACCATTGTAGCGCCCTTGTCTTTTCGGTGTTGTTGACTCATGTGCTCAAACAACTTAGGGCACTCCTCATACTTGTGCTTCTTCCCGCACCATGAGCACTGCAATAAGTCTAGACACTCACACTTGTAGTGGTCTATAGATCCACAATTAAAATAGGTTCCACATGGGAACTCACTTCTTCCTCCCCACGGTTACCACGACCATGGAATCCTCTGTGAAATACCCTTCCATGTGTGCCTCCATCTGATGTGCTCCTGATAATGGTGACCATCACCCTTAGAACCACTTTCAAGGCTAGTTTGGCACACACCAAGATCAATGGCCTCATGGATCTGGTCAATAAGCCTACAATCCTTAGTATCATGGGTTGTAGAGGTGCAAATCTTACAGTAACAAGACACATTCTTTTGACATTACACGTTGTAACAAGGGACATCTACTCGCATCATGGTCCCCATGAAAAATCTCACAATCTACTATATAATGTACATATTGTCTTCCTCAGGGGTAACTATCCTTGACATGCCCTCTACTTCACAATCTGTACACCATATACCACTGCGAGTCTCATGGGATGAGTTCACAGACAACTTCTCTAGTTTCTTAGCCATAGAAGTGATTTGAGCTTCCAAGAATGGGCTAACTCCAGTATCAACACTTCCAACAACTTCAACGCACATAGCAGCTTCTAACGCCTCACGCGGGTCTATAAAAGTCTTATGAGATAAAGCTCTTCTAAATGGTGTTGTAAACCCTCCAAAAACCATTGAGCATGCTATGAAGGGTGAATGTCATATGACAATTTTGATAGGAGAGTTTTAAACCACGTTTCATACTCTCACACACTCTCCACCATTCCCTGTTGAATCTCCTTTAGGGCGTTGATGCTCTTTTGTTCAAACTCAGGGATGTGGAATTCTACTAGGAAGGCATTTTTCAACGTGGTGTAATCTACCACCGTCTGATGGGGGTCATAATTCCTATACCAGGATATGCATATGCCTTGTAACATTGTTGCAAACTGCTTGCCTTCTACTATGGGCTAGTGATCCCTTTCACGTTATAGTAACTTACACTTGTGCACATGTTCTCGCAAAATCTTCAATACCCCTATAGTTTGGAAAATGTAAAGACATCTCAAAGAAGACTTGAGGAGGTGGCTGGGGCCCTTGTCCTCTTGATCCAGAGCCTTGGTTGATTTCCCCCGATGTTTCCTCCTCCACCGCCAGATCCACTAAATCTACCAGGTCTTGCCTCCTCGACCTCTAGATCCACCGATCCATCCACTGTGTCATGTTCCTCCTAACCCACCAAATCCATCGGATCCACCAGGTCCTATAGTGGTCGCGCCAAGGGTCCCCAAAGTTCCACTTTGAACTATGTGTCTTGACGGATGTGATAATGTCCTAGTACCAATAGTGTACCCCGCATCACTCCCGGATGTGAGACCAAAGGCTTGTGTATCCACACTTTGCCCAAAAATTCCTTCAAACACTGGAATTGTATGTGTAGCCATAGAAGTCCCAAATGAGAAATTATATCTCCTAGGCATAGATCTGTCACTTCCACTAATACCAATGGGCATAGATCTCCTTGATTTGGAAATCCAAGTGCTAAGGTTTGGTCACTAGGTGGGTTCAGATGCGCACCAACGACTCTTCTCTCTCCACGTGATGAACTCTCATCAGAAGCCAAGGGATCTCTCTTATGTGCTTTCCAAGATGGGGTAGCATAGACTTCTCAAGTTCCACATCCTCTGCGTGAACCTCAAATCCTTCCCGCAACATCTGCCTCCATATATCCATCACACTTACAACCTCGTGTTGTCTAGAAATCTCCCTTTCATGCGCTTCACTATACTTGAGTCGTCTCTCCTCCCTTTCTTTCTCAGTCACAATATCTATCATCTTCCTCCACCCTAGCTTCCTCACCCAACACTTAGGAAGGTTTAGCCGCCATTGGAAATGCCTCTAA
Organism: Taxus wallichiana var. yunnanensis; assembly: GCA_018340775.1. Taxonomy (NCBI): domain Eukaryota; kingdom Viridiplantae; phylum Streptophyta; class Pinopsida; order Cupressales; family Taxaceae; genus Taxus; species Taxus wallichiana. Next base: position 576,719,362 of record CM031241.1, on the reverse strand, counting down.
ACTCAAGGTAACAATCAAGATCTTCATTTCCAAGGAATAGCACGTAGAAATGACCCTCTGGGATCCCTCATAAATTCAAACTCAGTGACTTCCAGGACAAGAATATGTAGAAATAGTGTACTCCAGAGTGTAGCTAGCCAGTACTCCTTTCCACCAATGATCCACAACATGAGTCCACATCATATCTCGCATCTTACACCCTCTGGTAGTCTTCTTGGGTCCATGCACACAATCTATAATACCAGCTTGATCTAGACGCATATGCCGAGATCCATTCATACAACTCTACTGGGAAGCAACAAAAAAAAGTTTCATACAAATCATGGTAGAGGTTCTCTTCTACCCATCTACGTGCATCAAACTTAGGTCCAGTGCTGAATCTCTGAGAAAATTTGTCCTCCGTGCTCTTAAACCATGTTTCAACACCTTCCAAGGTTAAATGCTCTATCATCACTCATTACACAGATCATGATGTATGCCATTTCCCACTACAACTTCGAAAAGAGGTCCCGAAAATGGAACCAAGATGTAGTCATTTTTACACCCACCAAAGAACAAGGGAATCCCATGCGTGTCGTCCTATCACCCAATGGGTGTTGGGCACTCACCCAAGGCATGTGCAAGTGCTAAGTCTCTCCTTTATGTGAGTTTAGTGGGAAACATCATCTATGATAGGAACTTAAGGAGAGTGAGTGGAAATAAGACATGTAATCATCATAGAGCTCAGAATGACTTCTAGACCAATGCAGTCATTCCAGATAGAAATATACTTAAAAATTATAGGACTAAACCAAAACAGAAAGGAAAATGCATAAGGATTCATACTCATTTCATAAACATACATGAAACAGAACTATGAAGATATGTGTATGGACTAGAATCATTAATGATCATATTCAAATAAGTTGGTAACCTCATTACATCCATTAGATCCATTACAGAACATCACAGTATGGCAAACCGATTCATACATCATAACTGGATTTACATCCCTTAGCTCTCAAAAATAAAATTTACAATCCCAAGTCCCTTGATGCATCCTTCTCCTATATTTCATCTACCTAACCCAGTAAAAATCCTTGTAACATTTTTTACTGAGCTCTTCTCTCTATTGATCTACTTCTACTTTTCTTCGTGAGTCCTTGTATTTATAGGCATCTTGAACTACCAACTCACCTTTTCGAGGCTTGATTCATTGCGCCAAGTGTCCTAATGTGGTCCTCCATGGGATCATGCTCCTCCAAGCCCGAGCTCACCACTCCTTTCCATGATGGTCTTCTATAAGCTTCCATCATAGGGTATATTCCTTCCTAGGCCAACCTTGTCGCTAGGCTGGCACCTTATCCATTCATCATGCACACTAGGGTCATGCTTTTCACGTGTCTGCTGATATGCCAAATATGGCTAAGTCCCGAAACCTTGTTCGCCTTGTGCATGCACACTACTTGTTCTATTAAACCCTTCTAGAGCCCTGTCCTACGCGCTTTCACCTTGCGTGCCCTTCTTTAACAAGGCCTTGCGTGCCCACACCTTCTTGTACTTAGTCAATATTTTAGGGGCCCAACATCCATCTTCTCTCTTCTATTTTTCTAGTGCAATATTTAGATGTATGTACATGTATATTTATTTCATATGATGCCCTCTTGACATTCTTTACGTGAAATTTATTTTGTGCTCTCTAATCTTCATAGAGTCCATCTCTCTTCTCTACTTATCACAAGCCATAATACCCCTGCTTCATTGGTGACATTATATAGTTCATTCCAATCTAGTCCCGGCATCCCTAAGTCTTTGAAGCTCTTCCATCATTTCCTCCACTTCTTCATGACTACTACGCCTAACACATCTCTTTGCTTCGACACCATCTTGATTTCTCACACAAGATCTTCAATCCTTCCAATAGTTGCACCTTGGTTTCATGTGCTCTCTATCCACTTTTTCTTCATCATGAAGAAAATAATTGCTGTATGTCAACTTCCTTATGTTCGGTAATCTACCAGGTTACTCTACTTTCTCTCCTTTTAATAGGAAATAACTATCTCGATACCACTTGACGATGAGGGCCTCTACTAGATTCTCCCAAGCCTACCTATAGAGTCACACAATGGGTTTGTAAAACAAGTGTAATCTTCTATTAATGTCAAAATCCATACATCATCAACAATTTTTCTCACAAAGGATCTCTCACACCTCTCTCATGGAAGTTTTACAATTTTGGTGCCTTCTAAGGTCTAACAAGTTTCTTAGTTTTAGTCATTCATCCCTATGGTTGATCCTAACCTCCTTTCTCGGTCCCTCTAACTCTGTATATTTCCTTCCTCCTTAATGCATCAATAACAACCAAAAAATGGAGGAGTTCAACCTCTTTTATAGTCTTCCTTTTGCCAACTTTTGCCACATCCTATCAATTTAGTCTTCATCTTCAACACCTTTGTTTTTCCCTTGTTTTCACTTTGGCTTCTTTGAGATCTTCATGTACTTTATTTGTTTCCTCACACCTTTACTTGTCTATTCCTCCTCATGTACCTTTCCCCTTCAACTATCATCATCGAATCATGCTTCTTTGTGCAATCCTTCTCTTATGCACTTTATATTCTTCCATGTGCTTATTTTCACTCCTTTGCATCATGCCTCCCATATTTCATGCTAAACCCTTATGCCCCTTTTCTATGATTTTCTTCCTTCCGATTGTTATCCTTATTCCCTTCTCTCTAATCGACCAAAATATTTTTCACTCATTCTCCTCTCCTACTTGTACATTCTTCCATGCATGCCTCTCCCTTTTGTGACTTTAAGCCACTCTTCTTTTCTCATCTATAGGAAAAACTTTCATCCTATCGTGCACCTCGTTTGACACCTTCTCTTCTTTCCTTCACACTTCCATTCTTGTGCACATCCTTAATTTTTGCAAGATTACTTCAGTCCCAAGATGCTCTTGCATTAGAAAATCATAAAGTAAAAGATAATATAGTGATTACACGCCATTCATATAAATTGTACAAAAATATGAATACTTTAAACACTCAAATTTGGTAGTTTATCCTTTGCAATGAAAATTTTGTATTTGTTCCTATACTAAGAAAAATGATCTCATTCTAAGACCAATCGATATACCTCTCTCTCTCTCGTAACCGGATCATATATGCACACTATTGTGTCATTCATACAAATAATATTATTAAAACAAATCAATAATTCAACCCCAAGCACCATACCTAAACTTCATATTTTACATCACTAACTACTTGTGCAAAACCATATAACTTAGGGCCATAGTGGAGTATGGTCCTGAAAAACTTGTATGGTAATGCACCCTTTTATCTAACGAATCTCTTTCTAGTTTAAATATCTTATGTTTATCCTTTCATCTTCCTAGGTTATACTTAATGTGAATGTTTAACCTACATAATATTGGCATGTTGAGTTCTAGGTGTTGTCATTGATGTAAAAGCTCATTAATGACAAAGAGGATGTTGGAGAAGTGTTATAGAATGATCAATATGTTGATGACATGGATATTTAGGTGGTTTCATGATGGCAAGAGTTGAATCATTGAGATTGGCTTGGTCTAACAAGCCTAATCAGGTGACCTAACTAGCCTAGGTGATGGAGCATGGTGGATGGAGCTACATGGTGATTTGAGAAGAATGTAGAGGTGTGATACATATTTTATAAGGTATGTTAGGTCATTTTTGAGTGTTGGGAAGTAGAGCTATGAGGTTTGTCTACTTGGTCATGGTGCACACTAGGCCTAATCCTAGTGTTTGGAGGCCTAATTAGGCATGATAGGCACTTGCAGGTATGTGTGAGATCTTGATAACAATTATGGAGGTATGTTATATTGTTTTCATCATGTAGAGGTAGTTTTTATAGGTTTCATGATGAGTTATAGTGTTGGTTCAGTTGGTCCTAGCCTAAACCATGTAAAACCCTAAGGGCTAGTCATGAAAATGAGATTGGTTGAGAATATGCAGAGCTATTTGTGACATTATGATGTTTAGATATATTAGTAGGGGGTGTCATGATTTTTTTTGGAAAATTTCTAGGTTTTCATGATGAATATTTTGTAGGTTATGATGTTTTTGGTGAAACATGGTGCTTGAGAGTGTAAATCCAACTCAAATTGTGAACTTTTGATGCTCACCATGATTTTTTTATTTTCATGGGACCTTGTGGATTTCAAGGATGATTTTCCATTTATTTAATAATATTTCACAAAAATAATGGAGTGGTTTCATTATCACATTTTTATGAATGAATGTTAAGAAGGTAAACTACTTTTTGTGAGTTTGAAACCCTAGGTTTAGAGTGATAGAGAAGATATGCTTGATAAGTGTCCATAATTTATTATTTGTGCTAGTATTATGATTGGATGTTTTATAATACTCCTCTATATTTCTAGAAAGGTATGATAGAGCATGTGGTGATGAGTGGACCCAACTCCAACAAGACAGGTTTTAGAATAATTTTAGTTTGAGGCCAAGTTTTCCAAAGGAGTTTTGAAATAAATTGACATTATTTTTAGTATGGGAGTATTAATTGATTTAAATGATGGGTTGTGATCATGGTTAAGCTTCTAAATGAAAAAATGTGCCCTATTTATGAAGATTGGTCTTAAGGTAGTTTCGAGATACGGACCAGTTGAAGGCATTACACTTGGATTTGGAAGGAAATGTAAGATGTTATGGAAATAGGATTCGAGAGGGAACTCAAATGGTATAAGGTTTATTTCTTGATTATGAGGTTTGATATGTCTACCAACTCAATTTGTGAAGAAGAAGGTTACTTGTTTTTCGGACATGATTGCTCTGGCTAGAAGATTGAGGTAGATGATGCATGAAATGGATTATTTTATGCTTGATATTAGTTTGAGAGTGAATAGGGATGAATTTTGTTCCTATTGAAATAATTTTGAGATCTTGAAAGTGATAGAAAGAGAGCAAACCAGTTGTGTTTTTAAAACTAATTTCTAGGAAACTCAATTTAGAGAAGAAGAAAGTTGGGGTGGTTTGCTTGTATGGATGTTTCACGAGCTTTAGAAAGCATGCATGTGATCTATAGGTCCAGGTGATTCCAATGAGTGGTTACTGACCATAGTTGATATGTTTTGGGGTGTTCTTGAGGCCCAAAGGTGAAGACCGGTTCTGGAAACAACTATTTAGTGAAGGATATGAGCCTTCTTGAGTGAGTTATGAAGAATTTGATTAGTTAAAGCTAATTAATGACCATGGATAATTTTTTTATGTCATATTTTACATGTGTGATGAATTTGTAAGATTGAATAATCATGGTTATGGTGTTTGTCGTTTTTGGCCATCCAAGTGACGGGGTTTTGAGTTGTTTTGTGGTTGTTTGGTGCATTTGGGCATGTGAAACCTACATGGGTCCACTTGATGAATTTTTAGAGTGTTGTGTTATATTTTTAGTTTTATTTGTTGAATTAATCATAAAGGACCAACTTTGTGAGGTGTTTTAATTAATCATGAAGGACCTCCCAATTAGGTGTATGAAAGGTATAAAGTAAATGTTTAAATTCAAATTTTCATGAGTTGTGCGAGAGGGAAAAGTGCGAGCAAATTATGAGAGTAAATAAGGTATGAATCAATATATTTAGAGAGTGAGTGAAATGATGAGGAGAGTTAGAGAGCATGTGTGCAAGGGTTTGAGATCAAATTAGGTTATGAAAGTACAAGTTTGAGCGAGTTAGAAGGAGGTGTGTTTAAAGGAATTTGGACCTGAATTTTTTGATCACCATCAAATGAGTGTTGGAAGCATATATTCAGTGATCTTATAATCAAAATCTTATGTGATGATTCATATTCATGCAAGTCTCTTGTTGTGAGTAATATCAACAAGGGTTTAGGGGTTGGTGCTCCTTGTGGTATTTGTGCCTCAATAAAGAAACATATTGTGATGTGTAATATGCACTTGAGTCTTTATTGTGTGTAGTATCAATAAAAATTTCAGTGGGTTTTCTTCTACTTTAGGGTTTCCCACTTACATCTTGTGTTTTTTTGTACTCCTTGTTTATGTAATGGTGTATGGTTTTGCTTATTGTTATGATTGCATTCATGCATGGTTAAATGTTAATGTTGTATGAAATATAATTTGGAATTGTATAAGGGTATTTGAAGGAATTATTCACCCCTATCATTCCATTACGATTTCAACACGAAGCCTATATAAGAAAGTCAAATGTAGTTCATAACTCATTTGGCATTCTATGAAATCCCATTATAAATATCAACACTAAAGCACTCAAGGATATTTGAAACCTCTCTAAATAAGTTACACATCAATTAGATAAATCATCACATAGGTTTGAAGCACTCAAAAAAGTTCAAGATCCTATCTTTCACCATTTCTAAGCACTCAAAAGTCCTAGAGCTATGTATTAACAAGAGCAAGCCATTCCAAGCATTATCAAAGGTCTTAAGGGAAAAAAGGGATAGTATAAGCATTTGAAGCACACCACACCACAATAATACCTCATTGGGCACATTATCTACTCTATAATTAGCCTATTATCTTTGTGTCAAGAGACACAAGGGAACCAATAGGGGGTTAACTTATATACACATGTGCACTTACACCTACACTAGGATAACTACATCACCTTATTCCCTCTCAAGGGGATGTAGTACAAAAACTTAGATTGGTTTAGAGATATTTGACCACTAAGGTTAGTCCAACCTCACCCAAACATTGATTTATCCTTTTGGTTATCTAATTATTTCATGAATTTTGCTACAGGTATCTAAGATTTCTTATTATTGTAGGTTATTATAGGTGGTTTTGAAGTTGTCTCGATCCCTAGTGACAAATAATAACACTCACTTTCAGGAAAGAGAAGGGTAGATGAAGTTATATAACCCCATTTTACATGGGTAAAATATTATCAGAAGAATTCAAGATTGTATAGAATCAGTCAAGACCATATAATAGTTATACGGTCCTATAACGAAGTAATTTCTAGTTCCAATTTTAGAGACAAAGCATATCTAGATCCAAAACATTTTTCCTAGTTTGCATGCCCATATCAATCTTGTACTAGTATGCATAGCTACGTTTTTACCCCTTTGTGTGTTTTAATTAGTTGTCATATCATGTTAGTATATTTGCAACTATTAATGATTTATTATAAATGTGCATTGTTAATGTTTATTACTTATTTTAACATACTCATACTATAGCATTATTTAACTTGTTCCTAATTCCCTACTTCTTACACTACTAATTATGATTTTTTAAAAATATACAGTGAACTTGACCTGAGTTTAAAGATGAAATATTCATTTTAAATCCTAACTACCATAGGGTTTCATTTTTTATATATGTGCATGATTTTTATTTTATTCCCTTCGACATAGTAATAAGCTTAGTTCTCAACATATTAATCACATCAACCTTTCTCCTCCTACTCATAAGCATTAAGTCTCCATATCTTCACATTCTCGTCATGTCCAACAGATGCCTTATCTCATTTATCCAAATGCCCATGAGGTCCTCTATGACACTAGTGACACAAATAGATAACATAATTATGATTATAACCATTACGAAGAGAATGACGTGGATCGAAACAAGTTGAGTTACTATCTACATTTCATGCACAAATTTTTAATAACCCTCATGACATAAATCCTATTATAATTATTCTTCTCATGGCCAAGCTATCTTATGATAAACCTTCTAATGAGAAAACCCTTTTGAAATTCCTCTTCATATATATTCTAGTACTAATACATCTACATTACCTATATATTTAGGGGAAACTAGTGCCCCACCTCATAGTGTTACTTTTTCTATGCCTAAATCCCCTTATATTCCTACATCTCCTCTATACACCGATAGTAGTTCACATGCTTCTTCTTCTAGCACACAATATATTGAATCTCTTATTGATAGTTTACAAGATAAAACAGTTTGAATACAACAAGTTCCCTCTACATCTGTTCATAAAATGGACTCTACCTAATTGCTTCATAACTCACTTGTACAGAAGTGGATTTTTATCCCTTGTATGGGGGTTTTCACATATAATATTCCTATTTTTAGTGATGAGGGTGATCTTGAGGAATATTTGTGCCCTTTATATGTTACTTACTTCAATTATGCATAAAATGACACATTACTTATCAAGATGTTTCCTATAAGTCTCAATTATTTTTCATTACAATGGTTCAATGATATTACCACTCATTCTATTTGGCATTTACCTTTGTAGCTAATCAAAAAAATTCCCAATTCTTTATCAATATTAGGGATAAAATTTCCTATGCCAAAATGGCTAACATTTGACAAGGTTCTAATGAACACATCAATGACTATGATTTATGCTACAAAGATATGCTTACTAAGATGAAAATATTCTAGTTGATATTGAGCTTCAAGATTTATTCATATAAATCCTTCTTTCCCCTTTGCAAGAATGTCTTATCTTTGTCAAATTTCACTCATTTGATCATTTATGTCATACACTAAAAGAGTGTGAAGCTAAGCTCCTCATCATGAACAAGCTCAAGTATGTTACCAATGTTCCCACACATCTAATTCTAAGTTCCAAGAAAGCCTAGTTATAAGGGATAACCTAATAACAATAAGAGTGATGCTACAACTAATGTTAACAAAGATTTAGTTATAAGCTCCTTGATGGAAATTCACATGATTTTCATGCTCTCTTAATTTAGTGTTTAAAAATTACCTCAACACAACCTTGTTCCCCTCCCTCCACCACTTAAGGTCAATGCAATAAATCCTAGTAGTAATAATTTCAATGCTAATTCCTATTTGGATATCTTAGATGTCTTGGCTATTATAATTATTAATGAGTTAAAATTCTTCATCTTATACAAGATCTTATTTATGCTAATGCCATTGAATGGATCATGCCCATTGAATAATATACACCTACTAATGAAAATGAAAAGCTAAAAATATTCAATGACCCACTTTCCTGATCACAACACCACTAATTATACATTGTAAGTAGATTGTGATCATCATGTTGTACCTCCCCCTCTTTTGGATGACTATCCACTCAATGTTAAAGTCGATACTATTACTATTAAGACACCTACTTAGTGTGTTATTAGTGTTATCCCAAATTCACCCCCAGAAAATTTGGTCAAGACAACTCCTGCACATAAGGAAATTATGAAGGAAACGACTCAGACCCGCGAGCTCACATTCGGGATGACAAACGCGGAGTTACAGCAGGGGTGTTTCGCTCGGAATGTTTGAACCACGGGAATAGAGTTGCTTCTATCCTTTCATTCCTTTTAGAAGCAGATAAGGTTAGGGCTAGGAGGAATACACATTGAGCGTCGAGATGGTGTGCGCGTACCGTAGAGAAAGATCAAGTTGGTGCGAAGAACTCCTTTTTGTCTTGGAAGGACTACTGCGAAATAAGAACACAAGACCACAAGATTTTGATTAGACAATAAATGAGAGGCGCCTTGGGCCCAGGAAATATAAAACTTCCTTTCGAAGGTGGTGAGTTCCCTGCTAATATGAATTAACACAAAAAGCGTAAAATATCAATTAAATTGCTTCGTTGAGACGGGTAGGGAAAGGCTGGTTTTGGTTTTGAGTCGGGAATAACTTGAATACCGTTCTTTGATAACCGATATCGGTATGGTCTAGGATTTGAAGGTTGGTTGTTTTGTGGGATGGTTGTGTTGTTTGGTAGTTGTGTTATTTGTAAAATTTTGTATATAGGTGATATTAGGAAATAAGGTGATGAGAGGTAGATGAATGATAGTTAGATCTGATAGCATCTTTGGGTAGTGGATCTAGGAATGGATTTGTGAGGATTGTGCTTCAAAAAGTCTAAGAAATGTTATTAAAGAGGACATGCAGATGTAACTTACTGGTTATTGATGAAGATGCGAGTCAGAACTCGATGACAAAGGCGAGAACTCTAGGTAGGATGGTGGACAAGCGAGAAGATGAAATATCTCCCTCCCAGATGATCGGTGAGTATCGAGAACTCTGGCTGTTACTGCATTTGCGATTTGGGCTTGATCTCCTTTTGCTGCTGACTCTTGGTTTCTTCACTCATCTCTGCTCGGTCAGTGAAGATCACGGACTCTCTTGATCGCTCCCAATGATCTCTGTTGATTCAAAAATCCTTCCACCTTTGTTTTTGGTTAGGGAGCCCATTTCTGAGGAAACTAATGGCGGTTACGTAACCGGCGACGGTCAGTAGGAACCGCATCGGTAAGGAAAAAGTAGGCTATTTTTAGTAAAATAGCCCACCTTCCTAACTTTTCTCCCGAGAGATTAGTTGTGGGCTTGGTCAAGTGACTAGAAGGTCGGTTTTGGAGTGCGAAAGGGTCATTAGTCATGGGTGTAGGTGTAGACCAAGTTATAGGTCTTAATTAGGTTAGTTTAGGGTTAGGGCTGAGTCATGATGAAGTGGCAAAATGAGGTGGCGGGTGAGATGATGTGGATTTATCAATTCTGAGGTAATTAATAAATAATTGTGTAAGGTTTAGGTGATGAGGTTAGGTTGCGAGATGAGATGCGGGTCCTGAGGGTCGTAAGACACAAATTTGGTGTCTACATTAGCCCCTTATTGTCGTGTAGCTTGTTTTGTAAAGCTGCGCGGACAATAATATGAAGTGGTTTCTCCTGTTAAGGATATAGGTAATCCCCCTCAAATCTATCACAGATTGAGAGAACGGGAAATCAGGGATAGGGTTGATAAAGGGTGAATGGTGTAGAGAGGATGGTAAGATGGTGGGGTAGGTCCAAGGAAGCAGACGCATGTTGAAATGTAATAGTGCGACTAGGGTACATGATTTGACGAGCAAACCGGCAATGCATAGGCAAAGGTCGATAGTTTATCCAAACAAGGGTGATATAATCACGGTATCAAGGCATAGGAAGTAGCTCGGGGTATATAACGGGTAAGGTACGAGAGCGTTTAGGCATGTTCGGCGGTACGAATGGTTGGTTTGGTTGAGATAAACGTCACGGTCTAAATCAGGCAAAGTTGGTCGACGGATCAAGTCGAGGACCCTAATCATGCTAAAACACGAACATGTGAGCTCGATTAAACAAAAAAAAAACATGATAGGATGGGTGGATAAGATAATGTTGAGTGATGTTGGGTGATGTTGGGTAGGGTATTGAAGTGAGTACGGCCGTGGGTCGGGCCAAGTTGTTGGGTTGCGGCCTTGGAGTCGGGCCGGAAGGGTAGAGTGAGGCCTTGGGTCGGGTCGGATGGGTAGGGTGAGGCCTTGGGTCGGGCCGGATGGGTAGGAGTAGGTCGGAGTGGGTGGTGAGGCCTTGGGTCGGGCCAAATGGTTGGGTAGGAGTGAGGCCTTGGTCGAGGCCTTGGGTGTGAGGCCTTGGGTCGGGCCAAATGGTTAAGGGGTTGCGGCCTTGGGTCGGGCCAAATGGTTGGGTGAGGCCTTGGGTGGGCCAAATGGTTAGGGTTGCGGCCTTGGGTCGGGCGAATGGTTAGGAGTGAGGCCTTGGGTGGGCCTGGTTAGGGTTGCCTGGGTCGGGCGAATGGGTAGGGTGAGGCCTTGGGTCGGGCAGAATGGTTAATAATGTTTGCATCGAAGGTTGATATAGGCGATGTTGGTGGAAAAGGGCAATAGTAAATAAGGGCAAAAAGTTGGGTGAGGAAAGGAAAAAACCGATATCGGTTATCTATGGCCGTGCTGGTTAGGTTAGGTAACCGATGGCGGTTCTTAGAGCACGATTTGATCCGGTATCGGTTCTATGTGAAAAACCTATAAAAAAAAATACGGCGGTCATTGTCACTTTGTCAATTTGGAAATCAAATTAAGTTATCGAGGTGGAATATTGACATTGGTGCATTTGTTCGGCCCGAGGTGGCACTATTGGGTGGAGGAGTGAGTTGTAGCGGGCCGAGTGAGGAGGAGCGATAGTTGATTGGTTGAGGACCCGAGAAGAGGACGGTTGGAGCCATGGCACTAGCCGGGGAGGAGCGGGGAGGAGGCTGGACCCGGTGGACTACCACCACCCATCCCACCACGATGACGTGTCATCGTACGGGTAGGTTCGAAACCCCTCATTGTGTTTAGTTGATGTTATTAAGCTAGATTGGGGGTTTGGGTAGGAATTTACATGTTTTAGGAAATAATTAGAAAAATGGAAATAATTCGAAAAAGGGAGAGGGTAGATAGGTGAAATAAGCCAAGGCGGCTGGGTGGGTAGATTTTTAGGGTGTTTGGGTGGGTATGTAGGTAGAAAGATGAAAAAATGGAGGTGGGGGCGCGCGCGAGAGGTTGGCTCGGGAAATTACAGCGACCGATGTCGGTTGCTAAGCGACCGGCATCGGTCGCAAAATTTGCGGGCAGGGTGCTTTGTGCTTGACCGGCGTCGGTCATATATCGGCCGGCGTCGGTGGGGTTGTGTGTTGTTTTGTTTTGTTTTTGTGTTTTTGTTTTGTTTGTTTGTTTTTTTTTAAGTTATTTTGTTGTTTTGAGTTTTGTGTTTTTTTTATTTTTTGTTGTGTTGTTTTTGGGTTTGTGGATGAGTATTTTTTGTTTGTTTGTGTTGTTTTTGGGGGTGTTGTTTGTTTTGTTTGGGTTGGGATGGGGTGTTTTGGGGTGTTGGTTGTTTTGGTGTAATGTGAAGGGGAGGGGATAGTGGAGAAGATAGGTGGGTAGAGGGTGGGTTAGAGAGTCGGGATGTGGTCGGTGGGATAAAAAGGGGTATAGGTAGGTATCGTGATAAAGAAAAGTAGGGCTAATGTAGTGGGTGGTTTTGCGAGGCACGTCGGCGGCGGCAATGCGGGACGAGATGCCCCATGTTGGTGCGGATGCGACCACATGTGTCCATGCATGCCCTTGGCTATCATGCGCGAGTGGGACTCGGCGAGTCCAGCGATATAAAGCTATCGGCGAGAGATCATAGTTTGATGGTTGCCCTCATCGAGAGATGGGATCCGGCGACCAATGTGTTCCATCTCCCGACTGGAGAGATGACCATCACATTGGAGGATGTATATCGCATCCTTCGATTACCTATTGATGGAGAGGCCATTTTTCAGGTGGATGTAGAGACAGCCATGGACAGCATCCTACAGGTTTTGAGGATGCAGCTGCGCTAGTGACATATCACGCACGAGCATGGGTATGGTGATATGTACCTGCGCAGACATGGACAGAGACACGGCTTGCCGTGTTGTGTGTCAGGATCACACTTCCTCCCGGACTCGAGAGGAGGCCACTTTCCATGGGCATTGATGGGGTGCTTCATGAGATGGTGGAGGAGCACACATTTATGCTTAGGCACCGTATATACAGTGCGATTATCTGAGGAGCTATGGGGCTATCTCCTTCCGATGAGCGGTCGGGATTTGTTCGACATTTTTACTTCACTTGTTGGGCATATGAGCACATCATATGCATCGAGACGATAGGAGTTACCCAGCCCGGGGCCACGAGGTCATATACACAATATGGCTTTCGAGAGGTGGTTGGGGGTCGTGGGGCACCACGGCGGTGCTTGCGAGGGCGGGGCGTTGCTTATTATAGACATTTGTTAGAGGGCACGGCGGTAGAGATATCGTATGGAGACCTTACAGAGGTCATCACCCTCGCATGAGAGGCAGCTTACTGATTGCGCTTGATCCGTACACTTTACGGATAGCGGGACGGAGGCCAAGGGAAAGTGCGAGAGATACCCCTAGAGAGAGTGCAGCGCGAGCGAGATGGGGCTGCTGCAGGACAGCCACCTCCCTTCCCTCGGTATAGGAGGGATGATGTAGAGCCCCACTTGCACACCACGGCCCTTGGATCCCAGTTGGGTTCTTTGAGAGGCGCGAGATGATGGTGTAGATGATCTTTGGTTATATGGGAGCATATATGGTTTGGTGGGCTGGTCGAGAGCAGCGGCGAGGATAGCACACGCTTCCTGCCCAGACTTGGCGTGCCCAGTGATGGCGAGCGAGATCAGCTCGGGGTCGGAGTGCAGCTATTACGAGGCGGTTAGCTGCTGCACGAGCACGAATAGGTGTTTCGAGGCGAGCCAGCCCGAGCTCGAGTACGAGCACGAGCACACACAGCACGAGCACGACCACCACTGACCCACGGCCACGGCCCGAGGCACGAGTACAGAATACCACCACCCACGAGCACCACTAGCGCAGCACCATCACGAGCACGAGGGGCAGCCTTGGTAGTAGGTGTCGAGGGGACCGGCCCAGCACCTACGGTGGCACGGGACAGATATATGGAGGCGAGGCGGAGGCCCATACTATCGAGATGTTCTTGATAGTACCGAGGGGCTGAGTATCGGCCATATGCGGCTTATAGGCGAGAGACCTCCCATAGTCGAGAGATCGCGAGGAGTGCGGCCACGGCCGGTGTGTGCACATTACGAGGCGGGAGGCGAGGGCACCACGGGGACCGCGAGGGAGAGGTGCGAGGCGGTGGAGAGAGGCGAGGATCCACTGCATTTTTTTGTATATGGGCATGGGCACCGATCTGCCGAGCAGGTTGTGTTTGATAGAGGCTGCGTGCCTACATTTATTCATTGATTCATTCATTTATTATAGACCCGGCTGCGGCCGAAATGGGTTATATAGTTGATACTGGCTGCGAGCCAGTATATTTTGATATGAGGACGGCTGCTGGCCGAGTCGAGGTTATTGACATTTATTGCGGCTGCTGCGTGCGGCTTTGTTGTTATTATTATGAGATCACGAGAGGCCCCGTCGGGGGCATATTGTATATTTGAAACCTTGTATATATATATAGATATGAGGATTTGACTCACATGCTGTGTTCAAAATGTTTTTAAGTATTTTGTCGATGGTTTGTGATATTTGATGTATGATAAGTTTAATTGACATGTTGATATATTGATGATGTTGATGTTTGTTGTTAATGGGATGCAGTCATGTTATATTATGAAATGTGGCATGTTTTGTTGCTGGTTTGGTGACATTGTTATATATGTATCTGATGAGTTGGATCCAAATGGTGTATAGATTGATAGTTTTTTGATATCCTTAGATGATGGCATGTTTGTTTTGGTAATGTAGATAGATGATATGGATGAAATCGTAATGAGAAGTGGATTGGATGGACAAATATGGATAATGGTGTTGTTATGCAGGAAAAGAGGCGGGCGCGATAAAAAATTAGGTAGAAAATGAAGAAAAGAACTATGTTTCAAAAAGGCAGGTGTGTAACCGATATCGGTTAGGTAACCGTGCGGTGAGGTAGTGAGACCGATATCGGTTATGTAACCGAAACGGTTATTTAGGTATGAGCTTTTCTAAAAATAGAAAAGCTAGGGTGGCACTTAAGTTCTAATTTTGAGAGCCATGCGAAGAGTTAAATACGTGAATGCGGCGCTTTTGACGCAGTGAGATAGGTAATTGCATGAGAGATTTGAGTGATAAGGAGAAAAGAGACAGGGAAAGTGAATGTGATCGAGATTGAGAAGGCAGAAAGGAAAATTTGAAAAGGGTGGTGATCATGGCGAGCGAGGAGAAGCATCCGCGAGCGGGGCGAGAGGAAGACAAGTGCCACCTCAGTGCTGCTGACTCAAGAGGTAAACGTTTTGGTTGTGATTTGATTCTTGCATGTTTTGTGAATAAGATGGGGGAGATAGGTGGGTAGATATGAGAAAGAAAACATGATAACAAGGGTTATAAATGAGGTGAGTGTTACGTGGTAGGTAATCGGGGTTTGGTATATGTTTGTGTATACAGAGAGGAATAAACAATCAATTTATTGTCGTAGGTGGTTGTTTAGGCAAGGTGTATGTAATTGATGTGGCCAATAAGCGGTTAGGGATAACAGTATCGGTTCTGAACTTGATACAGCGATTATTTAACTTAACGATCTGCGATTCTTGGAGAATTTCGAATGTGAGAAAAACCCTTAGGGATTTGATGGATTGAATGGTTGTTTGTTGTTTTGATGTATGCAGGCAGAGGCAGGGTTGAGGATGAATGATAGTGTGCCAGCGCTGTTGTCACGAATCCGAGCGGATGTAACACCAGCGGAATGGACATTGATAAATCGTTTGGGGTTAAGTGGAATCCGCTATTATTCACGAATCGCACGTAACCATGCTATGTTGCAGGCGTTGATTGAAAGATGGAATCCAGAGAAGAATACGTTCTATCTGCCAACAAGGGAGATGACAGTAACATTGGAAGATGTGTTCCGTATTTTGAGGCTCCCTATTACAGGAAAACCAGTATATCAGGCATTACCTAGCGCGGCGCGGGAGCGATAACAGACGATATTTGGTCCATACGCACGAGATTTGACACAATGAGGTTTGTCATTCACATATGGGATAATGTATGCGGCACACCACGAGGAGACAAGGTTAGCGGTGATATTAATGATAGCGGTAGGGTATTATGCATTACAGAGGCGGAAGGGGAAGATTTCCAAAGGCATTGATGTGTGTTATTTGGGAGATGATAGAAAGGAACGTGACTTTTGCATGGGCACTTTGCGTATTTGGCGGAACTATCGAGGGGTTTATGGGCTTGTAGGTGAAATCACAGGATGACCTTTGGATTGTTCATACTTATTACACTGTTGGGCCTATGAGCACATTGTTTGTGTGCGACCAATAGGCCGACCCATCCAGTCAGGAGAGACCGGAGTACAGAGGTTGGGGTTCAGACGATGGGTCCAGACAGAACAAGAGGCAAGATCCCAGGCTGTGACGGGTGACATTGAGTATTACAGGCAGGTATGGGAGAGGGTGACGATTGCGGATATCTGTTGGAGGCCTTACGGGAACTATATGGTAACAGAGAACATAGCTGAGGAGTTGAGGGGTGTAGAGCGATTGAGGTGGATCGCGGGGCACAGGCCAGGTGAGTATGAGAGGATTCCTATAGATCGCGTGCGGCGACAATTTGGATTTGTGCAGGATATACCCCAGGCTTATAGACCATATATGAGGATCGATGCCGAGGCAGCATTCTCACCTCCCCGACCAACACCTCCAGAAGGTCCTGAAGAGGTAGCAGCCGATCGCAGGGTAATGGATGCGAGAGCAGCGAGAGGCCTATAGATTATGGTGGGTAGCAGAACTGCGAGGTGTACGTGATCGTCCTGACATAGCTATGATTACAGCAGAGAGAGATCGTCTGCAGAGTTTAGTTCAGCAGCTTCAAACACAGGTGAATGAGACAAGAGGATTGTTAGCGGTTGCGGAGTCACGGGCGGAGAGACTAGAGGCTGAGTCCTCCATGCGAGGGGGCGTATTCATATGTTACGAGAGATTGGCGAGATCGGTGGGGGTACCAATAGCCATGTGTACCGTTGAGGATAGAGGCACAGGCGAGAGGCGTCGGCGATCACGATCATCTCCTGGGTCGGGATGAGTCGTGAGGGTCTAAGTAAATGTTATCGAGGTATAAGAATAAATAAGGATGCCGACCTGCGTGTCGATGATAGAGAAGATGTATTTGTTTAACATCTAAATAAAACTGAATATGTATGTTGATTTGAGTTATGATAATAATAAGAATGTTTTCGTTTTGACTGTTGGTGTTTTGAAAAAAGATAAAAGAGGAATGTGATTAAATAGAAATACACAAAAATATTTATATTTACCACACATGATAGGTTATGGTAGGGGATGGTCGAGCTAACCTTGGGAGACCCCATGTCTCCGAAGTGTTGCCTACATAGCCCATTGCACAAAGCAAGGAGGGGCCTCAGACTGATGTAGTTCTCCCTTAGGACCGGGGGAGAGTGAATTTAGAGCAATTTAGGTATGATTAGGCAATTGGTTGGTTGGTAAAAATGTTGATATTAATATTGGTAAGGTAAGGTTGAGGTGTTGGTAATGAATTGGTGATGTTGTAAAAGGTATAAGGAAGTGAAAGTTAGCCTACCCAAGTGGTAGGGAATCATGTCACGATTAAGATCAACACACATCCTAGATGCGAGGCAAAGAGGAAAGATTGCTCCGTAGGTGAAAAGAGCTAAACAAACCACACAACGTAGAATGAGCTTGAAGCCCTAGGTACCGATGCATAGACGAGAAGTCAATAGGTGAAAAGAGTTGTATGATCACAACATATCGAGTGTACGTTACGTCCCTTGAGTTGAAACAAATGGTGAGGTGAGGTGAATGGTATAGCTGAGGTACGGAGAACTTATTACAAAGTGAGTGTTCTGACGAAAGAGAACCTACCCTAAATAGACAAGTCCATGACTCAAAAGTTCTTTTGAATGAGGCTTTTATTTATTGAATGTAGGCGATCGATGGGGAAGTCTACATGGATAATGATTGTATTATTCTTGAGGTCTTCACGAAGCTGATCAATGCGAAAGCTTGATAAAGAGCTGGCTTGTGCATAAGCTTGTCCTTGAGGAAGCGATCTATTTATAATGCTATTTGTGATTTTAGTGCATAAATGTCCTTCGAAGCGATCTATATATGATAGCAGCAATAGTTTGGCATATAGCTGTCCTTGAGGAGCGATCTATATATAATTTAGATAGCTAGATGTTCTTTTGGCGTGAAGCATCTAGTTTTGGTAGGAAGTTTGACTCAAGAAAATCCCATAAGAAGGTGTTATTTTAATACTTTGAAGTCATGGACTAGACTAAAAGGGGAAGGCATCGTTAAGGTGAGGTGAGAATCAGTATGAGCTTGATTTTATTTGGAGATGTAGGAAACAAAGTGTATGTAGCGGTAAGTGAGCTCAAGGGACGAGCAGTAGGTAGATAGGAAGTGATGTAACACTAAATTCAACAGTAGAATGGTCGAAGATGCAAGGCATTAAGGGGTTCAAGCTCAGGCTTACCATTAAGCGAAGCTAAGCGATAAGTACACGATCCGTAAGTGTGAGTGATTATATAAGGCCCAATCGATTAGGAGCAAATTTTCCACGTTTGCTCTTTTCGGTTTGGTTACATGTTGATTCTCTTTGAGGACAAGATCACCAACTTTAAAGGTACGCTCATGAAGTCGCTTATCATAAGCACGCTTGATGTGTTTTGATAGATTTGAAGGTGATCGAGAGGCTGTAAGGCGGCGTTCGTCAAGAAGCTCCAATTGGGCTAACCTTCTTGGCGGAAATCATCGTTGGTGAGAATATCTGAAGAGATATCACGAGGAGGTATTTGTATTTCGAGAGGCAAGACGCCTCGGTACCATATACGAAAAAAAAAGGTGTAGCATTAGTAGAGTGCGAATGCTTTGAGTACGATAAGCCCAAAGGGCAAAGGGGATGTGATCGTGCCAATTTCTTCTAGACTCATTGACAACTTTCATGAGGATTTTGGTTAGGGTTTTATTAGAGGATTCGGCTTGTCCATTTGCTTGTGGATAGTAGGGTGATGAGAAGCTAAGTTTGATACCAAAGTTGTCACAAAGGTCTTGCAATAACTTATTTTTGAAAGATTTTCCATTATCTATTATCAGGCGATGAGGAACACCAAAACGACAGATAATGTGGTGGTTAATGAACTCTACAATTTTTTCTTTTTTGGTTGAAATGAGTGGAATAGCCTCCACCCATTTTGTGTAATATTCGGTTGCTGTGATAATCCATCGGTGACGTTGCGAAGAGGATGGGTGAATCTCACCAATAAGGTCTAAACCCCATTGTGAAAAGGCCAAGATCTCGGGCGACTGTAGGGGTGGCTAGGAGTATGTTGAAGGTTGGCGTGTTGTTGACACATAACACAACGCTTAACATATTCGTAGCTTGATCGTTATTGAGTAGGCCAATAATAACCAAGGCGAAGGATTCGTTTGGCCACAGCGAAGCCACTAAAATGTCCCCACAAATACCGTCATGGACTTGTTGGATGGTATGGGTGACCTCCGCGCGGTGAGACATCGAAGGAGGATGCCATCAAAGCCACGTTTATAAAGAGTCCCCCATAACAACATAACGAGAAACGCGTTTAAGAAAAGCATGTTTGCGGTACTAGTAAGGTCGGATGGGAGAAACGCAGAGGTTGTAAGGTAGTCGTGGAATTGGTGATACCAGTATCCTGCGAGTTAGCGAACACAATATTTATCGTACAAACAACCGGGCTGAATAAGATGGGGCGAAGAGTTGTTGGACCAAGGCGAAAATGTCGAGTCGAGTTGATGAAGCTGGAATTTGCGAGGCTAAGCAAGCCATAGTATCCATGAAATTTGTTAGTGGAGCGGGGAATGGTTTGGATAGAATAGTGAGTAAATAAGGCTAGAAGTGAATCACGTAGTGTTTGTACTTTTGAAGTTCCTCATTTTTGCATTGTAGATGCCCATAACTTGATTGACTACGATTGAGAATGCAAAAATATTGATAGATTTGATACCTAAGTGTAACGACTTGGAGACCGAGACAAGGGCCTCGTATTCCATTTGTATTATTAGTGCGAGGAAATCAGTCGGAATGAAAGAGCATAGGCTCGGCGTCGAGAGGAATGAGAACAATGCTAGGCTCCTCCACCACGGTGGCATTTGGATCCATCGAAGAAGGGTCATTGGATACGACTCCTCCTTGAGGAAAGAGTAGCGATGAGTTCGTTGGGAATGTAAAATTGGTAAATTGTTCCCGGTAAAGGGGCTTCCATGAAGTTGATCTGCGATGGTTTGTCCTTTGATTGATTTACGGTGGACAAACTCAAGGTCGAGTCGGCGAGGAGCATGAGCCATCGGGCGATGCGTTGGTTTAGATGAGGTTTGGCATACATGTAATGGATGGGGTCCGTGTTGGTGATGACGAAAGTTTTGTGATTCAGAAGGTAGTGTCGGAGTTTGGTAGCCACGAATGATAGGGCTAGGCACAACTTTTCTACATGTGTATACCTAGTCTCATAGTCCACCAAAAATCGACTTATATAATAAACAGCTTGTTCTCGATTCTCGGAGTCACGATGTGCAAGCATGGCCCCTACAGCGTGGTCAGTGGCGGAAAGGTAAAGGTAGAAAGGGCGGTCGTCCTGAGGTGGGATAAGCACGGGTGGATGCAAGAGATAAGTTTTGAGAGCTTCAAAGGCTAGGTGGCACTCTTCGCTCCATTGAAAATCAATGTCCTTCTTAAGAAGGTGATGGAAAGGTTGACATCGATCCGAGAGTTGGGAGATGAAACGTCGGATAGATTGGAGCTTACCTTGTAAACTACGCAATTGTTTGAGATTGGTAGGTGGGGGCATTTCTAGGATAGCTTTGACTTTAGATGGGTCGACCTCGATGCCACGCAAAGAGACGATAAAGCCAAGAAGTTTCCCCGAAAGGACACCAAAGACACATTTCTTTGGTTGAAGGCGGACAGAATATTGTAACAGGTGATCAAAAATAATGGTTAAAACATCGAGATGTTCACTACGATGTTTAGATTTGCCAAGAAGATCGTCGATGTAATCTTCAAGGATAGTGTGCATAATGTCATGAAAAATGTAGGTCATAGCCGCGATAGGTTGCACCCGGCATTCTTAAGGCCAAATGGCATTACGGTAACGAAGGTTCCCGAGGAGTTATGAAGGCGAGTTTTATGTTGATCGGCGAAGCACCAAAATTTGGTTATATCTCGAGAAGCCATCCATGAGAAGAGCATCTCATGGCCTGCGGTGAGATCTACAAGTTGGTCAATACTAGGTAAGGGGAAGTCATCCTTAGGGCAAGCGAGGTTAAGATCCGAAAATCCGTGCATATCAAGAAGTCCCCGTCGCTTTAGTGGCGAGTGCGATGTTAGAAATCCATTGAGGATAGTCAATAGGCGAGAATGAAGGAAGCAGAAAGGAGTCGTTGAGCTCCTCTTTGACCAAGAGAGCAATGCGTGGATGCATTTTTCTCAATTTCTATTTAATTGGCTTGGAATCGGGTTTTAGTGTAATGTTATGGACGGCAATGTCAGGATCAATTCCTGGCATGTCAGCGTAGGACCAAGCGAAAGCTTGGTTGCGAGCACGGAGAAAGGTAGTAAAGGTGACTTGTTCTGATGTGTTAAGGGATTGTCCGATCTTCACAATGTGAGGATCCTCCTCCGTGTGGATGTTGATTTCTATAGTAGATTCGTTCAGCATGGTTTGAGTTTCAGATGGTAAGGCGCGTTGAATATAAGAGTCATCGCGCGAGGTAAGTGAGGATGGAGTCATCATCCACGGCACTCAACAACGTTAATTGAAGGTGAGTCCTCTTGATCATGTCGGATATAGAAGGGGATAGAAGAGGGTCCTCATTATCGCGTTGATAATTGAGAGGACCTAGGAAGATAGCATTTATGAAAAAAAAAAGTTAGGAGGGATAGATTCGGATCTATCGACTACGTGGTGATGAAAGGCAAAATGGGTGATGATGGTTCGGTAGGGGTGACGTCGTTGTCTTCTAGAAGACAAGCGGCACGAGTTTCCTCTGTGTAGGTGTTTGGGAAAACCGAGACCACTGCGATCATTGTGTTTGCGTGTAGTCACGGGAATGAGTGTATGTCGGCCTTGTTCATAAAGACCAAAACCAAAGCCTTTCCAAGCACGGCGAGTCGAAGGTGAGGGCGAAATGATGATTTGTCAAGTATTGAAAATCAGATTGGAAGGAACCACACCAAGAGGGGGTTCGGGGGTAATGGAGGATGCGTCAACACCCCCATACGTTAGGTTGGTGCGGCGATGGGGTGGTCGTAGAGATTACTTCCCCCACCACGACGGTCATAGGTAGGATGTGCATGTACTTGTCCATACTCTGTGGGGGTATGGAAAGAACTAACGTTATATAGCGATACTCCCCAGCGTAAGGCGTTGAAAAACATCTACTAAGGGGTGCAGGTTGGGATGTTAGCTGCGGGAAGGGAAGTGGTTTTTGCGATGGTGGTTTCATCAATTGAAGGCGTAGGTGCGGTTGAAGTACATGGTTGAGGCACATTTGAGGAGGATGGTTGGGTTGAATGAATGGGTGTCTTGATTGGGACAAGCACATCATTAGGGCGGTATAACATATTGCAGGTTTTGAAGGGGGGAGGATCAGCTTTGACGGTGTAGGACTTCCCCTCGTACTCAAATTTTATGCATCTATGTAATGTTGAGGGAACGCATCCCATAGCCCGGATCCAAGGGCGACCTAATAATATATTGTATTGGAACTCTCCCTCAAGGACATAGAAGAGTTCAGGTAAAGTACGTGGTCCTACCCGAATGTTGAGGATCACGGTGCCTAAGGTAGAGGTAATAGCGTCATTGAATGACCGTAACATGATGGGATTGGCACACATGTAGCTAGAGGGGATATTCATTTGTTGGAAGGCTTTTGAAGAGATGATGTTTAGGCTAGCGCCCCCGTCAATCATAACACGGCGTGCCGAATGTCCCGGACGTAGCGGAGATGAAAAGGCGAGTCGAGGTCTTACATACCAAAGTCAACAATTTCATCTTGAGCCATTGCTGCATGCACTTGTTGTACGAGAGGCGAAAGTGGTTGGGGCAGTGGGTTGTTTGGTGAGAGAAGCAACGTGATTGGGTGTTAGAATGGAGGCAACGGGCAGGGTTTCATTAGGTAAGACCTCGATCCCTTGAAGAATTTCAACGAGAGCTTGTCGATGAGATTGAAAATCTGAATGAGATCATATAGTGTCATTTTACGGGTGATTGGTGAAGGCTGTTTGATCATGGCTCGATGGGAAACTCCATTAGAGGCGGGGTAAGCGGGTCCACGAATAACCACTTTGGGTGGTGGTGCAATCGGGATCTTTGGATGGAGAAAGAGAGGACGCATGTGTGCTTTCTTTCGCTTTCTCGTTGTTTTTACTGCGCTCGAGTAGCAAACACTAATCATATTAATCTCGTAGACTGAGATGAGGAAGATGGTTGGGATAAATCATGGTCTTGAGGGTGGGGTTGTAATAATGATAGATCTTGGTGAGGCGGGGACGAGATGGTATAGTAGAGGAATTGAAGCTAAAGGTCTCTCCTTCGTAAGTTGTCTTTCTTAACCTTTGTATCTGGGAGAGGTGACTGACGAAGGATGGTTTTTAAAGCTTTGCATCCCTCCACATCATGTCCTGGTGTGCGGTGATAGGCGCAGATTTTAGACTCATCATAACCTATAGGTCGAGGTTTAGACGGGTCATAAGGTCTAAGTGGGGGTAGGGAAATGGTCGCATTCTCCACCAACATAGCAAGGATTTTGGCGTAAGATCCTTTGAGTGGGTCAAAATCGGAGGAGGATGAGGGTATTGGTTGTGCGGGTTTTGGTAATGTTTGGGCGTGGTTGGTTAAATGGGTGGTGGTTTAGCCAGGGGTGTTGACACGTGGTTTTCACTAAACGTGGTTTCTTTGGCGCAAAAGCTATATTCAATTGGTTAGATGATGAGGCTACGAGATGGCGTGGTAGCGGGAAACAACCACGGAGAAAGGGGTGACGAGAAAAAATAAATCCTTTGATGATGGAGTTCATTTAGGGTTGATGGGTGGATAGGATCGTGGGGTGACAATGTTGATATACCCTTTGATCTCTGTATAGGTGCAGAAGGCGTAGGTCGTTTTGAAGAAAACGCAGGAGGTATGATATATTGATGCAAGGTGGAGGGATGAGGTCCCAATATGGAAGGTAGGTGTGACGATGATGGTTTTGATTGTGATAGAGGCACGGATTGAGTTTGTCTCCTAGGTGGCGGGCGGCTTTATTTTGGATAAATCAGAGTCGCTTAGGCGGGTGCGTTAGGCCCAGGCATTGGTGAGGTCCCAAGTGTAGGGGAAGATTTGGTTAGGTTAATAGAGGTGGATGGGCTACTTGGTATAGATACGGGGGGTGAGAATGAGGACATAGGCATTTTGAGTTTCTGTAAACACTTAGGGTATATGGTAGAGGTGTCCGGATCGGTCATCTGCATTTGAGTAGAATAGGGGTACTCAAGCGTTCCCATAGGATTCGTCATCTTACGGAGAATGACAATCTTGAGGCATGAATTATAAATTTGGTACGGAAGAAAGACGGGTTGTGATTCCAGTCCACTTGTGGGTGTGATCTGGGGGTAGATGAGAGTCTTGTATCAATAGATATTAAGAGATCGACCGGTTGTTGAAAAGATTTAGGCGATGAAGGACTAATAGGCGGAGGGCATGTTTGAGAGGGTGCAGTATGGTTAAAGAATTTGGTGATGTTGGTGCAAAGATTTTCGTCTAAGGATGTCAAAAGGAGTGGCGAGCCTTCCTCTTGTGCGGCCAAGAGCGGTAGAAGGACATTTGGGAAATAGATAAATTAGATAACATCCGTTCGCGATCTTGTAGGGATGTGGTGTAAGCGAGACTCATTGATGAGAAGAGAAGTAGGGCGTTAACTCTTTTATGGGTAAGGAATGATTTCGCTTTGGCTTGATGGTGGTGAAGGAGGTTCGGACTCTGTGTTAGTGGAAGAGCTTGATTCAAAATTTTCTCGATAGAGGCTTTTGGTGGGAGTCGAAGGCTGCATGGATCTCATGAACACTCTCCTCGGCTAAGATATCTGGTTTACGTTCTTGTTGGGCCAGTGATTTGGGAATGGTTTGTTGAAGATTTTCAAATTTCGGTTGGCGGGGCATTAGGATTATCGAGGTTATATCACTGCGTCGACCATTTCTGCACTATGTTTTTCAACATTTTGCGATTTTCATGACTATGTCCTTTTACGCGGTGAAATTCTGAAGTCATTTTCTTTGTACCGGGAAGGTATAGCGGGGTAGAATCAAACCGGAGTGGGGTTTAACGGGAGGCAAGGTGATAGCTCCGGCTTTGAGCAATTTTCCAAGATGACACCATAAGTTTCTCCCAAGGAGTGTAATTGATGGGCTCGGCTTTGTACTTATAGGTGGTTTTGGTGGGGTATTAGACGGTGTTTGAGATTTGACCATCACCGCGTGGACAGCTCCTTTTGATTTTGAAGAAGTGGACGTGTGAGGAGTGGTGGTGTTTGGTTTATTGGTAGAATCGGAGTTCGGAAATTGGGGTTTTGTTGCTTGTGACAATTTCTCTTCTTCTTAAGGCTCGAATTTCTAGTTTAGAGCCATGGTAAAGGCCTCATCAAATGTGCGGAAAGTTTGAATTTGAAGAGTAGGAGAAATGTGCTTAGCACATGCCCGCGTAAAAAGTTTGATAAGTTCGACTGAGGCAAGGCATATGTAAGTTGGTTGATAAGGCCCATGCCATCGTCAGCGAAATCTGCGATAGATTCGTCTTGGAATTGTCGGATGGCATAAAGGTCGGTGATAGATACTTTCTTGGCAATGTTAATGGAGAAATGATCCAAAAAGATTGGGCTAGTTGGTTAAAGAGAAGATTGAGTCTTTGGGTTAAAGCAACTTTGTACCACTCAAGTGGGTCTGATAAGGACATGGGAAAGGTGCGAGTAACAGGCATCATCATGAATCGATCAAATAACAAGCATGTCTAAATGATCGCAAGTGTTGTTGAGGTCCTCTTTCTTTGTTAAAGCGGGTAAATTTTGGTAATTCCCATTGAGGAGGATATGAATGAAGGGGACGAAGGGTGAATAGGCTCCCACAAACTTGCTCGTATGTCAAGGCGCTTCGACCTCACGAAGCGAAGCCTCAGTTATGCATTTTGTCCATCATTTGTTTGATGAAATCCGTGGTTGGATGAGATGATGGTGCGGTTGTGGTAAACGGAGGCAAATTGGGCCAAGGGCCTCCATTTGGAACAATGGTAGGGTTAAGTGTTGATAAGGTATGGGGGATGAATATGTTGAGGCGACCGAATAGGGATGTCCCATATAAGATGTTGAGGTCACTTTGGATACGTGTATGGGAATGAAAAGGTAGGCGGAGCTTGAGAAGAAAAGCTAGTGTGGATAGGTGGCGAGAGCAAGTCATGAAGGAGCGATCTGCAAGAGATGAGGTAGGGCGATCGGCGGTAATGATATGTGGGGTCAAGATTAACCAACGGAAAGCCAATCAGTCGTATGAACCTCAAAGCCGTCGGATTGGGAGGCGGGGCTAAAGATGCGAGAAGCGGCGGTGTTATCGGGCGGAGTGGGAGCTAAATGAGCAGCTATACTAATAGGCATACCAACAAGGAGGCTGACCATCGGGCGTACGGTCGGGGTATGAGACAAATAGTATTATGCAGTCGCTAGAATTAGCATCCGAGAAACTTGGCAAAGTCCTTATCTCCCACGGGGAATTTTAGGAACCTCGTTGGTATCATAAGATTCCCCACGAGAATGTGAAGGGGTGATTCGGGCAAAAAAGCAGAGCAAGCATGTGAAACCATGGCGGCGGCTTGCTTTGAGTGATAACAACCATGGACGGGAGTTCACGGTAGGGTTTGTCTATCGAGAATAGAAAAACAAACGAGCTTGGTAGTAAATTGGTAGGTTCTTTGGTTTGTCGAGGTGGAAAAACGATGGCGATATCGGTCTAATGTAACGATGTCGGTTATACTATAACCGGCGTCGGTCGAGTAACCGATGTCGGTGTAAAATCAGGCTAACAAGATATAAAAAGGCTGCTAATTTGATTTTTAACAACGTTTAGTATACTTGTCCATTATTGATCACGAGAAGAGTATGAGAAGAAAATGCGAGAACTAAAAACAAGCAAGATGCACACGCAAATCCGAGAGAGACTAACCTAGGGTTAATTTTAATTATCGTGGGCTTATGCCTTTAGATGTAGAATGATGTCGAATCCTAAACAAAAGACTTAGGGAAATGTCAAGTTTGTTTTGGCTTATAAGGTTACCTCAATCGGGCGGAGGAATACCGCGGAAAAGGGGATGTTTGAGTGTTGTGTTAATTGTGAAGTGATTCGGTATGTGTTGTGCGGTGAAAGTAAGATTAATTTCTTGTCAATACCATGGATATCACCCCCGTGTATGACACATTACTTAATCTATGTTCACTAGAATTGAAAAAGCAATGCGATGTCTGATACGTGTTTTAAACCCAAATCGAAAATGATATTCGATGAAGCAAAAGAGATGACTTTCACTAATGCGAGATGTAAAAGCAAAGCAAGTTCTTTTATCAAAATAATACAAAACCTTGTGAATATCTTTTAGAAGAAGAAAACAGCAAGTATACTCCTATATGAAAGCAAGCAAGAAAGAAAGAAACCCAAAATGGGTCCCACCAAGTCGTGCAAAATGTTTCGCTCGGAATGTTTAAAACTTACGGGAATAGAGTTGCTTCTATCCTTTCATTCCTTTTAGAAACAGATAAGGTTAGGGCTAGGAGGAATACCTGTTGAATGTCGAGATGGTGTGCGCGTACCGTAGAGAAAGATCAGGTTGACTGCGAAGAACTCCTTTTTGTCTTGGAAGGACTACTACATGAAATAAGAACACAAGACCACAAGATTTTGATTAGACAATAAATGAGGAAGCTGCCTTGGGCCGGGAAATATAAAACTTCCTTTGAAGGTGGTGAGTTCCCTACTGCTAATATGAATTAACACAAAAGAAGCGTAAAATATCAATTAAATTGCTTCGTTGAGGCGGGTAGGGGAAAAGGCTGGTTTTGGTTATAGTCGGGATAACCGATCTGGTTCTTGATAACCGATATCGGTATGGTCTAGGATCTGAAGGTTGGTTGTTTTGTGGGGTGGTTGTGTTGTTTGGTAGTTGTGTTATTTGTAAAAATTTGTATATAGGTGATATTAGGAAATAAGGTGATGAGAGGTAGATGAATGATAGTTAGATGCAATAGCATGTTGGGTAGTGGATCTAGGAATGGATTTGTGAGGATTGTGCTTGAAAAGTCTAAGAAATGTTATTAAAGAGGACATGCAGATGTAACTTACTTGGTTATTGTGAAGATGCGAGTCAGAACTCGATGACAAAGGCGAGAACTCTAGGTAGGATGGTGGACAAGCGAGAAGATGAAATATCTCCCTCCCGATGATCAGCTGAGTATCTGAGAACTCTGGCTGCATTCCGTTGCAGTTTTGGGCTTGATCTCCTTTTGCTGCAACTCTTCTGGTTTCTTCACTCATCTCTGCTCGGTCAAGTGAAGATCTGGACTCTCTTGATCGCTCCCAAATGATCTCTGTTGATTCAAAAATCCTTCCACCTTTGTTTTTGGTTAGGGGAGCCCATTTACAGGGAACCGATGGCGGTTACGTAACCGACGGCGGTCGAGTAGGAACCGGCATCGGTAAGGAAAAAGTAGGCTATTTTTAGTAAAATAGCCCACCTTCCTTGCTTTTCTCTGAGGGATTAGTTGCGGGCTTGGTCAAGTGACTAGAAGGTCGGTTTTGGGTGCGAGAAAGGGGTCATTAGTCATGGGTGTAGGTGTAGACCAAGTTATAGGTCTTAATTAGGTTAGTTTAGGGTTAGGGCTAGGTCATGATGAAGTGGCAAAATGAGGTGGCAGGTGAGATGATGTGGATTTATCAATTACAAGGTAATTAATAAATAATTGTGTAAGGTTTAGGTGATGAGGTTGCCCAAATGAGCGCTAGATCGATCGATGCACGTCCTAGAGGAAAGTGGGCGTTGGGGAAAAGTTGATTCTTTTCCCCTTGTTATCACAAAAAGGGGTAAAAGTTACAAAATGGCCCACAACTCCGCCCGGGAAAAGATGGAAGTGCATCTCCCCAACCAACCAAAGAGTGTCATGTGTCCCATATCAAAAGGGGAACCATTTCTTAAGTTTTTCTCCCACCCTCTTGTATGGACACGATACAAACTTCGAAGGGCATATCCTTCAACCTAGGGCTCGAAATATTGCAAATCGACACCATTGGAAAGATCTCACCTCAATCTACTCCATCATTTCCTCTTCATTCAAGTTTGAATCAAGGATTCATGCACTAAAGAAAAATTTTGGGGCATGTTTTATCAGAAGCATTAACAACAGTGGTTGAGTTCCGACCTATTTTCCCACTTTTCTCTCTCTTTCTTCTCTCTGATCGAATCTATAAAAACGGGGGTAGAATTCATTGTAAAAGGTTGTTGTTCATTATTCTTCTCTGCCTCCCCCTTATTTTCTTCCCCAAGGTCAAAATGGAGTTTGAATCTCCTCCCCTACTATATAAATGGCATTTTTTGCTTCTTTCTCATGTATGATGCTCTGTGTAAATTTCTAAAGCAATAAAACCTTTTTTTGTTATGCATTTGTCCATTGTTTGCTTGTTTTCATTGCATACTCTTGCCTTTGTCCATCCTTTGCTTGAGTTCGACTCCTTTTCCTACTTCTCTCTCTCTTTCTTCTCTCTGATTGAATCTATAAAAATGGGGGAAGATTCATTGTAAAAGGTTGTTCATTCTTCTTCTCTGCCTCCCCCTTCTTTTCTTCCCCAGGGTTGAAATGGAGTTTGAATCTCCTCCCCTGCTCTGTAAATGGTGTTTTTGCCTCTTGTTTGTGTATGATGCTCTATGCAAATTCCTGAAGTAATAAAAATCATTTTTGTGATGCATTTGTCCATCCCTTGCTTGTTTTCATTGCATACTCTTACCTCTCATCATTCTGGAGTATTATGTGCATGTTTGGACGTTTCATTTGTATATCCCCGGAGTTGTGTTCGTGGGTATTGAAGTGGTGTTACATGTGAAATCTATCTCTGGTCTATGGTGCATCTTATCCACACTCTCCTCTGCTCACCTCTCTCCACTTGAGCGGTTGAGATTGTGACCAACACTTCCTTTTTCTTGGTGTTATCACCTCATTAGTGTAAGATTTCCCTCTTTATGTAGTTTCTCTCTCCCTATCTCCTTGGCATTATTAGGATAGGTGTAGTTAGCCATCATTTCTACATTAGGATTAGTTTATCATTAGGATCGAAAGAATAAGTTGGCTTTCTCCGAAGGGCCATCTCAAGTCCGCAAGTTCCACAGCTTGAGAGATGGTCCCATGTTATGCAATCACACCAAATGACCCTACCTTAGAAAAGTAGATCCATAACTCATTTGGGGGTGTTGTGATTTTACACTAACAATTTTGGTATGCCCAGTGGGACAAGTCTGAAGCACCTTACCACATCACTTGATCAGGTTTGATGTGCTCTTGGTGAAGATTTCAGCCTTTGGAGGCACTTTTAAGCACATCTGGTGACTCAATCTGGTCAAAAACCCATTCTCTGAGTTGTAGACCTTTTCCATCCATTTCCACTCATTTCATCCATTTTCTTCTTCCATCTCTTTCATTTTCTCCCATTCCATGAGGTTGTACAATCATGAATTCATTCCCTTCATGGAACTCACACTTACAATAATACAGTCCACCTCCAATGTATTTCCCAACTCCTCCAGATCAGCATTATAATCAGATCCAGGACCATTATGCTTACCCATATGAGTAGTGTCAAAACTAGTTTGACCATGAAGCTTATCAAGAACAAGGGATGCATATGATTGCGATAGTTATGTAGAGGATGATGGTCTCTTGAGAAGATTCGAAAAATGGAGGCTGACATGGTTCAATCAAACAACTCAAATGATGGCTTTTAGAATTGGTTTGTAGGGCACTTTTCGACACTAAAATTTTCCTCCGTAATTTCTATTTCATTAATGTATGTATTAAGAATAGGATGTTGTTAAGTATAATTAGTAGTATCATCATCGATAGAAGATAGCGGCACTTCGAGGTATGGCGCGCCAATAATGTATAGTATGGTAATAGTCAAAAGTACAATAGGAATGTTCGCACAAAGTAAATATTTGTCATAAGTGATTCGGTAATGTTAAAATGTCAAAAGTAGAGAAGTAGGGTCTACATGTTTTGGAATTAGAAATATTATATTGGTAATAAGGACAAGGAGTGAGGTCATAAATATTTTGTAAAAAGTCTAAAAATGTGGAACCCATGTGAAATGATAAGGTTTATCTTATATTAAAAGATAAGCTTACATGTACAGATAAGAGTTAAGGTATGGAATATGATTCGTCAGAGTAGATTTCTTATCCTATCTTAGAGATAAGATGGATAAGCTTGGAAGTTCTATAAATAGAGAGGCCACCCCCTCATTTAGCATAGAAGGAAGTAGTGAGAAATATTGTATGAGTAAGTGTGTAAAGGAAGCCATCATTTTGAAGGTGTGTTAAAGAAGCCATTAAGAGGTGTAATTGTGAAGTTTCTCCCATAGTTATTGTTGGAAGGCAAGTGAAGTCAGTAACACTTGAAGTACCTCATGGGTGAGATTGTAACAATTTCATGTTGATATTATAATTTACACTTATATTTCAGATTTATCATCATTCCTTCTTATCATAGTCTATGGTATTCTTGTGTTATGTTTGTTGTTGTGTTTCCAGATTCCATCCACCAAACTAAAAGCTGTGCATTAGTAAATAATCATAGCATGAGGAGTTCCCGATAAAGAATTATCATAGTCTTTGGATTGGTGATGACATTTGGTTCCATTCAGGGACCATTCCTTGTTGTGGATTTTCTTGGAGAGATACTCCCACTTAGTTAGAAAACATTTGGAGGGTAACCTTGTTTTTACTGTGCATAGTAGTTACCATGGTAAAGTCACTTTTACCGTGAATAATATTTACCACAGTAACTTCACTTTTTACTGTGAATAGTGTTTACCACAGTAAAGTCAGTTTTTACCGTAGTAAGTCAAGTTTTACCATAGTTTACCGTGGTCATTTCTATTTTCTATTATAGTGATTCCAATTATTTGTGCACATAAGTCTTGTTGATTGTACTTGTGGGTTGGTATTTCACTGTGGTTACTTTTGAATGGGGAAGATTCCTATTTTTCAGCCCAATCTAATGAAGATAATTCCTCTTTCATTCAAAATTTTAAATGATCTTGTATTGTAATGGCCTTATAAGAAGGGAACAATTGACTGAATTTTTTCCTACCTTTTTAGATGGTTCAGCCCTTAGGTGGTTTGAAACACTAGGTGATAATGTGAAAAACTCATGGGATTTATTAACTGAAAGTTTTCTTGAAGAATTTGGTGAACAACAGAAATATGCAGATCTCATGATCGATATCACAAAGCTATCCCAAGGAGAGAAGGAGAAGATAATGGATTATCATGCTCATGTTCTAGAGCTAAGGAGGAAGCTCGATGCCTAGATCTGGAAGGAAGGATTAGCGGATGGGTTGATGAATGGCATGGATAATCTCCTCTGTAAGCACTTCATTCTTGGGATGAAGCCGAGAGATCGACAATGAGTGAAGTATGACCGCCTACCTGCCATTGAACAAGCGAAAGGAAATTGCAAGAAGGCAAAAAGAAAGCATGGAAGAGGAGCCCAAAGAAATTGTTGGTAAAGTAGAGCCTACACCATCACCTTTGGTCCAGATCCACAACCACTCTCGGTAAGCACAAATATTTTCCTAGTACATCTACCGAGTATGAAGATCTACTCGGGAAGATGGGCCATTAACTATTAATCTTCTTCAAGGAAAATAATTTAGTTCTCGTGGAGGAGATAAAGGTCCAAAATAAATATTTTTGAAGTTGTAAGTTATGGTTATTATAAAAGGGTCATTATAAGTATAATTGTCCAGATAGAGCTTCTACATCTGGTATAAGAGATAATGATAAAGGAAAAACACCTGTGAATTCTTTTGATGTAGTAGATAAGAGCATAAATAATGAAGTAGATGTGTTTGTAACAAAAAGAAAGAAAGAAAAAGATAACCAATATGGAAATGATCCTAAGAAGATGAAAGGAGAAACTAGTAAGAAACATAGGAGAAGAAAGTTGGGTGTGCAAGATTTTCTGATTTCACAGGGACAAGGACCATACTCCATCTTAGAAGATCTATCCAAAAGGCCTACAAATATTACATATGGTCAACTCTTGGCTATGTCTTCTGAGAAGAGGCGGGAGCTGCAAAGTGGACTCAATGCTCGACAAAGGAAGGAGGTTGAGGTCCCTATTTTGGAGGCAGAGGTAGATCCCTACACTCCACAAGCTGAGGTATTATGTAATGGTATTTCAATTCATGATGTCTTAGTTGATGGAGGTGTTGTAGTTAATGTAATGACCGAGTCTGTAATGAATATGTTGGGTTTAAAAATTGATCACCCCTCAACACTTATGTTAAGGTCATTAAATAAGGGAAAAACTAAACTAGAAGGTGTTGTTTCAAATGTGGCAATATCTGTTATGGGTGTTGTATGTGTGGTAGAACTTTTAGGTGATGAAAAATGGTACTGTTGCGTACCCAATGTTGTTGGGAAGACCATGGCTAAGGAGAGTTCATGCAAGAAACTACTAGAATGAAGGCTTCATGACACTTGGACATGGTAGAGAGAGGGTGAAGATAAACATGATCCCTCAACATCATAAGGTAGAACATGTGGATTCAAGTGATGAAACTGATGATTGGACATCCTCTAATTACTCTAGTACCAGTGAAGTGGACACAAAAGATGAAGAAAGTGAGGTTGATGTTTCGGTCATGGATATCCTTCTAGTCACACCGAATCATGAACCCATAAAATTATCTAAAGAAGAAATTGATGATCATCTCCAAAAATAAAGATTGGTGATGTTGTGATGGAGAGTGAGAAGGAATCCTACCTCCAACTCTTTCGAAGGTACATACTCCTATTCACTTTTGATTACAACGAACTCCGTCAAGTAATTTGGGTAGAACATTCTATTGAAACGGTAGATGGTGCTAAGCCCATAAAGTAAATGCCATATAGAATGAATCCTAATTTTTCCAAGACTCTAAAAAGAATAAATAGATAAGTTGCTTGATGCAGGGATTCATATTTACTATAGAGAATTCAGAATGGGTTTCTCCCATTGTGATCTCAATAAAAAATAATGGGAAGCTACACATTTGTGTTAATTATAAGAAGCTCAATAAGGCAACAAAGAAGGATCATCACCCTCCTCCATTCTCGTATCGAGATCTTGGATGAAGTAGTAGGCTAGAGTACTATAGTTTTACTAATGGATATAACGGATACAACTAAGTTCGTATAGCAGAGAAAGATCAATTGAATACCATGTTCACCACTCCTTGGGGAATGTTTACTTATAGAGTTATGCCTTTTGGGTTGTGTAATGCTTTGGCAACGTTCTAGTGTTTGATGAATAGGGTGTTTGAACCCTACATTGGGAACTTCATCGAGTATTTTTGGATGATTTTTACATATATGGGAGTAAGATGGACCACCATGTACTAGATGGAGACAACATTTCAAATGTTAGATGAAGCATAAGCCTCATTAAACCCTAAAAATTGTGTCTTTGGATATTCTAAAGGTGTTTTGTTAGGGAATGTTGTATCTAGAGATGGTATTGGTACTGATCTTGATAAAGTTTCAAAATCAAAGAGTTACCATTTCCTATGAATAGAATAAATAAGGTGCATGAAGCTTTTGAACAACTAAAGGAAGCCTTGGTGTATTCACCTATTTTGAAGAATCCAGTTAGAGCAAGCCATTCATTGTGTATACTTGATGCCTTAGATGTAGCACTAGGAAGTACTTTGAGTCAAAAGGATGAAAATGGAAATGATCATCTAGTTTACTTTGGGAGGCAGACAAATGAGCGTCTTGAGGTAAATTATACTATAATATAAAAAGAGGATTTAGCTATCATTTTTGTTGTAAAGAAGTTTAAAAATTACTTCTTTAGGGCAGAAATTTATAGTTGTAATGATCATCATGCTCTAAAATATATTATAAATAAGCCTAACCCATCGGGGAGGATAGCAAGATGGATAATTTTTCTACAAGAATTTGAATTTGATATTATAGATAGGCTAGGAAAGAAGCATGTCAATATAGATGCACTCTCTCGAAGCCTATGAGGGTTTAGGTTCATCTTGTGATGATGATGATTTCCCGGATGCAACATTGTTATCCTCTTGACACAATCCCTAGTGAATACATCGATATTTGGAATTATCTCGAATGAATTCAAGTTTTTTGATGGTGCCAATGCAAAGACTAAGAGGAAGATTACTCAAGCCAATCGTCCATATTCTATTAAATGGAGTATTATTTCGAATAGGAATTAATGGACGATAAGAGAGGCAGCGCTTGGATATGATCAAGGAAGGAGTTGATAGAAGAATTCCATAATGGTACATGTGGAGGAAACTTCTCTGGACAACTTATATCAAGAAGGATCTTGGATGCAGGTTATCACTGGCCCACTCTTTTTAGAGATTGTTATAGTTATTGTAAGACATGTGATATTTGTCAAACACATGGTAACCATAAGACTTCATCAGCTCCATTATGCCCTATTCTTCCACTTGGTCCCTTTGAAAAGTGGGGAATAGACATTGTAGGTCCACTTCCAACTACCCCATGCCAAAATAAGTATATTGTAGTTTTCAAAAATTATTTAACCAAGTGGGTTAAGTGGGCCATTGAAAACAACTTCCATAGATGAAGTGGCAAGGTTCATATATGAACACATTATCACCGATTTGGTTGTCCATTAGAAATTGTATGAGATCAAGGAAGCCACTTCATTAATGAGGTGGTAGAACCCTTAGTCAATAAGTTTTCTATTAAGCACAAGAAGGAAACAACATACAATCCAAACACAAATGGATAGGTGGAGCGAACAAATTTTGTGTTGTGTCAAATTCTAGCAAAAGATGCGATCTTGCAGTACATAAGTGGGATAAAAGGATTCATGCAAAGCATTGTGGGCATATAGGGAAACATCAAAGTCAGCAACAAGATACTCCCCATTTCAGTTGGCCTATGGAATTGATCCATTTCTTCTATTGAGTTTGATATTCCCACCGTGAGAGTTATGAAAAATGAAAGGTTGGATGAAAGTGATTCGAAGAAAAGAAAGGTTGGTACATCTTCATTTGCTAGAGGAAATGAGGGAAATAGTGAAGGATACAAGCTATAAGAAGAAAATGAATCTAAAGGAATACTTTGATCAAAAGATCCGTTGGTCTCCATTTCACATGAATGACTTGGTTCTAGTATATGATTCCGATACAAAAAGAAGACAAAGAAAATTTCTTCCAAAATGGATGGGGCCCTACAAAATAGCGAGTTGTGCATGAAAATGGTATATACCAACTGAAGGAATTAGATGGCACTCCCATTATGAAATGGGTTAACCACGAAAAGTTAAAGATTTTCCAAGCACTAGAATAGTCTACTCAGAGACGGAGTAGAAGCTAGAAGGGGAAGATGTCGACACTAAAATTTTCCTCCGTAATTTCTATTTCATTAATGTATGTATTATGAATAGGATGTTGTTAAGTATAATTAGTAGTAGTGTCCGATGTAGAAGATAACGGCGATCTTTATGACGCCGCCAATAATAATGTATAGTACGGTAATAGTCAAAAGTACAATAGGAATGTTGTGGTACAAAGTAAATATTTGTCGTAAGTGGTTCAAGAATGTTAAAATGTCAAAAGTAGAGAAGTAGGGTCTACATGATTAGGAATTAGAAATATTATATTGGTAATAAGGACAAGGAGTGAGGTCATAAATATTTTGTAAGAAGTCTAAAAATGTGGAACCCATGTGAAATGATAAGGTTTATCTTATCTTAAAAGATAAGCTTACATGTACAAGATAAGAGTTAAGGTATGGAATATGATTCGTCGAGTAAATTTCTTATCCTATCTTAGAGATAAGATGGATAAGCTTGGAAGTTCTATAAATAGAGAGACCACTCCCCTCATTTAGCATAGAAGGAAGTAGTGAGAAATATTGTATGAGTAAGTGTGTAAAGGAAGCCATCATTTTGAAGGTGTGTTAAAGAAGCCATTAAGAGGTGTAATTGTGAAGTTTCTCCCATAGCTATTTAGATATCAAGTACCTTTATCATCATTCCTTCTTATCATCAGTCCTTCTTATCATATGTCTATGTATTCTTGTGTTATGTTTGTTGTGTTTTCTAGATTCCATCCACAAACTAAAAGTTGTGCATTAGTAAATAATCATAACACGAGGAGTTCTCGGTAAAGAATTATCATAGTGCAGATTGGTGATGACAGACCTTGTCCATGGGAATGCCCTTTTCCAAGACACTACAACCCTCAAGATAAGTTTGACTTCATGGTTGAAATTCTACCCCAACTTGCACAATGGGTTGAGGAGATTGGGGCTTATGAGTTGGAGTCAAGACAACCTTGTCAACGCCAGGTAAGTCCACCACCTCTTAGCTCTTCATTTTCTCTCCCTCAATCTTTATCATTTCAATAGAGGCAAGAATCAAGCCCCTCACTTGCTGCCCCAAGTGTTGATTTCATTTCTCCATTCCCTAGTCTTCCACCTCATCTCAGTTCTTCTTCCTTTTTCCCTTCCAAACAGTCATCCCATCCAAACAAACAAGAAGTTCCACCTCCCTCCCCACCACAAAAAATTACAAAGTTGGTTAAATCTCAACCTGTCACTCCTATTGCTTTCCTAAGCCCATGTTGGGAAGAGACTCAAGAATCCAGTCAAGGAGAACAACAAGAAGAGGATCCCAATAGAAAATAAATGATAGAAAATCTGAAGAGTTGGGCTACCAAATTTGGGTTTACAAAGATCCCCTTGATGGTCAAGCCAATAGAGGAGGTCAAGATTGAAGAACCAGTGGTGGTTGAGGCCAAGTTTGTAGCAGAAGAAGAGAAAGAACAAGAGGAGGAATAATTAGTCCCAAGCCCCATTGAAGAGGAGCAGTTGGGAGAGATCAAATCAGTGTTGAGGCCACTCAATGAAGAAGGCATCATTGAAGATTTTTGCTTTCATTTCAAGGGCCTGATTTGATTGATGAACCCATGATGGAAGAGGACCATACAGTTTTAGAGGCTCTAAGTGTGGAGCAAGCTATAGGGGAACCTTCAGTTCTTCCTCCCACTTCATCCCCTTTAAGCTATGATGTTGAAGAAGAGTTTGATATTTCAAAATTCATGTTTGAGGAAGAGAGAAACCATGGTGAGAAGTTGCAAATCAAGAGGACACCATGAAGGAGGTAGAGCACTTACAACAAGAACAAGGAGGCAAACTATCTATCAGACTTGAGAGATTGCTTTGATGAAGAGGAGCCCATGGAGATTACATCATTTTCTCCTCCATCCATCTTCCATGCACATGAACCTGCTGCCATGAAGGAGAATATTCAAGTGCAAAGCCGACACTCCATAATGGCCCTCTGGAACCAAGGTTGGAAGATCTTGATCTTCCATGTTCTTCAAAAGAGGAGGAAGGAAAAAAAGCAGGAGGATGTCACCATTTCTCCCAGGCCATTCATCCAAGAAGGTCCACAAGAAGACTCCATTTTAGAGAATTGGGCACATTCAATGGATCATACATTGCCCAATAAGGTATTTGGCTTCATTGGAGCCAAAGGAGAAGACAAAACCAGTCATGTCCATTTCAGGGCATGAGGATGATATGCAAAGTGCTAAGGATCAGCTGCAATGCCTCTTCAATCCAAATGTAGAGCAACTAAAAGAGGTATTGGTCTTGTCTCCAGCTGATACTTTGATGATTTGGGTGGAAGACCAGCTTGTAATCAATTTTTCACTCATCCAACCAGCCATGTTCAATGCCAAATAAGTTACATGGCTGCCGTTTTTGAGGAATGGAAGCTATTTCTCCCTATGAGTTGTAGGTTTTGTTTGTGTTCCCTTTTGTCTTGGTTAAAGTAGAGTAGGTAGGTTTGTTTTTAGTAGAAGAAGTGCTTTTGCACACTCTGAAATCCCACTTGGGGTATGTATGATTTTCGGTTTGTACATAGTTTTGGTGCTTTTGTTTTCTCTTACAGTGAATTGTAATGGTTTTGGCAAAAATCAGCTCCAAGTTTTAGTGGGTTTCCAAATGGCTTAGAGGTTGGAGTTTGAGTTCGGATCAGTTTCATGTTTATCGGGTAGACTACATGCCCAATGGATGCTTCAGGCCACTTTGGTGTCTTCATCTAGAAGGAATATGTCCCCATGAGTCACCAATTGTTATCCCAAATTTTTCCCCCGGAAAATTTGGTCAAGACAACTCCTACACATAAGGAAATTATGAAGGAAATGACTCAGACCCATGAGCTCACATTCTAGGATGACAAACAGGTTCTGATAGGGTCGAAATGAAGGAGCAAAGGTCGCGAGAGAAGCTAGGAGCAAGAAGGAAAAGAAGCGGTGAAGTTTCAAGGCCCTCGGGCTCGAAACCATTTAGGAAAGAATCCAAAATTGACTAAGTATGGAAGAGCCAGCAGAGGGAACCACATGTCCTAATGGTGCTCCTCTAAAGGTGAATCCAAAAAGAGAAGCTCAAACAAGCGCCGCATCTCCACGTGTCTCAGGATGAAATAGAGGCAGGGGAAAATAGTCAATGCATGAGCTAGGGTGGTGGAGGCTGCCAAGTGTCTCAATGGCACTTGATTTAATGGTAAATAGAGAAAGGGTTCCCAAATGAGTTCCATACTAACATGTGTCCCGGAGGAAATTAGGGTGTCGTGGGAAAAGTTGATTCTTTGCCCCTTGTTATCAAAAAAGGGGTAAAAGTTGCAAAATGGCCCACAACTCCGCCCGGGAAAAGATGGAAGTGCATCTCCCTAGCCAACCAAAGAGTGTCATGTGTCCCATATTAGAAGGGGACCCATTTTTTTAAGCTTTTCTCCCGCCCTTCATACGGACTCTGATACAAACTTCGAAGGGGCATATCTTTCGACTTAGGGCTCGAAATATTGCAAATCTGACACCATTGGAAAGATCTTAGCCTCGATATAATCTATCATTTCCTCTTCTTTCAATACTCCAAATCAAGGATTCATGTAGTAAAGTCAGATTTGGGGAATATTTTATCGAAACATTAACAATGGTTGAGTTCTAACCTTCTTTTCCTACTTCTCTCTCTCTTTCTTCTCTCTGATCGAATCTATAAAAATGGGGGAAGATTCATTGTAAAAGGTTGTTCATTCTTCTTCTCTACCTCCCCCTTCTTTTCTTCCCCAGGGTTGAAATGGAGTTTGAATCTCCTCCCCGCTCTATAAATGGTGTTTTTTCCTCTTGCTTGTGTATGATGCTCTGTGTAAATTTATGAAGCAATAAAAATCATTTTTGTGATGCATTTGTCCATCCTTTACTTGTTTTCATTACATACTCTTACCTCTCATCATTCTAGAGTATTCTATGCATGTTTTGGATGTTTCATTTGTAGATCTGGGAGTTGTGTTCGTGGGGATTGAAGTGGTGTTACGTGTTAAATCTAACTCACGGTTTGTGGTGCATCTTGTCCACCCTCTCCTCTACTCACCTCTCTCCACTTCAGGTAGCTGAGATTGTGACCAACACTTCCCTTTTCTTAGTGCTATCACCTCGTTAGTGTAGGATTTCCCTCTTTATGCACTTTCTCTCTCCCTGTCTCCTTGGCATTGTTAGGACAGGATGTAGTTAGACATCATTTCTACATTACGAGTAGTTTAGCATTAGGATCAGGAAGAAGAAGCTAGATTTATTTGGAGGGCCATCTCAAGTCCACAAGTCCCACAGCTTGAGAGATGGTCCCATGTTATGTAATCACACCAAATGAGCTTGCCTTAGAAAATAATATCCATAACTCATTTGGGGGTGCTTTGATTTCACACTAACATTTTTGGCATGCGTGGTGGGACAGGTCTAATCAAATTACCACTTCACTTCATCAGGTTTGATGTGGTCTTGGTGAAGATTTCAGCCTTTGGAGGCACTTTCAGGCACATCTGGTGACTCCATCTGGTCAAAATTCCATTCTATGAGTTGCAGACCTTTTCCATCCATTTCCACTCATATCATCCATTTTCTTCTTCCATATCTTTCATTTTCTCCCATTACATGAGGTTGTACAATCATGACTTCATTCCCTTCATTGAACTCACACTTATAGCAATACATTCCACCTCCAATGTATTTCCCAACTCCTCCAAATCAGCAGTATAATCAAATCTAGGACCATTATGCTTACCCATATCAGCAATGTCAAAACCAGGTTTGACTATGAAGCTTATCAAGGATAAGGTGCATATGATGGTGATAGTTATGCGAGAGGATGCTTTGGTCTCTGGGAGAAGATTCAAAAATAGAGGCTAGCATGGTTCAATCAAGGCAACAACTTAAATGATGGCTTTCGGAATGGTTGACTTCATGGTTGAAATGTTGTCCATGGGAAGGCCCTTTTCCAAGACACTAAAACCCTCAAGAGAATCTTGACTTCATGGTTGAAATGTTGCCACAAATTACACAATGGGCTGAGGAGATTAGGGCTTATGAGTTGGAGTCAAGACAACCTTGTCGATGGGTAAGTCCACCACCTCTTAGCTCTTCATTTTCTCTCCCTCAATCTTTATCATTTTAATAGAGGCAAGAATAAAGCCCCTCACTTACTGCCCCAAGTGTTGATTTCATTTCTCCATTCCCTAGTATTCCACCTCATCTCATCTCTTCATCATTTTCCCTTCCAAACAATCATCCACTCCAAAAAAAAAGAGGTTCCACCTCCTCCCCACCACAAACAATTGCAAAGCTGGTTGAATCCCAACCTGTCACTCCTCTTGCTTTCCCAAGCCCATGTTGGGAAGAGACTCAAGAATCTAGTCAAGGAGAACAAAAAGAAGAGG
Organism: Taxus wallichiana var. yunnanensis; assembly: GCA_018340775.1. Taxonomy (NCBI): domain Eukaryota; kingdom Viridiplantae; phylum Streptophyta; class Pinopsida; order Cupressales; family Taxaceae; genus Taxus; species Taxus wallichiana. The sequence continues at coordinate 576,676,969 of CM031241.1, read as the reverse complement.
AGCCCAACAAAAAAGAAATGATAGAGAATCTGAAGAGTTGGGCTGCCAAATTTGGGTTTACAAATAAGCCCTTGACAGGTCAAGCCAATAGAGGAGGTCAAGATTGAAGAACCAGTGGTGGCTGAGGCTGAGTTTGCAGTAGAAGAATAGAAAGAACAAGAGGAGGAACAATTAGTCCCAATCCCCATTGAAGAGGAGCATCCAGGGAGAGATCAAATTAGTGTTGAGGCCACTCAATGAAGAAGACATCATTGAAGATTTTTTGCTTTCATTTCAAGGGCCTGATTTGATTGATGAACCCATGATGGTGGAGGACCATACAGTTTCGAGAGGATCTAAGTGTGGGCGAGAAAACTACTGTGAACCTTGATTCTTCCTCCCACTTCATCCCTCCAAGTGACTATATTTTGTACACATTGACACCCCCGATTTGTTCATTTTCATAGTGTGATCCCCATGATGTTAGGCCTCTGGAGGAAGTTATCTTTCATTGAATCTTACTAAATTAATTTATCACCTTGGGTAATCATCCTTGCACACTAAAATAAACTTGAAAACCTTGTTAGGAATTTTCTCTGAGCCAGGTGAAGGTTGAACTAAAGGTAGGTTGGCTAGAGGAAGGATGCACAATGACTGAGAAGCCTAATTTTCAATTAGGGGCTTAGTTTTCATGCTTAATATTTTTAATTTTTCATGCTAGATATTTTACATCACAACAATGAATTTGGACTCAATTGTACCCCCTAATTATATCATGCATTACATAGTTAATTTTTTCAATAAGAGAAGAAATGTTGATTAAATTGATCCATGTGAAGCTTATTGTAACTATATGATTTGATTTTTTACTTCATCCATGACTAATTAAAATTATAGGCATGAATCAATCGATTAACTAGACTGAAATTGAAGATACAATTTGTGATGTAGAAGTATCATGGGGGAAATGAATTTCTCATATAAAATTTACAATATTAGTTAAGTACATGGGCACACACAAGGATGGTGAGAAGGATAATGGAGAAAGGAAAGTGCAACACAAAAGTTGGGTGATGGTGATAATTACACGGGCTTTTAGGAATGGTTTGTGCAATGGTTAAATTATATAATGAACATTTATTAAAAAGTGAAATAGCACAATGTGTGCATGAAGTGAGTCAAGTCTACCATTTGAGGGGTTAGAGTGACAAGGAGTAGAGATGAGTTGAGTCACATGGAACAAGTGAAACTTTTCAAGGGTCATGAAGAAACACCATTGTAATAGCTTTAGGATATTTGTTGATTTCTATAAAAACCCCAATAATGGGAGTAGTATTTTTAAATTTCATCAAGGATTTTCAAATTAATAAAAAATATGTGCATGTGTTTTGATTTTTTTATGTATTATAAGGCATTTCGTGAGTGCATATATTTGAGCAACTGTTATTTCCTTCGAGAGTTATGAGGTTTATAAAATCTAATTTTGACACATCTAACACTCCTACAAATGTCAGTAAACAATCCAAAAACTAAAAATGACTATATTATTTCCAAAAATAGACATTGATTGTAGAATTTCAATGCTAAAAGCTTTAGGATGAATGTTGAAATCTTGAAAATTACCTATGTACTAACCATATTAGATTATAAAAACTATCTCCTAAATTGTGACTCATGGAGTTGTGAGACTAGTTCCATAAGGTACAAAGTGACCCTAATTTCTTATATTTACTAAAATATATTCAAATTATAAATAATAATAAATGAAAAACTTATATTTTATTAAACATTTAAAAGTATTTATACTTAAATTTTTTTTTTGTAAATATAAGTCTGTCACAAACACATATAATGCATATACTTTAAGGAACATGTACGCATTCCCTTAATTATGCACATAAACTAAGATTTTACAAGCTTGGAATTGCTCTGGTTACCCAAACTTACACCTTGGACCTGTAACAACATAACAACTTGTATGTTTTGTCAATATATGCAAAAACTCACCATTCACCATGATAAATCCTACAAAAATGATTGCTATCTTTCTTAAAACTTTTCCTACAATGTCAATAAAAATATCCTCTTTCTAAATATATAATTTTTATATTTTTGACTATTCTAAAGTTTCCATTTATATTTATTTCAAATTATGTAGTTTATGCCTCTATTTTTAGTATACATATTAAAAAAAATCTAAATTTTGATATTTTTTGAGGTAGTTAGGGGGACATGGTTGGCTATCCATTATGTTTTTATTTTCAAAATCTTTCAACTTGAAAACTCATAATTAAATAAATACTTATTAAAAAATCTAAAATAATATCACAAGCTAGATGTTTAATCTATCTTTCTACCAAAAGGTTTTAAAAAAGACAATAGTGCTCAAAAAATGGGGGATGGGCACGAATGACTATCTACTTATGTTTTTTTACCAAAAAAAGAGAAGTTATTGAAATTTTAGATTTTTGACCCACTTAAACTTAACCATTTTCAAAAAAATAGTAGTTTAGAAACTAGACTCAAAATGCTACAATTCATGTTCTTATAATATTTTCTTTTTTTGAGTGTAACTATCTCAAATAACTCGTACAAGTTGTAGTTTTTTATTTTTTAGAAAAATGTGTCCACTTAAGACCCCCCTTTGGCCCCCCATTTCCATGCATTTACCCTATACCATCTTTCATGAGTCAAATTCATTTAAAATCAGTAAATTTTTAAGGTCAAGGGTATCCCATATGAGGATCCCACACCTAAGTTTCTTAGTCAAAAAACTTTAGTTACTAATTCTATGTCTAACACATCTATACATACTTCTTCTAGTGACTCGTTGCCTCCAAGGCCTCCTCCTAGGTCTCATATTACATAGAATTATTCTAGTGGATCTTTATCTCCTAGGTGTATGCGGGCCAAGAATTTTCTCAATAACTTAAACTCTCAAATCATTCGTTCTACAAGGGTATTGGTGTAATGAATAGGAAAAAAACATGTACCAACATATAAGGGGTAAATTTAAAGGGGCTATAGTGAGCGCTAGGTTCACATATCTAGAGGGTAGTAATCCCTACACTAGGTCAACCTAGGGTTTCCAAGGCCCGTGGTCAAGATAGAGGAAGGAACCCTACTGAGATATCGGTAGTTAGGTGTGGAGAGGTATAGATCAACAATAAATGAAACAAGCATGCATGATATAACTGAAATGAAAGTGATGGTAGCTAAAGAGTTGATAATTAGTAAGAGTAATATGCTAACTAACATCCAAACATATGTAATACTAAGCTAACATAGCACAATGAGGGAAGGAAATGAACTTATCTATGAAAAATGAAAAATATGGTTAGAGAACTCATCTTGTACCTATAGGGTGGTCACTGATGCATCTATCTCTCTAGAAACATAACACACTTGAGAAAGAATCACTATTAAATGGAGAAGGGGAAAACTATTATTGTCTTAGAATCGCTATAGGTGACCTAATAGTGCAAGCAACCATCCAAGAAGAAGAGTATCCAATCTAATGTAACAAGATGCATGATGAACAAAAATATAGGTAAAAAATTCCAAGATGGTGCAAAAGAGCAGAGAAAATGGTAGCTCCTAAGATTTGGGCTTCCTTTCTCTATGAATGTCAAATATGATGTATATGTATATACGCACAATCACCCATGACCGATTGTGTCGGATATGGAAAAATAAATGATGAAACAATCTCCTACGTGCGAATGTGTTGGCCATGAATGATAAAATGTAATGTGAGTTAAATATAGGTGTTGTGGATCAATAAGGTGCTAAGATGATGGGATGAAAGCAAAACATCACGAATGTAATGTGTGTGAGACCTAAGGAGACAAGGATGACTAATGCAAGGAAAACTAAGGATAAGACCAAATAATGACACTCTCTCCGTGTACTATCTCTAACCCATAATGGTTACGTGAATAAAAATTACCCATTCCCAATAGACACCTTAAAGTACACACTCTAGAAATAAATGCATCAAGAACCCTTATTTGCATAAAGGAAATTGTTAGTAACATGTATGAAAGATGAAAAGTGAAAAATTAGGTGTATACATATGCCCCAACGTTGATCACCACATGTCACAATAGTGAAACATGGGGTGGTCAATGGAAAGAAAAATCATAACATCGATACTGAAAGTAAGTACATAAAGAAGTGTTGAAAGGACTAGCTGAAATGAAATATACCCACCAATACGTACTGATAATGTCTCTCATCCTGCTAGGCGTGGGCAATCCAAGCTGCAAGAACCCCAAAGAAGCCAAACTGAAAGGAAACACTAGAGGATCATTAGTAAAATAAGACATAAATCACCTAGATAGGGGTCCATGGGACGGATGTTGTATCGTAGTGTTGAGATGTCGTAATGTCATAAATATCATATGGTGATATGGTGTCATAAAATAGGTAAAACATCAAAGATTTTCAAAAGTATGTGTGTAATAGGTCAAAATAAATGGCATGATTTTATGGTCAAGAAGAATGAAAAACGCGTGTTATGGAGTTTGGGAGAAAAAATGATGGTTAATTGAAGATTTATGTTGATCATGAACACATTTAAATAGAAATTTTAGTTTTATATAATGACTTTGATTTTAATTTTCTTATTGCTATTTTTGGAATTGAGAGAATTGAGCTTTGGCATTCCAAATTTTGGTGTATTTTGACATCATGGAATAAGTATGAGGTGGTGATGGAGGATGAAGAAGTGGACCATGTGGCGGGGTGCGACCAAAGATAAGTCGTTGCATTTGATTCCATTAAATAAATTAGGTGTTATTTAGTTCTTTTTCTTTTTCAAAGTCGTTAGAGCTTAAAAATTACTCAAAATTGCATCATGGGGTAGGTTATGATGAAATAAATATGGGTTTGGGAGGGATTTTAATTTCATTTTGTAGATTTTAAGTCAAAGTTTTGAAATTCATAGCAGAACGATTTGGCGAGATGCTATCATCCCCTTTATAATAGGAGGGTCGATGGCATCGGGATGGGGAAAGAGGATCGAAAGGGATGATGGTGTATGATACGAGGTCGATGGCATAAGGGAAGATTTCTAGGGGCTGATTGGATATTTCAGGGGCATAGGGATTTGGTAAAAATAACCTACATGCTTTGATTTTTCACTCCAAAAATTGATACTTGAGTTATGATGTTTTATTTTTGTCATTTTGTATGTGCGGGTAGAGTGCATGCTCTACCTATGGTGGAGCATAGATGTGTCATGGATGATTGGGATGATTTCTAGACCGAGTTTGGCATAAGTTACCCAATTACGGGGTTGGAGATTTGGGGCATCATGTAGATGCCTAGGATACCATTGGATATGGTTTTACTATATCTATTTTTGGCTATATAGGAGACCGAGGTCCACCACCTTCTGGTGGTGGATAGGAAAAGAGACTACATAGATGGAGTTGACTTTAGAGGATGTACATGGTATTCGGGGTTGATGCGAGCTCCACACCTTTTACATGCATTCTTTAAGTCCAAAATAACCAAAAATCATTCAATCTCATAAGTGCCCTATTTTAGAAGGTTTTTCAACTAGCTCTAAGTCTCAAAATATGCAAAAATTTACCTCAATCAACCTTCAAGGTCTTCCTATTACCCCTACCATGCTTTGCATCCCTTAATCATGTAAAACCACTCATCTAATCGGATCCATTTCACAAAAATCTTAATTCACTTTTTCTTACTTCTTTTGTTTAGTCACAAGTTTCTTGAGATCTTTCTCTAATTCGAGCACAAGTTGGCTCTTTGCACCTTAACATTAATTCAACACCTCTTCCTCTCTTTCGTACTTATTTCAAGGCTATAACTATTATCAAGTGACTAGAAACCAAGAATTTTAATCAATCTTCTTCAACAAAATTGGTTAACTATCCTTTGAATTCTTAAGAACAAGTTGTTTGGTCAATTCATGGTTTCAAGGATTCATGCAGTGCAAAAAAATTTGAATAACTATTCAATCACCCTTTAAACTTTCCAAGATGTACCAAAAATTTCATCCACTCATTCCTTACCCTTTTCTTTAAAATAAATGTTTACCTTTATAGATCAAGGATCTCATACTAGCTTTAGGTTTAGGGCTTATACATGCATAATTTTAAATGAGTGATTCTATCATAAATAATCTTACATTTTCTTCTACCCATTTACCCTTTCCTTCACTTTGTATAACTTTACAAGGTTGCTCTTGAGGAAAAATCCTAGTTTCTTAGTGTTTGGGTCTTCCATTATTAGGCCTACTCTGTGATCTTCACCGTGACCACATACTTGTCAAAGAGAACTCAAAATTCCACCGATAGTCTATCAAAATTCCTTGATAATCTCTTAATAGACAACCTAAGAATCAATTCTACTAGATTACGAGCCTCTTATCCTTCATTCAAGCCTACAAAATTAAACCCTAGTTTCGAACAAGTATTAACCTGACCAACACAAATATTAGTTTATCTTTCTCTATATTTCGATTCAAAGCCCCAAATATTTTTTCTGTAGGGTTAGGTGGGCCTCATCTAAGTTTCTAGTTTAACAATGGAGAAAACTATTTCACAATTTTTTACTTTCTTTAGAATTTATAACTCTTCCGAGGCTATATAGACACAATTTGAGCTAACAACTTACCTCTTCCTTCATTCTTCAATCAAGAATGAATATTCATGAGAATGGTCCTCCCACACCTTAAGTCTAATGATTCCATACACTTGGAAAAATCATTGTAGGTTATGGTCTTAGTTAATGGTTCTTTGTTTTAGGTCTAAGTCTTATAGAGTCTCATGCATGCGATGCGGAAGTTATCACGAAATATTCTTGAACAACCCCATGGGTAAAAATGATAACATATTGGGGATTCATCTAACAAATTCACAAAGGCAATAACTCAAATATCTCAAGACAACCGTGTTTTACAACCATGAGCATATTCTTATCACCATTGTATCCTAGAATCAAGTTCTTCACAATCAAGGCAACAATATTATACTATCAAAGGACTCCAAGAAATACACTTACATTAATACAATAGAAACCAATGATTCATAAACCTTACGTGCATCAAGGACTCAAGTGATTAAAAAGGAAAAATTCCAATTACTTAAAAAACTAAGATATATTTATATGTTATTACTATTGATATGCATTCCCTTACAAAATGGAGTGTCTCTCCTGTCTTCTTCTCCCCTAACCTGAGGATTCCCTTTCACTTGCTTTCCTTCCTTCAAATGAATGAGATTACAACTGATTATTTCCTTTATTTTATCATTCTTAACTACCTTTCATCTCTCTAACTACCCCCTATGACATACTATGACCCTTCAAATTCCCGACTTCATAACTCTCAAGAATCATCATGACCTAATAATAAAAAAAAAAAAATCTTGATAATTGGCACTATATGGACTCTCTATGGTTTATGAATAAACACCTACCTCACCAAAACATCTCATCCACTCCTGTATCATCACATTTATCTTTTACATCTTTATGAAATTTGAATTTATAATTTTGAAGGAATTTCAAGATTTCAAATTTGTGATCTCTTGGTCACCTAATACCTTCTCTCAAGTTCCACATACATGTTAATACATTCATTTCCTTCATGAATGAAGAGGAATGCCAATTTTTATGTTCACCTAACAATTCCCTTGCATCATACTCCCAAGGGGAGAAAATGTCCTTGTGCTCTTGAGTTGAAAACTTGTAAATTTTTTCCTCTTGATGGTTCTTGAGTCTTCTTGAATATTTCTTCTCTAACTTCTGCTCTTCCACTATCATTGATCATTCTTTGGCCACCTAGATCCCATACTTGGGTCTTTACCTTGACATTTTCTTTAATATTGTTTTTTTCTTCTTGAGTTCCTTTTACATCTTTGTCATTTTCAAGCTCTCCTCAGCTACACATACAAAAACAAACACAAAAAACAACAAATATGCATGGTTCCTCATTATTATTGAGGTTTTCCACCTCTTTATAGGATTTTATCAACACAATTTCATCACTTTATTTTCTCAAATGGGCTAAAAGCTGCCCCTTCTCTACATTTTCCTCTTTTTACCATCCTCATTCTCTTCATCAACTAATTTTTCATTCGATAGATCTTTCTATATGTCTTCAAGCACCGCAATGTGATTTTTCACTCTCACTCTCATCTTTCTCTTCTCTCTCTTCACTATCTTCATTATTCTTGACCTCTATTTGCCTTGAGGCCTCCACAACTTCTTCACATACATGTCTCTCTCTCTACTATTACTACTTGTGCTTTCTTGTGAACTATACTTTACTTATTGTCCTCAAACTAAAAAAACATATCTAAGGCCTCATTTAAGATGTCTTCACTTTCTTCTTTACCTATTTCACACCCATGTCCTGTCACTTCTCTTGGATTCTCCTCATTTTCTTCCACTGCATACCTACTTTCTTGACTTTCAACAAGAGTCTTGTTAATAGCCATTAGCATAATCATGTTTCCTAGATAGGTTTCTTTCTTCTCAACATGTGATTCACACCATTTTTCATCATTTACAAGAATATAACATTTTTATCTTCATCCTTCTTATTATTCATAAATAAGAAACTTTCATCATGCATTTGAAATGAACCACATACCTCATGAATAAATTGATCTGCTAATTCCACCATTTCTTTGTCCTCACTCAACTTTTGAATGCTCTCATACACAACCTCCTTGAATTCTTCTTTCTCTAAATTTATTATGTGCTTTTTCATTTGCTTTAGTTTCATCTCTTCTTCCTTGATGATTTCTTTCAGCAATAACCTTTGGTTCCTCTTGAAAATATAATCTATATGCCATTTGACCCTTTTCTTCATCACAAATCCCACTTCTCTATATTCTCTCATCATCATCAACTTGTCTAGCTTCCATACATCCTCTCTTAATGCTTTTAACTCTTTCTCCATCCATACCTCTAGTATTCTTACTTATTATCTCTTATCTTTGGGATTATCTCTATTTTCTTTCTATCTCTTTCTGCCTCTCCTTCTTTCCTATCAACTTCACCAACTTTATCACTAGTTCTTCTTTGTCCATTATTTTTTGTTGTCTTCATGATCACCTATTACAGACTTCACAATAACTTACACACATTCACAATTCACTGGTTAGACTAATCACACATCTTCATATGATCATTTTCAAGATTTGATACCAAATGATGTAGAGCTCTACATCTTTTCCATGTATTCTTTAAGTCCAAAATAACAAAAAATCATTCACTCTCATAAGTGCCCTATTTTAGAAGGTTTCTCAACTAGCTCTAAGGCTCAAAATATGCAAAAATGTACCTCAATCAACCTTCAAGGTCTTCCTATCACCCCTACACTGATTTGCATCCCTTTGTCATGTAAACTCACTCATCTATTTGGTTCCATTTAACAAAAATCTTCATTCACTTTTTCTTACTTCTTTTTCTAGTCACAAGTTTCTTGAGATATTTCTAATTTGAGAAAAAGTTGGATCTTTGCACCTTAACAATCATTCACCACCTCTTTCTCTCTTTCAGGTACTTATTTCAATTCTATAACTATTATCAAGTGACTAAAAACCATGAATTTTAATCAATGTTCTTCAAGAAAATTTGTTAACTATCCTTTGGATTCTTAAGAACAAGATTCTTGGTGAATTCATGATTACAAGGATTCATCTAGGCCCAAAGTAAACTGAATAACTATTCAATTACCCTTTAAAATTTCCAAGATGTAACACAAATTTCATCCACCGATTCCTTACCCTTTTCCTTAAAATCCCCTTTTACCTTTCTAGATCAAGAATCTCCTACTATCCCGGTTCAAGGCTTATACATGCATAATTTTAAATGAAGTGATTATATCATCAAGAATATTACATTTTCTGCTACCCATTTACCCTTTCCTTCACTTTATAACTTTACAAGGTTAGTCTTTAAGGAACAAACCTAGTTTCTTAGTGTTTTGGTCTTTCACAATTAAACCTGCTCTGTGATCTTCACTATGACGACATAATGTCAAAGGGAGCTCAAAATTACACCAGCAATATATCAAAATTCCTTAAAAATATCTTAATAGACATCCTAAGCATCACTTCCACTAGATTACAAGCTTCATCTCCTACATTCGAACCTATAAAAGAAAACCCTAGTTCTAAACTATATTAACTTTGAACAACACAAATATTAGTGTATCTTTCTATAGCTTTCAATTCAAGGTCCCAAATATTTGTTATAGGGTTAGGTGTTCCTAGGAAGATGTTAGTTTAACATTGGAGAAAATGTCTTCATCAATTTTTACTTTCCTTAGAATTTCTACTAACTCTTCCTAGGCTACACAAACACAGTTCGAGCTAACATCCTACCTCTTCCTTCATTCTTGAATCAAGACTAATATTCATGAGAATGGTCTTCCCACACATTATGTCTAGTGATTCCCATATAATTGGTAAAAGCATTGTAGGTTCTGGTCTTAGTTAATGGTTCTTTGTTTCGGGCCTAAGTCTCATAGAACCTCATGCATCTAGTGTATAAGTTATCACAAGAATCTTCTTGAACAACCCCATGGATAACAATGATAACAAATTGGGGATTCATGCAAAAAATTCAAAAAGGAACTAATTCAGATATCTTAAGAAAATAATTTTTTACAACCATGCACAAATTCCTATCACCATTATATGCTTTAGAAGTAAGTTATTCACAATCAAGGAAACATTATTTTACTATCAAAGGACTCCAGGAAATACACCTTACATCTATACAAGAGAAACCAATGATTCATAAAACTTACATGCATCACAGACTCAATGATTAAAAAGGAAAAATGAAAATTACTTGAAAATAGAGATATATTCATATGTTATTGTTACTTGGAAAAATGAATGAAATTACAACTAATTTTTCCTTTATTTTCTCATTCTTACCTAAATTTCATCTCTCTAACTTCCCCCCTATAACATACTATAACTCTTTAACTTCCTAACTTCATAATTCTCAAGACTCATTATGACCCAATAGTTACAATTTTGTTCTTGATTATATCAATTTTTCACTTTATGGACTCTCTACGGTTTATGACTAAACACCTACCTCACAAAAACATATCATCTACTCCCTATACTATCACATTTCTCTTTTACATATTTATTAAGTTTGAATTTACAATTTGGAGGGAATTTCAAGATTTCAAATTTGTGATCTCTTGGTCACCTAATTCCTTCTCTCAAGTTCCACACACATGTTGATACACTCATTTCCTTAATGAATGAAGAGGAATTCCACTTTTGATGTTCACTGGCAATGCCCCCGCATCAAGGTTACCGATTAACAACACCACATGTATTATGATCTCATTTTAGATGTTGTAGAGAGGAGAGCATTGGACATATGGGCTACTAGGAGAAATACACATGACAAGAGCATGCCATGCATAAACCTCAGCACAATATAGACAAGAAGGATTCCAAATATCCAAGAAGTAGTGATGGGGATTATGGTGGCACATATAGTGTGTCACAAGGAAGATGGAGCCATTCCATTATTTTTGGTTGTGGTATGCGAGAGACATCTTTGATCATGGAGTTTTATTCAATGGGAACCACCATATGGGTGTATCTGGTACATAATTTATATAGAGTGAGGTGTAGAGGCTAGATGGTCATGAGACCCATGATATTATTGATAGCATGGTGATTTAATTAAATCTGAATTATATCTAAATTTAGAATAAATTTTGAAATAAATAATGTATGAATGATAATGTGCAATATAACACAAGAAAAATAGCATGTAAAGTATGAAACCATGAGCAAGAAGGAGAGATAAGAATACTTAGCTAATTTCCGAATGAACAGGAAGTGATCTAGGTAGGTGTAAGTGTTGAGCAGGACTATAGACATGGATGTTACTACTCATGGTAAATTCTAGAACTCAAGAATAATGCCAGAGACAAGGGCACCCAGGTGCAAGACAAAGGAGCCTTAGTGCTGGTGACTGAATCTGGGTCTTGCCGGTGGTACTGTGCATGAGCTTAGGATCTGGTTTTTACTATGTCATAAGGGTTTCAAAATTATTGCATGTTTATCATTGTATATTTTCTTATTGATATTTGAAGGTTCCTGTAAACTACAAAAGAGAAATTCACCTACACCTACCCACAAACTGTATCAAACATAAAAAATAAAATGTAGAATGGGGAGTTAGACTAACCCCGACGGTCACCCCGAGAGTGAACTTATGACCTTGCACTACAATACATCTCATACTCCATGTAGTTCTTGTGTGTGTGTGTGTGTGTGTGTGTGTGTGTGTGTGTGTGTGTGTGTGTGTGTGTGTGTGTGTGTGTGTGTAAATGATGCCCTAAAATGCCCTTGTACAAGTTGCACTTGATAATGGGCCATAGATAACATTTAACAATGTACTAGTATGTGTGGATGGAATAGAATATAATTCCCCTTCTTATGTTGTGTATGTAGAATTATGCATCCCCGTCCCTTGGATGGATGTCTTTGAAGTGCTTTAGAGCATTTATAATGTAAGATTAGGTGATGATAGTAATGCTTAGTGCTTGGTCATTTTTTGAAAACATATCTATGTATTTATATGATTCCTTTATTTGAATTTCATAATTTCCAATAGGAAGGCCAACCCATCTCAGTGAAAAATATTCCCAAAAGATAAAAGAGACCCAAAAAGCGAGTAAGGTAAGAAAGGGCCAGTGGTGCGCTAAGAGGGATAGGAGCATCTGGGTGCTTCGTCTGGCTAAGCGATAGTGTATCTGAAGCCATGAAAGATAAATAAGTAAATTCCAACTAGTCTATAGAGTGTGTGTAAGACCAAATATAAAAACAAATACAGAGGAAAGAGGCCAAAGATATTTGTCAACCACTAGTTTTCTTGCTTTGGATTCATGTAAGTTCTAGCATGCTCGTATGATTTTGTGTCTACATTTTCCCCCAATTTATGTTGTTGAGTGAATACTTGATAACATAAAGTAGATAGAAGATGCATACCTTATGATCATGTAGAGAGTTTGGTGAATAACGCGTTACGAGTGAACAAGTCAAGCATGTAATTACCGCAAAGTGAAGCGTGGAGACTAGGAAAGGAAAGTGACCCTAGGGGTGAAGTGTATGTGTTGCTTATACTGTTGTTGTGCTTGTATTTTTATTATAGGATGCTTCTTGTAAGGATGGACCTGCAAAAGAAGAGAAAATATTATTCAAAGTGGTGTATATGAGAAATCTAAATAAATTATGTAAAAATGTGTGAAAAGGAAAGTGTGCACCTGATATGTGAAAGAGTAAGAGATATAAAAGTGTCCTATTGTTTGAAGTTGTTGATCTGAATGCTGAAGGTGAGGTTATTGGGTGATCTCACTCCAAGAGCAAGTTTTTTGGGAGATCTCCTACCAAGTGTGATTTTGTTGGGTGATCTCACCCTAAAGAGCAAGTGTTGGGGAGAGAGGTCCATCTTTACTCTCCTTCCATGACTCTACCCGATAAGCACCACTGCAGATGGTGCATCCTTATTTGTTCCTATTGTTTTGTTTGTCCCGATTGTTTCGAATTAGTTATAAATTATTTTGATTTTACCAATTGAATGAGATAAAATGTATTATGTGTTTGAAGGTCAGTTCCTATTACTTAGAACTGATATGAAGACTTTGTTGATATGAGAAGATGATCTGTTGGCACCCCCGAAATTAGCACCTAGGGAGGACATAGGAATGTAGACACTACTATTTGATTCTAGGCACCAAGTGTATCCTCTATGTTTTGGACTATATGATCCATATTTTTCCCCCGAGAAAAATATTGGATCAACCACGACCCTGCACAGAAAGAACCTGAGAAATCACATTCAGATCCTGCAAACAGATTGCAAGGGGACTCTATAATGGAAGTGGCGGGGCCTGCGAAAGACTAAATGACCCTATGCAAGAAGAAATTCAGAAAACGGCTCTATCGAGTGAGTTCGGGCCTTAAATCCATTCTACAGGTTATAGGTGGGCTTGAAATAGAATAACAAGGTTAGAAGGAGGAACAGTGTCACAGAGAAGCCAAGAGCAAGAAAAGGAAGAAACGGTGAAGATCTGAAGTCTTCGGGCTCAAAATAGTTCAGAACAAGTCCAAAAATTGGCCAAGTATGGAGGAGGTAGTGGAGGAAGCCACGTGTCAGCACGACACTTATCCAAATTTGAATCCAAAGGGGTAATCTCAAATAAGTGCTAGGCTTCCACGTGTCCAGAGCCCCAAAATTTGCACGGCCGTTGAAAATTCTTTGACAAGGCAGGAAGGTGCAAGGTGTCGGCTCAGCGTAAATCCAAAATGGGAGCCCAAGGCGGAGACTCAAACTCACGTCGGCCCTCCATGTAGCAAATGGTCAACAAAGGTCAAAAGGTGGATAGGGCAGGCCTAAAAAAAGGCTAAGGATAGAGGTATTGGTGGAGGATGCCATGTGTCTAAGAGGTGCATCTCTAAGGGTAGATCCAGTGAGCTTCAAACAAGCACCACTTCGCCACATAGCCCAAATCCCAAAAAGATAAGGGAGAGATCGTTGAAAAGTACAAAGAGAAGTGGAGTCTTCCAAGTGTCAACTTGATGCTCCTTCAAGGGAAAATCTTGATCATAAGTTTCAGCAAGCGTAGATCCTCGACGCGTCTAGCCTAAAAAGGAGACAAAGTTGGGTTGAATAGTCAATGTGGGTGGCAGGCTAGCGGAAGGTGCAAAGTGTCCAAATAGCGCTAACTCAAGGGTTGAATGGAGAGAGGGTTTTCAGACAAGTGCTAGACCACCGCATGTCCTCGGTCAAGAAATATGACCCCCAAGCAAAGGAATTAGCCGAGAAACATAAAAATTGAGTAGGTCGTGGGAGAAGCCATGTGTTAGCCCTTTTCCATTCCAAGAGAAAAATACAGAGGCCACCCTCAGACATGGGCAGCTAAACATGTCCCAACCTCGAAAGAGGGCCCGATTTTTGAACTAGTTTTCCTACCCTTTTGTACGGACCTAATACAAACTTTGAAGGGGCATATCTTTCAACTCAAGGCTCAAAATATTGCAAATCTGACACCATTGGAAAGATCTCAGGCCTCATCCATGCCATGAAGATCTAAAAATTTAAGTTTGGGGAGTTAGGTGGGAGAAAAATGGAGAAACATCTTCAGGGCCATTAATACAGGATCTATTTTCCTCAACAACTAGATCGGATTCGATCTACTCCATCGTTTCCTCCTCCTTCAAGGCACCGAACCAATGGTTGATGTAGTCAAGGAAGATTTGGGAGTAGATTTTATAGGAGGCATTAATAGCAGTGGTTGAGCTTCGACCTACTTTTCTCACTTCTCTCTCTTTCTTCTCTCTGATTGAATCTATAAATACAGAGTCGGGACTCATTGTAAAGGGTTGGACATTATTTTGTTTTTAGGCTCCCTTTTCCTTTTGGAAAATAATTCATGGAGTTCGACCTTCCATTTAAATTGTAATACATTTCCTCCTTTATAGCCATTTGTAATGCATTATATCAATCTGTAGAGCAATAAAACATGTTTGTGATCGATTTTAGATCCTTTCTTGTCTCTTTTTCTTCTAGTCTTTCATTATAGATCTAGCATTATATGTGCTTGGTTATTGTATGCATTTTGTTGGTTTGTGTCTATCAGCAAAACTAATGTTCATCATTCCTTCGGTGCATCACCTTATAACTTAGTTTTGATTTCTGTATTCCTTTTATCCATGTCTCCTTGGTAAAACTTAGATTAGGTTTAGGAATAGGCCCTCTGCAAGTTTCACGCATGCACCTAAATAGAGGAATAGGAACCAACCTTTAATCTGGAGAGTTTTCCCATTTGCAAAGTCCCACACTTTGGGAAAACTCAATGTTATGTGAATCACACCAAATGAATCTACCTTAGAAAATTAGATCTGATGACTCATTTGGGGGTGCTTGTGATTTTGCACTAACAGTTTTGGCATGCTGGTGGGACAAAAGTCTCCATATTTATTACAGTAAGATTGATGTGCACTTGCTATGATTCTAGCTTTTAAGAAGCTTTTAAGAACTACACATTTGGTGACTCCAAAAGGACAAAATCCACTAGTTTTAATAGTCCAAGTTTCCCAAGTTCATGAGAAGGATACAAACAAGGTCAAGAACAAGAGAAGAAGGATAGTTTGTACACCTACACTTGTCTCAGACAGAAGGAGAAGAGGAAGAAGAGCCCAAAGGTCTCTATCTCCACCAAATAGAGCCTTATCGAACACCTCCTCCCAGTAGGTTATTCTTTCAATCAAGAAGGGTGCTCAGGCCAATCGGATGGCACAACCAAATCCTTATGTCAATTTCATTGGAGCAGCATCCCACTCGCTCTAAATGCACAAAATCCAGTCCCGATAGTAGCATTAAAGAGCATCCCATATTTCACTGGGGAAAACCAGACTTCTCCTAGTGACCACGTTCAAGATATTGCAAATGTCTGTACAATCCATGAGATCACTGAGATGGACATTGCAATCAAGTTGCTAGCCTCTTCACTCAAAGGTAAAGCTTCACAATGGTTCAGAGCCTTGAAGTAGGCTCTATTCAAAATTGGGACCATCTGTGCACAACTCTTCATGACCAGTTTGGAGAAAAAGGAGATAACTTATCCTTGTTGGAGCAACCGTGAAACAATCAAGAGCTCTCGAATGAGCAGTAGTTGATGGATTTCAACCTCAAATTTCAATGGACACAGGGATAGGATTCCAACAGTAATAAAGCCCACTAATGAAGGTGCCTTCTTATACTTTCTTAGAGCTTTAAATTCTGATGTTTCTTTAATGATTCAGTCAATAGGGGCATGACCTTACTTGTAGCTTATAGCCTTTCCATAGGAGTTGAGAATCATTTAATTCAGGATGGAAAACTTTCCCCTAGGCCATCCATGCCTCTATACCCCAAATTAGGAAACCCAAGTACCAGCCAAACACCCACAATAGCTCCTATACCTACTCCCGAGTCAAAGTTTAGCTGAATCCTCCACCTCATCATCTACCACCTCAAAGGAAGTCTAGGAAATTATGAAACAACTTCAAAACCTGGGGAATGAGTTAGTAACCATCAAAACAATGGTAGGCTCAGAGCTCTAGGCCATATCAACCTCAAGCTCGGTATCAGGCTAGACCCCGTATCAACAAAATAGACCACAAGCCCAAGCTGTAAATCAGAGTCAACACCAAGGACAACCTCAAGCTGCTAGACCTTTTAGGTCATATGATCCAAACACAGCTTCAACATCAAGGGCATTGGTTCCAGCACAGAATAACATGGCACAAGAATATGATTGGTGTTTCCCATGCAATCAACCACATAATCAATCGATGTGCTTCAATGGTGCACTAAATCAGGCTCTGATGGTGCAAACCATTGGTGTGTCACAAGAACCTAGCCAAGAAGAAAATCAGCAACAAGGAGCTCAGCAAGAGGGACCTCCAAGTGAAACTATGCTTGTCAATTGGCAAGCTGAAGACTTTTGTGGAATGAATCAGACTCCTTCTCAAAGTATAGCTGCCAATACATGGTCCAAGAAGAGAAATATTGGAGAAGGACATTCACCAAACTCAGGTGATCCTCAATCCTCCATTGCTCCACAAGGTATTGGCATTCAAAATACAACTCCCAATATGTAGAGCCAATCCAAGCCACCTTCCAAATCTACTCAGGCACCGGTTGTAACAACCCATGTGCAAGAGAAAAATGTGCTAGGGAAGGGGCAGCAGAAGGATAGCTCATTTAATATCATTGAGCAAATGAAGAGGACAAGTGTGAACATTTCACTATGGGAGTCACTGGCCATTCTAGGGCAGAGGGATCTATTGCAGACTACCATGCAAAATTGGTCAAGCTCAAATCAACCCCCTAACCAACAAGAGAAAGTGCTTACCAATATGGCTCAACACAGAAAACCATGGAGAGAAAAAGGTAAGAATCTAAGCCTCCTCCATTTTATGTTTCATTAATCATTAGGGATAAATTGGTGCATAATTGCATGATTGATTCAGGGCAAGTAGTTTTGTAATGCCCAAACAAATAGCTGATCAACTGGGTCTCCAGTATGAAGTCATCTCTAGAGGAGTAGTACAATTGGATGGGACAGTAGTGACCACTGTTGGAGTCATCAAGGATCTGAGCCTCACTCTGCATGCCTACCCTAATGTGACTGTATTGCAAAACATATCAATCATAGACTTGCCACCACATTTTGCATTGTGTTTGTCTAGGGACTTCACTGCCAAAATTGGAGGCTATTTATCTGTTGACTGGTCACATATGCTCTTTAGAACAAGGTATGGAGTGAAGGCCACAATCAGATCTGAGCCCATAGTGGATTATCACATTGAGTCTTATGTGCCTAGCCCAATCAATGAAAATTGTTCGGCTTTTGATCAGGAGGACCTCCTAAACACTTGTGAAGTAGATACCAAGGTGGGGTGTATCCCGGACTTGAATCTCGATGAATGGGTGGTCAAAAGACATGCTTTTGATCCCTATAAGGAGATGGAAGAATTTGAGCTAGGAGTCTACTACCTGCATGAGGAGAATCATCCTCTTCCTGACATCATTAAGCCAGAAATACAAAGATGACAATGAAGTATGGAAATTGTTCTTTGATGGCTCGAGAAGTAGGACAAGGAGCCGGAGGTGGAGCTATGATTGTGTCCCCCAAGGTATGAAATATTATTCAACCTTCCATTTCAATTTTCCTACTCAAATAACACTATGCAAAATATGAGGCTTTGGTTCATGGATTGCATTGGGCTAGAAGATGAGGAATCAAGAACTGCAAGTGTTTGGTGATAGTGAACTAGTTTCCAATCAAGTCAAAGGACAAAATGTTGTCAAGAATGACCTGCTCAAAAGCTACAAGAATAGGGTATGGGATCTCATTGAGGATTTTGAAGCCTTCAACATTGTGTCCATACCCAGGAAGGAGAATGAAGCTGTTGATAGGCTTGCAGTAGTTGGAGAAACATTTGATGTGGTTGACAACATCAAGAGGGACAAAGGACAACCACATATCCATGTGATTGTGAGGCCAACAGTGCCAGATAACAACACATGCTGGTAGGTGTTTGAGAATGATCAACGAGATCATCAATTTTTGCAAGAGGAAGCTGAATTCTCAACTAGAAATCAAAATAGATTAGAGAAAATATGGAGATCAAGTAGTGCAGTGCATACAAACAAGCTTCCCAAAGGCTTAGTGACATTGGATTCTATCTTCAATCCTAATGATCAGTTTTGAAAAGAGAAGGCTAACATATAGATCAAAGGAGAAGATTGAGTCAATTCTAGTTGGAGAAGGAAAAACACTTCAAATTGGCAAAGTGGCCACCAAGAAAGAAAGGTATGAATTCATGCAACTTTTCCAAGAGTTTCCAGATGTATTTTCTTGGAGCTATGAAGACCTAAGAGGGTTCAATCCAAAGTTATCACAACACACAATTGAACTAGATCTAGTTGTTAAGCCCATCAGGAAAAAGCAGAGACCATTCAATCCACATATTGAGCCTCTGATGAAGAAAGAGCTAAACAAGCTGATAGAGGCAAGTATCATATTTCCCAATCAAACACTCAAGTTGGGTTGTAAACTTGGTCCCAATCAGGAAGAAGAATGGAGAGATTAGGTTGTGTGTTGACTTTCGTGACTTGAAATAGAGCATCCCTCAAAGACCACTACCCACTCCCCTCAATGGAGAAAATCTTGCAGGTGGTGTCTGGATCAGAGAGATTCTCTCTCCTAGATGGCTACTCAGGGTACAACCAGATCATGGTGAAAGAAGATGATCAGTTCAAAACAACTTTCACCACCAAATGGGGCACCTATGCCTACAAAAAATGCCATTTGGATTGTCTAATGCCGAGCCACTTTCCAAAGGGCAATGGATATGGCATTCAAAGGGTTGATCAAAAAATAGTACTGATCTATCTGGATGACATTACTTGTGTTCTCCAAAAATGCAGCAGACCACCTTTTCACCTAAGGTAGGTGTTTTAAAGGTGTAGGAGATTTGGGGTATCATTGAACCCTAAAAAATGCATATTCTTGGCCCATGAGGGTAGGCTTCTAGGCCATATTGTATCAAAGGAAGGTTTGGAAATTGACCCAGAGAGAGTTGAAGCAATAAGAGCATTGCCATTTCCAAGCCATAAGAAGGCTCTTCAAAGCTTCTTAGGAAAAATCAATTTTGTCTGCAGGTTTGTACCAAACTTTGCTTTCCCTTGTCAAGCCAATAACATTGATGTTGAAGAAGAGTTTGGCATTTAGGTGGACAACTAAAGGAAAATCAAGTTTTGAGGCCATCAAAGAAGCTATATCACAAGCCCCAACTCTCGTGAATCCATATTTTTCTAAGGACTTCATACTATATGCCTTTGGTGGTAGTGACACAATTTTACAATCCTAGTACAACTAGAACAAAGAGGATACGAGCAGCCAATTGCTTTCTTCTTCAGCCAGGGTCTAGAAGATTATGAAGTGAGATACTCCTTCATCAAAAAGCAAGTCTTGGAAGTGATCAGAGGGTTAAAAAAGTTTAAGCATCTGGTTTCAAACAATAAAATCCAACTGTTAGTCTCCCATGTAGGAGTTAAAGACTTCCTTCTCAGCAAGGATCTGAATGAAAAATGTGTAGGATGGATCACTCGTGTCATGGAGTATGACATTGAGATCAAGGTTACTAAGCTGGTCCATGGGAAGGGATTGTGTGAACAACTGGCCTCGAGTCAACAAGATGAAGCAAGTGGTGAAAAGGAAGTTGTTTTTATCTGAAAATAGTCAAGAGGAAGAAAATGATGATGTGCCCACTCCTTGTTGGACTCAGAGTATGGTGCACTTCCTTCAAACAAGCATGTCCTCCAGAAATGAGTAAAACAAAAGGAGACATTTCAGACTACAAGGCCATCCCATATGTGCTTATTGATGGCATCTTGTTCAAAAGGGACATCAATGGCATTTTGTTAAGATGCATTGGGACAGATCAGATTGAGAGAGTGTTACAAGAGTTCCATGATGAAGTAGCTGGAGGCCATTTTTCTCCATGGTGATAACACTCAAGATCATGAAGGTAGGTTATTATTGGCCCAGGGTGTTTAGTGACTGCTATGCATGGATCAAAAAGTGCAAAAATTGTGCATTCTTTAGAGGCAAAGAAAGGCTAGCAACACTCCCATTGCACCCAATTTTAGTTGACCAACCATTCATGCAATGGGGATTGGACTTCATTGGGGTCATCAATCCAAATTTGAGCCAAGGCCACAAATGGATTCTATTGACAAAACAGACTATTTCACCAAGTGGACCGAGGTAGTGGCACTCAAAGAAGCTAATGAGTCTAGCATACTAGATTTCTATGAAGGGATAGTGACCAGATTTGGAGTGCCAGCCACCATTATATTAGATAATGCATTGGCATTCATAGGTTCCAAAATCACAGAATGGGCTGTTAGGAACAAGATTTATTTGAGCACTTCATCAAACTATTACCCTCAAGGTAATGGCCAAGCTGAGTCCACAAACAAGAACTTGCTAAGGATTTTCAGAAGAACTCTAGATGAAAATCAAGAGAACTTGGCACACAAAACTCAAATCAGCCTTATGGGCTGATAGGACAACACCCAAGAGGTCTACAGGAAACTCTCCATTCAAAATTGTCTATGGGAAAGAGGCAGTGTTGCCTATATCACTTGAGTTGCCAGCATTGGAACTCATGAAGCAGCTGGAGATGTCTGAGTTTGAACCAATGGAGGCTAGGTATGCAGAGCTGATGGAGTTGGAAGAAACTAGAGAACATGCACTTCAAACAATAGAGAAGGATCAGCCTCAATCAAGAGATGCTTTGACAAGAAGGCAAGAATGAGGACCTTCTAGGAAGGAGACCTAGTTTTGAAATGGGATGCAGATCGGGCAAAACCAGAAGGCATTCCAAGTTTGATGCCATTTGGAGTGGCCCTTACATGGTCACAAAATGTAAAAGTAGCAATGCTTTCCAATTGTCTACATTGGATGGTGAAGAGTTGTAGATTCCAGTGAATGGAATCTATCTTAAACACTCTACTAAAAGGAAAGTTCTCACCTTGTACATATTAGTTTAGTTTCTCTTTCCTCTAAGTGCTTGTGCACATTGTCTTGTTGTAGTTTAGGTTGCTTTTCTCCTAAGTGCTTTGCATGCTCTACATGTTCTACTTGGAGCATGTATGATTTCAAATTTTGTATATAGTTGTGGTGTTGTTTTGTTGCTCTTGCATAACCCATTCAGAGACAGATGAAGCCCTGGGTCAAAACAATTTTCTACTCTCAGAAACCATCGTTTTGAGATTTCTTATGAAAATTGAGAGTGAAAATAGTCGGGCTCATGAATCAGAGGTAGAATCAGTATCAGGTTGTCATTCTCGACTCCATGCCCAACGGATATGATAAGGCAATTGGTCTTTTCATCTAGTAGGAAGATACCCCTGTGAGTCACCAAATTGTTATCCATATTTTTCCCCTGGGAAAAATATTGGATCAGCCATGACCCCACGAAAGAACTTGAGAAATCACATTTGTATCTATAAAAAGATTGCACAGGGGACTCTATAATGGAAGTGGCAGGGCCTGCGAAAGACTAAATGACCATGTGTAAGAAGAAATTCAAAAATGGACTCTGTCGAGTGAATCCAGGGCCTTAAATCCATTCTACGGGTTACAGGTGGGCTCGAAAATAGAATAGAAGGGTCAGAGGAGGAGGAGCAGTGTCACGAAGAAGCCAAGAGAAAGAAAAGGAAGAAAATGGCAAAAGATCCAAAGTCTTCGGGCTCAAAATAGTTCAAAATGAGTCCAAAAATTGGCTAAGTATGGAGGAGGCAGCGGAGAGAGCCACGTGTTGGCACGATGCTTCTCTAAAGTTGAATCCAAAAGGGGAATCTCAAATGAGTGCTAGGATTCCACGTGTTTAGCCCCAAAAATTACACACATCGTTGAAAAGTCTTCAACTAGACAGGAAGGTGCTAGGTGTCGGCTCAGCATAAATCCAAAATGGAGCCCAAGGTGGAGACTCAAACTTGTGCCAGCCCTCCACGTAGCAAATGGTCAATAGAGGTCAAAAGGTGGACAGGGCGGGCCTCAAAAAGGCTAAGTATAGAAGTGTTGGTGGGAGGATGCCACGTGTCCAAGCGGTGCATCTCTAAGGGTAGATCCAAAAGTGAAGGCTCAAACAAGCGCCACTTTCCACGTAGCCCAAAGGTCCAAAAAGGTAAGGAGAGGTGGTTGAAAAGTCAAAGACTACTGGAGAGGCTTCCAGTGTCAACTTAATGCTCCTTGAAGGAAAATCTTGATCGGGAGTTTCAGCGAGCGCAGAGCCTCCACGTCCAACATCGAAAAAAGGGGACAGAGTTGGGTTGAATAGTCAATTCATGGTGGCAGGCCAATGGAAGGTGCCAAGTGTCTAAATGGCACTAACTCAAGGGCGAAATGAAAGAGAGGGTTTTTAGATGAGCACCAACCACCGTGTGTCCCCGGTCAAGTCGAATATGACCCCACCAAGCAAAGGACTTAGCCAAAAACATAGAAATTGAGTAGGTCGGTGGCGGAGAAGCCACATGTCATCCCCACACCATTCCAAGAGAAAAATATAGAGGCTGCCCTCGGACATGCACCAGCCCTCCACGTGTCCCATAAAAAAGGGGCCCACTTTTTTGAAACTGGTTTTCCCCCTTTTTATGGACCCAATACAAACTTTGAAGGGGCATATCTTTCGACTCGGGGCTCAAAATATTGCAAATCTGACACCGTTGGAAAGATCTCGGCCTCGTCCATGCCATGAAGATCTAAACTTTAAGTTTGGGGAGGTTAGGTAGGGAGAAAAATGGAGAAAAATCTTTAGGGCCATTAATGCGGATCTATTTTACCCCAACAACCAGATCGGATTCGATCTAATCCGCGTCGTTTCCTCCTCCTTGAGGTTTGAACCGAAGTGGTTGATGTAGTCAAGATAGATTTGGGGGCATATTTTGTAGGAGGCATTAATAGTAGTGGTTGAGCTTTGACCTACTTTTCCCACTTCTCTCTCTTTCTTCTCTCTGATTGAATCTATAAATACAAGGTTGGGACTCATTGTAAAGGGTTGGACATTCTTTTTGTTTTGTAGGCTCCCCTTTCCTTCTAGAAAAGGAATTCATGGAGTTCAGACCTTCCATTTAAATTGTAATACATTTCTTGCCTTCTGGCCATTTGTAATGCATTGTATCAATCTATGAGAAGCAATAAAACATGTTTGTGATTGATTTTAGATCCTTTCTTGTCTCCTTTGCTCTCATATGGTCTTTCATTATAAATTTGGTTATCTGTGCTTGATTATTGTATGTATTTTGTTGGTTTGTGTCTATCAACAAAACTAATGTTCATCATTCCTTTGGTGCATCACCTTATAGCTTAGTTTTGATTTCTTGTATTCCTTTTATCCCTGCCTCCTTGGTAAAACTTAGATTAGGTTTAGGAATGGTAGAAAGATAACATGTAATAGAAGACAAGATAGACTTTTTCACCCAATGTATGTGCCTCCTCAACATGTAGGTTTCATACATGATGGAAATCAATACCTACAATGTCATGGTAGAAAGATAACATGTAATAGAAGACAAGATAGACCACGAAAAAGCACCCAAAATCAACCACATAGACAATCGGGGCCATCATATCATATAAGACATAGGGCATATCCCGTAAATAATAACATACAATAACAATAATAACAAGCCAAATGTGACAACTAGACATGGTTGTATAAATTCTTTTAAGGCTACACATGAAGCATCCATTATCATCTTAAAAATATAAATAATATGTCAAAGTGTCTATATATCGGTGAAAAGTAAGTGCTAGTAAGAAGATGTAGTAAATGATGAAACAAAAATAACATGTAGTGTGTGAGAGTAGTCAAGGTAGATGCCCCTAGGATCCTCGATGGGACCGATAAGGGATTTGGTGTCGAGCATCATTCCAAAGTGTGTAAGATCATTTAAGAAATATGCATTCATCTTAAAAGACCAAGTGAACATGCATGTGTATATATAGAAAGATAATGACATACTAAGAATCCATCTAACATGGAAAAAAATTGTAACATGTAAATAAAATAAGCTTAGAAAGAGTAGATGCAACCAAGATATGCAAATGTAATGTATGAGTGTGATGGAAGGGTGTGTAAAGTGTGAAGATGATAGGAGAAGTGTTCCCCCAACAGATATGCATGAGATGAGGTTCATTTATAGGGACCCTCAATAGTCAAGAATGAACTGTAAAACAAGAGTGTGTCATTGGGTAATGTGCTATGTGAAATTAGATGTTAGAAAGATGTATAGTGAAGCACAGAGCATGAAATGTGTAGTGGATGTGAGGTTCATTTTAGAATTAGACCCTCAACATTCGAATATGAACCATGGAATGAGAGTGCATCATAGGGTAAATGGTATAATGTGTGTACCAAAGGTGTAAGAGTTCTTAGAAAGATTATATGTGAAGAAAACAGTGTGAAGTGTAGTAGTAGACACTATAGAGAATTGATAGTGATGGGTGGGAAAGCGCGATGCCCTCAAGTGTGTCGATGACAGAGACATATGTGATGATAGAGACATTGAAATGGAGACGGAGTTTGAAATGCATCATGAGAAATCATATTGTCATCAAAAGGAGAGGTAGAAGAAAGAATAGGGCCAAGGTTGGGTTTGGGTTGATAGGAGGACAAATTTTTAAAGGAGGTTACTTAGTTGGAATGGGTAATGCCGTAGAAGAATTGATAGGAGGAGAGGATGGAGGATGGATTTTGAGAGGTGGTTTCTTAGTTGGAATTGGTAATGTTGTAGAAGACTTGCTAGGAGGAGGGGATGGATTTTTAGAGGAGGTTTGCTTAGTTGGAATGGGTTGGATAGGAGGATCTTGACTTACCAAAGAAGGAACATTAGTGATTATGGATTGATGCTCATTAGACATGGAAGGACCGGATTTAGGAGCCCATTGGGATTTAGCAATTGGAGATGTAGTAGGATGTTGTGAAGAAAATAAAATAAAACCCTGATGCTCAAGGTGCTTAATTATTCATTTTAAAGCATAGAAATCATTGTCATGATGTCCATTAATTTTGTGATAATTACAAAATGGAAGACCTATGTACTTGGAAAGCTGATAAGGAGGATAAAAATGAGTAGTTGACAAGTTGATCAATTAGTGATTGAGGATCTCCAGAAGACTATAATGTTGTTTAGCATTTAGATCAAACTTGAGAGGTGATGGTAATGGAAAGACTTGAGGTTCACTGATAAGAACAAATGTAGAAGGCATAGGATTGGGATGAGGTGTAGAAGAAGAACTAACATGGGCTTGAGAAGCATCATTGAGATGTTGGATTTTAGATTTAAGAGATGTAATCATGGTTTTCATAACTTCAAATTTATATTGAAAAGTATGGTGTAAAGCTTGAATTGACACTAATATTGGCTGATTGAATGGAGTATTAAAACCGATAGGGCCGTAAGATAAATGATAAAAAATGACACTGACTTATAAAGATGGTGTATTGCGAGGGAGACACATAGTGTCTAGGGATTCTTGGAGAAATGTTTTGCAAGGTGGGTGAGTTTGAAGTAAGTCATGCAAGCATATTAGAGGATTTTTAGGAGCCATGAAAGAAGATCAAGTAGAATAGGAAAAATGAGTATCTAAGCATTTGATCATGAGTGGGGTTCACCAAATGATTTAATTAAATCTAATTTCGAGTAACTATTGAAATAAATAATGTATGAATGCTAATGTACAATATAACACAAGAAAAATAGTATGTAAATTATAAAACCTACGAAAAAATGAGAGATAAGAAGAATTAGCTGATTTTAGAATGAACATGACGTGATATGGGTAGGTACAAGTGCTGAGCAGATTGTAGATAGGGTTGTTATTTCTCACTGTAAATTATGGAGCTCAAGAATAGTACCAGACAGGGGCGCCCAATGTAGGATAGAGGAACTTAGGTAATGGTGACTTAATTTGGGTGCCCTACCCAACATTATTCTTGAGTTCCAAAATTTACAGTGAGCAGTAATGACCCTATCTAAAGTCTATTGATTTAATTTAATTTGAATTAAATCTAATATTACAGATTAACTATTGTTCCTAATGATGTACAAAAATGATAATATATAATAAGACATAAGCAATAAGAAATCAATGATGTAAAACCCTAAGAAAGAAGGAGAGATAAGAAGACTTAGTTGATTTATGAGTGAAAAAGAAGTGATCTAGGAAATATAGAGTGCTAAACAAGATGCAAACAACATCACAACTGCTCACTATAAATTCTGGAACTTAGGAGCACAACCTGTGGATAGGGACACCTAGTGTAGGACAGAGAGGCACCTACACACTAATGATTGGATATGGGCATCTATGACTATGAAAATGCTCAAGATCTAGATTCTACTATGTCTCAAGGGTTTCATAATTGTTCCCCATTGATTTCCTAATATTCACTTCTTGATTGCCGAAGGTCCTTGTAACTTGTAAAAGAGAAATTTACCTGCACATACCCACAAACAACGTCAAACCTAAAAATGAAAATGCAGAATGTGGAGTCAAATTGACCTTGATGATCACCTCAAAAGTGAAATTACAACTAAGTTTTATACTACATATTAGACTCCATGTAGTTCTTTTGTGTGTGTGTGTGTGTAAGAAGTATTCCTTAAGATGCCCTTATGCAAGTTGCACTTGATAGCGGGTTGTAGCTATAATGTAAGAATGTAATAGTTTGTGTGGATGGAATATAATAGAATTCCCCCTCCTATGCAGTGTATGCAGAAGTATGTAGCCCTTGTCCCTTGAATGGATGCTATATGGATGCCTTTAGAATGCTTTAGTGCCTTTGGAATGCAAACTTAGGTGATGATAATGCTTAGTGCTTGGTCCTTGATTTTGAACACATAACTATGTATTTATATGATTCCCTTATTTGAATTTTGTAATTGACAATTAGAAGGCTGACTATAAGTGAAAAATATGCCCAAAAGATAAAAGAGACCCAAAAAGAGTGAGTAAGGTAAGAAAGGGTTAGGGGGACATGAGGGACTAGAGTGCCTGGTGCTGTTATCCAAGTTGGGTGCTAGTGTATGAAGCCATGAAAGATAAACAAGTAAAGTTTAGACTGGGATGTAGGATGTATAAGACCAAATAGAAAACAAGAGAAAAATAAAAGAATCCAAAGATAATTGTAAACCACTAGTTTTCTTGCTTAGGAATCATGTAAATGTTAGCATGCTTTTAAGACCTATAAATGTACCCAAGTGCATGATTTTGTGTCTACATTTTCCCCACTTTATTTTTTTGAGTGAATAATCGATAACATAAAGTAGACAAGAGATGCGTACCTTATGATCTTGTAGAGTGTGTGGTGAATAACATGTTGAGTGGACACGTGAAGTGTGGAGACTAGGAAAGGGAAGTTGACCCCATAGGTGAAGCGTATGTGTTGTACCATGTTATTGTGACTTGTGTGAGCTACTTCTTGTAAGGAAAAAACTACAAAAGAAGAGAAATAATGTAGTCAAATTCTTGTATATGATAGATCAAATAAACATGTGTATAAGTATGTAAAAGTGTGTAAAAAGGAAAATGTGCACTTGATATGTGAGAGAGTAAGAGATAGAAAAGTGTCCTGTTGTTTGAAGTTTTTGATTTGAAAGCTGAAGGTGAGGTTTTTGGGTGATCTTATTCCAAGATCGACTTTTTTGGGTGATCTCACACCAAGAGTGATTTTTGGGTGATCTCAAACCAAGTGCGAGTTTTTTGGGTGATCTCACACTAAGGAGCAAGTGTTGGGAAGAGAGGTCTTGTTTTAATCTCTTTCCATGACTCTTCCCAATAAGCACCACTATAGATGGTGCATCCCAATTTGTTTCATTTATCCCAATTTGTTCCTATTTATTCTAACTATCCAAATTGAAGAAGATATAATGCATTATGTAACTAAAGGTATGTATGCTTGTAATCGTAGAAGAACTATTGTACATTGTTTTGCAACGAGAAATTGGTTGTATTTGCCTTGAGACATTATCCCCAAGGGGAGGATAGGAGTGCCCAGGCACTAGTGTCTGATTCTGGGCATTGGTGTCTATATTGTGTGTTGGACCCAAGTCATATTTTGGGCCGTTCTTTGATTAAGTTCCTATGTTGTTTTTAAATTGTGCAGATCTGTCTCGTAGCTCGAGATGCTATAGGGGTAAATTTTTCAACCAATGTATGCCCCCCTCATTTGGAGTGCATGCAACATCTATAGAATAATGTGGCCCAAAGAAGAGGATCTGATGTAGATATGAAGTGGATACTGTAGTGGGTAGAGGATGTGCATGGTAGAAACCAAGGAATATGAAAACAAAGTGGGATAGAAATATGTGTTAGTGAAAACAAAGAATGTAATAGAAAACAATGTAGGAAGCAAGTGCACGAACAAGATAGACTACAAAAATTAGGTTTTAAACATGGGGCATTGCTGAAAAATGTCACAAGACAATTAGGGCCAAAGCGGCCAAAAGCATAAAATGTTCACACAAGACATAGGGCATAGCCCAAAAAAAAACATACAATGGAAAACAAGATCAAGAAATTTTTGTCAAATAGCCATGGTTGTATATAGCCCATAAAATTACATGCTACACATGAAGCACCCATTAGCATGTTAGAAAGATAAATAGTATGTCAAGGCATGTATGTATCAATGGAAAGTAATGTGCTAGAAAGTAGAAGTAGTAAATGATGAAACAATAGAACCTGTAATGTGTGAGAGTAGTAAAGGTAGATTCCCCCAAGAGCCTAAGTTGGACTGATAAAGGTATAGTGCCAAGCACCATTGAAATATGTAAGAACTTGTAAGATATTTGCATTCAAAAATAGATACCAAGTGAATATGCATGTGTATATGATAAATATAATGACATACTTAGTATCCAAATAAGATAATAGGAAAAATACAACATGTAAGTAGAAAATCTAGCAAGAGTAAATGCAACCAAGATATTAAAATGTAATGTATGAGTGTGATGGAATGATATGCGAGAAGATGATAGGATCAACGTTCCCCCATTGAATGTGTAAGAGATGAGGTTCATTTATAGGAACCCTCAACAATCAAGAATGTATAATAGAATAAGAGTGTGTCATCAAGTAATGAGTGTGTGTCAAAATAGATACTAGAAAGATGTATTGTGAAGCACAAAGTGTGAATTTTTATGGATGTGAATTTCATTTCAGAATTAGACTCTCAAAGAGTTGAGTATGAACCATTGAACTATAGTGCGTCATAGGGTAATGATGGTATAATGTGTGTACCAAAGATGTAAGAGTGATTATAAATATTAGACGTGAATAACAAAGTGTGAAGTGTAGTAGTATAAACTAGAGAGAATTGATAGTGATGGGAGGGGGGAGAAAGTGTGATGCCCCCTAAGTGTGCCAATGATGGAGATCTATGTGATGATGAAAGAGAGACATTGTGATGGAGATGGAGTTTGAAATGCATCATGAGAAAGCATATTGTTGTCAAATGGAGAGGTAGAAGAAAGAATTGGGTGAGGTTTGGGTTTCAAGTTGATAAGAGGAGAGGATGGAGGACAAATTTTGAGATGTGGTTTCTTAGTTGGAATTTGTAATGCTTTGTAGAAGACTTGCTATGAGGAGGGGATGGAGGACGGATTTTTGTACATGATGCATGATATTTTTGTAACATCAAGGAGCATGGTACTAGATATGCCTGGGCATGGTGTGTATTGGCCCATTTGTACATGGATTTATATATATTCACATAAGAGGATCATGGTGGTGGGCTAGGAGCCACTACTTTGTTACATGTTTGGGCACGTGAGTATATTGCTATATTGAGGCCACTTAGTAAGCTACATGTTGATTGGGATCAACCTAAGATATTTGCAGCGAGGTGGGTGGGCACTTGTAGTAGGAGGATGGGTACAATTTCATATAGGTCGATGATAGAAAAATGGGCCCTAGGGCCATTATATGGAGACCATATAGAGCCTATGATAGATGGGTAGAGGATGGTGTGGAGTTGTGGTACATATGACATACCATGTGGTTAGAGGATCATTTCTCGGGGGTGATTGAGTTATTCCAAGGTGATTGAGTATTGAGGAAATTTGACATGGCCCAAGATGTTCCCCGAAGTCACATATATGGTGTTGGCCTACTAGAGTTGTGAGACAACCAAGGGCAAGGTCAGTTGGGCCCGAAAAGAGAACAAATAGTGCATCTTGGTCAAGATGAGGTGGATGTGGCCATAGAGCCCATACGGATAGATGACGTGGGGTAAACCTAGGTGTATAGCTAGTGGTGGGTAACACATCAATGGGTGTTGCTATTTACAATGAGTGGTGGATGCGGCCGGTGGGATGACAATCCAAGAGAAGCGGGACATCCACCTACCCCGAGGTAGATGATGTAGTAGTGGCGAGAGTGGAGCATAAGTATTATTTATTATTGTATGTGATTTGTTGATTGTTGCTTGATTGATATAGTATATGAATGCAAAGATATATAGTAACTAACATCCGTTGTGGGATTGCAGGGGATGTGTATTGGTTGTTGATTATGGAAACCTCCATACACACGTTGACTCGAAATGTGCCCCCATATGTGCTTATGGGAGGAGGTATGCTAGAGTGGGTTAATACTATTATGGGTGAACATGTAAATTTATTTGAGCTAGCGGCTATAATAGTGGCGACGTGCACAGTTTTGTTGAGTGAGCGTGATGAGTCTTATGTAGAGGAGAATCGCGTGAGATAGGCCATAGAAGGAGAAGGCCTAGCTCGGGCTATATTTTCATGATATGTAGAGCTATAGGGTCGATATGCAAAGTAGACGGTGGAGGTTTCTCTATTACAAAGTTAGGTAGAGAGGTATTGAGGCTGAGATTTGCGACATAGAGTGAGTAGTGAAGCCTCTAGTTCTAGAGTTCCTATGATTGTAGATATTGATAGCTAGGATTATAGATGATGTATTGTATATGATGTATTGATGCATGAAGGATTTCCCTCAGCAATTGTACATTACAACTATGATTTTTACGATATATATATATATATATATATATATATATATTTGTGTTGATGTGGAATTTATTGTTGATGTGCATTGTATACTATGTGATGATGATGATATGTTCTTGGTAGTTTTTATTTAGTTTGATATATTCTGTAGGAATTGTTGGGATGGTTGATTTGATATATATATTGTTGATAGTTAAAATGTGCTATGATGGGAAAAGAATAACCAAGTAATAGAGTAGATAAAAAATGTGTGTGAATAAGAATTGTTATCGGTCCGGTGCACCTCTCGTGTTGGAAAGTAATATGATTCGACTTCGGTTGGTACAATGGGATCTCCTCCAAGTTGTGGGTGCCTTAGACTAGGGAGAACTCAGAGAGTGGGGCGGTTCCCTTGGTGGATCACATAAAAATACTAAAATTGATGGTGTTAAGGGTTAGGAATACCTTGAAATTGACTAAAGTAGATAAAAGGGTGATACACCAAATTGTTAGGGACCTATGCTTGTACAAAACACACTTAAAGATTGGTAAAGGACTAATAATTCACTTTAATTGGTTTTTTTGATAGATTATGTACTCATAAAAGGTGTTTAAACACACTTAGATGACCTACAAAACTCACAAAACAACTTGATGGATTTGTAATGTTATGAGCATGCAAAGGAAAGCAAAATTCACTAAAACACACTGCAAAACAACCATTGTTGTAACACACTACATGAGCTTCAATATGGATTATAGATCAAGAAGGTGCAACAATACAATCATTCTACATCACAAGTTTGTAGAAAATAATAAGCCCCCATATACTCTTGCAAAAACAAGGTATAAATATAAAAAGCCTAGCCCCAAAGTGCCAAAAATAACATCCATTTGAAAAATAGCCAATTTGGCTATTTGGAAACAAATCCAATAATAACCTTATATGTATGATTTAATAAAATCTAAATAATTTTATTAAAATATGAAAGCAATGACTGCTATAAATAACATACAATGAAATATAAATGCTAGGCAATTTATTTGATTTTAATTATGAATGGAAATGAGAGAGATAAGGCACTTACCTTGATTTTGCTTGTCTCAAGTGTGCCTAGGCTGAAGAATGTGATGAAATAGAAATGCAAACTATTGCAATGAACCTCAAAAAATGTAGAGAAGGTGGAAATTCCTGGAAACAGTGCAGGAAAGAAAAGGGGTGCCTACGGGCACTAAGACCTCTTGGGGGCGCCCGGGTCTATAGAAAAGGTCAGACCTTGGTTTCGATACTGTCTCTAGTGTTAGAGTAGGTATTTACCTTAGCTCATGTTCACCTAGGATACTTTATTTATCTTTATTTTATTTATCCTCACCCACTTATGTGTGTGGATATTTATTTTATCTTATTTAGATATTAGGAGATATTATCTAGTTGTTAGGTATAGTTCTTTCCTTGATTTATAGCTTGATCTATGACCTTAACTAATTCTTAGATTGCTATTCCTTGCCTATATAAGCAAGGCCCATTCTCATTGTATTTCATTGAGTTCCATAATAATATATGATATTGTTGCTCATTTTATTACAAAGGTTTTATGTAAAGTTATTCTAGTGAATTGCTTTTATCTTATTGATCATGTGTTTGATTAGCATCTGTGTTCTTGGCTCGGGTACAATCTCGGTTGATTGCTATTGACATCCGTCTATAAGTTTTACTTTGCAAATTAATTGTTTGTATATTCATATATTTTGGATTTGGTCGTATTTTATTGTTGCATGCAATTTTATGCAAAACAGAGGCTTTCATTGATCCGGAAGGTGGAAAAACCCTAAGATCGATCTGAACTCGACCATTTTTGGAGGTAGTTTTTTTGGTTTTTTTGGTGTTGTAGAGAAAGACACCGATTCACCTTGGGATTCACACCATCCAAGAAAGAAATCTAGGAATTAGTTTTATGGGTTTTATTGGGTCGAGATCTAAATTGGGTATTTTTCCGTTGCGGTGTAGCATTTTTGGTTTACAGTGTGCGGAGGTTTTTTTAGAAGGACGAATATTTCCTTTTTTGGTAGGGTACCAGGAAGACCTAGCACATATTCCGCTATTGCATGGGAAAATTTGCAACGTTCTATTTTCAAAACGTAGGTCACTATCCACACAGACCTGAAATAATAATTTTTACTTGAAGGATCAGTTGGATGTGACTTTCTCGAAAACAAGCGGCACACCCTAGAATAGTAAGTTGTGCAAACACCCATTGAAATCCTTAGCCCTTGGTCATATGGTATGGTCATATGGGGGCTTAAATCTTGTGATTACTTCTAGTAGGTGCTTAACCTGAAACCCCTTTCATTTTATTTTTATGGTGAAGGCAAGAACATTTTGTTTTGTTTTAGTGGCATCTAAAATAAATAACAGCATAATATTGAAAAGTTTGTATCTTTTGATCAAGTAACTCGGTTTTGAATGCCATTTTTTACAAAAGTGCTTATTTTTCTGTGCTCTTTCCATTGAAAATATTTATTTTGAGAATTAAACTATAATTATAAAGTTTCATATTATAACACACACTCATTATAAAGTGCCAAATATGGAGGAGTGTTGTAATCAATTGTGGACGTAATTTCGGCTGAGCCTGATGTCCTAAACTTTTGGGAGTTGCATTCTTGTATATATCATGGATTATGAGAATGATATGTTTTTATTTGAAGTGTTTGTACTTTAAGATGATATTGTAAAATTTGTGGAAGAAAATAGATCACTCAAGAAGTGAAATTATCTTCTACAATCACTCATTCACGATAAGGATACACTAATACACTCCTCGAACAAAAATTACTAGTCTACAACATCACCATCATATTGTGGACAGCCATGTCTATGCTCCTAGTCCATACAATGCTAAAGAAATTTGGTGTGCATTGTGGTCTAAATCCACTGCTCGATCACAAAAATAAAAAACAATTGACACTGGGTCTTCACCAGAATAGCTCCATACAAGGAGATTATCAATGGAGTGATGTCGAAAGTGTAAAAAAACACTAAACATAATTCGACCAACTGCTGCAAATAGGTGTGCCACGATCTAATAACAATAAAAAAGTAACAAGTCAAGGACACAAAATCTAGAGTGTCACGATCAAAGAAAAGCCAAGGTAATAAGGTAATGACACGAAACCCGAAGAAGTAGGATCAACACCACACCCTCCCATACTGCTAAATGAGTGGAGTGATGCTACAAATCTGTATGAGTTACCCAAAATCAACTACTCAAACATTGAAAAAATAACACTGGACTTCACCAGAATAGATCCCCACAAGAGATATTGTCAACATGCCAAAAGTGTCAAAAATATAGATATAAAATATTTCAATAAACAAGAGAGATACACTACACCTGCTAAAGAAAAATTTTCAAAACAAGAAGCATTACAATGCAAAAGGTATAGAAAGTGGAGAAAGAGGCTGAATGGTGGAGGAGCCATGCCTATAGAGTCCTCTCAATGAATTCCTATGTCACCGCCATGAGTGATCAGATATCCACCCCAAATCAACACGGATGGATGAAGAAGATGTCTGCATATGACTTGGTGCAAAATGCACAATGGGTGCATACAAAGGAACATCAGAATGTGTGTCAGGTTGATCATGTCTGAAAAACTGAAATATTAGGTTTCTCAAGCCTGAGTGAAGGTGCAGAACTCATGTGTTGTTCATGATCCTCAAAAAGAGGCAAGAAAACAAAAATAGGAGCTCTATCAATCTGAGATCCCAATGAAGTATCTTCTAGAAAATCAATGCCATAGTGAGAATTCCACTTAACATGTGGAATAGGGGAAATAATACCATGTGAATGTATTTCAATACCTCCACCAGTGAAACCCACAAAATGGATCATGCGAGAACCGAATGCAGTGGTATACTTCTCAAAAGATCCATGCACATGAGCAGAAGTAGGATACACAACATGTGTTACTGGAATAGACACAGATGTGGAAGAGCATGCAATAACAAGCCTCATAGGCTTAGGAGCATCAAGAGAAGTAACAGCTCAAAGCATGGCATATCAATGTCGGTGGGTATAAGAGCAACAATGCACACCAAACTTCTTCAACATTGTATGAGTTTTTTGAGCCGAGCTTCTTGGGATGCCTTGTAGTGGGTTTTTACTCTCTTTACTTTGTTGTTACTAGTTTTGGGTACCTTGCGGTGTCCCTTTTTCTCAGTTATTGTACATGAGTACCTCATCAGGCCTAGTTTCTAGGACTCATACTGTGGACATGCCACTTCTATTTTGGCCCCTAGCTTCACTTGGGGGTGTTAGAGTAGGTATTTACCTTAGCTCATGTTCACCTAGGTAATTTATTTATCTTTATTGTATTTATCCTCACCCACTTATGTGTGTGGATATTTATTTTATCTTATTTAGATATTAGGAGATATTATCTAGTTGTTATGTATAGTTCTTTCCTTGATCTATAGTATTGACTAGATCCTTGATGTCTAGTTCTCTTGTAAATCTATGGTGTTGACTACTTCTTTGATGACTAGTTATTTCCTTGATTTATGGCTTGACCTATGACTTTAATCGGTTTTTAGATTGTTATTCCTTGCCTATATAAGCAAGGCCCATTCTCATTTTATTTCATTGAGTTCCATAATAATATATGATATTGTTTCTCATTTGTTTGCAAAGGTTCTATGTAAAGTTATTCGGTGAATTGATTTCATCTTATTGATCGTGGTGTTTTATTAACATCCGTGTTCTTGGCTTGGTACGATCTTGTTATCATTCCTTTTAGCTAGAGTTTCACAATTTTTCACCTTTGGTCACCCGTATGTCACACTTAAATAATTGAGGTACCTGTAAACCCACACACAAATATCCTCATGCAAAACCCTAAAAAGACATCAAATCCTAATAAATAAAGATGAAAAATGAGGGGTCGAATGTCCTCGGTTGTTAACTAGTGAACTTACGATTGAGCGTTGCACTACATCTCAGACCCAATGTAGTTATATGTGCTCAGTGTGAGAAATAGTGCTCCTAGGCTCCCTCCTCAGTAAATGACACCAAGATATCAGAAATATCTAGATAAAATGAAAATGTGTGGATGAAATAAAATGAACTCCCTTCCTATGAAGTGTGTATGTAGAATAATAATCCTAAGATGCGGTCCCTTTAATATGTAGATAAATAGCCCTTGATAAAATTTCTCACCATTATAATGGTATATATGTTGTGTTTATATAGGGATATCTTTCTTGAATTTCGACACTAATGACTCAACATGCTGACTAGTACCTCAGGATATGAGTGGGAAAATTGAAAAGACCGACCTCAAGTGTCAAAATTAAAATAAAACATAAACAGGACATGGATGCCCGTAATGGATAGGAGCACCTAGGCACTTTGTGTCGAGAGATAAATGAGTGGATATTGAATGACATGGATCGCTATGATTTGACAAGAATTGGGTGTATGAGTGATAAGTGTGAAAGGTAAAAGCAATAGAAACCAACAAGATAAGAAAACCGATGAGACAATGTGACATCAATGAATAATTTTCTTATGAAAGATCCATATATAAAACAATATGCTTGGTG
Organism: Taxus wallichiana var. yunnanensis; assembly: GCA_018340775.1. NCBI lineage: Eukaryota > Viridiplantae > Streptophyta > Pinopsida > Cupressales > Taxaceae > Taxus > Taxus wallichiana. Next base: position 576,639,276 of record CM031241.1, on the reverse strand, counting down.
GTATGGTAAATAGTAGTAAGTGCATGATTTTGTGTCTAATTTTCCCCCTTTAAGTTATTTGAATGAAATTCAAGTAGTGTAAAGGAAGTAAGGAACATACCGAGAAGGTATAGAGAAGCCTTGTTTCGGAAATACACACACATGTTGCAGAAATACGTTTAGAATAAGAACATATAACATGGAAAACCATGGATCAACATGTCAATCCATGTAGTGTAATGAGAGACATGGGACCATTATGAGGAGCACTAAGAGAGATTGATGATTTCGATATTGAGTGATTGGAGATTTCAATTTTTCATTGATGGAGATGTGTTGGGGTAAGGAGTGATCAATTCCCAACCCGATTTCATGTGTGTGAAAAACTGAGGATTTGGGCATCCTACCACCAGAGGAAGAGTGTAGGGAGAGAGGTCTAGTTTTACTCTCCAACTTTAACTACATCCTCAAAAGGTCTAACTGCTGCAGATGGACAAAGACTACATTTTTGTTCATTTGGATCCATTTTGATTTATTTTGATCAAACGTGAATAACCCATATAGGAGCAGTATAGGAAAGGAAATGACGTCTCATTGCCCCCACTCCAAGGGTGTCTCTATAATGTGTATGAGATGGCTTCCATGTTAGGTCATCTAGAAGTAGTAGAAAATGTAGAATAACCTCTCATGTTAGGTCATCTAGGAAGAAAAATATACCGTGTCTATATAGATTGGTTGATGTGATTCAAATAGTAGAAGATTCATGTTTTAGATTTGAATGTATTTGATTGATTACTCATGGAGATAGTTTTTCTTATTTCCCCCAGTTAGGTCATTAGGGGGAATTACTAGAAAGTGGTGTGAAATGTCACGTAATGTATGAGAAAATTTTTGATAATGAGAGAGTTAGAGATGTAAAATGATCATGTAATGGTGTGAGGGGGATTATAGGATGCCTCATTTTATCCCCCTTAGGTGAAAGGGGAGTGATGAGGAGAAAGAACCCCAGCCAAAAGTAAGTGTGTAATGATGTAATAGTAAATGTATGATAGGTATCATAAAAGTGTGTGTATATCAAGTTAAAATGATGTCAAGGAGGAATATAATGTTTGTGGAATGTGTATGATACGATAGTAGGTAGAATTATGAAGAGAATGATGCAAACGAGACAGGAATCAGAGTAGGGATGCTCTAGATATGATTGAAACCATGCGATGTTGATTAGTTCGGAGGATAGGTGTAAATAATGACAATAGCATGGTAGGTAATCAAAAGTTACTATAAATAGTAATATGAAAAAGTGAATAGGTAACTCATTTGATTATTACGTGAGTGTGATTTGGAGCTTTGGTTTGTGAAGATGCCTCAAGTGAGAGCATCATAATTGAGTCGTTTTGAGATGGTGGCGAAACTATGGTGTCACGTATGACAATTAAGCTAGTAAGTGTGATTTTTTTCAAAAATTGTGTTGAAATTAGATTTTTGGTGAAATTTGGAAAAAAATTGTTTTTGATTTTCTAGGCATTTCAGACATGGGAAAGAGTGGTGAAGGCACTAACGACCTTCTTCGATTCCAATGCCCGGGCATGGGCATTGATGACCTACTCTTGGGTGCCCATGTATAGATCCTAGGTAATCTTGGCGACCCGAAGGGTAGTTCTTAGCCCAGAGTGTGAGAAATGTTAAAATTGATGTTTGTTGATGTTATAGGTAGGTGTATTTGCATATATATGAGATGCTAATGTTTTGTGATGTGCGAGAGGGATATTCATTCATGTGAGTTTCGTGGTGGCTACCATTTGAGTAATTTATTAGGATTGGGTTTTTTTGATTATTAGTGGGATGTATTGGACCATGCTGGCTGCGACACATAGCAAGGATGGGGATGTGCCCCATAATATGCCAATGATTCTTGTATTGTGTGAGATATGGTGTGCGAGATACCTACACATTTTGGTATCCTATGGGTGAGATGACTATGAATTTAGAGAACATATATCGCATATTACATTTCCTATTATTGATGTGAGGGTTCAGATGATGGCTATAGATGATGCTTAGAGACATATGAGGGTAACTAGAGGTACTTTACGGGGACCCGAGTTCACAATGAGGTCCACATTAGCTTTGGATGTAATATTGAGGTTAGGGGTTCCGTGATTATGGAAGTTCATTGCTGTTGTGATTACTTTTCGGTTGCAGTGGAGGGTGGTGGTGTAGGCATCTTGTATAAGATGCATGACATTTTCCGTCATATAGAGGAGGATGGGATGAGATATTCTTGGGCATGATGTGTATTGGCCCACTTGTATAGAGATCTATACAAATTTATGCAGGAGGAGCATGGGGGTGGGATTGGAGCTACCACATTGTTACATCTACGAGCATATTACGATATTAAGGTTGGCTAGTGGACCGTGAGGAGAGTGGGTGAGACTAGATATATTTTTGGGAGATGGTTATGTGTGCACAATAGGAAGATGGATATAGATACCTATAGAGGGATGTTAGATCACATGGGGCAAGAGGCCATGATATGGAGGCCATACTTGAAACTATGGAGGATGGCCAAGGATGCAATAGAGCTACGATGTATTCATTGGACTATGTGGCTAGAGGATCAGTTTCCAAGGGTGACCGAGCTATTCCGAAAGAGAATGTTTCACGATAGTTTGGTATGGCCCATAATATGCCCCCGAGATAAATATATATGGGTGAGGGCCATTACGGCACCGAGGAGGGCTGGAACTAGACCAGGGGCCCACAGAGCACAACTAGTACCTCCTAGGCTAGACCAAGGAAGATGTCACGATAGAGTCAATAGATGTGGATCTTTGCGTGGTGTACAGAGGCATATCATACATGGTGGGTGTCACATTAGTGGGTATTTTTGTTTCCAATATTTATGGATGTGGTAGGAGCACCACTTGGGGAGGATTAGAGGGGAAAGCACATGCCCCCGATAGTGTAGCAACAACGATAGCAGAGCGTGAGTATTTTTATAGTGATACTTGTGATTTGTTATTAGGTTGATTGATTATCATTATTGTCTAATGTGTTGATCTATGGATGCAGGTGATGCATATTGGTCACTGATTATGGACACATATATCTACACATTGATGCAAAATGTGCCCACCGATGTACTCATAGGTGGTGGTATGCTAGAACAGTGGATGCCATTGTGGGTGAACATGCTCATTTATTCAATCTAGTGGCACTAGTGGTGACAACATGTACCATGCTACTAAGCGAGAGGGATGATGCGTGAGAGGAGACATCACAAGATAGAGTTACGGCGAGTGGAGGTCCCCTAGATCGGGATGCATTTGTGAGGCTTGTGGAGCTACAGTTCACTTTACACAACAATCAAATGAGGTTACATTATTACGTTGGCAGGTAGAGAGATATAGGGGCCCAATCGGTGGAGATGACTAAGTGGTGCAACATCTAGTTCTAGAGCTCCCACAGTTGTAGGCAGTGGTTAACAATGATGAAATATGATATGTAGTGATGTAGCGATGTGTGGGGGGGTTTCCCCAGTATTGAAATTTTTGTAACTATGATTGTGAATGATATATATATGGACTATTGGTGTATGTTCGTTATAGTTGATGTTTATTGATGTGTGATGTGATGATTGAGACTCGTATCTTGATGTATGATGTATTGATTATTGTCATTATATTTGATGTGTGATGTTTTGATCATTGTTTTGTTGATTTGATTTACAATGCATAGTTGTTGATGTTGACTAATGAATAATGATGATTAATGTGATTATAGATAGATAAATGATGAGATAGTGTATTGTATGTATGAATAGAGTTGTGATGAATGGTAAAGTATGTATAAAATGAATGATATAAAAGAGTATGTGAATGAGATGGTCATAAAAGTGTACTTAAGTGTGTGTTAATATGATGAAGAGGGGGAAGGAGAATAGTGATGCCCTCCAGTGTGTAGATGATAAGGTTCATTTATATAAGACCCTTCAGTAGTCAAGAATAAACCATAAAGCAGAGTTTGTGATCGAGAAATGATTGGATAGTGTACACTAGATAGATCGATGAAGCGTGTAACACAAGAGATGAATTGAGGTTATCTTTATAAAATATACCTCAATAGTAAGAATTGTAAGAACATGAGTGCGTCATTGAGAAACGGTTAGATATTGTGTGCTAGATAAATTGATGAAGCATGTAGCATAAGAGATGAAGTGATGTTCTTATTATAACTGATCCTCAATAGTCATGTCAAAACTGTAAGAACACAAGTACGTCATCAAGGGGTAAGGTGAGAAAATCACCTACCGAATACCAAATGGGCATTAAATGGTGGAAGCATGTGGCATGGAGGAAGCATGAGCATATGAACCAAACTGAATGCCTGATGAAATGGTGCCAATGATGGGAGATGCAACAATGGGAAGTGAAGATGCTTGACAAATTAGGAAGCCAATGTGTAGTAGTAGCATTTCATAATGGATGAGATGGTGCAATAGTGGATGAATGAGATGGAGAGTGTGCATGGAAAACAACATATGAAAGTGGACACATGATAACCTTAGAACTAGACAAAGGAGATAAGTCAATTGGAGTAACAACACGCTTGTGTGGAAGTGGAGACATAGACCACTCACGAGAGCAAGAGCGAAGGAAATGACACCCTTATCTTCTAATTGTTGTAATCTATCATGAAGGGCATAACAATCATTATCATGATGGAAATTGATACGATGATAGTTACAATAAGGTCGATCATGTTGGCACTACAAGCGATGAGGTGGATGATGCTGATTATAAGGTAAATGAATTAAACACTTTTTAAGCAAGGCACACAACACATAATGAGGTCTAGCATGATTAGAAAAATGTAATGGCTCCCGTAAAGGAGATGCAAAAGTTTGAGGTGGATCTCGATATAGTGGAGGAGATGAAGGATTCTTATGCAATGGAGAAGAATGAACTTGTGTGTGACGTGGCGGAGATGGAGACCATGGAGGATGATCAACAAATGGAAGTGGAGAATAAATAGATGATGCAATAGTAGCAGTGATAAGAGGATCTATAATATGTGTAGCAATGAGATATTTTTCTAGATCGATGAATTTATAACATAAGAGTGTGAATGATTCACATGTGTCATATTGTAAGAACTTTTTAAAGCAGAAAGTATGCCACAAAAAAGATAAATTGATTTTCTAATTCAATGGGCTGAAATATTAATTGATGCATGCAAGCATTGAAGCACAAAATGTAATCAACAATAGGTTTTTTCTTGCCTTGATGTAAGCTAGGTAAGTAGTCATGGGTGACTCTAGGGCCATTGTTAAGTATGAAGTGACAAAGAAAGACCTCTTCCATCTCACAATAGGTACTAATAGATCCAAAAGGTAAATGTGTGTACCATTAGAGAGCATCAATAGTAAGACTATGATGAAAGGATTTAAGCAATAATCGATCATTGGAGTAAGAAGCCATAGTGAGATGATAATGCTTAAGATGTAAATATGGGTTTTCAATACCATCAAAGCATGAAAATGTAGGCATAATGAAATCCTTGGGGAATGCTGAATTGTGAATCTTATTTGGAATAAGATTTCCATGTAAAGTATATTATTATCAATGGAAGCATAATAGGCCTTGCTTTCAAGAGTGAGAGATTGGACTTGAGATTGTAATTGACCAACAACATGCATGAGCGATAAGATATCCTATGATGGAATATTAGGAGATGTAGATGGTGTATTGAGCGGTTGTATCTTTCCATTATGAGTGATCATAGGAATATCAGAAGAAGAAGTGGAGGATGCTGATGCTATAGGCACCATAGGTGCAGTGCATGGGTGAGGTAATGGGTGGTGAAGAGCATGGAATATCAATAGCATCATTAGGAATATCATTGGAATAATTGTTAGGAGATGAAGTAATAGATGGAGATGATTCAACATGCATGTTACTAGACATAATCTCAGAAGGAGATGAAAGCGGAGTGGGGGATTCACATTCAACAATATGCAAAGAGGTGGAATCATTACTATCATGTGCCTCATCAATATCAGACAAAGATTTAGAGGCAAGGATTTCATCAAGTGTATCATCAATGTATAATGAAGAAGAAATAGTATGAGATGTAACCTTAGAATCACTTGAAACATTTTCAAAAATACAAGGAGTATGAGATGTAGCTATACAATTATCCTGACTAGTATTAGAAGCAAGATCATGCACATGTACATTATCATTATGTGTTGTATTTGTACTACCGCTATCAAGGTTAAGTAGATAATCAATAATAGCCTCATTTAGAGTTACAACAGAAGTAGAATAAGATGGATGAGGCCTATTTTTGATAGGAGAGCTAAGACGACAACCCAAAATCTTACTGGATCCAAAGCAATTATAATAGTAGAATGGTCATCGATGGGGTGGGAGTGGTGTGGTCAAGTCACATGGTTGTGTGCTTTCCCACCCATATTCAAATCCCCTTGAGGCATGATCCTCCTTGGAGGTGGTTCCACCGCTAAATGTGGCATCTCTGCTCAATGCGTGCCATTGCTGGTCGATGCTTCTCTTGTTGTGCTATCACTGGTCACCGCTTTCTTCTCTCGTTATTTTCACCGGTGATTACTCCTCTCATTGTTGTCCCTGGTGGTTGTTCCTCTCACTATTTTCACTAGTGGCTGCTCCTCTCTTTACGTCCCTAGTGGTTGTTCCTCTCGCTATCATTGTTGGTGGCTACTCCTCTTTCTACTGTCACTTGTGGCACCTCCTCTCGCTACCATCGCTGGTGGCTACTCCTCTCGCTTCCATCATTGGTTCCTTCTCCTCTTCTGCCATCATTAGTTGATGCTCCTCTCCTTTCCATCACCGGTTTCTGCTCCACTCACTACGGTCACTGTTGCTGGTCGATGCATCTTCACTATGGTTTCATGGTTGCTTCAATTGGGTTCCTAATGGTGGTCCCCTTCATTGTAACATAGGTTGTGGATCCTCTTAAAAAATCCTCAATTGTACAAGGATATGGGTCCTTTCAACACCCTAAAAAATTACCCTAATTCCAAAAATAATAGTAGAATGATCAAAGCTAGTAGAAATATTTCATTTATTGGCCAAAAGATGTCTTTGAATCTCATCTAGAAGAGTAAGATTGTGATAGAGAGAGTGAAGTTCAGTAATATTTGCTTCATCATATATATCGTTTATACTCTCATGAGGCATAACTTGGGTAGGAGGAGAAGAGATACTCTTATCCATTAGGGTTTTAGTGGATCCTAGGGCAATGAGTTCTAATCTATGGGTTCACCAAAATGATTTCATAAAATATGAAAGCAATAACTACTATAAATAATATACAATGAAATATAAATGCTAGGAAATTTATTTGATTTTAATTATGAAATGAAAATGAGAGAGATAAGACACTTACCTTGATTTTCCTTATCTTGAAGTGTGCCTAGGATGAAGAATGTGATGAAACACAAATTCTGAATGGCGCAAAGAACCTCAAAAAAATGTAGAGAAGGTGTAAATTTCTAGAAATGGGTGCTTGGGCAAGAACAGGGCACTGCGGGCACCCAAGACCTCTTTGGGGGTCGTGGAGTTTGAAGAAAAGGTTATGGTTCTGATACCGTCACTAGGGTTTCACAATTGTTTTCCTTTAGTCACATGTATGTCACACTTAGATCGCCAAGGTACATGTAAATCTACACACAAATATCCTCCTGCAAAACCCTCAAAAAGACATCAAATCCTAAAAGATAAGGATGAAAAATGAGGGGTAAGACTATCCTCAGCTGTCAACTAGTGAACTTACGACTAAGCACTGTACTACATATCATACCTAATGTAGTTCTATGTGCTTGTGTGTGCAATAGTACACCTAGGTCGCCATCGCACCAATGACACAAGATAGTGAGCGGTACCTAGATAAAATGCAAATGTGTGGATGGAATAAAATGAAATCTCCTTCCTATGTAGTGTGTATGCATAATAATAAGCCCAATAAAATGAAATCTCCTTCCTATGTAGTGTGTATGCATAATAATAAGCCCAAGATGCAGTCCATTTGATATGTAGATAGATAGCCCTTGATATTAGCTATCTTTCATTATAATGGTATGTATGTTGTGTTTATATAGGGATATCTTTCTTGATATTTGACACTAATGACTCAACATGCTGACTAGTACCTCTAGATATGAGTGGGAAAAATGAAAATACCGACCTCGAGTGTCAAAAATAAAATCAAACATAAATAGGACATGGGCACCCAAGATGGATAAGAGCTCATGGGTGTTAGTGTCTAGTCCTAGGCACTAGTGTCCAGAGACAAATGATGACAAATGAGTGGATCTTAACCGAGAGGGATCCCTATGATCCACCAGAACTAGGTAAATGAGTGACAAGTGTGAAAGGTAAAATAAATAGAAACTATCAAGAAAAAAAATAGATGAGACAATGGGACATCGGTGAATAATTTTCTTACACAATATCCATATATAAAAAAACATCCTTTGTGGTATGGTAAATAGTAGTAAGTGCATTATTTTGTGTCTACAATGCACAAATTTACAATTTCAATAATGAAAGGGCTAAAAATAGCTTGCATGGTCTCTAACTCATCCTTCGTCAAGCCCTCCTTTGAATATCATGTGTATGGCTCTCTTAGCGAGATAATAAGGTAAATTTGACAAAATTAAGGTAAAGGCACTTTTCTTAATCTACAAAAAGAGAAATTTTGGTCCTACGTGAAAGAGTTACTTTATCTTTTGTGGCACCTACATCGTTCTATTTTTTGGGCACAAGATAATTATAGATTTATTGATTTTGGGAATACATTATGATTGGATTTTATTTTTCTAGCATATTATCTTCCCATACGTGGCCTAATAATCCAAAATGCAAAAATTTATCTCACTATGTGGGTAAAAGCATTAAATTTTTCAAAACCCTAACTAACCATCACATTTAAACATGGCCAAGATTAACCATAGTTAAATTCAATGGTTAGATAGTTAGTACTTTCCAACAAACCTAAAATTCTCATGTATTTTTGGCTTCATGGAAACTTCTAGTTGCTAGGGAGACTCTGTTGGATTTCCACCCTAAAGGCCATGATTTAGTGGTTTTGAGCTCTATATTAACTACTTTTATCTCCATTCTTGCATTCTAGGTCACTCTAGTTTTGAAGAAATTTCCATTTGAAGTTTGGGATTTGTTAGTTTATACTCTGTTTCTAGATCTTGCTCAATAATGGATATTTGGGATCCCTTCATACTTAGTTTCTACTCCACCTAACTCATTTGATGGAGGCCCCGCTTTATTACATATTGCACCAAGATTTGTTTCATGCACAAAGGTTTCAACCCATGGAGAAGTGGGCTGTTTTAAAACTATGTGAAAACACCTTGAGGTGGCCGTCACTTTCATGGGTTAGAGCTCTGTTGACCGAGTTGGCTACTACTATTAAAGGTAGGAACAATTTCTTTCAAACTCTTTAGTTTGTATTTTGAGAATCCTATGAATAGATCTAGTTTCTTTTGTATGGTCCAGATTTTCATTCCCGAGTTGGATTTGTCACTACATTTTGAGCCTCTATCTTTTCTATTGGAGAGTTGTTTAGATCTGGGGTTGGCATTTTTTATATAGTTTACCTAGTTTTTGGTTTTTCTCTGTATTATTGGTTTTAGTGATTTGTTGTAGATTTGGGGCTTGCCATTTGTTCTTTTCAAGGGTTCACCTAAGTTGTTTGATGGAGGCCCCGTATTGTTCTTATCCTTTGACTCAGTCTTGAGCTTTGTATCATGTAGCTCATCATGCATTACTAAAAGCTCATTAGGTTTTTGAATCAACTCGAGTTGGCTCAACCACTACACATCTAAGCTCTGTTTTATAAATGAAAATTTGTTTTTATCTTATTCCAAGCTCTCTCATTCTAGGTTTTATCTATTAAACCAGCTTGGCTTGCTTTGCATCTCTAAAAATTGCACTGTGACCTATATGCATGTGTCTTGCCATGCGAATGTGTTTATAGAACTATTTTTGTTGTTGTATTGGCTTAGTGAGTTGATATTTGCAATGGATTGAGACTAATTTATGCCCATTCTCTAGATTCCATTGTGTAATTATTATTTGAATTAAATCGTTGTATATTTGATCTGGGTATCTCATTATAGCTCAACTTTTGCATATTCTAGGCAAGCTTGAAATTTGCATTCACTGCAGTATATAGCTCACTGTTTGATTTTAATCTTTGTGTTTAGTTGAGCCACCATTTTTTTGCATGAGCTATCTATTTTTTTAGATCTAGTTTTGATTACAACTACTAGTGTTTGATGACCTGGATCCGGGTTTACACCCTAACTCGTAGTCTAACCTCCATTTGATCTTGGCTGTTTGACTTTGTTGAGCTTGGCTCCAGGTATGTATTGATATGCAATCCAAGGTTCTAAAACTGAGATCCGATCAATGTATAACATAGTGATCTTATTTAATCATTATTTATCTCGGCTCTAACTTGAACGTGGTCATTGCATTATATTGGTCAAGTTACTTCATTTTCTCCACAATATATGATTAGCTCTAATTTCTACCAATCATTGAGCTCTCTTGGAACTTGTATTATCATTTAATTTGAAGATCCATACCTGCAAGTCTATTTTGATAAAATAGTTAAACTTGTCTTTGATTTACATTTAATCATGTGCATTATTTAACCTTTGGGAATTTGTCTTCTTTTAGCTTCTAAAATACAGTTTAAGTTTGAAACTCGGCTTTTAAATCATCTTTTATGATGTAGTAAACATCTAATTTTCTTGAAGAAGTCTGCTATTGACTTTCAAGATGCATTTATTTTTCACCTATGCTCTAATTTCTAATACATTAGCATGATAATTTTGTATTTCATCTTGAGCAAGATAATTCATTTTAAGGTTTAAATTTATTGATAAAAACTATTTAGTATATACTATGTAACTATCCTTGTTAGTTTGTTCTAATCTCAAGCCTTTATAACATTGATCTTGATGATCTACTGAAAGCTTTTATTTTCCTTTGTTGATCATTCTTGGATATGGAAATATGCTTATCTATGGAACTTTCTTGTTACTCTATTTATTTTAGCATGCAATTTCTGAAAATTCATAATAATTACCTCTTCTTCTTGGAAATTTCATGACTTTCTAAAAACCCTTCCTCAAAATGATTCCACTTTTTGAAGATTGTTTGTATTTCAAAATGATGAATATGAATAATTTTTTTGAATAATTTTTCTTTTTAAAAATAAATGTTGAATCTTTATTTTGGAATTGTCTTGTATATTTAGATTTTTTAAAATGTTTTTTTGAAGGAGAGTCACCCAAAATTTATCAATGTAATAATTGATAGCTAGGTGTATGAAAATGCACAAGAAGAGATCATCCATGCTTCAAGTTGCTTGACCCATCCTCCCACCTGGATACATTAGTTCCCAAACTACACACACCGAAAATAAAAAGGGGGATGAATCACTCAAAGTTTAAAGTGTTTCATAATATTTCTTTGCATAAGGTGTCTTTGGTAATATCATTTGGGTCTATAGACACCTAGCCGGAAGTTGAGAAAAACTATGATCGTAACCAATGGTATCTCTATTGAGTCTATAAACACCTTGTTGGTAGCACAACAATGTGTAGACACAAAATCACACACTTGGGTACATTTCTAGGTCATGAAAGAATACTACCATTTAGATGATTCCTAAGCAAGAAAACTAGTGGATAACTATATTTGGCCTCTTTTATTTGTTTCTTATTTTCTATTTTGTCTTTCACACCCTATAATCCATTCAAAAATTTAGTTGTCTATATTTTATGGCTTCATATACCAACACCCAACCAAGACACCAACACCCAAGTGCTCCTGTATCCTCCCGAGTTCCCCGACCCTTTCTTATCTCACTCACTCATTTTGGGTCTCTTTTATCTTTTGGGAATCTTTTTCACTTATGGGCCGGCCTTCCTGTTTTCAATTATGAAATTCAAACAAGGGAATTATATAAATACATAGTTATGTGTTCAAAATCAAGGACCAAGCACTAAACATTACTATCATCACCTAAGATTTCATTTCAAAGGCACTAAAGCACTTAAAAGGCATCCATCTAGAATCCATTCAAGGGACAAGGGATGCATCAATTCTACATACACTACATAGGAAGGAGAAGTCTATTATATTCCATCCACACATACTACTACATTGCTACATTCTAGCTATAACCCACTATCAAGTACAACTTGCACAAGGGCATCCTAGGGAACCATTTCTACACACACATAAAATACATGTTTTCTGAGATGTAGTGCAACACTCGGTTGTAAGTTCACTCTCAAGGTGAATGTCAAGGTCAATATGATTCCCCATTATGCATTTTAATTTTAAATTTTGATGTAGTTTGTGGGCTTGTGTAGGTGAACTTCTCTTTTATAGGTTACAAGTATCATCGCCGATCATAGTGCAAACATCACATGATCAACATAGAGCCATTGTGAAACCCTAGTGACATAACAAAAACTAGATTATGAGCTCCTACAAAGTCACCAATGCTTAGGCACCTCTATCTAGCATTGGGCACCACTGCTTCAACATTATTCTTAGGTTCCAGATTTCACAAAGAGCATTTGCAATGTTGTTTTCAGTATATTCAATACTTCCACCATCCTTAAACACTTCCTGTGCATTCAGAAATCAGATAAGTAATCCTATCTCTCTTCCTTTCTTAGGGTTTTGTAATTTACATCTTAGTTTTCTTGTGTCATTACTATATTTTAGCATTTACACATCATTTATTTCAATAGTTACTCTATAATATAGATGTAATTCAATTTATATTCAATCATTTAGTGAATCCCACTCATGGTCAAACACTTGGATCCTCATTTTCCTATCCTTTAAGAACTTATTTCATGGCTCTTAAAATTCCTCAAAGCTCCTTGCCTAACTTACTTCAAATGCACCCACCTTGCAAATATGTTATCCAAAAATCCTTAGACACTATGTATCTCCCTTGTAATATGTTGGTTGCACAAGTGAGTTCCATTTTTGATCATCTATCTAACGAATCTTTTGGTTGGACTAACGATTCTATTGGTCCTAATTGTCCAACCAATCCAACTATCTTAGAGTCAATTCAAGATTTACACCATGATTTTCAAGACAAATTTCAAGCTATAGAAACCATACATCTCTTAAAGATAAAATCCAACATCTCAAGATGCTTTGCTTAAGGCCCATACTAGTTGTTCTTCTACATCCCTTATGTCCTCTACATGTTCTCATGTCGCTTAAACCCAATTCTTACCGCTACCCACACCTCTCAAGTTTGATCTCAATATTAAGAAACATGATATTATTCCTCAGCTCCTCACTCACCAGTTGATCAACTTGCCAAATACTCATTTCTACCCTCCTTATTGGCTTTCCAAATACCATGGTCCCCATTTAGAAATTATCATAGAATTAATGGACATACTTGACAATTATTGCTATACTTTAAAATGAAGAATTAAGAACCCTAAACATAAGGATTTTATCTCATTTGTTGCACACCATTCTACTTCATGTTCATCCTCAATTTTGAATCCTATGGGATCCTAAATCCATCCCTTCCATGGCTTATGATCATTAATCCCTAATCACTAATGTTCCTTCTCTGGTCAGTCAAGAGCAACCTATCCAACCTATTCAAAAGAAACAAACTCCTCTCAAAATCCATCCTCCATTTCCCCCTCATGTTAAGCAACCATACTCAAAATATGTCCTCCATCCTCTCCTCCTATCAAGTCCTCTCTAGCATTACCAATTCCAAATCAACAACCCCCAACCAAGAAAGACCGACAAACTCTACATAACCTCTTTATGCTTCCTCCCTTTTACCCAAAATCTAACCCTAGTTCTACTCTTGCTCCTGCCTACCATTGTGATGAATCCCTCTATTCTCATAACACAACTAACACTCTCCCACAATGGCATGGTATCTCTCATGTTATCACATAGATCTCCATCATTAGCACACTTGGGGGCATTGCAATTCTCCCCCTTCTAGCACTATCAATTATCTCTAATGTCTACTACCACACTTTGTGCTCCATGCCTCATTACTAATCCTTTTACACACTCTCATATCATTTTATACACGCATTGTATCATCATTACCTTATGACGTACTCTAGTTCCATAGTTCATACTTGACTACTAAGGTTCTAATTCTGAAATGAACCTCATATCTACTACACATTTCATGCTCAGTGCTTCACGATACATCTTTCTAACATCTATTCTCACATATCACATTACCCTATGAACCACTCTAGTTCCATAGTTCATACTCATTGCTAAGGGTATAATTATGAAATGAACATCACATCATTTACACATTTCACACTCTTTGCTTCATGATACATCTTTCTAGCATCTTCTTTCAAACCACACATTACCTGAGGAAACACTCTTATTATATGGTTCATTCTTGACTGTTGAGGGTTCCTATAAATGAACCTCATCTCATACGCATTTGTTGGGGGCACACTGCTCTCATATAATCTTCACATATTTCATACCAATCAATCACACACACACAATTTGTGTATCTTGGTTGCATTTACTCTTGCTAGCTTTTCTACTTACATGTTGCATTTTTCTTACTATGTTAGCCATATACTCAGTATATCATTATCTTTATCATATACACATCTGCATTCACTTGGTCTCTAGTTGTGAATGAAAATATGTTATAGGTTGTTACACGCTGCAATGATGCTTGGAAATGTACCTTTTACCAGTCCCACTAAGGCTCTTGGAGGTTATTCTCACACATTACATATGCTATTGTTTCATCATTTACTACTTATACTTTCTAACACATTACTTTCCATTGATACATACATGCCTTGACATACTATTTATATTTCTAATATGCTAATGGGTTCTTCATGTGTAACATTTTATTTATAGGAACATATGTAACTATGGTTATCTCACACATTTTGTTTGATCTTGTCTTCTATTGTATGCTATTATTTGCATGGATATACTTTATTTCTTGTATGCTTCTTGTATGCTTTTGGTTGCTTCAACCCTGATTTTCTTGTGACATTATGAGTGATGTCCCATGTTTGAAACCCACTTTTCATGGTCTATCTTATTTGCACACTTGCTTGTTACATTGTCTTCTATTGCATGCTTGCTAATTTTTCTACTAACACATGTTACTAACCACTTTTTTACATGTGCCTTGGTTTCTACCATGCACATCCTTACTACCTATAGGTATCAACTTCGAACAATATCAGCCCTCTCCTTTTGGCCATATCCTCCTACCATCATCATATGCACCTCAAACGAGGGGGAAAACACATGGTGAACAAATCATCCCTATAACAAATCGAGCTACAATTTAGAATCTATACAAGATGGAAATGACACAGGAACATAGTCATAGAATGACCCATAATATGACTTGGGTCCTCATCACAACATAGACACTAATGTCCAACATTAGATAGTAGTGCCTTGGTACCCATGTCCTCCCTAAGTACTAATGTCACGGGGCACATACAATCAACTTATCGAGATCAACACAATTTACGTGAAATCCTTCATAGTAGTTATAAAGTTATAGGAATATTCCTTTAGTTACATAATTCATTCTATATCTTTCAATTAATATAACTGTTAACCAAAATAAGCTCACACTTATTTTTGGTCAACTAATATCATTTTCCTCATCTTTGTGATTCAATCTGAATTTTAAACATTCCAAGCACTTAAGATCACCTAAAATAACTTCCATTAGATAGGAAATTTCATCCCCTTTCCAGAGATATAAAGAAGTCCTTCTAACTTCTCATATTTTACAAGTTATGGGCTGGCAGGCCTTGGGAGGATTTTTTGCCAAATGCGGGCAGATGATCCTAGGGAAGACTTTTCACCAAAGTAAATTGTGGACCGGTGGGGCGGTGGGAGATACTTTGGCATTTTTCACTTTTTGCAAAAAGCACAAGTTACAATTGTGGGTCTGCAAGCCCGAGGATGATTTCTTTTGCTAAGTAAAAATGTGGGTCTACGAGGAAATTTTGCCCAAGTGTAAATTCGGCCGGTGGGTCTGATGGGCATTTTAGAACTTTTGCAACTTTTCACAAAAGGGTATAGTTTACAATTACGGGCCCATGAGCCTCATGAGGAAATAAAAGAAAAATTCCTAAGGCTCGTAAAGGGACACGTGGCCATGTTTCAAGTCAAAGCGGGAAGGTGGGTCGTCGAGGAACTTTGGAATTTTTGGATTTTGTTTTGAAAAGGCATAAAGTATAAAAGTAAGTTGCACCTCCCAAAACCTAAAGAAGCCACATGTTAGGCCTTTGTTAGCTGTTGGGAAGTGGGCTATGGGGGAAATTTAGATTTTTGCTAATTTCTCAAAAAGCGCAGCTTTCAATTTTGGGCCCGTGGAGGCTTTTTGCCTAAAGTGATTTTCGGGGCTCTTTGGAGGTTTTTAAAAGTTTGCATTTTTGTGCAAAAGGTGCCAAAATGAATTTCGAGGCTAGTGGATCCATTTTGCAAAACTGGTTTTTCACCATTTTTGTACGGATTCAATTCAAAACTTCAAATGGGCATATCTTTTGATCCAGAGCTCGGATTCGATAAATTTGGTACCATTGGAAAGATCTCGACCTCCTCTATGCCATGGAAGCATAAAATATTATTTTTCAATAGGCTTTGGTGGGTGAAAAATAGGAAAACTTCTTTTAAGCCATCAATATAGGATTTGATTGCTTCAACTACCTAGATCTGATTTGATCTGCCATTCTTCCTTCTCCAACACGCCAAAATAGACACGGGGAACCAAAATTGACAGATGTAGGTGGATTTGCAAGGCATTAATGGTTGGTGGTTGAAATTTCAGATTAGAGACCATTTTTGCTTCCTTCTCTCTGGTTTTCATCATTCTAAACTTCTATATATTGTAAACACTTCTCATTTGAGAAGGAGATATTTCTAGGTGTGGGGAAACTCTGTCAAATTTGTTTCCCAACTCCATTTTAGTTGTAAGCCTTCTCCTATGCCTGTGCAAGTGGATTTGTGCCTCTGAGCAAAAATATAATGGTCTGTGCACCTTTTAGAGCAATAAACTCATGTTTTTGTGGTGTTCTTCAACCCTTTCTCATGTTTTATTGTTTCTTCATGCCTCTCCCTTTCAAATCTATTTTTGTGCATGTATTTCACGTTTGCAGGTGCGGGATGTCATGTTTCATGGAGTTTTGATGGTGGATTAGGATTTGGGGTTTGTGTCACTTCGTCTTGGTGTCCTTCATCTCCTCTTTCCCTTATTTCATCCTCCCTCAGTAGAGTATCTCACCTCTTTCCTTCTCTGGTGTATCACCGCTTTAGTGTAGGCTCTCTTTCACTCTCTCTTTCTCTCTGGTTCCTTGGAATGGTTAGATTAGGATAGATTAGTCTTTCCCTGCATTAGAGTAGCTTGTGGTAGGTAGTTTAGGAACAAGAACCAACTTTCTCTGGAGGTCCATCTCAAGTTTTTCAAGTCCCACAGCTTGAGAGATGGTCCAATGTTATGCAAATCACACTGAATGCCCCATTTCAAACTCAAGCCATTCGAGGGTGCTTTGTGATTTTGCACTAACAATTTTGGCATGCCTGGTGGGACACTGAGGTTAGATTTTCTCATCTTTCTCGAGGTGTCTCATTATCAACAACAAATCTTAAGCCACCATGCGACCACACTAACAGTTTTGGCACACTTGATGGGACACTGAGGTTATATTTTTCATCTTTATGAGGTTTCTCATTATCAACAACAAATCTTAAGCCACCGTGTGACCACACTAATAGTTTTGGCATGCTCGGTGGGACAGGTTTGAAGCACCTTACCACTTCATTTCATCAAGTTGATGTGTTCTTGGTGAGATTCAGCCTTTGGAGGCACATGCAAAGCACATCTAGTGACTCCATTTGGTCAACAACCCAATCTCTGAAGTTACAGACCTTTTCCATCCATTTCCACCCATCTTCATTCATCTTTCTTTCCACATCTCCCATTTTTTCCATTCATGAAGTTGTGCAATCATGACTTCATTTCCATCTTGGAATTCACACTTACAGTGTAGCAACGTGCAGTCCACCTCCAATGTATTTCACAACTCCTCCAGATCAACATTATGATCAGATCCAAAATAATCATGCTTACCCATATGAGCAATGCCAAAACCAGTTTGGCTATGGAGCTTATCAAGAACAAGGGTATGCATATAATGATAATAACTACATGGAAAATTTTGATCTCTGGAGAAGATTCAAAAATGGAGGCTGACATGGTTCAGTCAAGGGCTACAATACAAATGAAGGCATTCAGGATTAGTTATAGGGAACCTTGTCCATGGGAAGGCCCTTTTCCAAGATATTATAGCCCTTAGGAGAAGCTTGACTTCATGGTTGAAATTCTACCTCAACTTTCACAATGGACTAAGGAGATTGAGGCTTATGAGTTAGATACACAAAAAACTTGTCAATGGTAATTCCACCACCTCATAGATTTTCTTTTCCTCTCTCTCAATCAATACCATTTCAGTAGTGTTAAGAGTCAAGCCCCTCACTTGTTTCCCCAAATGTTGATTTCCCTTCTCCATCTCCTAATATTCCATCTCATCTTAATTCTTCTTCCCTTTTCCCTTCCAAGAAGTCATTCCCTCCAAACAAACAAGAAGTTCCACTTCCCTCTCCACCACAAAAAACAATAGCAAACTGGTTGAATCCCAACCTACCCCTCCTCTTGCATCCCCAAATCCATGTTGGGAAGATGAAAATCAGACAACCAGCCAAGGGCAACAAGAAGAAGAGCCAAAAAGAAGAAAATATTAGAAGTTTGGTGAGCTTGGCTCTCAAATTTGGGATTACAAATATCCCCTTGATGGTTAAGCCAACAAAGGAGGTCAAGGTTGAAGAGCCAGTGGTGGCTAAGGCTGAGTTTGTAGCAGAAGAAGAACAAGAACAAGAAAAGATGATCAACAATCAATTTTCTTTGAATGTAGTGCCCATGTTGGCACTTTATTTGAAGAAAATTCTGATCCAATTCAAGCTGCACAATCAGTCATCAAGGAAGAAGAACAATCAGCTCCAAGTCCTTTTGAAGAGGAGCAACTGGAAGAGATCAAATCAGAGTTGAAACCACTTGATGAAGGAAGCATTATTGAAGATTTTTTGCTTTCATTTGAAGGGCCTGATTTGATTGATGAATCCATGATGGAGGAGAGCTATCAAGAAGACCTTACTGTCCCAAATAGTCCTCTAGAGCAGCAAATTGAATATTTTGATTTGAAAAATTTCATGCTAGAGGAAGAGGCTACCCAAGAGCAAGTTGGTCTTCAAGAAACAATAGAGGAACTCCAGAGCCAACAATGTGTTGCAAAAATTATAATGATGCAAAGGAAACTTTAATGGATGTTGTAATCAATAACAATGAGTTGTAGATTGTAGAGGAGTTCCATACTACTATAGAGGAAGGAAAAGAGCAAGAGGATGTCATCATCCCTCTCACACCATCCATCCAAGAAGATCTACAAGAAGACTCCATTTTTGGAGTTGAAATTTAGAGCAAAGTGGGCAAATTCAAAGGATCAGACCTTGCCCAATTAGGTACTTGGCTTCATTGGAGCCAAGGGAGAAGCCAACACCAGTCATGATTTCTTCTAAGCATGAGGGAGAGCCTCAAAGTACCAAGGATCAACAACAATACCTCTTGGAACCAAGTGAGCAAAGATATGAAGAGGTATTTGTTTTGTTTCTAGTTGATACCTTGATGGAGGGAGTGAAGAAACAATTTTTAGTTAGCCTTCCACTCCTAATCTCAGTTATATTCAATGCCAAATCATTTGCATGGTATTAATTGTAAGGAAGGGTAGTTATTTCTCATCACCAGTAGCAGGTTTTGTTTGAAATTTCCCATCTCTCTGGTTAGAGTAGAGTAGGTAGGTTTTCTTTTAGTAGAAGAAGTGCTTTTGCACACTTTACATATCCCACTTGGGGTGTGTATGATTTCCAATTTTTAAATAGTGTTGTGGTGTTTTTTTCTTGTGCACAGTGCATTGAAAATGGCATTTGGTGAGATCAGCTCCAGTTCTAGCGGTTTCCAAGTGGCTCAGGGATCAGATTTCAGAGTTAAAGATTAGTATCAAGCTATCATTCATGACTCCATGCCCAATGGATGCTTCAAGGAAACTAATCATTTCACCTAGTAGGTAGGTGATCCCCATGAGTCGCCAAATTGTTAACCAAAATAAGCTCACCAAATTGTTAACCAAAATAAGCTCACACTTATTTTTGGTCAACTAACATCATTTTCCCCCTCTTTGTGCTTCAATATAAATTTTAAATATTTCAATAACTTAAGGTCCCTTGAAATAAATTCCATTAGATAGGAAATTTCTTCCCCTTTCCAGAGATATAAAGAAGTCCTTCTAACTCCTCATATTTTGCAAGTTACAGGACGACGGGCCTTGGGAGAAATTTTTGCCAAATGCGGGCCAACGGGCCTGGGGAAGAATTTTCGCTAAAGTAAATTGCGGACCAGTGGGGTGGTAGGTGAAACTTTGGCATTTTGCACTTTTCACAAAAAAACACAAGTTACAATTGTGGGTTAGCAAGCCTGGGGATGATTTCTTTTGTTAAGTAAAAATGCGGGGCCGTGGAGGAAATTTTGCCCAAGTGTAAATTCAGGCCGATGGGTCTACAAGGCATTTTAGAACTTTTGCAACTTTTCACAAAAAGGGCGTAGTTTACAATTGTAGGCCCGTGAGTCCGTGAGGAAATAAAAGAAAAATTTCTAAGCCCCATGAAGAGACACATGGTCGTGTTTCAAGTCAAAGCGGGAAGGCGGGTCGTCGAGGAACTTTGGAATTTTCAGATTTTGTTTTGAAAAGGCATAAAGTATAAAAGTAAGCCACACCTCCACCGATGCCTAGAGAAGCCACATGTTAGGCCTTTGTCAGCTGCGGGGAAGCAGGCCATCGGGGGAAATTTGGATTTTTTGCCACTTTCTCAAAAAAGTGCAATTTCAATTTTGGACCCAGTGGAGGCTTTTCACCTAAAGTGATTTTTGGGCCTGCATGGGAGGTTTTTATAATTTTTCATTTTTGTGCAAAAGGCGCCAAAATGAATTTCAGGCCCATGGATCCATTTTGCAAAACTGGTTTTTCGCCATTTTTGTACAAATTTGATTCAAAAATTCAAATGGGCATATCTTTCGATCCAAAGATCGGATTTTGACAAACTTAATACCATTGGAAAGATCTCAACCTCCTCTATGCCATGAAAGCATAAAATATAATTCTCAATAGGATTTGGTTGGTGAAAAATAGGAAAACGTATTTCAAGCCATTAATACAGGATTTGATTGCTTCAACTACCCAGATTTGATTTGATTCACCATTCTTCCTTCTCCAACATGCCAAAATAGACATGGAAAACCAGAATTGATAGATTGTAGGTGGATTTGTAGGGCATTAATGGTTGGTGGTTGAAATTTTAGAGCAGAGTCCATTTTTCCTTCTTTCTCTCTAGTTTTCATCATTCTAAACTTCTATATATTGTAAACACTTCTCATTTGAGAAGGGAGAGATTTATGGGTGTGGGGAAACTCTGTCAAATTTTTTTCCCAACTCCATTTGAG
Source organism: Taxus wallichiana var. yunnanensis (assembly GCA_018340775.1). NCBI lineage: Eukaryota > Viridiplantae > Streptophyta > Pinopsida > Cupressales > Taxaceae > Taxus > Taxus wallichiana. The sequence goes on along the minus strand of CM031241.1, from coordinate 576,617,583 downwards.
TTGTAAGCCTTCTCCTATGCCTGACAAGTGGATTTGTTCCTCTGAGAAAAAATGTAATGGTTTGTGCACCTTCTAGAGAAATAAACTCATGTTTTTGTGGTGTTCTTTAACCCTTTCTCGTGTTTTATTGTTTCTTCATGCCTCTCCCTTTCAGATCTATTTTTTGTGCATGTATTTCACGTTTGTAGGTGCGGGATGTCATGTTTCATGGAGTTTTGATGGTGGATTAGGATCTGGGGTTTGTGTCACTTCTATCTGGCCTCCCTCATCTCCTCTTTCCCCTATTTCATCCTCCCTCAGTAGAGTATCTTGCCTCTTTTCTTTTCTGGTGTATCACCACTTTAGTGTAGGATCTCTTTCACTCTCTCTTTCTCTCTGGTTCCTTGGAATGGTTAGATTAGGATAGATTAGTTTTTCTTGCATTAGAGTAGCTTGTGGCAGGTAGTTTAGGAACAAGAACCAGACTTTCTCTGGAGGTCCATCTCAAGTTTTGCAAGTCCCACACTTGAGAGATGGTCCAATGTTATGAAAATCAAAATGAATGATCCATTTCAAACTCAGGCCATTCGGGGTGCTGTGATTTTGCACTAATAATAAATCATAACTAATTCAAAATAATAAGAAAAATCAAGACACACCATCTTCAAAGTGATGCTTATTGGGTAGAGTCATGGAAAGAGAGTAACACTAGACCTCTCTCCCCAACACTCTCTCTTTGGCTTAAGATTACCCAAAAACTCACGAGTTGATGTGAGATCACAAAAAAACTCTCACTTGGCATGAGATCCCTAAAAACTTGGAATTGGCATGATATTTCCCAAAAACTCACCATTTACATGATATTGCCCAAAAAAATCACTCTTCAAAGAATTTTAGGACATTTTTATATCCTTTAGACTCTTCTAAAATAGGTGCACACTTTCCTTTACTATTACTTTTACATACTTTTATATATTTATACACATTTTTCTCTAATTTATCATATACATAATTTTGACTACTTTTTTATCTTCTTTTGTAGGTCTATTCTTAATACACAACAAGAAACAACCTAGAACAGTAAATACAAGCACAACAACATGTACAACTAATGCATATGCTTTACCCCTAGGGTCACTTTCCTTTCCTAGTCTCCATGCTTTAATTTGAAATCATTCCATGCTCCACTTATTTACTTGACACGTTATTCGCCACACACTCTACAAGATCATAAGGTACGTATCTTCTATCTACTTTATGTTATCAAGTATTCAATCAAAAACATAAAGTGGGGAAAATGTAAACACAAAAACATGCACTTGGGTACCTTTCTAGGTCCTAAAAGTATACTAGCATTTATATGATTCATAAGAAAGAAAACTAGTGGTTGATAACTATCTTTAGTCTCTTTTCTCTTAGTCTTTTATTTTCTATTTTTCTTACACACCCTACAACTCATTCATAACTTTACTTTTTTTTAATCTTTCATGGCTTTGGACACTAGCTCCTAGCTAAGATATAGTAGTGCACAGGCGCTTCTGGCCCTCCTAGGTGCCCCTGACCCTTTATTATCTTACTCACTCCTTTTGTATCCCATTTATCTTTTGGGAATCTTTTTCACTTATGGTTCGGCCTTCCAATTTTTAATTATGAAATTAAACAAGGGAATGTTATAAATACATAGTTATGTGTTGAAAATCAAAGACCAATCACTAAACATTACTATCATCACCTAAGCTTGCATTCCAAAGAAATTAAAGCACTCAAAAGGAACCCATCTAGCATCCATTCAACAAAAAAGGGCTACATAAACTTTACATACACTACATAAGAAGGGGGAGTCTATTCTATTCCATCCACACATACTACCACATTGCTACATTCTTTCTAAAACCCGCTATCAAGTGAAATTCTCACAAGGGCATCCTAGGGAACCATTTTTACACACACACACACACATAAGAACTACATGGAGTATGAGATGTAGTGCAATGCTTAGTTATAAGTTCACTCTCGGGGTGACCACCACAGCTTAGTCCGAATCCCCATTCTATAGTTTCCTTTTTAGGTTTGATGAAGTTTGTAGGATTATGCGGGTGAACTTCTATTTTTCGAGTTACGGTATCATCGGCGATCATAGTGAAAACATCATGTGATAAAAAGATCCACTTTGTGAAACCTAGCAATATAAAAAAACCACATTTTGATCTTTTGCATAGTCATTAGTGCCCAGTGCCGCTTTCACCACCGAGCACCCTTGTCCAACATTATTCTTAGGTTCCAGATTTCATAATGAGCATTTGTGACATTTTTTCCAATATTTTCAACACTTCCACCATCCTAGATCACTTCCTATGTATTTGGAAATCAACTAAGTACTCCTATCTCTCTTCCTTACTTAGGGTTTTATACTTTACATCTTAGTTTACTTGTGTCATTACTATATTCTAGAATTTGCACATCATTTATCTCAATAATTAATCTACTATATATATATATATATATATATATAATTCAATTTATATTAAATCACAATGCCAAAGCCTCCCCCTCGTTCCATCTCTGATAAAAATATCAAAAGTACAACAAAATAAAACCTTATTAGAAAATAAGCTAAGTGATCGCTATTTATGTTGGACCCGATAACCTCAAGGCAAGGTAAATAAACTTCACAAGCACACACACTCGACTCTTTGTAAGAATGGAAACTTAGTATGTTACATGATAACTTCAAATCTTTCAATTCTAATTTTAATTTTAAAACGTAATGTTTTATTAAGTATATGGGGTTGTGTTTGTTTCTTATGTAAATTAGAGATTTTGGGTTCTAACCACTTCACAATTTTGAAATTCTTAGGAGTATTTCATAGTGGAGTCACCATTTTTTATTGTTTCCAAAATACATTCCCCTAATTTCCCTTTAGGAATAATGGAACCCCTTTTATCTTTCCCTAAAAGGTTATACTTTGCTTTGGCACTTCCAATTTTCACCCTTCACATAGTTCACCTTTTCTCCCTTGCCCCCCTTCACATTATTACTTGGCCCCAATTTTGTTGGTTTCCTCACACTTAAAGCATGTGTAGTATCACTTGTCCTAATTACTATTATGCAAGTGAAGTCCCCTTTGCATTCACCTTCAAATAACTTTGTGCAATAGCCTTAAGTGATATCCATTCCCCCACAAAGTCTTTCTTGGAATTTTTACATTCACCCCATTGTGTCTTTTTACATGTACCTTTCAAATCTATTGCACATTGCACATTTCACCTTCTCGTATAACTCCTTTCACAACATCCTAAGTCCCACACATTGATACCTTCAATTCATGGATTGTGTATTTTCCTTACACAATGTTCCACACACTCCATATACATATCCCTTGTTACCTTGAGTCCCATAATATTGTGCAAGATCCTCACATTAAAAATAGATCCTCATTCATTCTTCCATACATTATGAGTCTCATTTATTCCCAATTCTTAGTTACATCCTTATTTTCTAAGTAGCTCATTGTATACTATGTACCAACCCACAAGTTTGTAGTCCTCTTCTGTAGCTATACAATTGAATGATTTACAACTCACTTGGGAAAATATAACACCTAACACTTAGGTCTCTCAAGTTTTATGTTGTGTAGGTATTACACATGGATTCATGATACTCCCAATACTACACAAAGAAAGTGTTGGAGTTTCTTCTAAGGAAGACAATGCACTAAGCTTTGTGGAAAATTTTGTGTATTGCATATACTATGAAATAATAAGAGTACTCAATCCTTGATTATAAGATGTAAATCGAAGTATTTTCTAACTAAGTGTGCATGCCAAACACTTAATATGGTTTTGTTTTATTGTTTAATTTACTTTCACAATACTAATTTTGCACTCTTCTCGTTCCTTGTAGGAATTGAAGGCATCATCACGGATGGATCCCAAAAGAGTTTGAAGAAGGTGAAAAATTCCAAGGTGTGCATGTTACAAAATAAGAGAAAATGTTTATAACCTTATGGGAAATGATAACACTAATTAAGGACAAGTTTCAAAGATCGGCCATGGAAGAAGGGTTCATATACAAGGGATAGATTGGCAATCGAGGCCATTTTTCTTAGACCAACACATTACATAATATAGATTTTGAGGCCAAGTTTTAAAATATTCCCATGCGTGGTAAAGTTGAAGTGAGCCATGTGTTAGAAATCATGTCATTGAGTAATGAAGATGATAAAGATCATCACACACCTTGTGCACACCTGGATGACTTCTAAAACCACTCAAATTTTAATGAGCACTCCATAAGAGAAGTCACAATTACACAAATATTTGCACACTAAAATAAAGCTCAAGAGTGTAATATTTCAATCCTAACGCATACACCATTGTGCAATGTAAACCAAATATATAAAAATGACAAAAAAATTGATCCGGAAATTAAACACACCTCTAGATTATGTTGGGAGATAATAAGAATAATATATTGGAAAATATAGGAGGACAAGAGCTAGGCATAGTTGGTGAGTGGTAGAAATTTAAGTTCGACTCCCATTGGGTAACCACTACAAAAAATTATCTTGTTAAATCTTATGATATAAAACACCATGGTGTGATGTGGATAGGTCCTTACTCATGAAATAATAGGGGTCATAGACTTGGTTATAACGATAGTAACCCATATCATTCTATGAAGAAATATCCATAACATGATCCATAATAAGACAAATGATAACTAATCCTAAAAGTGATAACATATACTCAATCCCCATATCACTTGTCTTTTTCCCCATCTCATTTGTCTTGTGAACCAAAAGAAGAAACTTGTCTCTTTCCCCATCTCACTTGGGGTCTTCACGTGCAAGAATATCAATGATGCATCCCGCTTGAGGCGGCCTTCGTAAACCTAAGTTTGCATTCATACATCCCCGAGCCAATTTTGACATTCGGGTTAATCCGGACACATTCTATGTCCCACGATTACGTCATGTTCCACAAGTAGAATATTATTGGGCCAATTATGTGGATGATTTCAATGTCCGAGAATGAGACTATATGAGAATGATGATTGAAGAAATGAATAAATTTAAGTTCCCATGGTATGAAGAAGGTGTGTAAGATGATGGAACTGAGTTGTACGATCCAAAGTATAGGGAGGCGAAGGCTTCTCCTTTTTCCGTAAATTAGATTGTTCGTGAGTTTGGTGACATTGCATAGCGAACAAAGAAGGTGATCAAGAGAATAAATGAGTTGTTCCAATAGAGAAATATGCTACCCTCAAGTATATAATTTTTCCCACACCTTAGAGACATGTCTCCCATCATTCATCATTGAAGGTTATGGAGGTCGCTTTGAGTTCACGCCCACTTAGGAGTGAGTTCAAAGAAAAAGGCTACAGAGTTGGAGGCCCCTTGCCATGAGGGGTCACCTAAGAAATCCAAAACAATGGAATATCTATTAGTGGAGACACAAGTTTATAAAGAAGAAGAAGTCCAAATTCAAACTCCTAAACAGCCGTAGAATGTCCCTCTTCTTGTTGTCACTCTTGTTACCCCTTCGTAGGAAATAACCCTTTCATCGAGAAAGAAATGAAAAGCATGGAAATTGCAGATCTAGAAGAAGGTTAGATGTTCCCTTGAATGAGGGAAATTATTTCAAAATAAAATCATACCGTCCAACAGTCACAATCCCTAACCTATCAAAGAATAATTTCATTGGCTAGAGGAAAGAAGAGGAAGTTTTCTCATGCGGCCTCAAGCTTTTTCAGCGAAGAAAGAGGTGAACAATAAATTGAATTGGTCTGACCCAAGGTAATCAATCCATTGGAATAAATGACATGAACTGATTATGAATTGAGTACCATTCCATTAGGCCCAACCACCCATGAAGGAGATGAGCATATGTTTTAGAAATCTTCCACTCGCCTCATGGAAATAAATCGAGAATATAAGAAAAGGATATTTGGAAGAACAAGTACAAATGCTCTCTTCCTACATGCAACATCTAGTGAATCAAAATGTCTCACCAATATAGATTGAGGAAGTAGCTCCTATAAACAACATTGATCCAAAATCCATTAGAAAGACTCAAGAGTTCACCATACAAGGACAAGAAAATAGTAAATGGATGGGTACAATCTTGGAGAAAGGAAAAGCATTGATCCCATAGGTAATATCACTTTTCAAATACATGTGTGCAATTGTGGAGAAAGCTTAGACGCTCATAGAAGAATTGGAAAATGAAAAATATCATTAGGAACTAATGTATCCATTGGTGGAAGAGATGGGCAATACTCATTTAAGAGAATTGGTAAGTAAGAATACCTTCAATGCCCCAGAAGAGGACTTTTCATGTGTGTGGGAAAGGAATCTCATCACTAGATATGAAATAATCAATTAGGCCATCGATGAATTTGACTTAAAACGAGGAATGGGCCTACAAGATACAAGATCACGTAAACCAAAGAATTTAGAAACTTAGAGTGCCCATGATGGAGGAACATACCACTGCAGATGAGTTGTTGAGTCCATTTTAAATACAAATTAAGAAACCAGTTGGAGATTTATAATCTTTTAATAAGGACACCTTGGAGTCTTTATCAGGGATTTGGGCCACCATTGCATTCATTATAGAGAAACATAAGTCATGGTTTGAAAAATGAAAGATATCGGTGATGCTATCGATGGTTGGGCATAATATTTGAGTTGCATGCCTATCCCTCACATAGACAAAATAGCTTCTACGATGGCATGATTCAACAAAGAGTTCAAAGGCATCGAGATTTCCCAATTGAACCTAATCGAGAGCAGTCATGTAAGGATGTAGGATCGAGTAAGGGAGGTTTCTTCATCAGCCTAGTCTTCTCTCTCTCTTTTTTCTTTCTCTTCTCACCCCCTTTTGTTCTCTCACTTAATGTTCTATTTTTTTGTTGAGGTTGGACTTTTTCATAATTCATTATTTTTGTGATTAAAAAGTAACTTTAGGATTATAGTCTAATAAGTCACCTTTGTTTATAAAAAGGGACTTAATATTTCCTAAGATTGTGAAAAGTCTTAAAATGTGTAAAGGAAAATGAAATGTCATTGGAGGGTAGGCGAAGAGTCATATTATCTTTCTATAAATTGTAAAGGAACCTATTTTGCAAAGGGTTGTCATTTTTTGTGAGTTCATGAGAGAGTGATCCTTGTGAAGAAACAAAGAGATAACAATTTTCTTCTACTACTCATTTATGCATTATTCCCACTCTTACCATGTATAATTTTTCTCAAACATCAATACAAGAAGGAGTTTCTATCCTTTTTTGATTGGGGGATTTATTGATACTTTGTGCTCATAAATCTTAACTAGTCTTATTGCCATTTGTAGGATTTTTATCTTCTAGTTCATGTTTGATGGAATTTTCTAATTAATGGGTGTAGGAGTCTGATTTTCTACCTACAAAATTAATACCTCTCCCTTTTCCTCACTCCCTTTCCCTATCTCTTGCAAATTCCTCTCTAGCAAGCAATTGCTAGCTTTTCCACAGGGTCAGTGGAGTGACCCTATTGGATCCCCACCCGCAAGGCCACCACAAAAACCACTTTTCACGCACACATGTAAACACAAAGCTGCACTGTTCAAGTAGAGGGACTTAGATTCCCGAGTGTTGGAAAAAGTGTTAGGAATTTATAGTGGTGACATTATTAATTATGTGTGGATTGTAATAATGTGAGATTTACTCACGTATATAGTAAAAGTTAATATGAGTTAAACAACTCATATAACAATGTTTGTTGTGTGAGTTATAACAACTCACGTATATTATTATAGAGTTGTTATAGGAGTTGTTTATGGAGATTCACTCTCCTTAAATATAGGAGCAACTTCTCCTATATATTATGTAATCCCGGATAAATGAAATACAATAAAAGGTTTTTTTATTATATGAAAGTCTGCTTGAACCTTTTCATCTGTATCGAGCACAAGCTCTAAGAGCATTGATTATCTGAGAGATTTATAGGCTTATGTGATGGAGAATTTAGAATGATATGAGAAAGGGGGCAGTTGTTTTGAGATTCTCTCTCGAGAATGAAAATGAAAATAAAAATTGAGAACAATTCTCAAGGTAGTTGTTGCATTTTTGTATTGATCTCTCGTAGGCAAATAGTCAAACCCCTTGGATTCTTGATCAAGAGTTATTAAGATAGAGTTTTAGCAGTAACCTTTGGAGTTCATTTTATTATATCCATGTGTGTATAGCCCACGCTTATGCTTGGCCTTCTCTCGCCCAAGACTACCAGATATTCATTCTCATCCCCGTAATATTTAGATCGGTCAAATACATTACATTTAGGGATTGGTAGCATGAATATATGATCCCCACCATGCTGCAAGTATATTCTCGAGTCCTTGAATAAATGGAATCTCCATCGCTTTCAATCTCTCCTTAATAGCCACGTCGCTTATTCATTGTATAATTTTTACGACTTGTCAATAGGTAAGACTGATACAAATCCATTCATTTTTCTACATAACCGTGAATCGGTCTCCTCTAACCTTCTTTGGTGGCTCGTGGCTCTCATTGATACTAGGATAGGAAGCATATTTTCCTTTATCTTTCTGTCCACCTCGCGGCTTACCCTCCTGCAAGTTGTCTCTACAATTCAAAGGCTCAACGTGTTCGGGTTTCTTGGGCTACTTGTCTGCACACAATGACTTAATTGATAGCTCATTATTTAGTATGACATACATTTTTTTAGAAAATTTCATGTGGATCTGCACTAAATCTCTTTCCTTAGATCATGGTTTCAATATGTTCTATAAGCTCTAGTTGTTCAAACATGCCTCTTGATTCATACTGTGAACACGACAATGCAATTGATAGATACCTGCATTAGAAGGAAAGTTTTCTCTTTTCCTTCGTTCATTCTTCAAACCACCAAGCTTGTTAGATTTGTGCTCGATTCATATTCATTCATTTAGTATCTAGGTATTCATATTCATTCATTTAGTATAAGTCAAGGTCATGTTTAGATGTTGAGTCTATTTATAACTTTTATATTTTGTGTCAAATCTTTTCATTTGAAATTCTTCTCAAAATTAAAAGTGTCACGTTGAGTCTCATTTTATACTCGATGTGTTTAAAATGTTGTTATTATTTAGTTTAATCTTTGGTCTCTACGTCATAGATTTCTAGTCAATCCTTTTAAAATTTGTAACGTTTAAACATGTAGTCTATGTCTTATAATATTTTTGTTTTATTAGTAAAAGGTCGATGTGTTAAGAGTTATTTATGGAAAGCTTGAGTCATGTTAGTGTATGTTATTGTGTCCTTAGTATCAAGAGTCTCATTATAAGTCATTTTTTGTGTCAAGTGTTTCACAAAAGTTCATTTTCAGTTGGAGTCAAAAGTACAAAAATATAATATTTTTTGCCTTACGGACGTATTTTTGGTGTAATCAAGACGTCCATGTTGTAATTGTGCTTCATGTCAAAATTGGCTGAGTTAGCAACACATCTCTCGGATGATTCAGGTGATCAAACCTCTCATCCGTCACCAACGTTTGCTTGAGTTAGTGGTTACATATTGTTAGTGTTTGTTATACTTTCCATTGTGGTGTGTATTTCAGAGTTCATGTTTGCAGTGTGATGGTTTGTTGAATAAACGCCTTTCCATCGAAAACTCACTTTTGGGGAGCAGAATATTTCAAGGTAGACTCAAGGGATGGTTATCCAGTTAGTGCCAAGCTTGTGGATCTTGGAGATTCAAAATTTAGGTGCCCAAAGAGGAAGGGAAAGTCCCACCAAAGAGGAAGGGAGCATTCGCTTGCCTTTATGAGGGTAAAGAGATAATCTATGGAGTTTGTACTTGGTCTAACTAGTAATTTCTGGGAGGTGGTTCAACTTCTTCAAAATATGGTTTTTTAGTGTTCACATTAAGGGGGTGAAGGTTAGAAATTAATAATGTTCACACTACATAAATGTTAAGAATTTATAGTGTGATATTATTAATTATGTGTGGAGTTCAACACAAGATTTGCATCGAGATATAGTAAAAATTAATATGAGTTAAACAACTCATATAAAAATGTTTGTTGTGTGAGTTTATAACAACTCACATATGTTATTATAGAGTTGTTATAAAGTTCATTATGGAGATTCACTCTCTTTGAATATAGAAAAACTCATTATGTAATCCCGTATAAATTAAATACAAAAAGGTTATTTGTTTATCATATGAAAATCTAGCTCGAATATTTTGGTTCATCAATTTGTCTACCCGAAATTTTTTCTCAACAACTTTGGTGCTATAGTGGGGTAGATCTTGGAGATTCAAAATTTAAAATGCCCAACCTCAGAAATACAAAAATTCCCAAAAACCCAAAGATGGAAGTTGAAAAGTCACATGAGTCTTATGTCTCAAAATCATGGCTATTCCAGGTAATCCTCATGTTGAAAGACTCGAGTTATTATTCCATATTCAAGAGGATATTACATCGAACTAGAAGGCTTTGGGATCATACGAAAATCTTCACCTAGTACTTCATTCCTACGAGAGTATTGGACGTTGAAGAAGAACATGCCGTTGAATTAGAAAGAGAAGCAAGACATATTTAGGTACTGAAATTAGGCTTTTTTTACCGGGTTACACTTAAGGAAAGGAGGAAAAATTAACCCAATGTTCACTCTAATGAAGAAAAAGAAATGATCAAAATCCAAGGTCTCCCCTTAATCCAACATGTGTACTCCCACCGTAAGTCAAGTTTTGTCAACCGTTGTATTTCCATACATAAACAAAGATCTAAGACTTCATGAGTGTAAACAACTCAAAAAGCAACTCTATAAGGATTGTGTGAGTAAGAGCTGAAGTAGAAGTAAAAGCTAAGATTAAGAGATTGAAAGAGGTATAAGAGTTATGTTAGAGTAGCAACCCAAGCCACTCTTGAAGAATCATAAATGAAATGGTAGAGGAAGATAGACTAGACCAATTGTACCATATATAGAAATACTATTGCACTTTTTGCATCCATGAGCTACCATGAGGATCAAAAAATCATTCTAAAATTCAAAGGATACGGTTATCCTTGTTTATGTAGTGGATTTCATTACTGCATGTGGTGTGTTGGGTATAGAAGATGGAGATGTATCACTCATTATAGAAAATGAAGCGGTATAGAAAATGGTTTTAATTGCTACCTACAAGGTGTATCACTTATTGGTACAAATAAGAACTAGATTGATCACAGATTTAAAACTACGTAATAATTTCGGAGATATTGGTTCAACTAGTATAGATGAAGAAGGAGCCGACTAAATTCATTAGATATTTCATAGCCTCAAGTATAAGAGTATATTCATAATAATTCTAGAGGATGTCATGCCTTCAGATAATAATTTGAAAATATTCTTTATTAGTGATTTACAACTAGAAGGTCCTTCGATATGATCTCAACCCACCGATTTGAAAGAAAGACAAGATTATGCTATTGAAATAGAAGATGATTTGATCATGTCCGACACAGGTAAAGAATCCCAATGGGAAGCAAAAATGGAAAATTTGACCCAATTTTTGAAGATCCAATGATCCAAAAAGATGGCTAATGATATAGATTTAAAGAAGCAACTTTATTAGATCACCATGAGGAACACACCAGGAAGCCCAAGCCTTTGAACGCGGTCAAAAACAAAGATCACCCCACCTTCATGTAAGATCACTCTCAAAGCAACTCTAGTCAATGCTACGTGTGATGCCTAAGAACTAGAAGAGGAGCGAAGATAGAGGAACAAAAAGAAGAAGAAGGATGTGATGATGGAAATTATCTTGAAGTCGAAGAGGTTGATGGTGAGGCTCAAAATGGTCTTATTGAGTATGTTTTAAGCAAGAATGAAGATGAAGATGATGAGGAAGCACTAACTTCTAGACCAATTGTACCACTTAGGCCTAAAAAGAAAGAAGCATCATCTTCGCACTTTTGCAACAAAGAAAAAGATCAAGAGAGGATCCTCTATTGAAGTCTCATAAAACAACATCAATAGTAGAGGATCACCACTACCACCATGTGGTGGACTCAACCATAGAAGAGAAATGTATCGATATGATAGAAAATGAAGAAAAAAATGGTTTTAATTGCTACACCAAGTAAGTCCTTTGGTATGAAATAAGAACTAGTTCAAAATTTGTTTCTAAAATAATTTCACCCAAAGCCACCACCTAGTAAATATAATAAAGCTCAAACAAAACCATCCACTCCCTCCCCTTAAAATTCTAATACCACACCCACCATAATAGACCCAAACTCCCAAAACAACACCATATTCATAATGCAAAGCTTCTATCATTCCTACAACATCATCTCCACTCCTCACATCTCCATTTTACTATGTTGAAGATGATTTGATCATGAAAATAGAACTAAGGTTCAAATCACGAGAGATGGAATATTTATAAATGCATCCATCTCAATGATCCAAGAGGCTAATGATTTGCTTAACACCGTCTTTAGTGGTACTCAAAACCTCATGTTGTGAACCCCAATACTAAAGGTCTACTCCCCACACCATCCACACCTTCCTCATATAACATGCTAGTGCTTAGTGTATCTAAGACTAAAGAGGAGTGAGAACCCTTCCACCTATCTCTTCTCGACGTCCATGATGGAAATTAACTCAATAAGTCGATCATTGATGGTGAAGCCTTTGAAAATGTGATTCCTATCAAAGTAGCAAATGTCTTAGAATTACCTTGAATTGTGAAAACATCTCTTCTTATTCCATGGAATCTAAAAGAAGTGAGCGTTGGTAGGTAGAATAAAGGATCTTAGGTTGTTTCATAAAACAACATTCCGAGAGAACCACTAAAGTATTTCTTACTCATCATGATGGTAGCTGAAATTCCATATTCTTTTAGCATGCTCCTAAGTAGAAGTTTTTGTAGAGAGTTGGGTGGTGAAATTAAGATGGATTGGTCCTCCGTGACCATACCCGTGAAAGGGAGATGGAGAAACATTTTACAGTGTGTAAGATGAAATACACGATAAAAAAATCGACGATCCAAGGAGAAAATTTTATTCCAAGATAGTGGGATGGGAAATTTATTCCTCACATAAGAGAGAGATGAAAACCTTACTTTTCTCAACTGAAAATGAAGAATATGAGCTTTGGACTATGAAATTTGATGATAGTCATTCAAGCACATGATCTAGATCCGAAGCGTTGTTATGATATCACCTTCAGGAGAAACTTATCCTTTCTTATACAAGCTTCAATTTGAGAATACCAATAAAATAACAGAATATGAAGCTCTCCTCCTGGGTATGGATGTCATTGAATCTATGGGCATCAAGAAGCTCAAGTGTCTTCGAGATGCTGAAGTGATTGTCAAGTAGGTGAGGAAACAATATCAAGTGAATAAGTCAAGACTTTGACACTATAAAAATAGGGTGTGAGATTGCATTGAATATTCTGATGCTTTCTTCATCCAATCCATCCCTCAAGATAAGAATGAGAGGGATGATTCTCTTATGGTGTCAACTTCCTTAGTGACACTACATCCATATTTTGGAAAAGATAAGGTGACCGTGGAGGTCATTTTTAGATCCAACATGCCCGATAATGTGAATCACGGAAATTATTCAATGATGACAATCAGCTCCTAGACTTATTATAACATAGAGATAATTTCAATAGCTTATTCTTTGAAGGAAGTGATAATCCAAATATGGAATCGGTTGGTTGAAAAGGATAAAGAAGGAATCAATGGGATCGATGAAGGAGTTATCAAGCTTAAAGTAAATAAGATCTCTAAAGTCCTAATGTCACTAATAGATCTCTTTTGATTAACTAAAAATGTAATATATACACTAATTAATCTAAGCTATAAAATACCGTAAATAAAGTAAATAAATATAGTAAAGAGATATGTAGATGACCTAAGAAACTAAAAAATGTAAATATAAACCCTAATGTGCAAGGGAGAAGAGGAAATAACTCCGTTGAATAGCAGATGCTCACATGACTATGTCACAAAGATGAATGTGGAATCTAGAAGTAGGAACAACGTGTAGAAACCCAAAAAGGATGGATATGGGTAATATGGCTAGACTGGAGCACTTGAAAAGGGATTGGGGTGCCTACGGGTGCTCTAGTCTATAGAATAGGCTCCTCTGGTCTATACAAAAGATCAGAACTGATCTTCACAGGTTTGACAGGTGGTCCAAAACCTTTGTTGTTTATCACATCAAGTTTATCAGTCTTGCTTTCACATGTCACTGATATTCCAAGATGAATAGAAAGAATGTAAAACCCTAAACAAACATCAATCCATAAAAATTAAAAATGCATATGATAGGGTCAGACTAATCTCAACTGCCACAATGGTGGTCTTACTAACTCGATGCACTACATTCCGACTCCAACTATAGTTTTGTGTGTGTGTGTGAAACATGCCCTAGGTTTCTCTTGTGTCACTCACACTTTGTGATGTAATGAGATAACTATATGTAGAAAATGTAATATAATGGTAGATGGAATAGAATAAAATCCTCCCCTATGTTATGTGTGATGTAGATGTCCTAGCCTTGTGATTTGTGATGGAGTTATGTGGATGCAAAATGATCTCCAATGCAATAGATGGATGCAACTCTAGGTGGATGATAGTAGTGATAGTGCTTGGTCCCTCATTATAGTCTTATAGATTTATATTTATAGGGTTCTCTTTATCTAATTTCATAATTAACCCCAAAATGGTCGACCACTAAAAATATAAAGACCTCAAACAACTAGAAAGAGCCCAAAAAGTGGTGGGAAATTTAAAAAGGACCGGGGCACCCTTGGTGGGACAAGGGCGCCACGGGTGCCCCAGGAGCTAGCTTGGGTGCCCTAGTCGAGCTAAAATGATGGGAAATGAGAAAAATGATTGGACATATATGTGGTATATGTCAGGAATGATGAAGTAAGATAAAGCAATATGGCCAAAAGATGGAGGTTAATTAGTACTTTCTTCACTTAAAACCTTCTAAATAGTAGTATGAGACCGGGACTAAATATTGTCTAAAGTGAATGATTTTGTGTCTACATTTTCCTCCACTTTATGTTGGTGAGTGGAAATCTTGGTAACATAAAGTAGATAGAGATGTGTACTTAATTTCGATGTAGAGTAATGAAAAAGTGTATCGAAGGACTAGACAAAGTGTGGAATGAAAAAAAGATGATGGAGCATGGAAACTAAATATTCAAAATGAAAAAAGTGATGAGAGTGAACCTAGGGTGGAAACGCATGTGATCTGATGTGTGTAGTGTACCTGCATGGTTAGTGTGGAAAGTGTGTCATCGCGAAGTGTTGTTGTTGACACCATTGTTGTTTTTATTGCTCCCCTTTCATTGCTTGTTTCTCATACGGCCAGGACCTACAAGGAGAAAATGATTAAGTAGTCAAATATGTATGTACGCATATGTAGAAACAGAATGTAAAAGATGCATGTATATGTATGTAAAAAATGTAAATGTAAAATATGCAAATGAAAAATGTAAATGGAACATATGCACCTGATCCATGTTGAGAGAAAGAGTGTAGAAAGATATCCCTGTATTGCACAGGTTTTTAAGCGATTCGATGCCATAGGCTGAAGAAGTATAGGGAGGAATTTCTCTATCTCCTCTAACCTTTAACCGCTTCCCTAAATGTGTTTGAAGAGATATGTATACCATCCTAGTTTTTGGGTGATATGACACCGTCGGTAGAAGAAATATTGGGAGGAATTTCATTGTATCCTCCAACCAAGAACTTCCTCAAATGTTAAGGACAACCATGTCCCTGTAAAAGATGATGGATATGGAGTTCATATTGTTTCACCTATTTTTCTTAGATTGTTTCTTTGAATTGTTGACGAAACAAATAGGGTAACGGGCATAGGAGGAATACCTGTTCAAATGTCGGTTGATGGGTTTTTGCATGTGTATGACTTCTAAATCCACAGCTGACCATGAGAGCTTCCTTTTGGCTAGGAGGAACTACATGTAATGAAAACAAGACCACCAGAAAGAATTAAACAATATGGGCAGTGAACTGCCTAACATAAGCTAGATCCGGGAAGTATGGTACTTCCTAGATGGCTATCAGTCCACTATTTTAAACAAATTAATGTTGTAAACAAAATAAATCCTATTTTTATTTTAAAATGATTTAGGTATCTCACTTAAAACACAATAAGAAATAGATATAATCTAACAGGCTAAGCTAGAATAGAATCCACAGGTCAAATGGTTGGTTCTGGGTTCTACAAGTCTGATAAAGGTCTCGGGTAGGTCACCGGTGAATGAGGGTGAGATGAAATTAGGTGGGTAGGTCTCTGTTCTGGCCTATGCAGTAAATACGAGATTGGTGTCGGTCGGGGTGACCGACGGCGTTAGTTAGATGTAACTGTGCCAGTAGCTTCGTGAGATCTCGAAAATGTCACAAAACAAGCTTTAGGTCTCCTTTGTGATTGCAAAAGGACTTTGGTTGGTCGAGACGAGGTATTGGGTGACTGGAGTAGGATTTTGTGAGGCTTTAATGGGTATATGGAGGTGAAAATGTCGGAGAAGGTCAATAGGGAGCAAGATAAACAATGAATGATAAAATAATGATGAAATGAAATAACCAGGAAAGTATGACGTTATACTTACTTGGATTTCATTCTGAAGGTCTGTGTGTGAAGGATGGAGGTGTTGATGATGGATTTGGAGGCTACAAGTGATTACCAATTGAAGAAAATCTTTTGCATGGGTTGCATGCACACTCCTCTTTGCTTGGATAAATTAGATCATGGCTGGGATGGTTGTGCAGGAGAAGATGCTCAATCTCCTTCCTTGGATGTGAGTTCTTACTGGAATTGGCTCTCTGAAGATGCATTATCTTTTTGAGATCTCATTCTTGCTCATCAACTTTCTCCCAATGTTTTCCAACCTTGAGAATAAGGTAGTTTAGGAGTTAAAAAGGGGTAACCGATGGCATTCCAGCTTAACTGCGATGGTTAGGGGTAACCGACGTCGGTCAAGGTGGGATTTCCTAGGTTTACTAAACTTAGGGAGATCCTCCTGATTTCCTCAGATATTGTATGGTTATCTCACGGATTCAACTGGGAGTTTCTTGTAAGCATGTGGGAATGTGGTTAGAGGGAGTGTAGGCATTGATTTTTAGGGTCTAGGTAAGTCTTAGTTAGTTATGATAACTTGCTAAGAATAGTTCTTAGGGTGAGTTAGATTGATGAGGTGTCTGGGTGAAGTGTTTGTGTGGATATTATTTAAAATAAGATATTTAAATAATAAATATAGTGAGGGTAAAGCATTAATTTAATTAAATTGATTAAATTAATATTAGTGGGGTGAAGGGGGTCATGGCTAGGTAAATGTAATAAAGGGGGCTTATTGGTTGAGGTATGAAAGGGGAGTGTGACCTGATTTTAGTGTCTACATTTTGCCCATTTTTGTTGCATAGCTTGTATTGGTAAGCGATGATAACAAAAATAAGATGTGGTTGCCCATGTGTATGTGAAGGTGATCCCCTCAAACCAAGAACGATGAAGAAACCGCTAAAGTGGTGAGTGGTTTGATAAAAGGTAAATGTGAAGAAAAGGTAAACAGGTGTAGGGGAAGAGGGTGAAAGGTCTACTCAGGAAATCTAGGTAATGGGTCAAGGTCAAAGGTAGCAGCAGTCAAATGCATACACGTATAAACTGCAGCACACTACCGGGTTGAAGAGCAGGAAAACTCTACATCGTCTAAGGTCGATAGGTTTATCCAAACAAGGGTGAAGTGAATTCGGTATCCAAGGTATATGATAAGGTCAGAAACACAACATAGGTTAGGTGCAAGAACATTTAGGTATGTTCTGGTACACCAAAGGTAGGGTCAGGATAAATGGTCACGACAATAGGCTAGGTAAGGTCATTAGGTCAACAACATAGGTAACAATGCTTTGTAAGGTATAGCAAACACATGAGGTCAAAGGTCACTAGTGATGGTCCAGGTCCAAATATTGAGATCACGACATGGGTAAGGCCGAGGTAGGGGTAAAATAATAAGGCGTCAACAATGGATTCAAGGAGGTGGAAGAGGATGGAGGGCCGAGGTGAAGGTACTACTACATTCTTTGGGCGTATGAGCACATTGTTTGTGTTTGACCAGTGGGGATGCCTCGGGTAGATGCATTCCCATGGAGAGTTTTGAGAGTGGGGTATAGGCGGTGGGTGCTAGCCATGGGAGAGGCTCGAGGTGCCAGAGCTACACACGATGTAGCTTATTACGAAGGTTGTTGGAGGGGCTATCCGGGGTGGATGTCATTTGGAGGCCATATGTGGGCTTCCTTTCATACATGACAGAGAGATGGCCACGGAGCTAGCTAAAGCTTAGATACATCTCAGTGGATAGAGGGAGGAGAGGGGGCATGAGTAGATACCCGTAGAGCGGGTTAGATGCCAGTTTGGATTAGTGCAGGATGTACCACCTCCATTCCCGCAGTACCGGAGAGATGATGTGGAGAGACCTATGTCTCCACCATGACCCACAGTGCCGACTGGACAAGAGGAGCAGCCTATAGATACTCAAATTGATGATGTTGGGGTTACAGATGGGTATAGGTAGTGGTGGGCGGCATAGCTAAGAGCCATACCACCAAGGCTAGGGCAGCCAGACTTAGCCACCATCACATTTTAGAGAGATGCCTTATAGGGGCAGGTGGCTACGTTGGTGATGTGGTTTGGTATCATGTAGGGATAGGCACAGGCAACAGTGCACATAGTTACATTACAGCCCGAGAGTAGATGCTGAGCTCAGCTCGGGGTAGGGATAGGTACCTACATAGGCAAAGGTAGGGGAGATGGAGAGGGAGAGGAGGTAGGTGGAGATGGAGGGCAGATAGCCACCCTACAGATGCAGGTTCATGCTTTACAGGGCTAGTTGGCCATAGCGCAAAGAGGACAAGTTATGGGTCCACAGGGGGCTAGTTGATAGCAAGAAAGGCACATATTACTACCTGCCAGGCCTAGCTACATGCACAGCAAAAATTCTAGGGCTAACTCAAGATCTAGCACTAGTATAGTATTCAAGCTGCGAGTTCGGGACATGGTCCTATTGTACAGGTACCTACGTAGGTAGCGGGCCCCATGGCACCTCCACAGACAGTGCCCATGGCCAAGTTCAGAGATGCCCTAGGAGAGGCACAATATTACCATGATCATTTGTTAGCTGCTAGGCTAGATGTGCCCTCCTATGCCGAGTATAGAGCACAACAGGCCTCTAGTGAGAGGACTATATCCCTACACTCATAGTGTGGAGAGCACAGGGGGCTCAACGAGCCCAGGGACAGGGTCGTGGTGAGGTCACTAGTGTGCAGAGGCTAGCTCCAGGTGAGGGGCCATCAGCAAGAGGTGAGGTAGGTACTGGACCCCAAAAAGGTGCAACAGAGGGGTCAGGAGAGACATAGTGATTTGCTGTGGACTGGCCTACGTGCTGAGTCATTTTTGTATGTATGATATATTAGATAGGATTGCATGCCAAAGAGATATTGTATTTATTTTTTTGTACATGATACCGACCTACGAGCTAAAGACATTTTTGTATTGGATAGCGGCCTGCAAGCCGATGATGATTATTTATAGTATATCGGCCTATGTGCCGACATTTTTGAGATGATAGCCATGATGAGACAGGCATGTTTATTGAGATACACATTTATGTGATACAAGTGGACATTGTATTGATACACACATGTATATATGAGGAGATAAATGATATTTAGGTGATGTTGTTGTGATGTGTATGAGTTTTACTTTACTTATGATATGGATGGAAAATAGATGAGCTAGGCATGATAGAGTCAGGTCATAGGCATGGATCGAGTTAGGTTGTTTAGGCATGGATCGAGTTAGGTCGGTTAGGCATGGTTGAGTCAGGTCGGTTTAGGCATGGATCGAGTTAGGTTGGTTTAGGCATGGATCGAGTCAGGTCGGTTTAGGCATGGTTGAGTTAGGTTGTTAGGCATGGTTGAGTTAGGTTGTTAGGCATGGTTGAGTTAGGTCAGGTTAGGCATGGTTGAGTTAGGTTGTTAGGCATGGTTGAGTTAGGTCATTTTAGGCATGGTTGAGTTAGGTTTTTAGGCATGGTTGAGTTAGGTCAGTTTAGTCATGAATCGAAGTTAGGTTATTAGGCATGGTTGAGTCAAGTCGGTTTAGGCATGGATCGAGTTAGATCAATTTAGGCATGGTTGAGTTATTTCAATATTTGGATAAAAAATGGTAATATAAATGCATGAGATAATGTTAAATGTGGAAAAATGTAAGGTATGGATGAAAATGTGAAATAATATAAGTGGTAAAAGTTATGTGGTATATGGTTTATATGGTTTAGATGTTGAGATATTTGATATGAACAAGAAATCAGTAAAGGTGGGGAAAATGGTTAGGGTAAAGAGTGGTCGAGCTAACCCTCCAGGCCCCATGCCCTAAAAGTTCTACCTACATAGTCTCGACGAAAAGGGACCTCAGACCTATGTAGTTCACCCATAAGCTAGGGAAAAAGATGAAAATGAGTTGGTAGGTTTGTGGTCATGTTGTGGGTTTGGGTTTAATAGGTGGGGGTAGATGATAGTTAAAATGTTGCAGGTAAGAGTGACTATGGAAAAAGGGGAGGATGACCCCAAAAGGTAAGCGTTGAGGACTAAGTCCTGTATAAAAAGATCAAAAGGTAATGAAGAAGAGAAAAGATAAGAGGGGACAAGAAAGCCACCCGATTGGCAAGGATCAAAACATTTGAAACACATCTATAGATAACCTAATGAACGTAAGACCCTAAAGACATTACATGATTGATAATTCTAAGAGTGACGAAGAGTCACATGATCACCAAATGTCATAGGTTCAGCAGGTCCCTTGAGGTATGAAGTGAAAAGACAATGGGTAAGGAGGTGCAGGTAATTGGGTCATAAAATGGGAAGTAGAATTCCTTGGGCAATAGAGCCAAGATCACAATAGGCAAGTCCATGACGAAAAGACATTTTTTTTTTTTTAGATAGACTGATCGATGCAGGAAGTCTATACAGGATGAGTATATGTCTCCTTGAGGTCTTTGCAAAGCTGATTGATGCGGGAAGCTTCTAAATTTTGATTTTGAGAAACAATAGTCTTCTTTTTGGAAAAAACTATGTAGAGAGTTGTGAGCTTTTTATAGCTGTCCTTCGAGGGTGTAATATACTTATAGCGACAATTAAGGGTGGAAGATGTCCTTTTAAGGGATTCATCTTTTATATTGGAAGTTTGACTCAAGGAGTTGATCCCTTATTTTGGAAGATGTCCTTCTGAGGGATTCATCTTGTTTTTTTTTTTTGGATTTTAAGTCATGGACAAGACTATAACGAAGCATTTGGTTCTTGTTGAGAAGGAAAAGGTGAATGACCATGGGATCTCATCTAAAAATAAGACAAAAGTATCCATGAGAATCATGCCATGTGCAGAGCCATGGTGCACATATTTAAGAAAAGGCAAAAAGGGGGACGGTAATCACATGATCCTTGTTTAGTCATTGGAGATGAGGTGTGGAAAAGGTAAATGGTGCTCAAGGGATGAGCATGAACTAGATAAATAGTGATGTAGGACTAGAGGTCAATAGTAGAATGGTCGAAGATGTAATGCGTTAAGGGGCTCAGGTTTGGGTTTACCCTCAAGCGAGGACAAACGATAGGCACCTGATCCATAGGTATGAGTTACAATGTATGGTCCAAGCCAATTAGGAGCAAATTTTCCCCATTTTCTTTTCTCTGCTTTGGTTACGTGTTGATTTTCTTTCAAAACAAGGTCACCAACTTGGAAGGTGTGTTCATGAACATGTTTTTCATAGGCATGCTTGATGCATTTTTGATAGACTTGGAGGTGATCTAGAGCATTAAGACGATGTTCGTCTAATAACTCCAGTTGTGCCAAGTGGTCCTGACGAAAGTCATCATCAGTAAGCATGTCATGGAGAGAAATGCAGAGTGAGGGGATCTAGACTTCGAGAGGCAAAAACCTCTGTATCGTAGACTAGAGAAAAGGGTGTGGCCACAGTGGAGGTGTGAATACTAGTGTGGTATGCCCATAGGGTCGAAAGGAATGTGCGTATGCCAATCCTTCCCAGTATCGTCAACCACTTTCATGAGAATTTTGTTGAGGGTTTTGTTAGTGGATTCGGCTTGGCCATTGGTTTATGGGTAATAAGGTGAGGAGAAACTAAGCTGAATGCCAAAGGCATCACAAAGTTTTTATAGTGTTTTGTTTTTGAATTGTTTTCCATTATCAGTGATGAGGTGATGAGGGACACCAAAGCGAAAAATGATGTGATGGTTAATAAACTCACATATTTTCTCAGCTTTTATGGAAATGAGCGGTATGGCTTCTACCCATTTTGTGTAGTATTCGGTAGCAGTTATGATCCATTGATGGCATTGGGAAGAATGAGGATTGATTTCTCCGACAAGATCCAAACCCCATTGAGAGAATGGCCAAAGGTCATGGGATACCTGTAAGGCATGACTGGGTGTATGATGAAGGTTGGAATGTTTTTGACATTTCATGCAGCGTTTGACATAGTAGCAACAATCATGATTAAGGGTCAGCCAGTAATAGCCTAGGTGAAGAATATGCTTAGCAACAACAAGGCCACTGAAGTGACCTCCACATATGCCATCGTGAACTTCTTTAATGGTATAGGGGATTTCAGAGCTGTGAGGCATCGTAAGAGAATACCGTCAAATCCTCGTTTATAGAGAAGGCCACCCATGACGACATAACGAGAGGCCTTTTTGAGAAAGGCATGTTGTCCATTACGTGTGAGATCAAGAGGCAATATAGAAAGGGAAAGGTAGTCCGCAAGCTGCTTATACCAAAGATCTTGTGTGTTCAGTGAGGTAGTTTGGATGAGGTTAATACAACAAGATTTATAAGAAGGTCTTGGTATGCATTTTATGGTAACAAAGATGTCTGAATCGTCAGCAAAGCGGTATTTGAGAAGTGAGGCAAGCCATGGTATCCACGAATTTATTGGTGGATCGTGGATGGTTTGAATTTTATAGCGGTCAAAGGTAGTCAACATGATGCCGATGTAGCATTTGTATTCTTGAAGTATTTCATTATGACACTGATAAACACCATTGACTTGGTTTACTACTAGTTGAGAATCACCAAAGATATTAATGGACTTAACGTCTAAGGCATAGGCAGTCATGAGACCCAATACGAGCACTTCGTATTCGGTGATATTGTTGGTGCATTCAAAGTCGAGTTTAAATGATAAGGGCATGGGTTCACCATCAAGAGGAATGAGGATAATTCCTGCACCACCCCCACGCTGACATTTGGAACCGTCAAGAATAAGGTCATTTGGTAAGGGTCGTCATCCAAAGAGAGGTTAGTAATGGATTCATCAGGAAATCAAAGTTTGAGGGTTGGTCCCTAGCAATAGGTGCGTCAACTAGTTGGTCGGGTAATAGCCTAGCCCTTAATGGACTTTTGGTGGATGAATTTGAGGTCAAGATCAGCTAAAAGCATAAGCCATCACGTGGTGCACTGATTTTGATAAGGTTTAGCGTACATGATGTGTAAAGGGTCGGTGTTGGTCACAACATAGGTTTTGTGGTTGAGTAGGTAATGGCGGAGTTTGGTGGCAAACGAAAACTAAGGCTAAGCAAAGTTTTTCAGGGTGAGTGTATCGGGTTTCGTAGTCCAGAAGGGTACGGCTTATATAATAAACCACCTGCTCCCTATGTTGTTCATCACGATGAGCGAGCATGGCTCCCAAGGAGTGATCGGTAGCTGATATGTATAGGTAAAAAGGTTGGTCGTCTTTAGGTGGGATAAGTATGGGTGGTTGGAGAAGGTATTGTTTTAAGGCCTCAAAAGCTTTGTGATAGTCATCATCCCATTTAAAGGAGACATCCTTCCTAAGCAGATGATGAAATGGTTGACACCGGTTAGAGAGTTGGGAAATAAATCGGTGAATGGACTGCAATTTACCTTGCAGGCTACAGAGTTGTTTGAGGTTCATGGGTGGAGGCATTTCCAGAATGGCCTTGACTTTTGCTGGGTCAACTTCTATACCACGTAAGGAAACGATAAATCCCAGGATATTTCTTGAGAGAACCGCGAAGACACACTTTTTAGGCTGAAGGCGGATGCAATATTTAATGAGGCGGTCAAATATGGTTTTGAGGACAACGAGGTGCTCGATGTGGCATTTAGATTTAGCCAAGAGATCATCCACGTAATCTTCCAATATGTGATGCATGATATCATGGAAGATGTAAGTCATAGCATGCTGATATGTAGCACCAATGATTTTTAAGGTAAAAGGCATGACTCGATAGCAAAAAGTCCCCAAGGGGTAATGAATGCGGTCTTGTGTTGATCTTCTGGGAAAGAAAAATTTGGTTATAACCCAAGAAACCATCCATGAGTGAGAGCATCTCATGACCCGCGGTAAGGTCCACAAGTTGATCAATACCGGCAAGGGAAGTCATCTTTCGGAAAGGTGAGGTTGAGGTCACGAATTCAGTGTAAATACGAAGTCCCCATGTTGCTTTAGTAATAGGGACAATGTTAGAAATCCAACGAGGATAATCAATGGGTAATATGAAGGAAACGGAAAGAAGGTGCTGAAGTTCTTCTTTGATGAGAAGAGAAATGTGAGGGTGCATTTTCCTCAGCTTTTGTTTAATAGGTTTAGCATCGGGAATGGTTACGATATTGTGGACCACTATGGTGGGGTCAATACTGGGCATGTTTGCGTAAGACCAAGCGAAAGTGTGGTTATGAGCTCAGAGAAAGGAGGTGATGGCTTCCTGTTCAGAGAAAGCATCTAGAGATTGTTCAATCTTTAGGATGTATGGGTCATCTTGAGTATGAATGTTGATCTCAATAGTCGATTCATTCAACATAGTTTGCGTCTCAGAGGGTAACGACCGATGAATATATGAGTCTTCTACACCAAGGTAGGTGAGTATGGATTCATCATCCTGACATTGAATGACATTAATGGTCGGTGTGTCATCATCAATCATCTCAGGATACAGGAATGGAAGAGTGGAAGGGGCCTCGCCTTCGCGTTGATAAGTCAGAGGCCCCAAGGAAATGGTGTTTATGAAAAAAAAAAGTTAGGAGGGATAGATTCAGGATCCATCGACTTCGTCGGTGAGGGTGGTGATGAAGGTGGAGAAGGGCTAGGGTCTATAATGAGTTCAATGTGGGCCTATTTGGTAGGAGGTTCAGGGAAGCCGATACCACTACGATCATTATGCTTGTGGGTGGTACATGGAATAATGGTATGGCGACCTTGCTCATAGAAGCCAAAACCAAAACCCTTCCACGCACAATGGTGCAGGAAGGTGTGGGCGAAATGGTGATTGGTAAGTGATTGGAAGTCAATGGAAAATGGGTGGGGTTGTGATGGTGGTTTAGGTGTGTAGGTAGTAGTATCAAGTCCCCCATAGGTGAGACTAGTACGAAGATGAGGAGGGCCATAAAGGAGGAATTCTCCAATATGGTGATCATAATGAGGGTGTTGGTGAAGACTTCCATACTCATGTGGAGTAAGGAAGGTGTTGACACTATATAGGTGGTACTCCCCTAGAGTGAGGCGTTGAAAAACACCTTCCAAGGGATCAGTGGTTGGTATGTGGGTAGCTGGTATGGATGATGTGTCGAGGTCGATGCGGAGGTGGTGTTAACAGATTGGGAAGCTAATGGGTCAGCCGTGGAGGTTATAACAGCATGGTAGGAATGGAGGAGGTATGTGCGGTGAAAGTAGCGATTGTACTAGTAGGTGTGGGTGTAGGTGTAGGTGAAGCGGTATTGGTGGCGAAGTAGATGGCTTAACCAAGATGAGTACATCGTTGGGTCGATAAAGCATGTTCCATGTTTTGAAAGGTGATGGATCACCTGAATGGTATAAGTGTTTCCTTCATGTTCAAACTTTACACAACGATGCAAAGTGGAAGGAACACAACCCATGACATAGATCCAGGGTCTACCGAGCAACAAGTTATATTGAAATTCCCCCTCCAAAACATAAAACAATTCAGAATAAAGACGGGGGCCCACGTGAACATGCAGGATGACAATGCCTAGTGTGGAGGTGATAGCATCGTTGAATGAACGTAACATGACCGATGTTTGTGCATGTAATTATCAGGTATGCGCATTTGAGAAAATGCATGGGATGAAATGATGTTAATGCTAGCGCCTCCATCAATCATCACACGGCATACCCGTATGTCATCAATGTGGACAGAGATGAAGAGGGCTAGGTCCGGGTCCTCGTTTTGGTATGGCGCGATCTCCTCCTCTGAGAAGCTAAGGGAGGCCACTTGGTGAACAAGGTGAGGTGAGGATGAAGGTGGTAATTTGGTGAGGGAAGCTACATGATGGGGTGTGATAATGGAGGCTACGGGTGTAGGGTCATTGGGTAAAACCTCGATAGATTGAAGAACCTCTATGAGGGCTTGACGATGGGATTCTGAGGTTTGGATGAGGTCATATAAGGACATTTTGAGTGGAGATTGGTGTAATTGTTTAAGCATGGTGCATGTGTGACACCATTAGAAATGGGGTATGTGGGGCATGGATAGTTATCTTAGGTATGGGTGCAGATGGTATGTTGGGTATAGGATTGGTTGGTGGGTCAACTACCTTTTCTTTACCCTTTTGTGCATGTGTAGTGTGTACCATGTTGATTTAAGGGAATTTGTCAAATGGAGAGGGTGTAGGGTAAGTGGTATAATGACATGAAGGGAAAAAACCTACGGGAGGAGAAAAGCCATGTGAGGTCAGTTGGGCGCAGCGACATTTGGGTGGTGGTGTGGCAAGCTCTAATGCGAACCATGTTAATTTCAAATTTTGTGTGTGGTTCTGGGAGCTGTGAGGGTGGAGGTTGTGGTTGTTGAGTGGGCAGTGTGGGAATGGGTTCGGTGAAGCAGGTCCTCATCCGTAAGGTCATCGTCATCAAAGTTGGTTTCTGGTGGACACAATTGGATAAGGACAGTTTTCAAGACCTTACAGTTCTCCACATCATCCCTTGGCACACGATGGTATGCACAAATTTTGGTATCATCAAACCCTTTTGGCTTGGGTTTGAGGGGGTCGTAAGGTCAAAGTGGAGGTAATGTAATAACGTAAGTCTCAAGGAGGTTGGTTAAAATCTTGGCATAAGACCCTGCTAGTGGATCACAATGTGAATTGAATGTGGGTTTGGGTGTAGGTATGGTTAGTTGCCTAGGAATTATTTTTGGAAGAGTAGGAACAGGCTAAGCTATGGTTTTAAGTGCCGGTGTGGTTTGAGGTATCGATCGGGTTTGTTTGGGTAGGGCATAGTAGATGGACGGGTAGGTGGGTGTGGTTTTGTTTTGACTACCTTATTATGGGGTAGTAGGGTTTTGTTTTTGGGGTGCACCTTCTTGGGTAAAGGTGATGTGGGCGTATGAGGTATATGAGGAAAAGCATATAGAGGAAGAGGGTGAGTTACCCATGGTGATAACGGGGTGCTATGAAGGTAGATGACGGAGTCATGTTTGGGGTGTGAGGGACAATGACCAAGTGTAGTAGGTATTGAAGCAATGGTTGAAGGTATCGAAGGTATTGGTGGTAAAGAGACTACAGGTGCGGGTATGAATCATGTTGTGTGATGGGGTAGGTTAGAGATTTGTGAGGCAGAATGGGTGGTTGTGTTATTGGGTTATGAATGGGTGAGGGGTACTTGACCCTGTTGGGCAGCTGAGGTCTTAAGGCAGATGGGACAAGTGTGGTGTGATTGGTGTGGCGGGGTATAAAGGTCGATGAGTTTGTTTCTTTAGCTTGGGTGTCGAGTAGGTGTGGTTTTAATGTTGGAGGATGTAGCTAAATCTAGTTTAATAGGTGGATGAGTGAGGTTGGTGGTCGGGTAACCCCTAAAGTGGTAATAGGTTTAGTGGAGGTAAATGTTGTGGGTATGGGTTTGGGTTTAGGCATAGGTCGGGTTATGGGTAAGGGTGTGGTGTGAGTGCTAATAGGTATCATAGAAGGGGTTGTGATAAGCAGTGGTTGTATGTGGTTTGATGGGTGGAAATGTGCTTGGGTAGATAGTGGAGGTGTCATCGAGGGATCTCTGCATTTGTGTTGAGATAGGGAGTAAGAGGCGCCCCCATAACAAGGCTCTATCCACATACTCTAAGTGATCAGCCAAATGTGAGAATGGCACGTTTATGGGTGGAGTTGGTGAAGACCTAATGGGAATTCCCATAAAATGCATCTTAGAGATGGGGAATCGGCTAGCTTCAGCTTCTGTGGGTAAGAGAGTTGAAAGTAGGTCTATTGGATGTCGGGTAGCGGATGGAGAATGTTTGCCACGAGGTAAAGGTATCTCCACTTGGGTCTATGATGGGTGGAGGAGATGATGGGAGCTCACTTATGAGTGGAGGACCTAATAGGTGCTCCTCTGTGGGTGGAGGAGGTAATGGGTGCTCCTCTACGGGTGGAGGAGGTATGGTAGGTAAAGGTTCGCTGAGTGGAGAAGCTAGGGGTGAGGTGGTCTCAATGTCCACAGGAGACTCCTCTGTAGGTGATGCAGGAGATGAAGGGTGTTCTTCTATCGGTGAAGGAATAGTGATGGTTGGTTTAGACATGGAAGGAGGATTTTGGGCTAGGATTTCCTCTATGGAAGGGATGTGAGGTAATTGAGATGTAACAGGTACCTCGTTAAAGATCACATGAACCTCACGAGTATGGGTATCATGAGTGGATGTCTCACCTGTTTGATTGGATGAAGGGGCATGATTGGGAAATGGTTTTTTAAATATTTGTAGATTTTGATTAGGGGTGGCGTTGGGATTATCCACACCAACTCGTCCTTCTTGAGTATTTCCTGACAATATTCTTAAAAGTGATGCAATGCTGCCATCATTTCACTCGGTGATAGTTACATAAATCTTGTTCCTTATACCATGCGGGCATGGGGCGAGTAGGGTCAAAACCAATGTGTGGTTTTATGGGTGGAAGGGTGATGGCGCCAGCTTTGATCAGCTTTTCTAAAAAAAAGAGTAAGGTTCCCCAATTGGGGTATATTTTCACTACTCTTGTTTGAATCAAAAATCTTGTACATGTGATAGATTAGATGAGGGTGTGGCTTGATTGGATGGATGAGTTGGGCCGACCTTGAGTACCACTATGTTAGTGGTACCTTTAGCCTTTGAATAATTGGTTGGTGGTTTAGAAGAAGAAGAGGTTTTGGTTGACTTGAATGTTGAATTCTTATTTCATAATTGGATTTTCTTCTCTTCAATAGCCCAAATTTCTAACTTTCGTGCCATAGTGAATGCCTCATCGAATGTTCTGAAAGTTTGGACCTGCAAGGTCGGGGAGATATGTCTGGCAAGCTCATGTGAAGAGCTCGATGAGTTCATTTTTGGCGCTTAAAGGTAAGTTGATTGATCAGGCTGCGCCAGAGTGAAAAAATCTGCGATAGATTCATCCTCGTACTGACGTGTGGAATATAGATCGGTCATGGTAACTTTCTTGGCGATGTTGATGGAAAAATGATCCAAGAAAGCTTGGGCTACTTGATTGAATGAAAATATGGAGTGTTTGGGTAACCCACTATACCAATCTAATGCTGGTCTAGTGAGGGACATGGGAAAAGTTCTCAAAAGTAAGGCATCATCATGAGTAATCAAATAACATCCATGTTTGAATGAGCGCAAATGTTGTTGTGGGTCTTCCTTACTATTGAAGCGGTTGAATTTAGGAATTTCCCAATGCACATGGTATGAATGGATGGGAATGGATGGGTGAATAGGATCGTTGCAAATCTCATCATAAGTGAGAGTGTTGTGGGAGCCAAACCGATGTCTCTAGTTTTTACATCTTATCCATCATCAATCTAATTAGGTCATTGGTGGGTCAGTGATGATTGGATGCCGCCTATAGCGTGAGGAGGTTGGTTTTGGGTCTATAATGGGTGGGGCATTCCAATGTATGGGGTTACCATGTAAGGTGGTGAAGAAGAAGGCAATGAAATAGGGGGTACGTACCTGAATGAACAATAGATGAAACAGGTGGTTGTTGGTAGTATGTATATGGGGGAGGAAGGGTCGTGGTAACCCTAGTGGCAATAGGGGCTAGTGATTGTGGAATGGAAAGAACTACGTTCTGAAATGGGGTAGGGGTCACCGACACTGGAGGTGGGAACGTAGCTACGGGTATGTATGAGACATTAGGGGTAGATGAGGTCATGTTTGGGGTAGTCACCGAGGGTATGGTAGATGTAATGGGTGCTACAGGGTAATAGATGTGGCAGTCATAGTGGGTATAGGACCTAACTGTGAAATGACTGGGGTAAAGTGGAAGTGGGCAGCACGAGCTAGATGGGGTTGAGGTAGAAGTGGGTGTGAGTGTTAGGGGGATAGATACGGGCATGCATATATCAACTGACCCGAGGAATCTCGAGTGGACAAATGGGAGAGGTAAAACTGCAAGGCAGCAGGGTTTTTGTCAAGGATTCGTGCGAACTCCTCATCTCCGGTAGCAATATTGGTAGGATGGATGGGATCCATGGCTGGTGATAAAATAGAGGGTGGTGAAGGACTAGGTGGGAGTGGTTGGTGACTGGCGTGGAACATGAGGGCGTTCGCTTGTCTTTGGGTCAGTACCATGTGAACCAAGATCGATCAGTGGGGTGATGTCTTTTTGTAAATGATATAGAGAATAATAGAATAGGTGAATCTAGTGATTAAAAAAGTGGACAAAGTAACAGATGGTGGGTGGAATGTGAAACATGCTAACCGATGCCGCTTTAGGGAAAACCAATGATGGTCAAAGGGTAACCGCTTGCTTGCTACTATGAAAAATAGGCGTGAGTAATCGGGAGGCGAAGGCAAAATCTACAAGTATGCCAAATCTGGGGATGTGTAAAACATCAATGGAAAAAGTGACAATGATAGAGACTGTGGAAAGTGGAAGAAAGTGAAGTGAAACTGTCCTTTTGAATAGGTTAGCAAAAGGACTCGAACCGATGTCGGTTGAGTGTAACCGATGGTGGTCAGAGGTAACCGATGACGGTCACTGTGAAATTGATATAGTGATGAGAAAAAGTGGTTGTGAATTAGAATTTGATGTGGAATCAAACCCAAAAATCTGAGAATGATGAAGATGTGGTCCAGACACACTCAGAAAAAGTCAGAATACACCGACTATGAATGGGAGTGTGCGAGGAAAGACAAAAATAATGATCAAAATCTCTCACCTCAAAATGCAAATCAAACAAAACACTAAGAAAGAATGTTCCTAGAGTGCCTATTCTATTACGTTTGTTCAACTTATGCTATTTAGGGACTGACACATGAATTGTGAAGTAGAGTTTTTGGTGAGGATGGCTTCCTACAAAGAAGGAGATCTAAAGGGTGAGGTTTCAGGTTTGTTATGGTGGGGGCGGGCTACGCTCTAAAGTATGACTCGACAGAGCAGCGAGCTGGGTGCCCACTGTGTCGTGATCGTGTGATCACCTACAACTTCTTCCAGGTAAGATGTTGTTTAAGAATGTATGTATTTTGAATTTTTGTGTGGTTTGGTAAGACTCAGAGAAAGAGAAAAGGATAGAAGTGCTTTTCTACGATTCATTTGTCAACCATCAATTGGTAATGACTTCCAACATATAGGTTGCCCTCATTTAATGTGAGCTAATGCAGAAAATCAGAATGAGATGCAATGATTTTAAAACCCAAATCAAAAATGTGAAATTGGATGACACAATAAGATGAAAAGGAAGAGGGATGCTCTTTCACTAAAATGCAGAAAACATGAAGAAATGATTCTTTTTAAATACACCAAAAGAAAAGTTTCCTTTAGAGAAAATAGAAAGAAGGAGTGGATTACTAGGGAAGAAAATTAGTGTGTACACTTTAGAAAGGAAACAAACACACAATTTTTTTCCTAGGAATGAATGAAATGTAAGGAACCCCGATGGGTCCCACTGGCGTGCCAAAATGTTTCACATGTTTTTCTTAGATTATTTCTTTGAATTGTTAACAAAACAGATAGGGTAACGGGCATAGGAGGAATACCTGTTCAAATGTCAGTTGATGGGTTGTTGCATGCGTATGACTTCTAAATCCACAGCTGACCGTGAGAGCTTCCTTTTGGCTAGGAGGAACTACCTGTAATGAAAACAAGACCACCAGAAAGAATTAAACAATATGGGCAGTGAACTGCCTAGCGTAAGCTAGATCCGGGAAGTATGGTACTTCCTAGATGGTTGTCAGTCCACTGTTTTAAACAAATTAATGTTGTAAACAAATTAAATCCTATTGTTATTTTAAAATGATTTAGGTATCTCACTTAAAACACAATAAGAAATAGATCTAATCTAACAGGCTAAGCTAGAATAGAATCCATAGGTCAAATGGTTGGTTCTAGGTTCCAGTCTGATAAAGGTCTTGGGTAGGTCACCGGTGAATGAGGGTGAGATGAAATTAGGTGGGTAGGTCTCTGTTCTAGGTTGTGTGGGCAAATACAGAGACCGGTGTCGGTCAGGGGTGACCGAAGCGGCGTTAGGTGTAACTAGTGCCGGTTATTGTGAGATCTGAAAATGTCACAGAACAAGCTTTAGGTCTCCTTTGTGATTGCACAAAGGACTTTGGTTGGTCGAGATGAGGTATTGGGTGACTGGAGTAGGCTTTTACGAGGCTTTAATGGGTATATGGAGGTGAAAATGTTGGAGAAGGTCAATAGGGAGCAAGATAAACAATGAATGATAAAATAATGATGAAATGAAATAACCAGGAAAGTATGACGTTATACTTACTTGGATTTCATTCCTGAAGGTCTGTGTGTGAAGGATGGAGGTGCTGATGATGGATTTGGAGGCTGCAAGTGATTACCAACTAAATAAAAGCTTCTGCATGGGCTGCATGCACACTCCTCTTTGCTTGGATAAATCAGATCGTGGCTGGGATGGTTGTGTAGGAGAAGATGCTCAATCTCCTTCCTTGGATGTGAGTTCTTGTTGGAATTGGCTCTCTGAAGATGCGTTATCTTTTTGAGATCTCGTTCTTTCTATTCAACTTTCTCCCAATGTTTGCCAACCTTGAGAATAAGGTAGTTTAAGAGTTAAAAATGGGTAACCGATGGCGTTCCAGCTTAATCGACGACGGTTAGGGGTAACTGATGTCGGTCAAGGCAAGATTTCCTAGGTTTACTAAAATTAGGGAGATCCTCCTGATTTCCTCAGATCTTGTATATGGTTATCCCACATATTCAACTAGGAGTTTCTTGTGAGCATGCGGGAATGTGGTTAGAGGAAGTGTAGGCATTGATTTTTAGGTAACTTGCTAAGAATAGGTCTTAGGGTGAGTTAGCTGGATGAGGTGTCTGGGTGAAGTTTTTGTGTAGATATTATTTAAAATAAGATATTTAAATAATAAATATAGTGAGGGTAAAACATTAATTTAATTAAATTAATTAAATTAATATTAGTGGGTGAAGGGGGTCATGGCTAGTAAATGTAATAAAGGGGGCTTATTGGTCGAGGTACGAAGGGGAGTTTGACCTGATTTTAGTGTCTACATGTATACTAGTTTGAACTCACTCCATGTATTTAAAACCCAAAATACCAAGGGTAGAAAGTGCACCGAAGGCCGAACCGATGTAAACATGTTGTGTAGACTACAAAAACCCTAAATGATTTCCCCACTCTTTGGGGGCACATGCATCGTCGCTGATAGGAGAATATGGCCCCAAAAGAGGACCAACTGCATGAACTCTGAAATTCTTCCCTATAGGGGGAAGGGAATGCACTTGGTAGAAACCAAGGCATGCACAAACAAGATAGCTATCCAAAAACAAGTGTTAGTACAAACAAACATGCATGTAGAAAGTAATGTGTTTACTACCAAGAAATATAGTAATGTAAACATGCGTAAGAAGAAAAATAAGACCACAAAAGTGGGTTACAAACATGGGACACCACTCATGATGTCACAAGACACATAAGGCCATAATGGTCCTATGTAGTATTTTGTTACCAAACAACCCAAGCGCTACTGACACATCACTCAAATAGCATTGAAGGATCACCCAAGCATGTAAGGTACTAGGTCCTCATTTATGGAAGATTTTTCAAGAGTGTTAGCATACATGATGGTTGAACTCCATGATCAAGATCTAATACATCCCATAATAGTAACAAAGAAACCAGATCTAGGCATACAAGAATCAGATCTAACATGTAACATAATGAACTTTAAACAAACACAAATATCAGATCTACTCTACAAGATCCATTAACACTTTGTTATTCATAACTAGAATCCATCCACAAAAATCCATTATATTAATCCACAAATAATACAATAGTTGAATACATCATAAATTCCTCCATAAGATTATGCGCATAAGAAAAATAACATCATAACCTTACAATATAGTCTGATCTGCTCCATAGGTCGTGCCAATCACTACATATTTATAGGGGTGGGAATTTCCCTTCACTGCCTAAGCATCCTCAAAATAGGTTACATGCTAAGAATAGCCATGCACCTTTCACAAAGATAAATACAAAAGCATGCAAGCTTTCCCTAAAAATAGACAATCTATAGTTAACTCTGCTTTAATCCTATTAATAGCCTAAAGCATTGCATGGAATTTGATCCTAAATATAGACTTTACTTGAACTGCAAGTCCTCATGCTTTAATCTTATCTTCAAAACCTTTCTTGGTCGTCACTCCAAGTCCATATTTAGATCCGCATCCCAAAATTGGCTAAGTATTGATCACTTGTGTGTAATCCTTTCCTATCTTCCATGCGCAAACAATATCCTCCCACCACGGGTTTCTTCTCCAATTCCTCCACGTGGCTAACCTCTTCTTGGCACTTAGTCATTTTTCTATGCTCAAAACCGCATACCACAAAAAAGTGTGCACACCAAACATAGGGAAAAGCCTGTATACAAGAAGAAAACAATGGTAGATAAATACAGATAAAAGCATAAGTAGTCATGGTAGCATGTAATCATGTAATACAAGTGCTGCACATGAAACACCCATTAGCATGTTAGAGAAATAACCAATATGTAAAAGGCGTGTATAACTAAGTAAATGTAAAGTTTTAAGTACAAAATGAAATAATAACACCTATGAGAGATGAATGTGGATGCCCTTAGTGACCAATATAGGAAAGGTAGAAGGCGAGCATCAATGTTGCATGCAAAATATATGTATCTATGATCAAAACTAAAAATAAGTGAACACGCATGTGTGTATGGTATAGATAACAAGATATAAGAAATGAATCTAACATGTGTAGTAAAGTGACCATGAACAAGCACGAGTAAGCAAGAGTAAAAGAAACCATAATATGTAGTATGCTATGGATGGATGGAATGGAATGTAAGATGGATGATAGGAGCCGCGTGCCCCCCAAGTGAATGGAAATGTATGTAATGAGGTTAATTTTGTTTCCCCCTCGAGTAGTAAAAATGAACTCTAAATGAGAGTGCGTCATCGGAAATGGTCAAAGTATATTTTGTATCTCACACACCATGATGAATGTGTAGGTGTGGTGATGAGATGCAACCTAGCGATGATGTGTGTGTGAACCCTATAGCCGAAGTATATATCACGACCAGATTGAATGTATAAGTGATGATTTGGTCTAAGTGTATATCACTATAAGATGAATAAAAGAGAATGGTAATGTAACCTAAAGTGTATACCACTACCAGATGATAGAATATGTGACCATTTAGCCTATAGCATATGTCACTAACCTATAAATTTCACATGAGAGGTCAAAAGATAAATGTTTGATGAATGTAAAGTCCATTTTATTTTTAAACCCTCGGTAGGTGAGTATGGACCGAGGAAGTAAAGTGCATCATAGGGTAGTGAGTGTAGTGCATAGAAGATGATATAGTATAGGTGATGATAGATGACCATGTGATGTGTAGAATGTGTGATATACAATGTAAGATGTTTAGAATGTGTAAAGTGTAATGAATAGAATGGCATGTAATGTATGTAGATATACTAGTAATGTAGTATGTATTATGTGAGATGTGTAAATGGACGCAATGTGTAAGCCTTATAGTTTAATGTGTTGGGTTCATGTGTATTAAGCCCCCATAGTCAAGTGTGAATCGAAGAATGAGAGTGTGTAGTCAGTGTAATGATAATGGTAAAATGTGTGATGAACATGCCTATATGAAAATGCAAAGATGATAGATGCCAAGGTGAATGGAGGGGTGGGATTATTAGATGTAATGCCCCTTAAGTATATATGAATGAGTAAACTAACCAATGATAGTGAAGGATGAAGGTCCTCCATCCGATGCTGTGGTGGTGAAAGTGTAGGACCATGCTCTAACAGTAGTGGTATGGTAGACAAACGTTGTGTTGGTGAATGAATTCTATGTGCATGTGATGGATGAATATATGATGAAGGTCATGGTGTAGTAAAATGTGTTGGTGATGGAGATCTACGTGATGTTGAATATGAAGGTGATGAGAAACCACATGGAATAAATGAAGGTGGGGACCTACATCTCAATGCAAATGACGGTCCTGGGAACATGTCTATGCTGATGTGTAGGACTAGCAGAATGATGCGGTCATGTAGATGATGCTCGAGTAGGTGAACTAGGCATAGACTGTGCTTTGAGTAACATAGAGTGTGATGTGCTAGATGAAGTAGGTGGTGTGCTAGCTACATTGCGTGAGGAGATGATGACCATGGAGTAGATGGAGGGACACCATCAATAGAAATAACTTGATTGTTGTGAATAAATTTGAGTCACAAATGATTCATAGAAATGATAGATTGAGAGTGAAAAATCTAATTGAGACCGAGAAGCATGTCACAGCCATCAACTATGTTTCCAATGAGGAAAGGCACAAGCAGTGTAAGAGGACTGATTGTAACATGTAGTTTGAAAACACCAAAGGGTTTGTTGAAAGGGAATTCAATTTGCGATGGAGGATAATCGATAGCCTTGAGAAGTGAAATAGAGAATGCACTAAGGGGTTAGGATGGATCAACCTTAGTGTTGTTAATGGAGGTTGAGCCAAAAGATACCCTGATATGTAAATAATCAAAGTAAATTCAGCATGATAATTTTTATCGGAGAAGAAAATGATTGGTGGCAAAGTGTCGGTGTTTACAATTAAGAAATAAAGAGCTTATGATGTAGGAGAAGGCACTATGTGATAGACATAATTAGTAGAGGAATCAGTCATTTTTGTATTATGTTTTGGTAAGGGATTATTAAAGATCTTAAGTTTATGATTTTCATTAATAGGTGTAGATGTTGTAGATTTCGGAAGCTCAATTTGACAATTGTTAAGAAAATCCTGAATAAGATGTTGTAACTAGAAACAACGATTAGTGGAATGTCCTATGCATTGATAATAATCACAATAAAAACTGTCATCGAAATTATGCCCTTTGGGTCGAGATAGATCAAGCTAAAAGAGGCAATGGTAAGGTAATAATATTAGTATCGATAAGTTGTGGTCGCAAAACACTCGGTGGTGTAGTAAATTTAGTAAAATTATGTATGTATGGTTGTGGTCAAATCTCCCTAGGAGTAGCGAATTTGTTGACGAAGTCATTTTTCCATCCATGGGTTTAATTATAGAAGGTTTAAAGGTTGGCTTATTCTGAAAACGTGTGGATGATGATGCTTGCTCTTGATATTTAAGTTTTCCTATTGCAAGGAGTTTAGTCTCATGAAGCTTGAGAGTTTGACAAAGTTGATCGAATGAGGAAGAGGTCTCAAAGAGAATGCTCTCCTAAAGTGGTGGTAATAGACTATGAATAAATAAGTCCTGAAGCTTGAAATCCACAAGTACGTTAGTCATCTTAGCTAAATTATTTTTGTATCGTAAGACATAATCGGATAAGTGTTCATTGGACCCTTTCTTGAGTTGTGCTAGTTGAGCATAGGAGATCTTAGAGCCAATGTTGATAGAGAAATGTGTGAGAAGGTGTTGGCCAGATGTGTGAAAGAGAGTACCAAATGGATAGGTAGGTCATAAAACCAACACATTGTATAGTATTATAAAATATGAGGAAAAATATTATCAAGAATGGTGTGATCATTTGCATAGTCGAGACATGCTATATGGAAAGCATAGAGATGCTCTTGTGGGTCACCATGGCCTTTAAAAATGGGAAATTTGGGAGAGATGAAGTTAGGTGGAAATGAATAAGAAAAGATAGACTTTGCGAAAGGGGTATGCAATAATGAAGTAGAATTTAAAGATGGTGATCCTCGAGAGGTAGTGAATTAAACTTGAAAATTTGATTTTGAAAATCTTGATATAAAGATGTTAAATCAGGAGTGTTTGAGGAAGAGCCAAGCTGCATATTAGGAGTTCCTAGGTGGGTGATGGGAGCGGTATTTGTATTAATAGGAACATAAATATAAATAGGTGGAGTGGAGACCATGAGAACTGAAGAAGCCGTGAAATAAGTGGAAACATTAGGGGTTCACTTAGCGGAAATTAAAACATGTAATTTATGAGGAAGATGAATAGGGTTTTTGTGCAAATATTTTTGGAAGTCAGTAATAGCATTGAGTTAACCTTGGTCAACATTGGTGCTTGCATCATAGGACTTCTCACTATTAAAAGCATCTATTTTGTGAAGAGGGATATTATATGAATTATTCAAAGGATTGTCAATGTGAGCTACAGAAGTAGGGATATCGACCTTTAGTTTGGAAACCCTATAGGTGAATGAGGGAAACTCACAATATTGAAAAGTCCCAAAATGACCACTATGAGTGACATGCATACAAAGGAGAAGCCTAAGGAACAAGTGTATTCGAAGATTGGGTTCACCAAAATGATTAACTAAAAATGTAATATATGCACTAGTTAATCTAAGCTATGAACAACTGTAAATAAAGTAAATAAATGCAGTAAAGAGATATGTAGATGACCCAAATAACTAAACAAATGTAAATAGAAACCCTAATGTGCAAGAGAGAAGAGGAAAGAACTAAACCGAATAATGATGCTCATAGGAATGTGTCACGAGAGATGACTATGGAATATGAAAGTAGGAACGAATGTGTAGAAACCCCGAAAGGATGGATTTTGGTAATATGGATGGATTGGAGTGAATGGAAAGGGAATGGGGTACCTACAGCACTCTGAGTCTGCAGAATAGGCACCCTAGTTTATGCAAAAGCTCCAAAATGATCATTACAGTTCGGTAGGTGGTCCAAACCCTCACTATGTATCGCATCAAGTTTTCTACACTTTTTCGATGTCATTCATATTCTAGGATGAATAGAAAGACCTGAAAAACCCAAAACAAAAATCAATCCCTAAAAATGAAAAATTCATATGATATGGTCGAACTGACCTCATCTACAACAATGGTGGTCTTACTAATCGAGTGTTGCAATACATTCCAGACCCAAATGTAGTTGTCTGTGTGTGTGTGAAACATGCCCTAGGTTGCTCTTATGTTAGTCACACTTTGTGATGTAGTGAGATAACTATGTGTATAAAATGTAATAGAATGGTGGATGGAATAGAATAGAATCCTCCCCTATGTTGGGTGTGATGCAGATGTATTAGCATTTTGCCTTGTGATGGAGCTATGTGGATGCAAAATGATCTCGAATGCAATAGATGGATGCAAATCTAGGTGGATGATAGTAATGATAGTGCTTGGTCCCTCATTATAGTCTCATAGCTTTATATTCATAGGGTTATCTTGATCTAATTTCATAACTAACCCCGAAGTTGCTGACCACTAAAAAGACAAAAACCTCAAACGGCTGGAAAGAGCCCAAAAAGTGGCGGAAAGTTCAAAAAGGACCGAGGCTCCTTGGTGGGACTAGGGTGCCCCAATACTAGCCTTGGAGCCCCATTCAAAGCTAAAATGATGGGAAATGACAAAATCTAACTGTGCATATGTGTGGTATAAGTCGGGAATGACGAAGTAAAATAAAGCAAGATGGCCAAAAGAGGGGGTTAATTAGTACAATCTTCACTCAAAAACCCTTTAAATAGTAGTATGAGACTAGGACTAAATATTATCTAAAGTGTATAATTTTGTGTCTACATCTTCGATAAACATGACCGATTTATAAAAGATAGAGAAAAAGAATCATCAAGGTGCACCGCAAAGTTTGAAAAATAAAATATTGGAAGTATAGAACATCCCATAATGGTAAACATTGGAAAATGTTGCTTACCCGAGGAGAAAAAAAGATTCATCTCACTCTTGAAGAGGTATTTGGATGTATTGGATTACTCGTATGATGATCTTAAATCTTTCCAACCTAATGAGATGCATCACTCCATCCCCTTGAAGCCATAAGAAAACCTTTTAGGCATAATCATAGGCCCTACAATCCAAAATTTTCCAACACAATCAAGGAAGAAGTAAATAAAATGTTGAATGAAAGAATCAATTTCCCTATCCACCATTCTACGTGGGTAGAAAATATTGTTCTAATATGAAATAAGAACAGAAAAATAAGGATTGGTGTTGAATTTCGTAACCTAAACCAAGCCTCCCTAAAGGAAAAATACCCCTTTATAGTCATGGACTACATCCCGTAAGTTGTCACAAGGTCCGAGATGTTCACACTTCTTGATGGCTTCTTGGGGTATAAACAAATAGATGTTGCGAAAGAGGATAGAAATAAAAAAATATTCAGCATGCCTTGGGGCACTTTTTCTTACAATAGGATGCCTTTCGCATAATCAATGCGGAGCTACTTTCCAATGAGCAATGGGTTTGGCATTCAAATATTTGAAGCACTGCATTGTAATATATTTTGATGACCTCATAATCTTCTCGATGAAGAGGGGAGACCACATTCATCACTTAGAATAGGTACTCATGAGGTGTAGAAAACATGGTATATCCCTGAATCCAAAGAAATTCATCTTCATGGTCACTAAATGTAAACTCCTAGGACACATAGTGAACAAATATGGAGCCAAAATTGATCCCGAAAGGATAAAGGATATCCAAGAGCTGTCATTGCCTAAAAGTAAAAAAATGAGTGCATTCCTTTTTCGGTAAGGTCAATTTCTTGTGGTGTTTTGTTCAGTGATTTGCTGAATTTACCAAACACATAATAATGATGATGAAGACTCAACCTAGTTTTAAATGGAACAAAGAAGGGAAGGAGGCATTCAACGTAATAAAAGAAGCAATAACAAAGGAACCTACCTTGGTGTGACCTAATTTTGACAAGGAATTCATATTATATTTATATGCTTTAGAGAATACAATATCAGCCATCTTGGTACAAAATAGCGAGGAAGGTATTGAAGGTCCCCATAGCTTTCATGAGTGTGCCACCGAAAAATCATGAATTGAAGTAAAATCAATTGGAGAAGCATGCTTATGTGGTGGTCAAGGTGGTAAAGAATTTATGATTCTACATCCTCAATTCCCACACCATAGTCATGGTTCCTAGAACAATAAACAAATCCTTTCTCACGCAGCAAGACCTAGGATCAAAATAAGCTAACTAGGTGGCAAGAATCCAAGAATATGACTTAGAGATTAAGCCTTTTATTCTAGTGAGGGGATTCGTTCTGTTTAGGTTGATGGATGAAGATGAGGCTCTCAAATATCATCATGGTGAAAAATAATGCTCTTGTCTTGAAATTTGTAACGACTTTCCTAAGGTCCTCTTTGTGAGTACGGCAAAAAAATGGTATGCTGATATTGTGTACTTATTGACCTATGGTGAGTGCCCTCCCCATCTAGACTTCTAAACATCGAAGGAATTTCAAATTGAAAGCAACTAAGTATTTCATCTAGATCCATGCTCTTTATAAGAGAGGTTTTGATGGTTGTTTTCTCAAATGTGTGGATAAAGCACAATAGGAGTAACTTTTGAAAGCATACCATGATCAATCCTATAGAGGACATTTCTCAACAATGGTGATGGTTGTGTCAATGTATTAGTTAGCTATACAAAGGTAATTGAAACTAACACCTTAATAGTTTCAAACCATGAACTAACTACACAAATATCATCATGTTAAGAGCTAAACAAGACTAAATACCAACATTATGCATTAGAACTTGAAATATAAATCAAATGAATATGCTAAGCATTTGAATCTCTACTATTTAGATTACCAAAAACACTAATTGAACCTAGATAGATCCATGGCAATCAACGTTGATTTTTTATCTTTAAGGGTTTGGGAATGGAGGCTCATCAAAATATGGCTACAAGACCATTTTGATTCTCTCCATATGACCCAAAATCTTTGATGGATGAAATGCAAGAATGAGGCTATTAGCTCAAATGAAAGATGCTCTAAGATAAAATGCCTATAGATTAGATATAAGCATGCAAGGTGTGTAGGTGTAAATAGAAAGGTAGGAGGAGGGCTCCTTAAATAGCCCAATGGATAAAAGAATCTCTACATCCCTTTACATGTGGGATAATAGAGAGGTTGGGTTAGTTGTGGATAAGGATGGTTGAAAGGGAGTTGAGTCAACCTTAGGAGAGTTTATTTTGTCCTTTAGTAACTCATGGCATTTGAGGGGATTTATTAATTAACCCAAGTGATTAATTAATAGGTGAGCAAGCTTATAGAAGGTTTTTAGAGGAATAATTAGCATGATTTAGACTATAGGAGGAATTTAATCAACTAAATGATGATTCATTGATTTAGTGGAAGAGAAATCTAATTAATTAATAATAATTAATTAGTCTAGATAGAAAGGGGGATTAATTAATGGAAGGTCGTTAATTGGTTTATTTGTTGGATAGAAGGGTTAATTAACTAACGTAATGTAGCTAATTAATGGTGATAGTAGAGAAAGTGAGCATTATTGACGAGATGTTATCAATTTGCAGGAAAGGGGATAATTAGCACAATTTAAGTATTTAAATTGGTTGAGATAAATTACAGGTGTCTACATTTACCCCTCTTTGGGGTGGCGTATGTGATGCCACTTCAAAGATAGTAGATAGATAATGTTTTCGAAGGAGTAGAAGAAAAATTAGTACAAGTGAGATGCCCCCTCAAGTTTTGATGGGGTGAGGAAAGAAGGTGATTGAAGATCGAAAAAGGTGAGAGAAATGAATAGAATAATTGGTAGGGCGGGATGCCCCAAGTGAATAAGAAGAATAGTGTTGATAGGAGAATGATGTAGAAGAGGAATGAGGACGGGAAGAAAAGAGCTAGATTTCATCCAATGTACTAAAACAACTTTAGTGTCATCATATTGCCAAAGATCTACGTCATCGGTTCTTATTAAAAATATAAGCATATGACAAAAGTAGA
The DNA here is from genome assembly GCA_018340775.1 of Taxus wallichiana var. yunnanensis. Classification (NCBI taxonomy): domain Eukaryota; kingdom Viridiplantae; phylum Streptophyta; class Pinopsida; order Cupressales; family Taxaceae; genus Taxus; species Taxus wallichiana. The sequence continues at coordinate 576,574,333 of CM031241.1, read as the reverse complement.
ATGACATGAAAATCCATAATACAAACAATTGTCCATTGCTGAAAATACCAACTCCATGTAACATATAAAATGTAATGCAATACAAGAAAGTAAAAGATTTCTAACTCCTTGTAACATACATAATGCAATGCAATACAAGAAAGTAAACAAGCTAACCTAAAAGAGAAACATGATACAATGTTTTGTTATCAAGCTTTGATTCCAACCTGTGCGAATTAACTACAAGGGTTAAAAGATGGTTCCCCAAGCAAGGATACATGCAAGGGGAATAACGGAGGACACTTGGGTCCTATGAAAAGTAATCATGCACTATGAAACAATACCAAAAAACTCATTGTGCCCCAGAGTACAAACATAGTAAGCAAACCAACTTTGTTGATAGAGGTAGATCAAGATGATCCGTGATTCACACATAAGAATGGACGAGAACCAAAGAGTGATGTTTTATAGGATGATTTTTATTGTTTTTGATTTTTTAGAAACATATTTGAATGTTTTTTATTTTGAAAGTTTTCTAAAACTATGTACAGGAAGACAAAGAAGCATGGATTCCCCTAGCAATAGATGAGATGTAAAAGGGCAGAATGCCATGCATATATGCAAGAAAGTGAAGATGTGAAAATGCCCCAATAATTAGGTGGGAGTATTCAAAGGAAAACTCTTCACGCTACCAAGGAGGATCAATGCCAATATAAAATAGGTCCAATCATAAGGAGAAAGGATGCCCCAACGTATGTTGGCCAATAAATACATGATAGAAAGGAAGTGGAATATTGTCTTATTAAAAGGGGAAAAAAGTTTTCCAAATATGGAAAAGTGTAACATTCCCATTTTAAGACTTTAGAAAGAAGGAATTTTTTTGCATGATTAATGTTCTCTATTCTAAATACATAATTTAGAACACTCATTTTATAACAACCATTCTTATAATAGATAACCATATGCAATTGTAATGACTCGATGAATAATCGATATATTCATTCCATGACTTCGGTGAAATACCGATCCATTCATATGTAACATTGATTTTTGAGTATTCTACTGAATACTCAAATTCTTGGTTCTCTTACCTATTTCTAGGTTCTCGAATGATCATCCAAGGAACCTAATCAATATTTGTTACTAATATTCATTGGCATCACGATCCTTAGACTAGAGACATAGGACAACACAATCAGCCAGCTTACGATACTTTGGCAAAAGATTTCTAACATACTGTTTGTATTACTTATTCCTTGACGACATACTCGTCAATCCGGAATACGTCCTTCACCCCACTCCATTGTTATCTAGAATGTCTTAAACTAACTTTTGTCAGTCCCCTCGCTCAAGGTTTAACTCAAGTCTAGGTTAACAACATAGGTCATGATATGATGTGGCTCACAAAGACTTAGGGTAAATTGGAATACTGGGTCAACCTAGGTTAACCCCGTGTGCCAAGGTACCCTAAGTCCTAGAGGGCTACTTCATATCCTGACTATGATACTAACCAGTCCTAGAGGGAAATATTGATCAAGTTCAAAGGTGTGTAGATCTTGACGATCAATGTAGAAGGGTGTTGCCACATATTAATCAGACGATGTATCTTCGAGAAGATCCTAATCTTCTCAAAGGTATAACCTTGCAGTTGACATGTGTCAACATCCTATGAAATAGCCTCGTAAAGATGTACATACCTCCAAGAGTTTACTTACATTAAGTTAAATTTGGATTATTAGACGACATACTTAGGAAGCCCATCAACCCCAAGTCCAACACTCTTTAAGTTATTTTTACATTTCAGATTCATATAATCTTAAGAACTTTAATTAACTTAAGATTGCTTCATAATTTTTAGTTTTGACCTAACAACCCGTTATCCAAAAATAGAACAACATCAACTTATGTTCCTTTATTTTAAATAACTTAACCAATTAAGGAAGTGTAATAGCCTACAAGGCTGAAACATATTAGACTTATTATAATTAAGTCTTAATGATTATCAATCATATCTTCCTCTTTTATTTAGTTCATTACTAGAGAGGAAGGGTCTTCCTCTTCATAGTTACATTCTAGGGCTTAGCACGCCCTATAATGCCCTTTATAATTACAATAATTTTATTATAGTTTTATTTCACATCACATGATATAATGAATTACTTAGGTGAGAATGTTGTATTCTACCACTTATTTAATCTACAGCTTACTTAGGAAATTTATCTAAATTTCTTTTATAATACCCATCAAGAACACACATCCATACATATAGATAATAAGAAGATTATCCTCCAAACAAGTTAATTTACTCAATCTAAGCAAGTAAAATCTCATCTTTCAATTCATTTTAAAACTTATACATTTACAACTTATGCATTACAAACATACTTTGCAGACAACAACCTTTATTTAAAAGAAGATAACTTTTCTTTTTTAATACAACTTAAGAACAAATCAAAATTCTTCTCAAGAATCAACATAGATCAACCAATGCATCATATAAGTTTTTTGCCTTCTCTTATCACTTACGAAGTCCATCTGCAAAAATTGCTAGCATGGGTCAGTTCAATGAACTGAGCATGATAAGCACTAAGCCTTAAAATAAAGTGCATTCCACTAATTGTTCCAATAAAACAACCCTGCTTTAATGAACAACAAGTAATTCATACTCCTAAGCATAAGTAATACCAATAAAAAGAAGAGCAATACTAAATAGATTTTAACACAAAGAGGAACAGGATATAATCTATAATACCTATCCTATAAGTTAAAGTATAATTGATTTCATCAAATATCTTTACCAAACAACAAAAACATAATATATCATTGTTTCCAATTTTACCAAATAAAGTACAACACATATCCTTACTATAAGATACAGAAGTGTTTACAACATATTCCCTCTTGGATATTTCCACTAACTTTCAAGTAAAGAAGAGAAGAAAGTATTCCATTGCCAAAGTACATAATCATCAGCAAGGCTGAAACTGGTGTATACCATGATTTAGACTGTCCCTTTAAAGTAACACTACTTTAAAATTTAACAGTATATTGTATCCATCAAACAGATCCATATGAAATAATTACAAGGAGAAGTGGTGGTTTAACAATCATCTAAAGGCTACAATTTCATTTGCCAACCTAACTCCAATTTCATTCCACTTCATTTCCATCAAGGACAAGTATACAAAACTAATAATCATACAGTTAAAATTCATTCAAGAGTTCCAAGAAAGGAGGACAATGATCATTTCAAGGAAAGAGAGTACTAAAACTATCTTCCTTTCTAAACCATCCCATTATAATGCATGAATTTCTACTATCTGTTAGAATTAATATAACAATAAAGCTTATACAAAGTCCACGAACAATAAGCTTCATAAAATATTTCTTTAAAGGCCTAACATTCTCCCATTGGTTCAGAAAACCACATATAAGAAGAAATTAGGCTAACATTGCCTATTTATAGAACACTATAAAATCAACAGTGCAGTTTGACACATTTGAAACAAGTTTAGATCATAATAAATCTTCTAAGACATAACATACATTTGTTAAACCCAACAAGAAGTAAGAATTTGAGTATTCGCTAACACTCAGACTTCCCTATAGTTCAAGCCAAGTAGAACCATCTTTACTGGTATGCCAACGCATCACTACCTGAGCTATGATTTGGGTTTCCAAAAAGACAATATCTAACATCAAAAGAATAATATGTACAGTCCATGACTCATTTACAATTCCAGGTGTAATGCCAAGTATAAATGTTATTAAAGAATCAAGACCATTCAAATATATGTAACCAAGTTAGAGTAACTACATGTTCCCCTAATAGTTTACTAAATAATCAAAAGACCATAATACCTGAACCAACACAATATTCAAGTTTCTATTTCCATTAAGAACATCAAGTAATAAACAGTGTGTACAGTGAAGGATATCAATACCACAATTACATAATATACCAATCCTAAGACTAGATTGAGAGCAGTGAAATTGTTGCATACAATTTGAATTAAGAAGAAATGCTTCCATTCTTCATTAATATCCTTTCAACCTCATTACCGAACAAAAACAGAATGTAAGATGCTTAGACAGAGCTCAGAAAGGATGAATCATAGGTCAAGTTTATAAAGAATCTCCAAATACCATTAATGTGGTCATAAGAATAAGATTCCACAAGCACCATGCCCAAGTGACTTGAGTTACAGTCAAGTTACCCAAAATAATAACAAACACAAGTTCTAAAATCAATCAAGTTCGCAGAATGAAATACAAACTAAACCCTATACTCCTCTTCCTGTGCAGGAAAGTTTCAATCTGATCATGTTTCCGCAAAGAGGAAAAAAAAACCAACTATATATGGTTTTTCCAATGCATACGAAATTTCATTAACAGTCCATGTTTCCACAATGTAAAAACAAAAACAACAAGACATATATAGGTTTATCTATAGAGCATGTGAAATTTGTTAACAATCAAAAATTTCACAAGAAGAATACAACCCCAAATCATATATGGGTTTATTCACAGTCCATTTAACTATGGATCAAAACGCACACTAAACAAACCCTGAGAATCTCAGTTATAGTTCAATTTATTAAACAAGTTTCCCAACTGAATCTCGTACCTGCATATGAGTTTAATAAGATTGAAGTTCTTACCAGTTTGAATTCACTAGACACAACCAGTTCACCCAACAAACATTTCAAACCACTGAAAAAGAAAACAATGTTACCATTTTTTTAAGTATTCACGGTTCCTTTATGAAAAGGCAGTGCAAAGAAAGCTTTCCATAGAATCATGAACACATAGATTCCAAAAACACATAATATAAGTTTTTCTTACAAACCCATCTATCATTTTACTAAATAAGCATGAATGCGTAGAACTCAATAGAACAATTTTTTAAATGAAAACACTTAGAATAAAGAAAGAGATTTTAACAGTTAGGGCCTATCATGCTTGATAGTGTCACCAAAAAATTGAAGAAGACTTCTAGTTGAGCTCGCTTCTTCCCTTCTTCTCCATGAAAGACCAAAACAACAAAATACTTCCTCCACATTGCCTCATATACTCTCCATGAAACAAAAATAGATTTGAAACCTCCAAAATAGCCATGCAATATAGTTTAACTACTGGTTTGAAAAACCAGAGTGCAAGTAGAATGAAAATTAGAAAGCATGCAAATGAAACAACTCAACCAAAAATCTGCATGGCATGCCTACCAAAGTGGTTCAGGCTCGTCAAACAAGACAATTAATTGCATTAATTTCCTGATCTCCCACCCAATCTTCCTCACACCGCCTGCCAAACTATGGCGAGTTCCAAATCAAATAAAACATGAATTTCCATTTCTAGTGATACTGCCACCTAGGCCTCCACCATCCAAACTAGCCCCTACCAAAGTCGGTAGTCCGTAGAAATAAATAAACCTTATCACCTTCATAAATGCTTAGAAACCATCACCAATGTACATGCGACCCTTTTAGTTCCCAATTCACATCCATTAGTTTAGGATAGGTTAGATTGCTTAGGTTAGATCTTAGGTAGGATTTACATTAGTACCTTAGGATGTAACACTAACCACTAACCTCCAACATAGGTCTTTAGCAATTAGGTTAGGTTCTAGTTTTAATACTTAACAACCCTTCTAACCTTTAGTACCAAGTTTAGGTTAGTAACAAAATTATATCAAGTAACATAGCTTAGGTAGGAATACTTTCACCTAGCTTAGGATTCTGGAAGTAAATCCCCAATAGGTTCCCAAATATCTCTCTCTTGTGCTGTGAACAGCTGCATTCCCATCATTATCAGCAATGACCTGTCATGGTCGATCTTCAAGGACCCAAGCCAACAACCTACTGAATGGAAGTGCGTTCACACAAAGTCAAAGAACTTGCAACAACAAAGTTCAGTCCAACGTGTCACTTATCTCATGGAATGTCGATTTTACCATTCCCTTCAATAGAGCATTCTTTTAAAAACATTCCTTGGATCACTGAAATTTATCCAAGGATGAGTCAGATAAAAGACAAGTTTACAACTCTTAAACCAGATTTAAATTACCTACCAGAATCCGGAAAATGGATTAAGAAAAATTCATACCATTTCGATCATAGGATCTTAAGAGTAGAAAACACTTATCCATATCAATCATGATTTCCAATAATCGAAGAACATATCCTTATAAGGAAAATCACATATCAACACTTGAATGCAAAGGAGGAGAATAACAATAGTCAAGGCTGTTACTAAAAGAGGCCATCCTATACACATGGATGTTATAAATAATTCCAAAGAACAGAGGATTCTCTGAAAAGATTTAGAAGGTGGTCAATGTAAAATTGAATAGCCCAAGGCAAAAATCATGAGATAAGACATACGCTAAAGAAAGAGTTTGAACAAGGTCCAAAAAGCAACACTTGGTAACATATTAATCCTATTTACTCATCAAGACCGCGTGTGTGCATGTGGAAATGAATCACCTCTTGAAGGAAAGATTTGATAGAAAATAAGTGAAGACACTAGCCAATGTGTAGGAATGATTTAGTTTGAAAGGTGATTTGTGAATGAATTATGGAAGGAGAGCCATACATTGCTCTACTACCAGCCAGGCATCCATAGCCCTGACGGAGATGTATTTTGATTCTAATCACAACATTTCTCTATTACCAATTAGGTGTCTATAGCCTTGGTAGAGATTATTGGAAATACCCCAAGAGAGAGTTATATATCAATTTGTTTTTACTTTTTGATTGATTGATTTTGATTCTTTTTCTTTCTGAAAACTTATTTCAGCTCTCTTGTTTGATAAGGGGCTAAGAACCATTGATGGATTCATGGAAGGATGTGGAAGTGATTGTGATGATGAAATTGGATAGTGTCAACAAATACGCCCAAAAATTCTTCCCAACAAGTTTATTATATGTAGATAGTGATAGGATCTCTAAGAGGTTAGTCATTCTTTAATTTACCAAGGTGATAAAAGACCAGATTAAACAGATACAATAGAGATAAATGTCACAAAGTGCGTGCGAATAAAGGCTAGCCACAAGAACATTGAAGGCATGAAAATGGTGGATGACTTGTAGAGGAATATGAAAGAAATGGAAGAAAGAACATCCATGTATAAGCAATACCTGATTGCAATGTTTGATCTTTGTACCTTTGATTTTATTTTAGTAATGTTTTAATTTTTCTCTTTTTTTGCATTTTTGAACTGTTTTATGATTTTTTTAATTTTTTTGATTGTTATCGAAACATGTCACTCTATGTAGGATCAAAAACGATGTTCTCAATTTCTTTGATAAGAGAGAATAAGTGCATTTGCTTATCAAGTGTATATTATCCCCGATCTCTGATTATGGTGAGCTCACTAACAAATGATTGTGATTTGTTTTGAAACATGGGTTTTGTAATGTGGGAGTTTGATCGCTGCACCTATAATTTGTAAGATAACACCCTAGTCACACGCGCATCAAAGGTACCCGAAGCAGGTCCTCTTTAGGGTTGTTGTAACAGGATTGTAACATGATGAAGGAAGAAACATATAGACTCATAACTAATCCATCATTCTACAATGGCATGCTACCCATAGATCTATGAAAGAACAAGCTTAAACAGTAATCATGATTGAATCATTAACATGCACTACTCAATTACATAGAATGACACTTAGATTCAACCAATATCTTCCATCTATTAATAAATATAGAATCTCCTTACAATACTATCAATTTATCTCAAGGCGCATATGGATCTGATACACACATTCAAAATCATACATAGACCGCTCTCCGTGATACATACCAAAATCATCTCCCTACACTACTATGCACCTAACATCATATATATAGGGTGGGGACTTGCCCTTCACTACTTAAATACTCTAGAAATAGGTCGCATGCTATTGATAGCCACACACCGTTTATAATTATAGCCACACATGCAAGTGCGCTATCTATAGTTCTCTTATAGTTCACCTAAAGTGTCAATTCTATTCTTAGCTTGCCTCCATGCATAGATGCTTTGAACTACTTCTCCAAATATAGACAATGCATGGTGCACACATCTCTAGCATCATTGATGTGTTCCACACACCATCTTCCAAAAATAGATCCTCATGCCTAAAATTGGCTAAGTCTTGAAATTTGAACTTGCCTTTTACGTGCGGGTCCTTCCTATCCTTCCATGCCTTTGATTTTTGCCTTCTATCCCATGCGAACTTCTTGTGTGATCTTTTACAAGTATTCTTTGATCAACATTACCCCACACTAATCTCATTGTCGTCCCGACAATGGTTATCTCCAAAATTTTAAGGAAAGAATAAGAATGAAGAATGTGGACACATAAAGAATGTATATGAGGTTATTTAGGCAACCTCCTCAGTATCAATTTGTAGCATCAGCTATGGATAATCTTCTTTTTATGGCCTCCAAAACCTACCATTCCACGAGTGCCTGTTCCACTTTCTCTGGGAATGTCCACAACAATGGATTCCAACTCATCCTACACAATTTCTCCTTTCTCATTTTGTAGAACCAACACAAAACTAGACATGGATGTCATCCTTCCTTCCAAAAGGTCCATCTTTTGCACAATCAACTTTCCAAGCTCTTCTAACCGAGTCTTATGTGCTCTTATGCTACTGCCAGGGCCTCACGCTTTTGTTTAACCATTGAAAAAATTTCTGCATGGCCCAATGTTTCATCTTTCATTACTCTCTAAACCTCATTATTCTCCTCCAAGGTCTTAATGTTGATGAGCGCCTCTAGAGCTATGCATATATTCAAAGCTTGGTCTACTTTCTTCAACACTTCTTGTAATGCCTACAACAACCCTTCATAGGATGTAATTTTTCTCATCACCGATGCTTTCTCCCATTCGGCATCCTTCTCTGATCATTCTAGTGCTTACATACGCAGAGTTTCATCTTTGAGCACCAAGTCCACCAACTTCCCACATAGTGTATCACTAAAGGAAATGTCTGTGGTACCTTGGGTTCCAAGTGTGGCCTTGCTTTGATTACATTGTCCCCAATCTCCTCTATGATGCTTATGAATACTTCATTATTATTCTTGTGAAAGTCCCTTTCCTACATTATGCATGATATCTCCACATCCTTCATCTTCATCTCTTCACGTAACACTTTGATTGTGGTAGATTTATCCATGTTTCTTCTAGCCACCTCCGCAAAACTTTCACCAGGCATTACTAACTGACTGTTCCTCCTAACATGACAAAAGAGGCTTTACTTGTCATGTGTCTAGCCTGAGGTGCCTTCTTCAGTCACCTCAAAACACATGACTCTTCACATACATCAAAGTTAGGCTCATCCATGTGGGTGTGCATCGACCAGGATAGTTTCTTTCGTGTTCACATGGTCACCATATCTTCATCCATCAACTCCCAGCCAAATAGATCCTTCTATGCTATCATGCTCTGGAAGCGGGCGCATGACAATCTTTCCTGTGTCCTCTGCATACCCCATGGCTAGGTGGAATGTGCTCTCCACTCACCCTTCTAGACCTCTACTACTTAGGAACTCGAGCCTCCAAATTTGGGACTTGTGTCTCCATGTCCTGAATATCTTCTACAGCTATTTCCTCTGGTCTTTTCTCTTCTTCGTCCTTCTCCTTTGATGCCTCACCCTTTTTTTTCTATGTGCTCTGGGGTGTAGGAGATGTAGGCATGCTCTCCTCTAATTCTTCCACCTCCTCATTCAACTTCAGCTTCCTCCTTCTCTGTGCAGTTTCCTCCTTTTGTGGGGAGATTCGGGGTGATTTGCCTCAGAGGTTGGGTCCTTGGTCCTCCCGAATACCTTTTAAACATGTGCTCCCCTTGTACTGATTTTAGGTCCTCTTCATCCCCTCTTGTGGCTAAGGTGGTGTAACAATGTGCTCAGCTTCACTCTGACTTGTAGGATGTCTCCTACCCCTATGCTCCAAGCCGCCACTATCTTCACGCTCCTCCTCCTCATCCTACACTTCGATTTTCTCTGTGGGCTTAGGCGCTGGAATATTCTCCATTGTATGCTTCCCCTTTGGTGGTGCTAGAAGTGCAACTCACCTTCCACATATTTTTTGTTCTCCATCTTTGGCTTCAACTAGAGATACACCAATGCCCCCAAATCTACTACAGCCAAACTTATTGGCTTGATATTCAACACCTCTGAAATGATCTTCTCTGTATAAGCACTTCTGCTAGGATACACATACTTCTTCCTCAATGTATGGTAGTCACATTCTACCTTATCTGCATTGAAGATCAGTTTACGTATGTCGGTAAATCTATGAACAAATTCCTGAAAATACCTTGCAGTGAATGCGTAGGGTAACTTGCACCAAGGGCTCTAGACTCCATCCTTCATTGGAAAACACACGATGCAAAAATGCTGGTATATAACAAACTGAACTTGTTTTCCTACCACTACTAGTAGGTCCTTTAGAATGCACCATTCTTCCCCAAATGCTACGTGGAGCCTATCGTACCACTTCTCCACCCTTTGCTTGACTTCATCTGTCATGGCCCCCTTGCATAGGTATTTGTTGAATCTTTCAGCTGGGGATTGTTCTCCATGGGGTATTCCCATATTTTCTCCTTTGGTCCATTTAGTACTCCAATTTCCATGAAGACCAATGATAGTAGAACAGCCCCAAAGCTGATCTTCCCTCCTGTGCATGCTTCTTTGACTATTTTCTCTACAATATATCCTGTAATGTTATAGATCATCCCTTCTAACATCTTTCATGCCACATGCAACCACATAGTGTTTACTTGCGACCACCACTCCTGATCATTCAATTTGGTAACAAGGTGTGCTTTGCAGACTTGTACAACTAGATAATTCTTAAATTTTTCTATGTCCATTCCATGTGACCCTTCAGGTATCCCAACTCTTGTTTAGTCTTTAAAATCATGGCTTTATCTGTGAGGTCACTCTTTATATCCTCTCCTGTGGCCTTTAGACCTGTCACTGATGAAACAAGCACAAAAAAAATTCTAACTCTGCATCCTACAAAGTAGAAGCTAGTCTTCGTGAACCCTGCTCATGAGCCACTAGTACAAGGGCTCATACTTCCCAAAATATGGGAGCTCATACAACTGATATACCCCAATTATCTTCAAAAAATTTTCACCCGCATCATCATATACCGGCATGTCATCTGCCGTGCATTTGTTTGTTCTAACCATGAGCAAGGAATCAAGCTCCTTCTTGTTCTCTAACATCCTATGATTATATTCACTCACTTTGATTTTTCTAATGGGTGAATCCCACTCTTGGCCAATAATGACTCCTTCTGGGTATTACATCTCCAAAAATGGCTTTCGGTGCCATCTCTTCTTCCTCAATGACCACCTTCTTCTTTTCTTTTTCTGCTACTACAGATGCCTTCTTTGGTGCCATTTCTACCTTGTAAATGTCTCCTCTTCAACCCTAAAACTCTACGAATCAAACCCTAGCTCGATTCAATTATGCCCTAGGTGGAAACCTCATAACCTAACTCTTTTCTATCTCCTACTTCACTCAAACCCTTCACCACTGGGGACGCAAGCTTCTTATAGCACAGATCTGGTTGTCACTCTTGATTTCACACCCTTCACACCTTAACTCGATCACTCAGCTCTTCATACTTGGCTCTTCTCTCACGAATACTCTTAGTTGCAATGGTAAAAATGAATCTACATCCCATCCTTATATAAATTTTTCAAATTTTGATGCATTTATTTCTCCTCACCTACCAAATATCCCTTCATTCATTGACCAAATCCATTCGTTCCATGGTACATCTTCACACCCAACTATAACCTTCTAGCGTGCCTTCCTACCCTCTGGTCACAAACTTCTCTTTAGTGCGTGCTCCTACGCCCAAGTACCTCATCACTACACCTTCTCCTGGTAGCTATCATGGCCTCCGCTTACCTCGTGTTATACTATTCCTTCATCCATCTTCATCCTTGGTCACCTTTTGAGAAGCAATCTTCTTTTGACTTAAAGCACACCCGTAGCAGCTTATTCCTTTCATCTTTCAATTCCCTTAGTCTTTTTTGTCTTTCTCTTGGATCACTATAACCACCCCACACTAAAAGTATGTGTAGTCCTCTACGCATAAACATTCTTCATCAAGTAATTAGCTTCATGCACACAAGCACTTATTACACAAAAAAAAACTAAATTGACAAAGCATAAGCGACAATGAAGGAAATACATTAAGGAAATACTAATTGAAAACCTAAACTAAATGGAAATATTGCCTTATTACAAACACCAAGAAGACTTATTTATAGTAGGGCTTCAGCCTACTCCCATTAAAGTAACTAGTAGTCATGTTCCATCAAGTGCTTCTAACTAACATGCACTTGATTCAAGTATAGAAGTGATAACATATGGCCCCAACCAATGTACTTTGAGCTTTCCTAGATGGTGCAAGAACTTTGAGTCATAAAGAAGGACCATTTTTCCAATCTCAAATTTCTTATCTCTTATGTTTCTATCATGCCATGCCTTCTGCCTGCCTTTTCCTGCTTCTGACTCCACCGTGCTATGGCTTGGTGCTCATCTAGTTGAATCATCTTTTCAATATGTTCTTCTAAAGCCTGTTCATCAGCTAGACCTCCAATGCCATGTAATGCACAAAGAAGGTAACATAAATTCTATAGGAGAACAACTTCCACGCCAAACACCAATTGAAATGGTGTGGCTTTGTTCAATCTCTTATAAGTTGTTCTATATGCCCAAAGCACAACTGACACTTTGTCATCCCAATCCTTTCTTCCAACATCACATATTTTTGTCAAAGTTTGTCCCAAAATTTTGTTGAAGGCCTCTCAGTTCCATTTTCCTGAGGATGGTAAGGTGTAGTTTTATGGTGTGCAACCATAAACTCATCTAATAGGATCTTGATTGTCTCATTCAAAAGTGTGTACCTCTATCACTTGTCAAGCTTAAAGGACATCCATATCATGTAAGAACATTCTCCCATAGAAACCTAGCTATGTAGTTGTTGTACAGTCTTTGGTAGGTGCTGCTTTTGCCCACCGTGTGAGATAATCTATGTAAGTAATGATATAACATGATCCAGTCCTCACTGCGCTAGCTAGAAAATAGGTCCTACAAAGTCAATGGCCCATTTCTCAAATGGTTCGGCACTAGTAATTGGTCTCAAAGGCATCTCATCTCTTTGCCCTAGTTTTCCTAGGTGCTGACAATGATCACACACCTTACAATAATCTTTACAAGATTTTATATAGTGTCTCCCACCATAATCCAACAATTAAGATCTTTTGGGTAGTCGCATCACCTGCATAATGGCCTCTTGCAATACCACCATGAGCTTCTTCCATGATATCCTTACACTCATGCTCTAACACACAATGACATAATACTTCATCTCTACCTAGCTTGTAAAGGTCACCACTAATTAACATAAATGGTGCCGTGCGTATAACAAGCTACTTCTTTTCTAATGATTTCATTCCTTCTAGTGCCATACCTGTTCATAGAAAGACAACAATGTCTTCTAATTCCATGGGCACACATTGTAACCTGTATAACTATGCATCTGGTATTTTTTCTTCAATTTTTCTATGCATCCTCTCCTGAATTGATTCTAGATAAATGGTCTGGTCCAGAATTGCTTTTCCTTGGCTTCACCACAACTGTGAAGTCAAATTCTTGAAATAGGAGCACCCATCTGCATATGCGCCCTTTAAAGACATGATTGTTTACCAAGTACTTCAATGCCATATGATCTGTATAAAACACAAATGGTGTTGCTAACAAGTACTATCGAAACTTGTATAATGCATAGATCATTGACAAAGCTTCATGCTCTGTAGTTGTATAATTCCTTTTAGCAGAGTCAGCTTCCTACTAGCAAAACAAATTGGATGATCAATAATACCTTCACCAAGTTGAGCTAACACAACACCAATGGCCATACTAGAAGCATCCACATGCACATGAAATGGTTTATCCCATGATGGAAAGCACGAATGGGTGCGGTAGTAATTTTTTCTTTTAATATCTCAAATGCGCACTACTGTGGTTCTCCCCAATAAAATGTACCTTTCCCTTTAGCAATTCTTCCAAGGGTGCAGCAATTCTAGCATACCCTTTTATGAATTTTCTATAATATCCTGTATGACCTAAAAATCCACGCACCTCACTTTGACTAGTAGGTGCTTTCCGAGCCTAAAATGACTACAACCTTGGCTGATCAACTAGCAAACCTTCCTTGCAAATTATATGTCCTAACAATATCCCAAATGGCGTAGCAAATATGCACTTCTTGATATTTAAAGAGATACTCAATTGTCTGCATCGTTCAAACATTAAGCGTAGATTGTCACAATGATCTTTCACAAGCCCATATACTATCCAATCATCTAGGTAGACCTGTAAGAAGTTGTGAATAAAATATTTGAATGCCTGAACAACTATGCGTAAGAATATAACAGTGCATTTTTCAATCCAAAGGGCATCACAATATAGGAAAAACTACCCCATTCAGTAGTAAATGTTGTCTTTTCTTGATCCTCCTGAGTGATCCTAACCTGATGATACCCAAAAATCCATCTGTGAAAGAATATATTTCACACCTATAACTCCTAGTATTTCCTCAATGAAAGGCATAGGGAAAGGATCTGTGACACATGCAACATTCATCTCCCTGTAGTCCACACATATCCTAATCCATCCATCCTTCTTGATACTGATCACCATTAGGCTAACCCATTCTGACTCATCAAGGGGCTTGATAATTCCATATTTCAACATTTTATCAATTTCTTCCTTTACCTTTTCACGTAAATTAGGATTCATCCTATAAGGTCTCTTTCTAACTAGGTTGTGCACCGTCCTTAAGTTTGATCTTCATTTCCCCAAGTGATTCATGCACACCTTTAAGTTCATGATATCCTCGAGGGAATAAGTCCTGATAATCCCTAAGTAACTCGATGATCTTTGCTACCTCCGAGTCTGACTAGTAATCTCCAATTATGGCCTCCTTAGGCTCAGCCTCCGAACCTATATTCACCTTCTTTGTCTTCATGGGTTCATGGTAGGTGCACACATCTTTTTCTCGCACTGTCCAAGACCTCACACACCCCATGTGAATGTTCAATATCCAGGTTCTCAACTTCCTCATCATCCATGATGTAGACCATCTTTCCTTTCTCTTTCTCAAGGCAAGCATGCTCAAGTAGTTTGGAGTCTATTTCTTCTTCCTTTTCAAAACATGCTCCAAACTCTGTCTCACCGAATAATTCCTAAATATGCTCTTCTACTTTTGCACTATCTCCCATAGTTAAGCACTTGACAAATTTTAATGCCTCTACTATAGAGGTTGAGTCGAGAAGTAGTCAAATGTCTGGATCATACCTGCAGCCAAATCTTGCCAGTTCCAATTTCTCTATGTAGTTCTGCATATACATACCAAGCGTGTGCGCATCCTTGGAGTGTGGAATACAATCTATGCACCCAGAGTGAAGGTGGTAATGCTTCTGTCCCCTTGCTATCCAGAGTCTCTCACACTGCTGAATGTGATGTTGAATAAGTTGATCACCATGATAAGTGCAGATTTTCGTAGGTGCATTGTTCCTTATAAACCTAGTAGACAAAGCTATTCCAATCTCTTCCTAGTGTATAAGGTTATCTCTATGGACTACCCACCAACGCGTTGTTGTCCCACACGTAGTGTATATGCTAACATATCCCTTCTCTTAACTTGATCTATCCACTGTGTTTCCATGGCCTTCAAAAATGTAGGAAGATCTTCTGTCCCTGTATACCAAGGTATTGTGCTTCCTATCCATCGAATTGAACAAAATCTATTCTTACACGTAACCACACTTTTCACCTCGTGCCCTACTAATTCATATGTACCATGAGCCCAATTGTCACAAGAAATACTCATAGTATCACTAATAGAATGAGAATCCTCCCACTGTAGGATGCCTTCTTTTGATGGCTCATTGACCTCTGGGTCCTGGATAATGCGTACATAAACTCTGTTTAAATCCTCCTCACTTAGAGGCTCAACATATGGTGTAGACTTTCCATCTATCAAAGGTATCACAACCCTCTCCTCCTTGTTTTCAAAGCTGACATACCCCTTATTGAATCTCAAGTCAACGCATTATTTGCATAACACCAAGGGCATCCAAGCAAGGCTGGAAAATTATCTACTTCTGTAAGTGCTAATACCTCAAAATCCCCAGTGAACTTGGCCCCTTGTATAGTTATAGATGCATCCTTCAAAACTCCTATGGGAGTGGCCTTAGTTCAGTTTTCCATGAACAACACATTAGATGATGGCTACAATGGAGGCCTCCCCATTTGTACCCATGCATCTAATGTCAGCACATTTACTTCGTGCCAGTATCAATCAATATGTTGCTCAAAATCCACCCATCCACAACAACATTCAGAGTAATTTCTTTGTCATAGTCAATGCTATCAGGGGGAATATTTGCATGCAAAATCTATTGTCCATTCTCAAGGCTTGCATGCATGGAGTGTTCCCTTTCAACCAACTCCCAATAGTGGAATAATGTTCTCCTAGCGCAACATCTTGCACACCTCCCGTAGATCATCAATATCGGTTTGGACTGTCTCTGATGATTTCTTTTGCTCCTTTAGGTACTTGTATCTCACCCTGAAGATTCCTTAGCACTTCCATGGTATCTTGGTAAACTTCCTTCTGATGAGCAGGATCTGGGTACCTTGCATGCAAAACCTCCTCCTTGGTAATCATAGGCTTCTAGTGCAATGCCTCTCATGTGCACAAACTCTACCTATGTAGTAATCTTTACTATCAATGCCTCAGGTCCTTCTATTATCTTGGGCATCCATTGGTCTTCTACCATGCGTGCTGATTCTAACCATCCCGAACACCTTTGTTTTCTTGCTTATGTTGTTTACTCAGATGCTCATATAAGTCTAGAGCACTCTTCATAGCTATGGTTCTTCCCATAGAAAGAACATGCATTATTCTAAGGACATTCGCACCTATAGTGATCAAAGATCCACACATATAACATGTTCCACAAGGAAACTCTCCTCTTCCTCCACCTCGGCCTCATCCTCCATATCCACCATGATATCCACATCCCTTCCACGACCTCCTTCAAAATTCCCTCATTCCTATCATAGCACGTTTGATTATGATCCCGATCCTGGTGCTCATTCCTACCCTTAGAATTATTTTTTATACTTGTCTATCATACTCCAATGTCTATGGCATCCTAGATCTAACCAATCAACTAAAAATCCTTAGTATCATGGGTCATGGACCTATAAATCTTGCAAAAGAAAGATACATTCTTCCTTATTGTGCATTGTAACAAAGGACAGTGACTCACATCATGATTCAAATGACAAATCTCACAGTCCTAAGTAATAATGAATGTACAGATCTGTGAGGGAAACTATCCTTGGTGTGACCTTCCACTTCACAATTTGTATACCAAATTCCTAAGCACATTTCATGGGCTGAATTCATTGATAGCTTCTCTAACTACTTTTCCATAGCTGTAATCTATGCCTCTAGAAATGGACTAATGCCAGTGTCAATGCTCCCAACTTCCTCAAAGATGCAAAAAGTTTGCTTCCAGTGCTTCACATGGATCTGTGTATGTCTTATGTGACAACACCCTTCTAAAAGGTGTAATCAATCCTCCAATGAACCATTGTGCATGTTGGCTAGCATGGATATCATAAGACAACTTAGATAGAAGTGTCTTAAAATGAGCATCATACTCACGTACACTCTCAGTAGTTCCTTGCTTGATATCTTTGAGTGCACTTATACTCTTCTACTCAAACTCAGGGATATGGAACTCTTTCAAGAAAGCATCCCTCAGTGTTGCATAATCCATGCAAGTTTGATCAGGGTCAAACTTCCTATACCAGCTGTGCACACGCCCTCTAAATGTAGTAGTGAATTGACTTGCCTTTCACTCAACAGCTATAATCCCTTTAGTGTGCCAAAATATCACACATATGCACATGTTCGACAGCATCCTCTATACCTCTATACTCCAGGGAGATGAAGAGACATCTCCATATAGATATTTTGTGGTTGTTGCAGACCTTGACCACCTAATCCGAAACCTCCTGGGTTCCCCCTGCCTCCAAAACCACTAGATCCACCGGAACTAGAACCACCTATACCTCCTGATCCACCACTCATAGTTAGATAGGGCCTATAGATGTACTCCCATGCTGCTCGACATTAGTACTATATAGAACCCCTATAGTATGTGAGGTAGTTCCACTTCCAGAGGTGAATCCAACATTCTCACGCTCTTACATTCTATGTGCGGATGATGTGCCTAAGAATGCTCCTCCAAATGACATTGAAGTTGTATGTCCTACCATTGATGTACTTGATCCCTGACTTACTCCTACTTTCCTACTTCCCAAGTTAGCTTGTTGGTTACTTGTCATACTAGATACTAAAAACCAAGCACAAAGGCTAGGTCACTAGGTGGATTAAGATGCACACCCATGGCCCAAGTAGTCTCTGCTAATGTACTTCCGTGTGAGGCCGAGAAGGGATCTCTATCATGTTTTCCAAGATGGGGAGTTCCTACTGCTCTGGCCCCATGTCTTCTACGTGAGCCATAAATCCTTCATGAGCCATCTCTCTCCTCAATGCCATACTTTCTGCAATGGAATGCTACTTCTCTATTTCCCTCTCGCGTGCCTCATTATACTTAAGTTTCACCTTCCTCTCTCTACTTTTCTACCACTAGGTCCACCATCTTAATACTAAACCTGTTCTTTCCCTTACACGTGGTGAAGTTTAGTTAGCCATTGGTTTACTCTCTAGGTTCAAAGTTACCATTAAGATCTTGATCACCAGTGGAATACCGTGTAAATATGTTCCTCTTGGGTACCTCAAAAACTAGAATTCAGCTACCTCTAGAAAGAGTACATTGAAATTGAGTATTCTAGAATATAACTATTTAGAATGCCATGAAACCACATATCCACCGCACGAGTCCAAATCAGATCAACATCATAAAGATCTTGAAATTATTCCTGTGTCCAGACAAGTGTGTGATATCTCCAATTCCGCTGAGATGCATAAGCTGTAAGCCACTCATAAAGTTCTACTGAAAGATAGCGAAAAAGGTCTCATATAAGCTTTCATACAGGTTCCGTTCTACCCAAGTGCATGCGTTAAACTCAGATCCACTGTTGAACCGTCATGCATATTCTTCCTCCAAATCATGTATCCATTCCTCAATACTTGCTAGAGTTAACCGGTATGTCTTCATCGAACCATCCTAAAACAACTGAAAAAGAGGTCCCAATAATGGAACCAATGATGCAGCCTAGAATTTACAAGATAACACCCTAGTCGTGCTGGCACATCACTCAGCCTAGACTGAGCACTCACCCAAAGTGCACAAAGGTACCAGGTCCCTCTTTAGGGTTGTTGTAATAGATGATAACATGATGAAGGAAGAAACATATAGATTCATAACTAATCCATCATTCTACAGTGCATGCTACCCACAAATCTATGAAAGAACAAGCTTAAAATAGTAATCATGATTGAATCATTAACATGCACTACTCAATTACATAGAATGACACTTAGATTCAGCCAATATCTTCCATCTATTAATAAATATAGAAGCTCCTTACAATACTGTCAATTTATCTCAAGGTGCATATGGATCTGATACACACATTTAGAATCATACATACACCGCTCTCCATGATACATACCAAAATCATCTCCCTACACTACTATGCACCTAACATCATATATATAGGTGGGGACTTTCCCTTCACCACTTAACTACTCTAGAAATAGGTCACATGCTATTGATAGCCACATGCCATTTACAATTATAGCCATACATGCAAGTGTGCTATCTATAGTCCTCTCTTGTAGTTCAACTGAAGTGTCGATTCTATTCTTAGCTTGCCTTCATGCATAGACACTTTTAACCACTTCTCCAAATATAGATAATGCATGGTGTGCACATCTCTGCATTGTTGATGTTTTCCGCATGCCATCTTCCAAAAATAGATCGTCATGCCTAAAATTGGCTAAGTCTTGAAATCTGAACTTGCCTTCCGCGCACGGGTCCTTCGTGTCCTTTGATCTTGGCCTTCTATCCCACATGGACTCCTTGTGTGCTCTTTTCCAAGTATTCTTTGATCAACAAGTTCCCTATCCATAGGTTTTTGCACTTTGTGCCATACTTGATGGGTACGGTGGTGTGCATTCTAGAATTACATTTTATTTCAAATTTTATAATCGTTTGAGTTGTTGGGAGCTTTGGAGCTCTTCGGTGTTTTGATCTTAGCTTGATAAAGAACATTTCTGGGTTTCTTATAAGCTAATGCTTGAATTTTCTAATCTTGAGAAGTGGGAGAAGAATGTGGATGTTTATAATTGATGTGAGAAATGATGGTGGGCTTGCCACAATATTTGGTAGAAGAATAATGTGATGGATGAAAAGGATACAGTCCAAGAATTGAAGAAGATGGGATACTAGGAGGTGAGCCATAGACAGAAGATGAAGGGATACTAGGATGTGGCCCCGAATAGAAGGAGAAGGGATGCTAGGGTGTGACCCATAGCTAGAAGATGATGGGATACTAGGATGTGGCCCAAGAATAGAAGATGATGGACTACGCGGGGTGACCCATACATAGAAGACAAGGGGCTAGTTGGACATGCCCCAAGAATAGAAGATAATGGAATACTCAAAAATGTCCCACAAATAACAGAGGGAGGGATACTAGAAGGTGACCCACACCTAGATGAAGATGAAGGGATACTTGGCATTGACCCCATAAGAGATTGTGACTAAGGAATTGTGATATACAAAGAGTGATTGGGTGATGAGAAGATAGGCCATGGATCAATTCAAGACCCATGAGTTTCATCACATAATGAAGAATGTGAAGATGGAAGAATAAGAAGAGGATCAAGTTACATGATTTGAGGCTCTTCCTCCATTTCTTGATAAAAGGAACCAGCCTTATCCTCACAATATGCGACGCATCGAAGTCTTAAAAGAATCCTTGCTCATAATATGCTAAAGGAATATCTTTGTGTGCCCTATAAATTCCTTGATTTTTCTTCATTCCGAAAGAGGTCAATCAAGTATGATTTTTTGATCGACCACCATGGGTTGAGTGGAAGAAATAGGTTGAATTGGTGTGGAAGACTTAGAAGATGTTTGATGATGATTGATAGAAAAGGATGACATGGGGGACAAAGAAGATGTGGAGCTAGATGTCTCGGGAGTAGAAGAAGGTGGTGTGGACCTACCTATACAATGGTATATCATCTATAAACTAGTAGGATTAAGTCTAAAGTATAAAAATTATGACACATGGGTCGACTCGGACATTTGACTAGGACTTTGAGTCACACAAATCTTCAAAGAAGGAAGACTTTGTAGGGAAGATTAATGAAGAAGGTCCTGCAAAGAAGGGGAGGGTTGTGATTCAAAAATCACATTGGATGAATAATAACAAGGGTCTTGTGAAGAAAGAGAGGACCGTGATTCAAGAATTGTATTAGATGTTTGATTGGAGGGATTTGGAGTCGCGCATATCTTCAAAGGAAGAATACATCATAGAGGTGGTTGATAAAAGGGGTCCTTTGAGGAAAGGGGGACCGACCACATAGGATTCACATTAGATGAATGATGAAGAGGGTCCTACGAAGATAGGGAGGACCATGAAATAGGAGTTGGATTATATAAATGATAAAGAGAATTTTCGGTGACACAAATCTTTAGAGGAGAAATTTTTAAGGTGACTGATAATAGAGGTCTTGCGAAGAAGGGGAGGATCGAGACTTAGGAGTCAAATTAGATGAATCTGAATATTAGTTTGGATCTGAATCATCAGAAGAATCAAAGGAAATATTTGGATTGGAATCCTCAGAAGAATAGGTAATGTTTGGATTAGAATCAGAAGAAGATTGGGGGAACTCAAATAATAATTTATATTAGAAGTGTGCAAACCATACCACCGAATATGAGATGAAGGTGGGCAATGGGTTACCCAAATGGATTCTATAGTGCAAAGAACCAATGAAGGTTTGGTCATGATGGGTGTCTTTTGATGTGAATACCAAAACTTTGATTCTTTATTGTTGTATGTATAAGGGACATTGTGATAATCAGTCAATGTCGGCATGTGTTGGGTTCAAAGGTGTAGACCTAGATTGTATGATCAAAATTATTCAAAGTGAAGAAGGTTTCATGTTGATTTTGGAAACATAATGACAACCAACTAGACATTTTGTAAAGATGGGGATGCTTGTGTGATTTTCCAAAAGGAAGCTAAGGAAAACATACATCATGATGACTCAAGATTGATAATCCAACAAGGGATGGAGGTGTAAATGTCAAAGGATTTATAAAAATTTAGCAACATAAAGGATACAAAGGAAATATTTCCAATGTTCGATTGATGCAAAATTTTCTTGAATGTTTTTACCAAGGTTTGAAAGATGTGTTCAAAAATGATCATGAACTTAGGCAAAAAAAAGATCAAAGACCCAAAGGATTTTCCTAGAAATGAGTTTATAAGGCGGATAAACACAAGGAACAATCACGCAAGTTCAAAACACAAAGCCAAATTAATGACCAAAGAATAATGAATGATAAAGAATCAATGGATCAAATTAATTTTCCGAAATGGATAAGTCGATGTGACAAATGAGACACAATCACACAAATTTTTGGTAAACCAATTAGTCAAATGGAGTACTTCCTAAGCATTCAATCAATTAATAGTTTGACACGTAAGATGATCAACAAAATGTCACCATTTATGCCAAGTTCAAAAATGAACAAGACATAAGTAATAACAAAAGGTTGATATGATTTCCAAGCAAGGTATACTAAAAGCGAGTTTAGATCCAATCAAGACCTAAATCTCAAAAAGTATAAGTTACAAACATGAATGACGCAACAATACCACTAAGATATGTTAACCAAACTTTATGGAAAAGTAAGGTATTAGTATCAAAATAATATTATTACGACGTGCACAAAGGTAACAACAACACTTTTCAAAATCAAGGTAATGTTTGAAGGAAAACTAAGGCTAGAGTATACCAAATAATTATTACGATGTGCATTACGTAACGTTACAATCTAGACACTTAGGTCAAGTTTGCAAGAAACAAGATGTAAGTATCAAAATTGTGGCGATACGATATAAACAAGATAACTCCTCAAAAGAGAATCAAGTGATGAATCAAGCCTAACTATGATGACGATCTTGACTTGGGTATCAAGATCAAATGGTTACCAATGATATGAGTACATTCCCACACACTTTAGATGTTTAACAACCCATCCAAAAACATGGATGAGCATAAATGGACATAAAAGTGGTGACACCATTAGTTGGCAACACACATGTGGTCACTCCTCTTTTGATCAACAAAGTGTCAAAAGAAAGTGAAGGAAGTAGTACAAGTGAGGATGAAAAATGTTGGCCTCACTTTGGTAGAGTTTCACCTCACCTTAGGGTAAGTGAAAAACTAAGAAAAATTAATGCTTCACACGTTTTGTGATGAATGATGGCTCTTTACAACAATGATTTGGTCAAGTTGGCTCCAAAGACTGAATGGCTTTCCTAGGTGGTTCGCTCAACTAGGTGTCACAAGTTATCTAAGAGCAAGCTCGATTTGCCAAGAAAAGTCACACTGACTAATTCTTAGAGTATCTCGCTTTACTTTACCCCCTTCAAGCACAATGGGAAATAAATGCGTCCATCGTGTACTCTCACTAGGGTCACGATACGGATGAGTTTGACGCTAAATCTCACAAATGGTAATACTCATCAAATAGGTTGTGCAGAGAACTTCCTGTTTCATCCATAAGGTTCCCTCTTGCATGGAATACTTTAGGGTTCCTAGAACCACCCTCATTTTTGTATCTTAAGGCTTATGCCAAAGTGGTTATGTCCTAGTTTTAAGTAGACGGGGTGTACCCTTATCCAAACTTACAAATTCAGTGTGATGTTTATGGTGTGTTTTTATCTTGTTTATCTTAATGTGGTTTAGTTGAACTCCATTTGGAAACCTCAAGAGAAACATGTTAGAAATTTGTTTAGATTCCTTTCTTTCACAAGTATCTGTTTGGGTTTTGCACAAAGATGTTAGTAGTTCTCCACAATCAAGAAAAGGGACAAGATGTTGATTCTGATTCTCAAGATCATCCAAGGACACAAGAGAAGAGCCTACGCGATAAAAGGCCCAACTATGTATACAATTTGTTCATTTTAACCAACTTTACATTCATTTCCTTAGCACAAAAAAAAATTAAATAAGATGTTTTCTAAAGAATAGACAAGGTGTAGAATCGTTTCTGATTCCCAAGATCACCTAAAAGGTACAAGGGAAGAGCATACATGATCCTAGCCTCCTAAACAAAAATAAACATTCAATAACTTTAATTAAGAAAAATTAGCAAAAAGTATGTTCAAATAGACCATGCAAAATAGAAATTAGTCTCAAATAAACCCTACAAGGTGTTAGGACATCAAAGACAAAATTTTTACAAAGCATTTAGACATGTTAGAAATGACTAGTTTTATAAAAATGAAAACTTAATTTTTTGGTAACTCAAAACCCCAAATTTATGTTTCCATTGTGTATTTCACTTCAATACCTTTCTAATGCAAAAAAATGAAGTCATTTCAAGTTTGGGAGCAAACGTTATGACCTCCGAAGATTTCTAATGAACACAGTTCAGCGTGTGCACGCCCTTTAGAGTGTATGCACACCCATTTAAGCATATGCGGGCCCTTTTAAGTGTGTGCATGCCCTTGTGTAAAAAACATAGTGAGAGGTGTGCCTACATGCATAGAATGATGTGTGTGCTCCCTTCAGAGTGTATTCACGCCCATTTAAGTGTGTGCGTGCCTGGGAAGCAAAACAAAAGGTACAAAAACTATGACAAAGGTGTGTGTGCACGTTGGCCAAGAGATGCTTGTGCTAGGAAAAAGGTGTATGTGTTAATAATACGAGAGATAGATGTGTGCATTAGTAGAAGGGTATACGTGCTATCTTTAGGGTACCTGCGCTACCTTTAGGGCGATTGCACTAGCCGATAGGTTTCGACATCAATAAGGTATAATACTACAATAATGTGTGTGAGCACCGAGATTAGTTTCTCAGTACATGGTTTTATGTGCTTGCATGTGGTTTTGTGTACCTGTGCCCCTCTTGTAAAACTATACATGGTGATGACGTTAAAATATGACCAAATGATGCAAACAAGTTCAAAAAGCTTCAAATTTTAACATGTTAGCTCAAAATTGACAATAACCCATCAAAATTAAAGCTCTAAATAAGACTCCACACATGTAAGGTTAACAAAATCATAAGAATTTTAACATTATTTCACACATGTGCATATTAGGGTTAGCCAAATATTGAAATAACAACAAAATTTGAGCTACAATGCTAAGGGACTAAGGACCCGTCCCACCGGGTGTGCCAAATGTATCAATGTATTAGTTAGCTATGCAAAGGAATTGAAACTAACACCTTAATAGTTTCAAAACATGAACTAACTACACAAATATCATCATGTTAAGAGATAAACAAGACTAAATACCAACATTATGCATTAGAAATTGAAATAGAAATCAAACTAATATGCTAAGCATTTGAATCTCTACTCTTTAGATCACCAAAACACTAAATGAACCTAGATAGATCCATGGAAATATAGTTGATTGTTTGATCTTCAAGGGTTTGGTAATGGAGGCTCATCAAAGTATGTCTACAATACCATTTTGATTCTCTCCATATGACCCAAAATATTGGATCGATGAAATGCAAGAATGAGGCTATTAGCTCAAATGAAAGATGCTCAAAGATAAAATACCTATAGATTAGCTAGAAGCATGCAAGGTGTGTAGGTGTAAATAGAAAGGTAGCCCAATGGATAAAAGAATCTCTACATCCCTTTACATGTGGGATAATAGAGAGGTTGGGTTAGTTGTGGATAATGATGGTTGAAAGGGGGTTGAGTCAACATTAGGAGAGTTTATTTTGTTCTTTAGTAACTCATGGGGTTTGAGGGGATTTATTAATCAACCCAAGTGATTAATTAATAGGTGAGAAATCTTATAGAAGCTTTTTAGAGGAATAATTAGCATTATTTTAACTATGGGAGGAATTTAATCAGGTAAATGATGATTCATTGATTTAGTGGAAGAGAAAGCTAATTAATTAATAATAATTAATTAATCTACATAGAAAGGGGATTAATAAATGGAAGGTCGTTAATTGGTTTATTTGTTAGATAGAAGGGTTAATTAACTATCATAATGTAGCTAATTAATGGTGCTATAAGAGAAAGTGAGCATCATTGATGATATGTTGTCAATTTTCACGAAAGGTGATAATTAGCGCAATCTAAGCATTTAAATTGCTCAAGATAAATTACAGTGTCTACAACAGCTCACAAAATCCTCCGTGGTAGGTACTATTGGCCGACCCTATTCATGGATGCTCAGGAATGGGTATCCAAATGTGAAGCATGCCAATAGTTTTTGGGAGACCACAACTTGATGCACTTCCTCTTAGGCCAATGAAAATTGAAGATCCATTTCAGTAGTGGGATCTTGACTTTGCTAGAGTCTGAATCTTCACTCAAGTGTGGATCACTCCTACATTCTCACAACAACATATTATTTCATGAAATGGGTGGAGGTTGTTCCTACGAAACAAGATAACACCAAAATAATTTGCAAGTTCATTAAGGAGAACATCATTGTCCATTTTGATATAATCCAAAATATTGTGGTAGACAACACCCTCATACTTTTCTCAAAGGGAGTTGACTGAGTTTTTCTATGGGTATGGAATCTCACTATCACACACATCTAACTATTACGCACAAGGGAATGGTCAAGAAGATTCAATTAACAAAAACATTGTGACCATCATCCGCAAGTTGGTGGAAGACAATCTAAGGGACTAGCAAAAAACTATATGATGTGTTGTGGGTAGAATAACAACAAAGAGATCCATAGGTTTATCTCCTTTACAACTCCTATATGGGATATAGGCCAAGATTCTAGTGAAACTAGAGATACCCAACATGAAATTGCTTCAAGAAGTGGATGATGGGTAGTATCATGATGCCATTGATAAAAGGATACTATTCCTTGAAAATATCGAAGAAGATAGATGTAAAGTAGTGGATAAAATCAAGGATCATTAGCTAAAAGTGAAGAAATTGTTCGATAAAAAGGTGAAGGCTCGAGAATTCAAAGTTAGAGATCTTGTCCTACTTTGGGACAAGTGGAGAGAGACAAAGGGTAGCCATGGAAATTTCAACTCATTGTGGCTTGGGCCATTCAAGATACGTGAACCATGTGGATTCATTCAATTTATCATATATGGATGGAACACCACTAGAATTGCCCCACAATGGGAAATATCTCAAATTGTACAAGAAATGAAAGTGGGTTGTCCCTCGCATCTATACCAAATGTTATTTTTAGGTGTGTGTTTTCCTTTCCCGTTGTGTGTGTTCTTTCCTTTCCATGTGCCATGTGTTTTTTTTTTGTGTGTGTGTACTCCTTCTAGCTATCTATTTGAGTAACTCTATGTAGCCCAATAGATAAGGAAATGGTCAATCTAAAATTGATATTCTAGGATTTCTCACATCATGTCCTCATTGTGCTCAATCCATAATGTGTCCCCAAGCTAGAGCCAATTATTTTCCTATGTTTTTGCATGGGAAAAATTCACCCAAAAATGGACAACTATACCCTAGTGTCAAAAATTTTAGGTCATACCTTTCCCAGAAACCCCGATAAATCCCACCCCTATGTGTCAATTCTAGTATTGTCCTCCAGTTTTCATCTGTGAATATCATCAGTCCCCCTAGGTGATTTAGGAAAATAAAAATCATTCAAGTTCTTTTGGAGCAGTGGTTTTCAAGGCAAGTTTTCAACAAACTTAGAGAGGGCTTTCATCAGCCTTTCTAAGCCAAGTGCACCATCACCGAGTAGTACATGAGGCTCATTTTCATCATGGAGGTGTATCTAGGATCCAAGAACTTCAAAGAACTGATTTAGGAAACATTCTAGAAGTTTTGGATGTTTAGGATCAATTCACTAAAAGTAGGTTTTGGGGCTTGAAGGAGCCTACACCATTAAAGTACCTGATCTTTAAGGAGTGATTTCAGGAGTTTTAGAATGAGTTAAGAGACAAAAAATATATAGTTAGAAAAAAAATTCAGTCCCCTACATGGTGGAGAAAACATATCATCTTCAAGCACTATGCATTTTTCAGTTAACTCATTCTTTCCATGCACAATGAGCAATGCCAGAAAAAAGGAGGATTTATGAGGCATTTAAAGCAGAATCAAGTCATGGGACCCCTCCCATACTTCTCAAAATTTATTTTTAATGTAAATCATATAAATAAGCACTTGAAAAATCATCCGGGAGCTCAAGTTATGACCTTTCCAAGTCAACTCTCAAGGTACGCTCTTCAGTACTTAGCCAATTTTCCAAAGGGACACGTGGCATGACCAAGCTGAGGCACATTTTAATATCCCCATTTATCCTTTCTAAAAGGAAAATAGGTTTAAAAAATTGTGCCCTCCCCCATTTAACCTTTTGGTCACTCATATGACCCAATGCCCCTTTTTTAGCAACTTTGATTGGTTTGATCCGCTCCTCCACCTACCCCTATATGATCACCACTTGTCAAGCTAGGAGAAAGGAAATTTTTATTGAACCCATTTCACCATTCCAAAGGGACAATGGGGACAAAAAAATGTGCCCCACCTTTTGTTTTCCTTCTGGACCCTCATGCGCCCATCTTCTAGGCCCTAAGTGCTTCATTCTAGCCCCCTCCTTCAACTTGCTCAACAAACCAACACCTACCATTTTTCATGTTAGGGGAAAGGCACATTTTTATGCACTTATTTTCACAAAGAAAAGGGACAATCAGGGAAAACAATGTGCCCTACCCTCTCCCTTCACATTCTAAAACTATAAATAATGAAACACACAACCATTTTTGCATTCAAACCTCCCACAACCTCCGTATGCTGCCGAATGCTACCGGATTTTTCTAGATCTTCCTATAATATTTTTTGCATCCTTCAACATTATTATTCATGATCCATGATCTAAAAGAAGAAAAATTCAAGAAAAACCCATATTTACGAAGAACAAAAACAAAATCTCTTGCCAGACAACCTCAAAATCCATGTGAAGAAGATTAATTCATATCTCACAAAATGACAAGCGGATCAACGTGCCATTTTATGCAATCATCTGGTTTCCAAGGTGCCTTGAATATCCCAAAGAAATATATCACATGTACATCATGGATTTTTTACGAGAAGAAACCCCGTTTCTCGTAAAAAAATTTGTAAAATTAAAATCTCTCAATCTAGAAACCGATTTGACATGAAATTATGGTGGTACACTTTGTAGAACAAAAACCCATATCAAAAATTTTGTTTCATCACAAACGAGGCCCATAAACCCAATTTACAAAATATTAATCCTTCCTACACAAGAACTTGCTAAATTTGGTAAGTCATCGAAAATGTAGCTACGCCAAAGACAATGTGCAACAAGGATACCCGAGAAGGTCGTCGAGAGAGTGGTTGGTGCTGGAAATAGTAAAAATACCATTCAAAATAATAAGACGTATCCTACAAGGACATTTTCAATTATTAGTAGGCCACACGGAAGAGCAACCTAGGTGGAGCAATGTACACAGGGGGTGATCTAGAAAGCTAATCTCACTCGTGAAGCCAAAAACGGTGGAAATTCTCACTTACTAAAAATAATAACCCCTTGTTCCAAATATAGTAAGTGCTCCATGAACCATGAAGTTAAAGTTCACAGGGGTGAAGCCAATCAATTTTCTCTCATTAGAGTATCTTGAAGTGGGTGACAATGATGTCACTTACATGTATCTTGATAACCTTAAGTCACGCATGCCACCGACTCAAGGGAACAAATTGAAGACAAAGTGTTTGCAAGTGGATTTTTGCAACACATGGACACCCAATTTTTGTACAAAGCATCGAGTTGGTCTTGGCCTGCTCGCACCATTATGAACCAAAGACGAGGACCATTTGGGTAGATGATGGCACAACCATGGTGATGAGTGCCCATAAGGAAATCTCTCTTTCTTTACAGATTCACATATGGAATAACACAAAGTAGTCATATCAAAAGAAAGGGAGGTAAATGAGTGGAATAACACATAATCGTATCTACAAGGTCTTGCATTGGGATCATGGATGAAGTCAGGGAGAAAACCTTCTTAAAAGCCAAAAATCTCCCAAGGAGTGAGTTCCATGAGGGATTTTCTGATGCGATCACCCTTCTCAACCGGATGATGGGTGAAGCAAACACAAGGGATTTCTAAAAATGGATGACACTCTTCATATTAACAACCACCAAAGGGAATAAAAAGATATACTAGGGCTAAATCATAAGAAACAACCTGCATCATCAATTGCTCCAAGTGCTTATGACAAAGAAGTTCTTCATGAATTCTTACTTGGTGTATCTCCTCACCAGCTCAAGGCCATTCAAGGGGTTGATCCTTAGCTCAAAACATCTCTACAAAATTCCATGCATTCAAGAAGTTCCCTCAATTGGTGTTGAAATAAATTCATCGAAACTTCACTTGAGTGAATGATGTCTTCACAATATTTGTTATCAAGACTCTCGATGATGACCCACAGTCAAGTATTCGCCACAATAGACCTCTTTGATAAAGAGATATCACTTTTCTTCATTCAGCTCCCCATTTTTTCCTATATCCGAGTCTCTTGCTTTGATCATGTCTCATATCGAGGTAACCCCGACCTTAGTGATCTCTTGCTTTGATCATGAAAGAAGAAACTCATTCCCCATCTTGCTTGGGGTCTTCACCACAATGATGCACCTTAGAGGTGGCATTCACACACCTAAGTTTTCATTCATATCCCCATGGCCAATTTCGTACATTCGTTTGATCCAGCCCGAGTTACGTCATGTTCCATAAGTAGAAGATTGTTGGGCCAATTGTGTGGATGATTTAATTTATGTGAGAATGAGACTATAGAGAATGACAATTGGAGAAATGAACAAATTCAAGTTCCCGTGGTATCCAATAAGGTGTGCAAGATGATGGAACCGAGTCGTGATCCAGCGTACAGGCGGTGAAGGATTTTCCTTTTCCTAGGTAAATTGGATTGTTTGTGAGTTTGGTGACATCACAGAGAAAACAAAAAGGTGATCAAGAGAACAAAAGAGTGGTTCTAGTAGAGAAATATTCTACCCTCAAGTCTAGAATTTTCCCACACCTCATATATAGTCCTTTCATCATTCATCATTGAAGGTTATGGAGGTCACTTTGATTTCGGGCCACTCAAGAGCGAGTTCAAAGTGAAAGGATGCATATTTGGAGGCCCCCTACCATGAGAGGTCACTTAAAATATCCAAAATAGTGGAAGATCTAAAGTAGTGGAGACACAAGATGAGAAAGAACAAGTAGTCCAGATTCAAACTCTTAAATAGCCACAGGATTTCCCTCTTCTTGTTGTCACTCATGCTCCCCCTTCATAGGAAATAAACCTTCTACTTGAGTAAGAGATGACAATTATGCAATTGCAGAGCTAGCCAGAAGGTGAGATGTTCCCTTGGATGAGGGAAATGATTTCAAAATAAACTCGTACCATCTAACAGGTCACAATCCCTTACCTATCAGTAATAACGTCATTGGCTAGAGGAAAGAAGAGGAAATTTGTTGATGCGACCTCACACTTTTTCAGTGGTAAGACACATGAACACTACATTGAAGTGGTCTCGACCCAAGGTAATCAAGCTAGTGGAAGAAATGACACCAGATGATTATGAAATGAGTACCATTCCATTGGGCCTAGCCACCCATGAAGGAGATGAGCATATGTTTCAACAATCTTCCACTCACCTCATGGTGAGAAATCGAGAATACAAGAAAAATATTGAATATTTGGAAGAACAAGTACAAATTCTCTCTTCCTACATATAAAATCTAGTGGATCCGAATGTCTCATCAATCCAGATTGAGGAAGTAGCTCCAATAAACAACATTGATCCAAAATCCATTAGAAAGACTCAAGAGTTCACCATACAGGGATGAGAAAATAGTAAATGGATGGGTACAATCTTGGAGAAAGGATTATATTTGATCCCGTAGGTAATCTCAATTTTTAAATACATGTGCACAACTATAGAGAAATCTCATATGCTTAGAGAAGAATTGGAAAAGGAAAAAAAGCATTGGGACCCAATGTATCCATTGGTAGAAGGGGTGGGGAATACTCGTTCTAGAGAATTAGTAAGTAAGAATATCTTCAATGCCCCATCAAATGACTTGTCATGTGTGTGATCAAGGAACCTCATCCCTAGATACAAAATGATCAATTGGGCCATCGATGAATTAGACTCAAATGAGTAACGTGCCTAAAAGATATTGTTATCTCAATTTTTCCCCTAGGAAAATTGAGCAAACACGAACCTCGCATAGGAAGAAATCTAAGGGTTACTTCCATCACATGAGCTGTTGACACTAAAATTTTCCTCCGTAATTTCTATTTCATTAATGCATGTATTAGGAATAGGATGTTGTTAAGTATAATTAGTAGTAACATCCGATAGAAGATAATGGCACTTTGCTGGTACGATGCCGCCAATAATGTATAGTACGGTAATAGTCAAAAGTACAATAGGAATGTTGTGGTAAAAAGTAAATATTTGTCGTAAGTGGTTCGGTAATGTTAAAATGTCAAAGTTAGGGTAAGTAGAGAAGTAGGGTCTACATGATTAGGAATTAGAAATATTATATTGGTAATAAGGACAAGGAGTGAGGTCATAAATATTTTGCTTATTTTATTAGTAAAAATTCTAAAAATGTGGAACCCATGTGAAATGATAAGGTTTATCTTATCTTAAAAGATAAGCTTACATGTATAGATAAGAGTT
This sequence comes from Taxus wallichiana var. yunnanensis, assembly GCA_018340775.1. Classification (NCBI taxonomy): domain Eukaryota; kingdom Viridiplantae; phylum Streptophyta; class Pinopsida; order Cupressales; family Taxaceae; genus Taxus; species Taxus wallichiana. The sequence continues at coordinate 576,541,344 of CM031241.1, read as the reverse complement.
AAGGTATGGAATATGATTCATCAGAGTAGATTTCTTATCCTATCTTAGAGATAAGATGGATAAGCCTAGAAGTTCTATAAATAGAGAGGCCACCCCCCTCATTTAGCATAGAAGGAAGTAGTGAGAAATATTGTATGAGTAAGTGTGTAAAGGAAGCCATCATTTTGAAGGTGTGTTAAAGAAGCCATTAAGAGGTGTAATTGTGAAGTTTCTCCCATAGTTATTGTTGGAAGGCAAGTGAAGTCAGTAACACTTGAAGTACCTCATGGGTGAGATTATAACAATTTCATGTTGATATTATAATTTACACTTATATTTCAGATTTATCATCATTCCTTCTTATCATAGTCTATGGTATTCTTGTGTTATGTTTGTTGTGTTTTCAGATTCCATCCACCAAACTAAAAGTTGTGCATTAGTAAATAATCATAGCATGAAGATTTCCCGAAATAATTATCATAGTCTTTGGATTGGTGATGACAGAGCCCATGTTTCAAATCTAACAATCAGGTTGCAAGTGGGCTCAAAATGGAGGAGCAAGGTCAGCTAAGGAGGTAAACAATGTCAAAGAAACTAGAGGCTCAAAGGAGGAAAATGGGGAAAGGCTTAAAGGCTTCAGGCTTCACAAACGATTCAAAGTGGGCTTAAATTGGCTAAGTATGGAGGAGATGGCGGAAGATGCCAAGTGTCTCAATGGCACACCTTCAAGGGTTGAATCCAAGTGCCAACCTTAAGTGAGCGCGGAGCTTCCATGTGTCCGAGTTCCCAAAATTCACACCGGATGCTGAAAAGTATTTGAATCGAGTGGAAGGTGCCAAGTTTCGACTCGGCGTAACTTCAAAGATAAATCCCAAAGCAAAGAATCAAACAAGTGCCAGAAGCTACCACGTGTTTAGGGTTTGAAAAAGGAATCGGTCCAATCAACTAAGTATCGCAGACTCGTGGAAGGTGCCACATGTTAGTTTGGCACATCTTTAAAATTAAACCTAAAAGAAGGTTCCCCAAACAAGCACCAAGTCTCCACATGTCCCGGGTCAAACATATGGCCCCGCCAAACAAAAGGACTTAGACAAAACATAAGGAAACAAAGCAAAGTTGTGGAAGGAGCCATGTGTCTTCTCGGTGCAACTTCAAAAATAGAATCCAAAAGTGGTCCCCAGACACATGCCAACTCTACATGTGGCCATGATTCAAGTCAAGGAAGGAAGGTGGGTTGTAAGACAGGCATAAATTACATGCGGGCAGGTGGGCCTGGGGAGGATTTTTCACCCAAATGGAAAATGTGGACCGGCGGGCCCGAAGATGGTTTTTTTGACAAAAATGAATTACGGGGCTATGGGGCATTTTTTACATTTTGTATTTTTGTGTCAAAAGGCACAAAGTGAGTTTTGGGCCCATGGACCCATTCTACTAAATGGTTTTCACCATTTTTGTATAGACCCAACTCAAATATTCAAATGGACATATCTTTCGATCCAGTGCCCGAAATCCAACAAATTTGGCACCATTGGAAAGGTCTCGACCTCGTCTATGCCATGGAAGCCTGAAACTTTAATTTTGATGAGGTTAGGTGGGTGAGAAATGGGAAAATGTATTCATGCCATTAATATGCAATCTGATTGTCCCCAACAACCAGATTATATTTGATTCGATCTGCCATTCTTCCTTCTTCAACACGTCGAATAAACATAGAGCGGTGGACTCGACAGATTGTGGGTAGATTTGCAAGGGCATTGATGGTCGGTAGCTGAGCTTCAAATCAAGTTTCCCACCTCTTTTCTTCTTCCCTCTTTGCTACATCTATAAAAGAAGGAGTTGGGCTCATTGTAAAGGGTTGGACATTTTTGTTTTGCGCCCTCCCTTCTCCTTTGGTCTCACAGAGTTCGTGGAGACCAAACCTCTCATTCAAGTTGTAATATGAAGTTTTTCTCTTGGCTAATGTAATGTGTTGTATCAACTCTGGAGCAATAATATATGTTTGTGGATGATTCTCAACCCTCTCATGTGTTCATTTTTATCTTCTGATCTCTCATTGCAGTTTGGTTATCATGCATGGCGTTTGTATTACATTTCTATGGTCTGTGTTAAATTTCAAAATGGGTGTTTAACATTCCTTTGGTGCATCACCTTGTTATCTTAGGTTTATTTTCTTGCATCTTCTCAACCCTGTCTCCTTGGTAAGATAGAATAGGTTTAGAGTAGATCCTCTGTAATTTATTTATGTGCACCTAAATAGAGGAATAGGAACCACCTTCATCTGGAGAGCTCTCTCAATTTCAAAGTCCCACACTTTGAGAGATGCTCCATGTTATGCTATCACACTGAGAGTCTCGATCCATCAGGTTGTAGACATTCGGGGTGCTGTGATTTTGCACTAACATTTTTGGCATGCTTGGTGGGACCAAGAGGTCTTCATTTTCTTTCTATAGCAAGATTGATGTGCACTTGCTTTGTAAGTTTTAGATTTTAAGAAGCTCTGAAATTACACATCTGGTGACTCCAAAAGAGGCAGAGTCCACTAGTTTTAGTAGCCCAGGCTTGGTAGATTCATGAGAATAATCTAAACTAGATCAAGAACTAGAGAGGAAGGATTGTTTTTCTATCTACACTTGTCCCCAGAAAAGGGAGAGGGGGAAGGAGAGCTCAAAGGTCTCCATCTCCACCAAATAGAACCTTGTTGACACCTCCTCCTAGTAGGCCATTCATCCAATCAACAAGGGTTCTCAGGCCAATCATAATGGCACAACCACCCAACCCCTATGTCAACTTCACTAGCAACAGCCCACTCGCCCTCAATGCACAAAATCTAGTCCCAGTTGCAGCATTAAAGAGCATCCCATATTTCACTGGAGAGAACCAGACTTCTCCTAGTGACCACATTCAAGACATTGTAAATGTCTGCGTAATTCATGAGATCACTGAGATGGACATTGCAGTCAAATTGTTAGCCTCTTCACTCAAGGGTAAATCTTCGCAATGGTTCAGGAGTCTAACAGTAGGCTCTATTCAGAATTGGGACCATATGTGCAGAGCTCTTCATAATAAATTTGGAGAGAAGGGAGATAATATATCCTTGTTAGAACAACTGACAATAATCAAGAGGGCCCCTAACGAGCAATTGATAGATTTCAACCTCATATTTCAAAGGACATGGGATAGGATTCCATTGGCCATGAGGCCCATAGATGAAGGTGCTTTCTTATACTTTCTTAGAGCTTTAAATTATGATATTGCCTTAATGATTCAATCAATGGGAGGCACAACCTTACCTGCAGCCTATAACATTTCCATTAGAGCTGAAAATTGTTTAATTCAGGCTAGTAAAATTTCTCCTAGGCCACCTATGCCTCTATATCCAGAACTAGGATCTCCAAGCACTAGTCAAACACCCACATTAGCTCCCATACCCACTCCAAGGAATCAGAGTTCAGCTGAAGCTTCCACCTCATCTTATAGCACTTCAAAATAACTACAAGAGGTTATGAAACAAGCTGTAAAACCTTGGGAATGAGCTAGTGACCATCAAAAGGAAACAAGCTCGAGTTCTAGGCCATATCAACCTCAAACTCAGTATCAAGCTAGGCCCCCATACCAGCAAAATAGACCACCAGCTTAGGCTACAAATCAAAATCAAAACCAAGGACAACCTCAAGCTACTAGGCCTTTCCGATCATATGATCCAAACATAGCTTCAACATCAAGGGCCTTGGTTCTAACACAAAACAATATGGCACAAGAATATGATTTGTGTTTCCCATGCAATCAGCCCCACAACCAGTCGATGTGTTTCAATGGTGTACTGACCCAGGCCTTGATGGTACAGACCATTGGTGTGTCCCAAGATTCTAGTCAAGAAGAAAATCAGCAATGAAGAAACCCAGAAAGAGGCACCTCCAAGTGAGACCATGCTTGTCAATTGGTAGGCTGAAGATTTATGTGGTATGAATCAAACACCTCCTCATAGTGTGGCAACAAATACATGGTCCAAGAAGAGGAATATTGGAGAGGGGAAATCCTCCAATTCAAATGGTCCACAACCCTCTGTTTCCCCACAAAGTGCAACTCCCAATGTGCAGAGTCAGCCCAAGCCACCTTCCAGACCCACTTAGACACCGATTGTAATGACCCATGTGCAAGAGAAAAATGTACCAGGGAAGGGGCAACAAAAGGATAGATCATCCCCATTTAACATCATTGAACAAATGAAGAAAATAAATGTGAATATTTCAATGTGGGAGTCATTGGCTATCCTAGGGACAGAGAGATCTGTTGCAGGCTATTATGGCCAATTGGTCAGCCTCAAATCAGCCCCCTAATCAACAAGAGAAAGTGCTTGCCAATGCAACTCAGCCTGGGATAGATCATGGAGGACAACAACGTAAGAATTTGAAGCCCCCTCTATTCTATGTTTCATTGATCATTGGGGATAAATTGGTACATAATTACATGATTGATTCGGGAGCGAGTAGTTTAGTCATGCCGAAGCAAATAACCGATCAGTTGGGTCTTCAATATGAAGCCATCTCCAAGGGTAGTACAATTGGATGGGACATCAGTAAAAATGGTTGGAGTCATAAAGATTTTAGCCTCACACTACACACATGCCCTAATGTGATTGTATTGCAAAACATATCAGTCATAGACTTGCTGCCACATTTTGCATTGTGTTTGTCAAGAGACTTCATTGCTAAAATTGGAGGCTATTTGTCTGCTGATTGGTTGCACATGATTTTAAAACAAGTTATGGAGCTAAGGCTATGATCAGATCTGAGCCCATTGCAGATTACCATATTGAGCCTTATGTACCCAGCCCAATCAATGCCAATTGTTTAGCCTTTGATCAGGAGGACCTCCTAAGCACTTGTGAGGCAAATACCAAGGTTGGGTGTATTCTAGACTTGACCCTCGAAGAAATGGGAAAACAAGAGGCATGATTTTGACCCTTACAAGTAAATGGAGGAATCTGAGCTAGGAGTCTACTATTTGCATGAGGAGAATCATCCTCTTCCTAACATCACTAAGACAGACCACAAAGATGATAATGAGGTATGGCAGTTATTCTTTGATGGCTCAAGAAGTAGACAAGGAGCCGGAGGAGGAGCTATGATTGTTTCACCTCAAGGTATGAAATATTACTCAGCCTTCCATTTCCAATTTGCTTTCTCAAACAACACAACAGAGTATGAGGCTTTGATCCATGGACTGCATTGGGCAAGAAAGAGAGGGATCAAGAATCTACAAGTGTTTGATGATGATAGTGAGCTAGTTTTGAATCAAGTCCAAGGACAAAATGCTGTCAAGAATGATCTATTAAAAACTACAAGAACCGGGTATGGGATCTCATCAAATATTTTGAAGCATTCGGCATCAATTCCATCCCAAGGAAGAAGAATGAAGCATCGAGAGATAGACAAAGAATTGTCGCAACATTTGATGTTGTAGAGAGTATCAAGAGTGATAAATCTCAACCCCATATTAAAGTGGTTATAAGACCAGCTATCCCAGATAATAACACAAGTTGGCAGGTCTTCGAGAATGATCAAAAAATTGTCAACTTTCTACAAGAAGAAGTTGAGTTCTCTGCTAGAAACCAAGACAAGTTGGAACAACATTATGGTGACCAAGTGGTGCAACTGAGAACCAAAAAATTACCAAAGGGTCTTGTAACTTTGGAGTCAATATTCAACCCAAATGATCAATTCCGGAAGGAGAAAGCAAATATCCAAGTAAAGGGTGAAGATTCAGAGCCCATTTCCATAGAAGAAGGCAAAATGTTGCGAATTGGCAAGGTAAGTACTCAACAAGAAAAATCTGAATTCATTCAACTTTTTCAAGAATTCCTAGATGTCTTTGCTTGGACTTACAAAGATTTAAGAGGTTTCAACCCAAGATTGGCACAACACACTATCAAGCTGGATCTAGGATCTAAGCCTTTCAGATAGAAGAAAAGGCCAATAAATCCTCACATTGAGCCTCTCATGAGGAAAGAGTTGAACAAGATAATTGAGGCCAACATCATCTTCCCTATCAAGCACTCAAGTTGGGTTGAAAACTTGGTGCTTGTGAGGAAAAGAAATGGAGAAATCAGATTGTGTGTAGAATTTCATGATCTAAACAGAGCATCACTCAAATATCACTATCCACTTCCATCGATGGAGAAAATCTTACAGGTTGTAGCTGGCTCTGAGAGGTTTTCATTGCTAAATAGATACTCAGGCTATAATTAGATAATGGTGAAAGAGGAGGATCAATTTAAGACAACCTTCACCACCAAATGGGGTACATATGCTTATAATAAGATGCCATTTGGACTGTCAAATGTCGAGCAACATTTCAAAGAGCTATGGACATGGAATTCAAAGGCTTGATCAACAATATAGTTCTAGTGTATCTAGATGATATCACCATCTTCTCAAATAATGTTGCAGACCATCTCTTCCACCTCAGATAGGTATTTTAGAGGTGTAGAAGGTTCAGAGTGTCACTAAACCTAAAGAAGTGTGTATTCTTGGCACATGAGGGAAAAGTATTGGGCCATATTGTCTTAAGAGAAGGGTTAACAATTGATCCTGAAAGGGTTGAAGCCATTCAAACACTTCCATTACCACAACACAAAAAGTATCTCTAAAGCTTCTTGGGGAGAATAAAATTTGTTCACAAGTTTGTGCCTGATTTTTCCACTCTTGTGAAGCCTTTAACAATGATGTTGAAGAAGAGTCTTGCATTCAAATGGATAGCAGAAGGAAAAGAGATTTTTGAGGCCATCAAGCTCGCAATATCACATGCCCCAACTCTTATTAACCCAAAATTTTCAAAGGACTTCATGATGTATGCTTTTGGAGGGTCAAACACAATCTCAGCTATCTTGGTTCAACCCAATAAGGAAGGTTTAGAACAGCCCATAGCCTTCTTCATTAGAGCTTGGAGGATTACGAGGTAAAGTACTCTTTCATTGAGAAGCATGTCCTTTCTGTCATTAGGATCTTGAAAAATTTCAAACACTTAGTCTCGAACAATAAGATTCAATTGCTAGTATCTCATGTTGGTGTCAAGGATTTTCTCCTGAATAAGGACTTGAATGAGAAGAGAGTAGGTTGGATCACTCGGGTAATGGAATATGACATTGAGATCAAAGTGACCAAATTGGTTTGTGGTAAGGGTTTGTGTGAGCAGCTCGCTTCTAAGCAACAAGCTGAGTCAGTGGATGAAGAAGAGGTTGTCCTGTTACTACAGAATGATCAAGAGCAGCCAACTAATGATGCACCTATTCCATGTTGGACCCAAGCCTTGGTACACTATCTCCAAATAGGTTTGTGCCCTCTAGAATGGAACAAAGAAAAAGGAGATACTTCAGACTACAAGCCATCCCATATGTACTTATCGATGGTGTTTTGTTCAAGAAGGATATCAATAGTGTCCTATTGAGGTGTATTGGGACATGAAAAATTCAAAGGGTATTATTGCATGAGTTCCATGATGGAGAATCAAGAGGCCACTTTGCTCCTTGAGTAATAGCTACAAGATACAAGATTGCACAAACCAAATAATTTAGAAAATTGGAGTGCCTGTGATGGAGGAACATACCACTGCAAATGAGTTGTTGATTTTATTTGAAGAACATGTTAAGAAATAAGTTTGATATCCACTATCTTTTAGTGAGGACACCTTGGAGTCTTTATTAGGGATTTGGGCCACCATTTCATTCATTATAGAGAAACATCAGTCTTGGTTTAAAAAATGCAAAGCTATCAATGATGCTACCAATGGTTGGAAAAAATATTTGAGTTACATGCATATCCCTCACATGGAAAAAGTAGCATCTCGCAAAGAACACGATTCTTAAAAGAGTTCAAATAAGTCCAAATTTCCCAACCGGAGCTGATCGGAGAATGGTCGGGTAGAGGCGGATCATCAAGGAGACTTCTTCACTAGCCTAGTCTTCTATCTCTTCCTTCTTCCTTTCCTCTTCTCACCCCCTCTTTTCTCTCTCTCTCTTCATGTTTTAATTCTTTTAAGGGTTGCACTTTGTCATAATGCCTTGTTTTTGTGAATATAAAGTAACTTTAGGATTATAATGTAATAAGTCACCTTTGCTTTATAAAAAGGGACTTAATATTTCCTAAGAATGTGGAAAATATTAAGTTGTGTAAAGGAATATGAAAATTCATTGGGGGTAGGTGAAGAGTCATCTTCTTTTTTTTATAAATTTTAAAGGTGCCCATTTTCTAAAGGGTTGTCATTTTTCTCGAGTTCATGAGAGAGTGACCCTTGTGAAGAATCAAAGAAATAGTAATTTTCTTATACTTCTCATTTTTGCATTCTTCCCACTCTTTCCATGTACAATTTTTCTCAAGCATCAATACAAGAAGGAGTTTCTAGCCTTTTTTGATTGGGATATTTATTGATACTTTTTGCTCATTAATATTAACTGGTCTTGTTGCCATTTGTAGGATTATTTTCTTATAATTCATGTGTGATGTATTTTTATGATTAAAGGGTGTAGGACTCTGATTTTCTACCTAAAAAATTAATCTCTCTCCTTTTTTCTCACTCCCTTTCCCTATCTCTTGCAAATTCCTCTCTAACAAGAAATTTCTAGCTTTTCCACAGGTCCAGTGGAGTGCCCCTGTTGGATCCCTAGCCACAAGGCCACCACAAAAACCACTTTTCATGCACACATGTAAATAAGGAGTCAGAGCATTCAAGTAGAGGGACTTAGATTCCCAGAGAATTGGCAAGAAGTCCATCAATTTTTCCACTCAAAAACTTTTCTTGCTAACAATAGCCATGACATATTTTAATGTTTAATTTGAATGGTCTTCGACTATATCCCTTGGCTTAGTGATGGTTTTATTAAAGTTAATTTGGTCAAAACCATTCACACCATGCATAGAAAGGAATTTGATTTGTTTAGCTTAATGGTATTCGATCGAACGTGGGGAGAACACCATGCAAGTGTGGTAAGTTTAAATTGTTAGTTATTATTAAAGTGGACATCATCCACCATGCATTCAAACTAGGTCTATTATTGATTTTGTTATATGTTTTTAATTTCCTTCGACCGATCAATAATTTCACCACCTTTTGCTTGCAGGGAAATTTACAAATTCAATAAAGCCACTACGTGGCACCTGCATGGGTTTAATTGCATTTAATTAAGCACTTGGCATGGAAAATAGTGAAGCTTATTGAAGAAGCTAAGTGAATGCAAGAGGGTTCATTTTTATTTTTTATCTTCATCATTTGAGCTCTTTTAATGAGTTGTGCATAGAGGTTGTGATGTTATTTTCAGTTTGATAAAAATAGGGCTTCTATGATAAAATACAATGCATTTATATTAGGAAACCTTGTCATTGACCTATTTATAAATGTTGATACGTGTTGATAATTTGGGGGTACAATTCTAGAGCTCTAATGGGTCCATTTAATTGAATATTCTTGAAGGAAATAGGAGTGAAAGTTGAAAATATTGCACGAGCTAACATGCATGAATTATTTATAACCTTGTGGGTTATTCATTTTGAAATACAACATATAGATGTGGGGTTTATTTATGGGTAAGTGCAGCAAGTTGGTGGACAAATAAGTGGACATAAAAACCTAAAATTCATGTATCGTGATCGTGGGCTGTTTTCTATAGGCTTGGGGATTTCTAAACTGAAAACCATGATCGTGGTTATAAACCATGATTTCGGTCCTCTGAGACAAAAAAATAGACATGAGATCCCTCAATTTCCCCATTTCCCCGAATAGAATCTGCGATTTCTCCTCGATTGTTGGCACTTGAGCTTTGAAAACCCCCTGTAAATTGCTCTTTAGACTTCTAGATCATGAAATTTTCAACGATGCTGCCAAGACGAAGAGGTAAGCCCTCGATTTTGATCAAATTTCTTGCATTTTAGGTTAATTTTTGTGATTTTCATGGGTTTTTCATTTTTTTATTTATGTATACAATTTTTTTGTTTTGTCAGTTGTTTGACAAGCTCGTAATATTGCAAACCGTCCAAATATTCTACAAAACCCTCCAAACATAGATCCACCTCTTGTGGCTCCTTCTTGTCCCCCTTCGGATCCCCACGGAACACACAAGATGATATCATTGGAAGAATCTGACAAAATAAAATTTCCATTGAGAACCTTATTCAAACAATAAGACAAAATCATGCCACAAATCCATCCCACATGACTTTAGCCAACACATTACAAACATTGATTGGCGAAGTTGACTTCGCAACCAAACAAATAGATAGATGGAATACCTTTAAAGGTGATTGTAGGTGGTGGTATGCAGATAAATTATCCCATGTGGTCATAAAAGACAAAAAAATGTAAAAGACCACATTTGTGCATTATTTACTGACCCGAGAACCAATGCCCCACAACTACTTGCAAACGGTTCCCAATCCATTGGTGCCACGATGACCGAATCAAGAACAATTTTTGGGACTAATGGTGGATGGTTTTTTATTATCCACCATGCAACAACAATGAGGTTCCTCTTTATTTTTTAAAGAAATTATATTACGAGTTCGTGCTTTAATGAGGTCCCAAATTATTTTGACTTTTCTAAGTTTTATGGGTGAGGAGGTGGCTTTGAATAGAGTAGACTTGGTGCACATGTTGGTCAACAAGGATCCCCCATGCCCCAAAACCCCATCGCCTTCATTTATCCCTCCTACAAGTGAAGGAGGTTGTGGAGATTGACACACTACATGCATTAAGGAGCTCATTAACACTTTGACCCAACATAGTGACCAAATTACATCTAGTGATGTTGGTGGAGGTGTCAGTTCTAGCGCACCACACCACTTGTGGATCATGTGGTACCATATGCACTATGAGTGAGACATCATTTGCTTGGATCACATGATTTCTTTTCTCTAGATGAGATGATGGCGGATGTTTTTAGAACTAGTGTAAATGATCTTGGTCTTTCATAGGTAAATGTCAAATAAAATTTAATATATATATATATATATATATATATATACATAGTTTAATTCATTTGAGATTTTAATATATATTTATTTGATTACGTCATGTACATACATGTAAAAACTAATATTTTTTATTTTAAATAGCAAGAGCCAGTGAAGGACACATCCAAATGTCGACATGCTAGCTATTGTAGTTGGGTGTGTTACAGACTTAAGTTTCAAGTTACTTACATTTTAAATTTCATTTGATTGCACTTTTATTATTAAATACACATTTTTAATGTTTGTGTATAATGTTTCACGTGTACATGTACATATTAATATGTTTTTATTTTATACGCAAGAGCCTAGTGGGTCATCATCTGCTCTAGGCACTGAGGCTACTGGCACGCCTCACATGACTTTTACGCAGTTAGTTTCTCTTTACACTTTGTTTCTAATTGTGGAAGTTCAGTTGTGTATCTACTCTTGTAGGAATTTTGGAGACTCGAGTAACATCGAAGCTTCCCTAGGATCATTAAACCTAGATTCCTACTCTTCCAGGAGGTCATATGACAATAAACAATATTATTAACCTAAAATGGAGGATTATTGGGAAGATTGTGTCAACAAGATTAATGTTTATTACCGATACTTCTATAGAATGACATTACAACAAATAACAGAATTTCATCTCTAATGGGTCATAGAGGACATAGAATATGATGCTAATGAGTTGTTCAAAATGGGATACCTAGAGTCGATTCACTTCACACCTATCCCTCCTGTAGATAGGTCATTTGTGAAGCCTATTAATACACTAACTCGTACTACAAAAAGTCCTCCAAAGATCGAAAAAGTGGTTCATTCAGAATATGCATGAACTCAACTATACTACTTTGCCTACTTATAGAAAATCCCCCAAAAAAAATTTAGCTTCCTGAACAATATATTTCAAGTACCCAACTTCTTAGTGATACAAGTTCAATCATTTCCATTATTGAAATAAAATGATGTTTTAGTACCATGGCTTTGAGCCATGTTCCACATTGTAAACTAACTTCTTGTAGATTATAATTATAAAATAGACATGTTGAAATTGATATCTTTCAAGACAAGTTGACTATACTAGACACATTCAAAATTTTCAAATACTTGGCCAAAAATAGTCTCAATAAGGTGATTGACTTCCATATCTCACTAAATGTGTAGACTTATTATTTTCATGCATAAATAATTATGAGCCAAATTCTTGGGAAGTGAGAAAGGATTCACGTACTCCATTAGCACAACTAAGAAAGACTCTATTGATACTTACTTCAAAATCCATGTTTGTGAGGTTTACAATGACTTGAGCATTAATGGTGTGTTAACTTACTAGGAAAATCATCAAGAATAGTCTCTAAAGGAAATTAATTTGTCATGGCTCCAATTTTACAAATAGGGTAGATCCTAAGTCTATGAGAGACTCCAAAAGTATGATTTCAATGATGTTATTTTTAATGTCATCACATTTGTAATTTAAGTAAAAGGAGATAAGGTGATATGGTGTTTTGAGCCTTAAATATCTAGGTCATTTCCACCATCAGTAATGAGACAAAATTCATAGATTGGGGTTCAAGATAAGATCAATGATAAAGCTCGTAAGCAAAGTTAGTGGACCTCCCTTGAGCTCAAACATTATTTATGCCTTCTAACCTTATCTATTGCATTTTCAATCTTAGACATTGTTGGTATGTAAAATTTCTCCACATTTTACTAGACAACCCAGTCAAAGTTGTGAAATTGTCTCTTTTCAAAGATCAACTTGTATGGAAGGTTTTGCAAGCCTCGGGTGGTTTCAAAATACTAGGTTATATTAATTGGGAAGGTATATAATTCTACTTCATGATAATATGCAATAAGAAAGGAATTAAGAGCATTGCACTAGTCTTGGGAACACATTCACTTCTGACACTTTTTGTAGACAAATTGTACTCTCAATCGTAAAAGGAAAATAAACTTGGGAAGAAGATATTAAGAGCCTTGGTTGGTTTCTATTAGAAAATTAATACATTGGTCTATTATGTGTCAATTATGCTTTGGGTCTATTATGTGGCAACTTCATGTAGATTAATATTGATCTGTACATTTTTTTGTATATCTTATGACTTCCAAAGAGACTCCTCCCTATATGCAGACTGTGGAGGTTGTTGTAGATGTTGCCATAGCATCTGCAAATCCACTAACTCAGGTACAATTTTTTAAATTTGTTAAATTTTGGAGGAATTTTTCTTATTACTTATCTATAATATCAAATTTTGTACATGAAATATTTAATTTGAACTATTTATTTGTATGTATCCTACCCTCATGAGTCTACCATTGACCTTACAATGATGGACGACAAATTGATAGGGATCATGAGATTTTGTAAGATTTCACATGTAGTATAAAATTCTAAGTTTCTAAATTTTGAATGTATTTTAAAAATTTGGGTGTTAAAAACTTGTTGTTTATGAATATGCAGACTAGGTTGAAGCTTCTTAGAGGTGCCTATCCAAAAATCATCTCCTCTATCCATTTTGATAACATGCATCTTCATTCAATCCCGAGAAAGTATATTTTCATGAGGCAAAACCTAGATCATGATTTATGCCATGGTCCCCTAGGCTTCTTGATTCTTCTATAGTCCAAGAATATAGCCTTATGCGAGTTTTAAAAATGTGAAAAAATTGCATGAAGCTTAGTTCGATACATTATGAACTTAAAAATGGAGAAAATTATAATACATTTGTCCATGTTGCGGTCTTTGGGGCGATATTACTTTCATGTTGGGACGTCGGGGCATGATATCCTTCTATGTATGTTTTCATAACCATATTAGTTCTATCATTTGATTTGGGACATCGGGATGCGCGGGCGCAAAAAGCCGAATGATATATATGATATAAAAAAATGAAGAAAATTTGAGTCTTGTTTCATATATGACATCCGGGCCAAATGATACGCATATATGATGTTATGTTATTTAGCGCAATCATCCATTTCATATATGGTTCTTGATATTTGTCCCAGATGGTTTTTGAAGGACAGATTAGGACAAAAAAGATGCACGTGGAGGACGTAACCAATTTTTTTAAAGCAAATGGTTAGCACACTCAAAGTGGACATTTGGGCCAAAAGTACACATTAAAAATGGTCTTGAGCCGATTTATTAGAGTCATTTTATATGGAATTTACGTGTCTTCACAATTTTTTGTAAAGTAAGAAAAGGAAGCCCGATGTGTGTAAAAATAAGGTTCGAGATATTTGTCCCGTAAAAAATGTATAGTTTGGTTTAATTTGGGCCAAAGGTAAAAATATTCTTAGGGACGCGTGTATGGGGATGCGAAAAGAGATCAAAAATCATTAGAGTATTTACATGGTAATGAATCAAATCTTGATACCACGTGTCTTCACCTCATCGACCCAGGGGATTTATGCGACTTCCATATCTCTAACACTGTTTTGAAAATTTTTTCCAAAGGCAAAAACAAAAGGAAATGGTGCAGGAGAGGGCCCGTCCAATGAAATTGTGCCATGTGGCACTTGAGTGGTGGAGCACGGGGAGAAATGGGAAAATTTTCCCAAAGTAAAAATACCAAATTTTCAAGGACAAAGTGTGCCCCTGGGTGAAGGATGTATTAAAATAGTTCCATGTGTCCAAGTCCTTGAGCAAAAATTAAGGAAGGGCCCAAATAAATTAACTTTTCAAGGATGAGCTCCTAGAAATGAAATCACAACTGTCAAAATCATCAAGTGGCGAGCACGGAAAAAATTCAAATATTTTCCCGTGATCCGTTTTGGCCAATTTCGTTTTTTTACCCTAAATCTTCCTTAAGAGCGCCATAACTTTCGATCCATTCAAGCTCGGATTTTCACGTTTTCACTAGATTATATCAATGGAAAGCTGGTGAAATTCTCTACATTATTCCAAATCAATCTTGTATTTTGGTTCAGTTTGGAGAGAAAAATTTAAAAACGCCTCTGGTGCAAATTCGTATTGATAATGGCCGAAATGACGTTTCAACAACCAGCTTAAATGCAAAAAAACTCGCTATTTTTGAAATGGGGGTTCTCACCCACCGCCATAATGAGATGAACTAAATGCAACCTAGATAGTGGTTGGGGTAGATATAGATTTCCTCTCTCTTCCTCTCTCATTCTTCCTATAAATCAAGGAGGGGCTTCTTTCCAAGTGTCGAACATTCTTGTTTTTCCCCTCCCTTCTTCTCGCTCTTTGTAGGTGAATTTGTGGAGTTCAAACCTCCCATTCAAAACTATAATGTAACTTTGCCTCTTGGCACTTTGTAGTGTATTGTATCGATCTTTGAAGCAAGTAATTTGTTTGTGGATGATTCTTAACCCTCTCTCGTGTTCATTGCATCCTCTCGATCTTTCACCTACAAATTTTTTGTTATCTATGCATGATATTGCATCACATTTGAATGGTTTGTGTTTATTGGCAAGATAGGTGTTCTTCATTCCTCGGTGCATCACCTTTTTAGCTTATGTTTATTTTTATGCATCTTCTTACCCTTTCTCCTATGTACAAGTTAGATTAGGTTTTGAGTAAACCCTCTACATTCTCTTTTTTCCATCGTGTGCATCGAATCATTTTGAATAGGAACTAAGCTTCTCTTTTAGATTCCTTTCTCATTTTAAGTCCCACACTTTTTGAAAGGATTCCATGTTGTGCAATCAACTTTGGATGCTAGTATGATCAACCTAGAAATCTATCAACATCCGGGTGCTGTGATTTGGTGATAACACCGCTTAGAGACGCCTAGGACCACACAAGTGGAATCCGTAGTGGCATCTCCCTTTACTAGATCCATGGGTCGTGGACATGCTTCTTCTAGCAGGAAAAGAGAGGGAAGATGTTTCATGATTAGATTCATAGGACCTGGATGTATAGATATATATGCCATCTGGTCCTAGTTCATGATTCTTCATATAGTCCATGTATATAGCGTTATGCCGCATGTGGTCCTATATGTATGAAACACTTAGTTCAATACATTATGAACTTATATTTTCAAAGACACATGGCACACTTAGTTTGATACATGTATTTCCATGTTAGTTTTCATAACGATATTACTTCTATGTTTGATTTGATTTCATTGCACATGATATCCTTCTATGTATGTTTTCATAACCATATTAGTTCTATGTTTGATTTGATTTGATGGCCTCGATTATGTGACCATTATCCATATGATATATGATGTTATGTTATTGTTAAATGATATATGATGTTATGTTATATAATGGTTTTGAAGGTTCTTGGGTGCAAGATCATTTTTTTTCAAGAGATTCAAGTGTGGACTTATATCAATTTTACTATTTTAAGCACGTGGTTAACACACTCTAAAGTGGGAAAAAATGTACACAATTAAAAATGGTCTTGAGGATTTATTACAAGTCATTTTATATGTTTTTAGTGTACTTACAATTTATTTGTTAAGTATTAGTCTAAATTAAGTGTTATTGATGTGTGTAACAATAAGGTCCTAATTTGAATTCACTTGTTTAAAAAATATAAAAACATTGTATTTTAGTTGGCACAAGATATGAAAAAAATATTCTTAACACTCTATTGTGTATTAACATGCTTTAAAAAGATATCAAACAATCATTAGAGTATTTACATGGTAATGTGTTAACCTTGTTGCAATCTCATTGATGCGAGCCGAGTAGTGAGAAGTCATGCCCTCGGGACATCGTGGGAGAAAACTGTCACCGCCAACACATCCAATTGTGGGGGTATATGCCTTCAAGTGATATGGAGGGCTCTAGGGAGGCCCAATTTGGATTCAAACCATTTGGAGCTAAGAACCCTTCCTTATTAATTGGAGCCAAGAACCCCTTCCCTATTAATCCCAATTCACGTTTTCAACGGAAACTTATGACAATCACAACTTGGCACTCGATCATCCAAACCAAGAACCATCTAATCCAAAACTTGAGTGAAGGAGTTCTCTAGTCGCACCCAATAATTCAAGGTCATGGCATTCCTTGAGCCTTCGTGGCATAATTGTTTACAAACTAGCCTTTTCTAGGAAGTCCTAGGAAATGAATGGAGGCGAGTAGTGAGAAGTCATGCCTCGGGACATTGTGGCACCAAACCAACTATGCCAACATGTACAAGTGGCCAAGTGAATGATAGAGGAGGTTTTGTTTTGGTGCAAGACAACGTCGTTGCTTCCAGGCTACTTCGTTCGGCGTAGTCCCTTAAGAGCCCTGAGACCAAAAACCCGTTCAACTTCGACGGGTGATTACTTAGACTCCATGTGCACCTAGAGATGTCTCATTAGATCCTCAAAAGCTTGGTGTAGGGACCCTCTATAATATATCTATCTCAGTTTTTTCCTTCTCTAATCAATGCTCTCACTTCCCTATTGTTTGCAAACACGCGAAATAGTGCAATTTGAGCTAGTGTAAGGTTATCAAACGCTATATTTTACAAATGGTGGGTCATGGCACCAAACGAATATTCCAAAACATCTAGGTGGCTAGGTGAATGACTAGAGGAGGCATTGTTTTTTTTGGTGCGTGACAACGTGTTTGCTTCCTGGCTACTTCGTTCAGGCGTAGTCCTTTAAGAGCCCTGAGACCAAAAAAATGTTCAACTTTGACGAGTGATTACTTGGACTCTGTAGGACCTAGAGATGTCTCATTAGATCCTACACGTTAACATAGGGACCATATACAATAGCCTATCTCAGTTATTTCCTTCTCCAATCGGTGCTCTCGTTGCCCTATTGTTTGCAAAACACGAAATAGTACAGTTTGAGCCAATGTAAGGTTGTCAAACGCTATATTTTGCAAATGGTGGGTCGTGGTACCAAACCAATGTCTAAAAATGTCAAGGTGGAAATTTGAACACTATAGGATGTATCGTTTTGGTGTGGGACAACGTCATTGCTTCCAGGCTACTTCATTCGGTTGTAGTCCCTTAAGAGCCTTGAGACCAAAAAATTGTTCAACTTCGATGGGTGATTACTCGTCTCCATGGCACCTAGAGATGTCTCATTAGATCCTAAAACTCAGTGTAGGGACCCTCTACAATAGCCTATATCATTTTTTTTTTCCATCTCTAATCAGTTCTCTCATTGCCCTATTGTTTGCAAACACGTAAAATAGTGCAGTTTGAGCCAAGTATAATGGCTTTGTCAAATGCTATATTTTTTCAAATGGTGGGTCGTGACACCAAACCAACTATGCCAACATGTTCGGATGGCTAGGTGAACGATCTAGAAGAGGCTTCATTTTGGTGCGTGAACAAATGTCGTTGCTTCTAGCTACTTTGTTTGGGTGTAGTCCCTTAAGAGCCCTAAGACAAAAAAAATCATTCAACTTCGATGGGTGATTACTCGGAACTATGTGGCACCTAGAGATTTGTAAATCCTACACCTTGCTATAGGGACCCTCTACAATAGGCCTTTCTCGGGTTTTTCCTCCAATCAAATCAAGAACTCTACGCTGCCCTTTTGTTTGTAAACGCTCAAATAAGTGCAATTTGAGCAAATGTAAGGCTATCAAAAATACTATATTTTGTAAACAATGGGTCATGGCACCAAAACGAACATGTCCAACATGTCCAGTGTCTAGGTGAATGCTAGAGGAGGAATAGTTTTTTTTGTGCATGAAAAGGTCATTGCTTCCGGCTACTACTTCGTTCGAGCGTAGTCCCTTAAGAGCCCTGAGACCAAAAATCGTTCAACTTTGACGGTGATTACTCAAACTCCATGGCACCTAGAGATGTCTCATTAGATCCTAAACCTTAGTGTAGGGACCCTCTACAATATCATGTCTCAGTTTTTTCCGTCTCTAATCGTTACTCTCTCTCCTATTTTGTTTACAAACACACGAAATAGTGTAGTTTGAGCCAGTGTAAGGCTATCAAATGCTATATTTTGCAAACGGTGGGTCATGGCACCAAACCGAATACACCAACACATCCAAGTGGCTAGGTAAATGCTAGAGGAGGCATCATTTTGGTGTGTGACAAGGTCATTACTTTAGCTACTTCGTTCGGGCATAGTCCCTTAAGATCCCTAAGACCAAAAAAATCGTTAAACTTCGACGGGTGATTACTTGGACTCCGTGGCACCTAGAGATGTCTTGTTGATCCTACACCTCGTGTAGGGACCCTCTACAATAAAATGTCTCATTTTTTCCATCTCCAATCGGTGCTCTCGTTGCCCTATTGTTTGTAAACGTGTGAAATAATGCAGTTTGAGCTAGTGTAAGGTTGTCAAATGCTATATTTTGCAAATGGTGGGTCATGGCACCAAACCAACTATGCACACATGTAGGGATGGACTTGTAAACACTTTAAGGATGCATCGTTTTGGTTCCCTATGCTCCCGGTGCTTCTGGGCTACCTCCTCCTAGAGCCAAGAACCCCCTCCACAGTACATAAACCATTGTTAGTTACTTCTCTTTTCTTGTAAAACAATGAAAGCTTCTCTTAGCTTCGAGAATATAAAATTATCTACTAACAATGCCAACCATGTGAAGGTGGAAGATTTTCTAGCACCACTAACTTGCATAAAAGTGTTAGTCAAAGAAATTTAAGTTGAATCAAAACCATACTAGATATATACAAAATACACAAATTTAATAAAATATATGAACTTGAATCTAGAACTAGACAAATTTAAACAATTCAAAGAAATTATATATACCGAATGAAATCATGTAAATTCATTCCAATGTTCACCATCAAGATGTGAAAGTGGAAGCTTTTCTGGCACCACTAACCTACATAAAAGTGTTAGTCAAAGTAAATTTAAGTTGAATCAAAACCATATACTAGATATATACAAAATACACAAATTTAATAAAATATATGAACTTGAATGATCTAGTTGAAAATTTAAACACTTCAAAGAAATTATATATACCAGACGTGAGCATGTAAATTCATTCCAATGAACCATCAGGATCGGATCTACTCAATAATAGTGAACATGATTGCTTCATGATCTGACTCTCGAACCTTCCAAAGAATCTTGTTATTAGTCCTTCCTCGATATCTATACAGTTGAATATTTGTCGCTAGAACTAGATGTGAATATAAGAGTATTTTCATGTGTGTCTCAAAGTCTTCAAACACCCAAACAAAGGAATTTTTTAATGGATACTGTCGAAGCCAAGTTCTAATAACTACCACTAACCCTGTAGGGTACTCAATATCTTCACCATCTATAACAGGAGAAGTCAACTTCTTTCTTTCCTCGATGCAATGACATAAGAAATAGTTTTTTCCTTCTTCATTGTCTTCTGTCACAATAACTGCAAACACATGTCCTACAAAAAAAAAGTTTCAACTCAAATTTAAATTACATATTAATTTCAATGGACATAACTCAATACAAAAATTGTAAATAACCATTTACCTTATCACACCAAAATCAAAATTTTGTCAAAGTCCTTGGATGTTGTAACTTCATATGGAGAAACAAGTTGTAATGCCTGGAGGTTGATAACTGGGAAGTGGAGTTAGAGGCCTAAAATCCATCCATCCACCCATTCTTGTGAATCACACTTAGTAGTGACAAATTCGATACAAGATGCACAAAAACACGTCAAATTTCTTGTCCATGTGGCCACGAAGTAGTGTTTGAGCTACAAAATGAGTGCATATCACTGACCCTGTGAGTGTCATATAATCCTCGTAGTTAGCAATTTGTGTTCCTCTATCAACCAAAAATATCTATGAACTATGGAATTTTCTTGAGATTCTCGGCCATGTTGTCAATACACCATTCCACTATGCTCTTTACATCTTTCAATTTAGCACCATCTTTGTACTTCAACTCTTCTCTTGCAAGAGATATTTTCACACATGCCCCTGCACCGTCATGCTCTCCTTTTCCATGTCCAGCCTCAATGAAACTCCAAATATGTTGCACACCCA
Organism: Taxus wallichiana var. yunnanensis; assembly: GCA_018340775.1. Lineage (NCBI taxonomy): Eukaryota > Viridiplantae > Streptophyta > Pinopsida > Cupressales > Taxaceae > Taxus > Taxus wallichiana. The sequence continues at coordinate 576,520,476 of CM031241.1, read as the reverse complement.
TCTTGATGTGCATCCTACTCATCTAATAAAACATTCATGCATTCTTAAACTAATACGTGTAATTATCTGACCATATATAATGTTGATTGAAGTGGATGTCCCTATCAGACAAGTTTCCATAAAATAACTAGAAACACCCTTGCACAAATTCAGTAGAATGAGTATGATCATCACTGATATAAAAGTGGTACTCTCTTAAAAAAATTCAATCATTCTCTGTACTGTCAGAGAATGTATAAATGCTATATGCACAAAAATGGCAACTTGTACTGAGTTGTAATATTGCGATTGAACCTCCATTTGTGGTTACAATGTGTAATTCTCTGCAAAATCGACCACTGAAACAATAGTACCAATAGGAAATGTGTCCTTCAAATATCTTGAATTGTTCATCCAACCATCGAGATCTCTGTGTGTATGCCTAGCATACTCATAAACAATTTCATCCTTAAATTTTCTCATAAATTAAAAAAAGGCATATGTTCTAGTAACTATCTCACACCATTTAGACTCCTTTCCATCTTTCAACTGGTATGGTATTGATTTATATTTATCAAACTCAACTAAATTATGTCCTATTGCACCTCCAATTTTCTCATGGATGCAACTTTCCAATTTAGGTAATCCGCCACACGTACCACAACTTCCATCTAAACAATCCTGACTATAAAAAAATTGTCCAACTTCTCTTTCACAAAATATCATAGGAATGAAATCCCTAGAAGATATTGGTGGAACTTGAACACCACATTTTGATAACATAGTTTTAGAATGAAAATCAGAATGAATACGTAAAAATTTAGCATAATGCATCGCAAATTCAACATGTTTCCTACAACAACAAGTGGTGCGAGCGTGGTTGATTTTCACATAGAATGGTTTCAACATTTCAAAAAAATGTTGACTAATTTTAATTTCTAGATGCTCTGTTCAAACTTACGAAAAAATTGAGTTTGAGTCATATCTAAGAAATGCTTTGGATGTGGTTTGTGATTAGTAGAACCAACTCTCTATTTTACAACATCTCTTGTATTAGGTGAAACTCTAGTGTTATCATGCCAAAATTGAATAACAAATTCTCTTATAGCATCATATATCTTTGTCCTTACGTGGTGCTCTAGTAGAAAATGCCCAAAAATCGGTGTTATTGAGTGATTGAAGGATATTACGTCTTTCAATTTCTTTCATTAGAGTTTTTTGATTAACTTTCAACATTCGACTTGTTTGCGTAATCAAATGTTTTTTTTGTTGATTCACTTACAACACTAGTAGCAAGTACACAACACACAATATTACTATCCCTTGTGCATCTCTTGACACCAACAATGTGATATACATCATGAATGTTTTCAACAATTGTAGAGGTTTGACCACGTATATTAGATGTTGTCAATCCTAAGGTGTTTAATGTAGGTCTCATTTTAATCAATTTCATCAAACTAACCAACAACTGACATCTTTGGGAATCATTTAAAATTTCAAAATGATTATCCCAAATTTTAGTGGCTTTTCTTCTGATTTTCATTCATAAATTTTTTCAGACATTGGTTTCAAAATGTTCTCATCAATTTCAATAAAATAATTAGGTTTCTTACGTAAAATCCTAGGAGGTGTTTTTTTCAAATTTTGCTTGTCTACAGTTTCAACCTGAATTTCCTGATTCACATTTTCATTGTCTCCTTCAATTTCAACATTAGCTACATCATGAATATTTAATTCTTCTTCAACATTGACAGTAAAAACATCTTCATCATGAGTATTTAATTCATCTTCAACATTGATAGTAGAAACATTACCTAGTTCCTCATTGCTTACAATAGTAGGGGTTGAAGATGAACCTCTTCTTGATTCACGAAGATTCTTGCATTCGCTCAACATTTTGAAATATTTTTACCTCTAATTCGTCTGTGTTTTTTTACTTATTGAATTCCTTTTTGACTTCATTTCTTGTCTCCCATGATGTTTTTCTTCTAGTGATAAGAAAAACATGTAGAAAGTGACATAATTTCACAGTAATTCGTATAAGTAAGGCCAAATAGTAAAAATCACATGGTAATTCAAACGTTGGGATGTGTGTAAATATGATTTAATAACCACGATCACACTTTATAAATTGTGATCGCGGTTTATAAAGCACGATCATGGTTCTAATATTAAACACCATGATCACGGTTTATAAAGCACATCTTGAGTTCTATCTATATCATCAAATCTGACCCTCAAGGCTCGGGAAATATTTGTTTTTTCCCCAACCAGAGCTATGGGAGGTCATTATGGCATGTAAAAGGTAAAAAATTCAAATTTTCTCTTCCGCGGACTTGAACCATGCTAAAAATTGAAAACATCTCACAAAAATGGTACCATCGCATAGGGGAGATTGTTAGCTTTGTAGAAATATTGATTTTAAAGTGAATAGAATAAGATAAATATCATTTTATAATTTTTTACTAATAGTAGGTCTTTAAGACATTTTTTCCCATGAATGTTCATGTCTACATTTAAGACTACAACTTTTGTTTCGCTTATCAAAATGTGATAAAACCTATACCATCCCAAGCATGGAAAAATTCTATACATGTTAAAAAAAATTTGATTTCAATATTTTTTGATATAGTTATGGTGGGAAAACAGGAAAGTGCTCCGTTTTCTAAATTTTTTCAGACCACTTTCATAAAATCATAAAAAAATATTGCTTTAAAAAATAAAAATAAAATCCATCCCAAGATAGATAATGACATCTAACTTTTCACCAAAGGAAAAAAATAACAATATTTGGTCATCCAAATCATGTGGGCAAATGGACTACAATCTTATAGGTTTAAAAAAAACCAAGTCATATAATTTTGAGTGTTTAATATAGCTAAATTTGTCTGTTTTTTAAAAACATTAGTAGTTTAAAAACTAGATTCCATATGCTACGATTCATATTCATATATTTTTTTCTAATTTTGAGTGCGCATATTGCTAATAATCCCTACAAGTTGAGATTTCACTGTTTTTTTGCAATATGACGTCCACTTATGACCCCTTTTTGGTCCACCAACTTGCTACACTTACCCTTATTTGTTAATAAATATGGGAAATATGTGTGTAAAAGCCATGAAATATGGTGAGTGCCTTGTATGATAATGCATTTGTTTATGGGTACTCCTTCCGATCTATCCCGGTTTGATTAAAACTGCTTTATGAAAATAATGGTGCATTAGAAACTATTTATCTAGCTTAAAAATGAACAAGTCTTCTAAGAATGACCCAAGGTCTTTTATGGCTTCGGTGTTTGATAAAAATAAGTATAAACTTGAAAATAATGGTTTAGGGAATGTATTTGTACAGTGTATACTAGGAAATGCGTTACCTTGTTACGAGTGTAAACTAGGTATGACATTCGTACGGGTTATAATAGATCTAACTTGTTCATTCTTTTTATTGGGTCACTTAGATAATTTGCAGGAATATTATATCTATGCCATATTAAGGCTTTAAAGCCGATGCCATTGAAAAATTCCTATGTGCATTTGTTGATTGTGAACCTTCAATATGAGTCCTTTCGATTTATATAACTCATTGTTAAATCCTCAACTAAGGTTATTATAGTTAGTAAAATTTCATGGTCGAATGGTAATGCATATAATAGGTGTATATATGTAAAAATATGTATCATTAATATGAGTTAATATTAGACATACTTATATGTTTGGTACTCATTAGGAACTTGTGATATGTAACTCCCCATAGGATGGTGGGGTATGAATTGTAGAGTTATTTTGAGCACCAAGCTTATGCTTTTCCATTGAATAACTCTCCTTGAACTAAGTGATATCATTCTTAGAAGAGTAGGTGAAAATAACTTGAATGGTTTGTGTCTCGATTGTTGTTTAATCTATTTATATATGAATATAGTTGATATGTGATATTGTTCATTGTCTTGAATAAAAGATAGGAGTGACTATCCTGGATAATGTGATTTTAGAATCCTTATATTTGCATTTTAATATTATTGATTGATCCTTTTAAATTGCAATGAGAAATAAATTGAGTGTGGTCATGAAATGATTTAGTTATTAAATATTATCACTTGAATGGTTTTTCTGATCTATATTAGATAAGTTGTTATAATTTAGTGGCCCATTGTTCTCTTAATATATAGAACACTTTATGACTTATTTCCTAATAGTGATTATTGATATAAGTAATAAGAATGATGGACGATGAATAACCAAGTTTATATTCTTTATTTCTTACTGATGCAACAAGATTGAAGTTAAAAATTCATGTCAGTTTGATGAGCTGAACATGCATATATTATTATGTTTCTTACGGCTTGTAGGAATATGTAGTATTATGATGTGATTAAGGAATTGGGTAACACATGACTCATCATGCATTGATCATTGTTGTTCTATCTCACCGAATGTAACAACGATATTTGTATTTGGATTAAAATGTGAATGTATTACTTCGTAGATTATATAAGGAAATTGGGCCTATCATATTTATTTATTATCTCTAATAATCATTTTATGACTATGTATTATTGTTATTAATTATGAAATTAATGACTACTATTCAGATCATTATGATTGTGATAAGTGACATACTTGTATTGTTGTTTTACAATTGATGTTTAATGTGTTAACACAACTACTTTAGGATGTCGTTATGATTTAATGATTATGTGACAAAAATAATAAGACAAAACAAGGAAATACAACATTGTACTTATAGAAGATAAGTATATTATTAAGATATATTTGTTTCCTTAGTTCACCATAAATAAACAAGATGATATATACTAGATTTATAAGTATGAAACAAAAGAGACATAATGTTGTCTTTTAACAACAACTTACATGTTTATGATAAAATATATTTGTTGTAAAATATCATATCTATTTCCAATTTATCCTAGCATGAAAATAATTACAACACTATGGAACAAGGTATGAAGGTACATTGTAATCATAAGAAATAGTACATATGTACTTAAACAATCTGGTTATACTAAAATGAGTAAATGGTTGTAAATGATCATAAGCATTATCTATCTTATCATTATGAATGAATTTATACATATGCTAAACTCAACCCAATCAACGATCATAGAATGATATAGTTTTTCTTACAACTTACGGTATAAGGTACATACACTAGTCGGTGACTCGATGAGTTTACTATACACATCTATCACGAATCGATAACATAATTAAACTCAATATAAATTTTCCTTAGGAAGAAAGCATAATGGAATTTTAATGAAGGGTAGGTATAATGAAATGACACTCGTGTCATATGAGCCTTGTTCGTACCACCTAAAGATGGCTATGGGAAAGGAAGCGAGCGCGTAAAGGTGTAAGTCATTGTACGTTACCATAACCTTTCCTATAGGGATCCTAAGATGGTACTAACATGATTCATGTGACCCAAATATTAAGTCATGATCCATGTAGCTTCAAAACTAAACTCAATTACTTATTATAAGAGAATAACTAAAAACATTAACTGAAAACTTAATATCTAATCAATGGAAAAGAGTCTTGATAACTATGTTGAGACGGTTGTGCAATGAAGGGAAGACATGTTTTATAGGATAGTGTGCAATCCGCACATCGTATCGAAACTAGCTTATTAGCATAATACCAAATAATTATGGCCATAGTAGTGTAAATGATTGATTGTATTATATACTTGTAAGAACTGTCTAGATTCAAATGGAGGTTATTTCAAGACTTTCTAGTTGACAATAAGAAGATGCGCAAGTTCTCTTATCCTATTAAAAGGTTTAACCAAAGGTATACAATGTATACTGGCTCGTATAGAGTGTTAAAGGGAGATCGATAAAGATCTAGAGCCCTTTGCAGATTGTACATGGTTATCATATATTATCAAGATGGATTATGGAATATTAATAATGTTAGTATACTTAATATTGAGCTAAGTAATAATGTTATGTATTACAACATAAAAAGAATTAAGGAATTTTGTAACCTTATTAGTAATTTGGATTTAATTTTCCGTGTGTTGAAAATAATTAAAGGCATAATAAGGTAATTAAAATTTTATAAAAAAAATACCTTAGTTTTTTGAAGTATAACATGTGTGTTACAATTCTCCTAGTGTTGGTGCAAATAGTGTATGTAGTCCAAGCCAACCCCTATGTTTTCCCTTAGGTATTTTGTCAAAAAGATAGTTAGTGTAATTATAAATAGGATAGAAATGTAGACATCATGATAGTAGTGTGATGTGGTGTTCTTCATATGTTAATACTGATCCCATTTGTCCCTTAATACCTTTGAAAATTCTTAGAGTGATTTTATCTTGTTAAGACATAGCTCTAGGATCATTGCATGCTTGAAAATGGAGGAACCTAGAAACTTGAACCTCATTTGAGTGCTTTATAACTATGTGGTGGATATTATAAAATATTTGTATCTAATTTAGGAATATTTAGGAGAGCCTTGAGTTCTTTAGTGTTGATATTTTTAATAGGAGTGCTTGAGGGTGCCATATGAGTTATAAAGTGCAACTGACTTGCTTATATAGCATTATGAAAATTTAGACGTTCACATTATGTATTACCTAGGGAAGATGACATGACACATATAATATTTTCAAATTAGAAAAATATTTGTTAGATGAAGAGGTATGGAATCGTATAGCCCTAGATGGTAATATGATGACGTTGTTCTATAAGACCCGAACAAGGATTTAGTGACAAAAGAGCCATAGTCTGGGAAATATGCCTAGGGATGGATTACTAATTTTGATAGTTAATATTACATGGATGAATGATGGAACAATCTATATATATTATAAATTTATAAGAGATGGAGAATAATATGTAAATGTAGATTAGAATACGAGCATTTGTCTTAAAGACAAGAACAAATTCAAACTTGTCATTGTTGAAGAATAAGTCACCAAATTTGAGTATATATAGTGTTTTGGATACATTATATCAAGTGACCCTCTATGTTTCCATGGCTTCATATATTAATTTTTATATTCAAAAACATGTGTGCCTTTTGCTAATCTTTCACAATCTTCCCTTAACAAAAAATGTTACACAAAATACTCTAAATTTTTTTCTTTATTGATATATGATTTCCAATAAAATCATATGCTCATGTATCATTTAACGTCTCTAATAATGTGAAGTGACTACTAAATATTAGAAGTGTGTGATTCATTTCTATATATATGTGGGCCCAAAGAAGGAAATGAGGTTTAAACACTTGCTCATTTACATCATTGGGTAGATACTCATATGCTTGTGAATTCTCGATCATTATTATCATTATTGACTTGCTAACATATATAATTATGTTTCTTAGTATAAGTATGTAGTGCCCACATTTTACACACATAATTACAACAGTAAAATACCAGGATAATTTTTTTTTTTGACTTACATTGCTCACTACACACAACACAGCAAGGGCTCCAAGAACAGAAACTCGACTCGCATACAACAATTACATAAGTCATCGACTCACATAGACACATGAAAACAACATAGGCATGTCGATGCCACACTTTTCCCAATGAATGGTTACTAGTAATGACCCAACCACAAGAAAAATGACTTCAAGAAAGGCGAACCCACAACACATCATTTCTTTAATTGTATTTTAGTTACGATTAACATTCCAAGAACATTATTGTGCAAGGATAAATTCCTCGTTTGTCCACCGATAGATTCTTAAGTACATTCCACGGTTAAATTACCGATCGACCCTTTTAAGATGACTTCTTATTCTTTACAAAGTTTCCATAACTTGCATACTTATTTGGCATAATTCGAATGCATATAAAATACTTAATTATCTTGTTATTGTGTTAAGAATATTCTTCTCGAACATATATTCAATGTCTACTTTTTTACTCTTACAACTCAAGTGGATGTGACTTGGTGTCCATATAGCGATATTAGGATTTGACAGAGATTTAGATACAAGATAGATTTTACCACAAAACATTCCTCGATCACAGAAAAGTTATTTCCCTACCATAGTTATTCTAATTCAATGACCTAAGAAATTCCATTTTGTTTTATATATGTATTTTGTTTTCTCGAAGGTTGAACACACCAAGGCAATTCATATTCTTTGAAACAAAAGAGTATTTTTAATGGAGATATAAGGTCTCTAAGAGTGGCATTATTCCAAACCTCAAATCTTGTTTTTACTCTTATATGCTTTATTTTCTACGTCACATTATGGCCTTATTCTTAGAATTGTCTTGTAAAAGGAGTTACGAAGTGTGTCTAACCTCTTGAAGACATAAATGATTAGAAGACTTGAAGCTACACACGAACCCTAAGTTAACATCCAAATCAACTGAGTTTTAGATTTATTCTAACTTCACCTAAGGGTCTACCCTCAACTATATATGAGTTTTAAGCGAGAGGACAAATTTATGCTAAACCACCTTCCGAAAGAGACCAAGGTGTTATGTTGAGAGAAACCAAGGTAACACATTTAGTTGAGTGGAGCAAAGGGGTTAATTAATAAGAGTTTAAGACCTAGAACAACTAAGTCCCAACCTCCATCTATGACATTTGGATCCAACAGGGTTTTCATTCAATGAAGAAATTTACTTTTAAATCTATCTTCGGAGAACAAGGTAATCCACTAGGCTACGAAAGAGGAGTTAGCTCTACATACTCCAAATACAGTTTTGACTATGTCACTCCTATCTACTAGGTTTATGACAATGTCACTAACCATACTGACTAAGATGATAAACCCATTCTTGGGCTCTTGTTTACTCAAACTAGGAGATTTCCATCGAGTGCAGGGTTTAAGTTCACTCTACGGTTTTCAATGTCTTCTATGGTAAGGAGTATCACACATGAAAACAAGTTGTGCTCTGATATTGAACAAGGGTAGAGTGTTTTGATTAAATCTCTTTATTACATTTACAAAGTATGAATGCACAAGATGACTCGTTAATCCTTTATTGAATAATAAATATGCACTACAAGATATTACTTCAAATTTGTTTACCACATATCAATATCAATTCTTTTTTTTAACATGTGTACTATGAATCAAATTTGACCTATGATTAAATGCACATTTCCTAGATGTCCTTAAAACTAGCATCATCATACATATCAACAAATTATCAAATATAACCTTCTGTAACATGAGACTACATTATACATTTATTCATTTAACAATGAACTATATAAATTACAATGATAATTAAATGAATTACACATCACCTTTTCATTGTCATTCTTTCATCCTACAAAACCACGTGAGCATGATATCAGTGATAATTCGTTGGCATGGCATCCACCCTAATCTAACATAATTATCATTTTTCAGTTTTCCCATTTACATATGATAATAATTACAATTTGCAATCGAAACAAAAGGTTTAGAGACATGTATTCATTACATTTCATTTTACTTCATTTTGTAACCCAGGAGAGGGAAAGAGAAGAGAGAGAAAACAATGTTTTGTCAAAATTTCTAATTCACACAAGTTACATTATAGTGTTTTAAATAGTTATTTACATGTGTCAAAAGTGTCTATGATGGTATGGCAACCCAACGAGGGTCTCACAGCTTTCTATTATTACATTTTCTTACTAGCTACAAAACGTTCAAAACGGGCTCGGAGGCTAAGAAACTGCTTCCAAAAGTTTTCTTCCGATGAGAACACATACCACGATTAAATTTCTACGTGTCCACTAATATACCAAGAGTTCATAGAACCAGCGACGGAATTTAAAATCGGCTAACGGTTTATGTTTGGCGGCTAGTTTTTCGAGCCACTAGTCGAAGATGTCCCGGTGCAAATGGACAAAAGTTAGCTCGAGGGCTCAGAAAACCATGTCTAAAATTGACGTTCGATGGATGAGCACGCAACGAGACACTTCCTACAAGTTCCCCTATATAAGGAGAATTCATCAGAGTCGATGGGACTGAGAACTAGAAAACCATTTTCAAACGGTGACAAGTTTTCTGGAGCGACAAGTCAAAATTGGTCTAGTTTGACCTCATCAAATCAACACTAGAGCGGGAATGGCCCACAAAATGTGATTTTCCTAAACTATGGCTTTGTTTCAATCCTATCGGAAAAGTGATTTTCCTAAACTAAATGTTCCATGCAATTGACTAGTATAAACACTAGAGGTTTGCGAAGACAAGAAATAATTTATCTATCCGGAGTTTCAAATGGCGGTTCAAAATGAAAGCTAACTTTCTAGATTTAACAACTTTCTACTATTGTAAACCAATATTGAAGTGACCTAACAAGGTTTTCTAAATCTATAATGAGGGTGGAAGTTCGTTAATGCAAAAGATCTTATATGTTCATTCGGGTCAATCCAAATCAAGGTGACTCCTAATATTTTAAAATTATATTAAGTTGCACAAAAACTAAAATACGAATGAAGCTGAGGAGGTGAACATCTCATTTTGCATCCGCATTGAATGTTACATGTGGTTTCACTCGGGTCTTAATGCAGTCTCAACCAAATCACGAAAATTTCACATGCAAAATTTTGTTAACTATTTAAACAGGGAGAAGGTCAACATTATTAATGGTGAAGCCTAAAGGCGTTCCCATCTTGTTGTTTTGGGTGTGGCCAAGTCAGATCTCTAACCCAATGAGCATTTCCAACAAATTCGATAAACCAATATTTACTATTAGGCATTGAAGTGACCTAGTGGGTATATATTAAAGTTTCTAAATCACCTTAGAATGAGGGTGGAAGTTCATGGTTTAATGCAAAAGAGTTATTTTGATTTCGTGAGTTACGACATGACATTTCATTGTTTTTACCATTTCCAAATCTCCCATTTTGCAAGAAAGTGAAATAAACAATTAACTATATTATAATCCTAATATTTTAAAATTATATTAAGTTGAGGTAAATTTCAAAAACTAAAATTTACGAGATTACGTACATTATGAAAGATGAGGCCAGGTGAATTTATTCAAACCATGCCAAAAGATATTTTTGCATACATATCTACTAGAACACTCCGCATATGAATGCGGAATTCCATGTGGTTTTCACTCCCTTCAATTTGTCAAACACTACAAAATACCCACGCTAATGCTCCATTACCTCACAGGCTTCATCCCTCTATAAGGCATTCCATCAACCAAATCGCGTGCACCCACAAGTCCCCATTTCACATTTACTTGAAATCTTTCATTTTGTCTTGAATCTCATCATTTAAAGTTTCCGAGAGGTCATTTTCCTCCACCAAACACAAGTCACATGATTGATTTTGCAAGATCATTCATATAATGGTTAAGCCTTAAGCGGGACCCACATCTTGTTGTTTATTAGGTGTTATTAGCCACTTTGAATATACTTTACCCTTAATGGACCATTGTTAATACTTTTATCAATTAAAAAATGAAAAACTTTTATCAATTAAATTCAAAGGTGAGATAATACTTGGTTGATATATGGGTGTACTAGTACTATAAGTAGGAGATATTTTCTTGTGGGTATTGAATTGATAGGAGAACTTGAATGATTAACATCATGATACGACATTACTATTTAACGGATTTGCCTACATACTATGAGTTTATGAAGTTTATTTAATTATAAAGACATGTCATTGAATTGAGTTTTAATATCATCAATAATGCACCCTAAAGAGTAAACTTGGGTCAAAGGAACAAATGTAGGTTTATATAGGATGCAAACATATTAGGAGAGAAGTTAAGGGATGTAACTTCATTCAGCGTGTCATATAAAGGAAAGGCAACTCTAACATATAAGAGAGGATATTTGTAGATTCTATGTGTACCACACTAGGATTAACCCTATGAGAAGAGAGGAGAAGGCCATGTGGATTATCATTGAGAAAATAATAAGGTTCGATATTCAATTTCCTATTATATTCATAGTCTAATTTATTACTACTCTCAATTAAGGTTTTTTCTTTAGCATCAAAATAATCAATTAAATCATCTATGGGAGGTTTAGGGTTTGGAAACATAATAAATTAGAAAGGTAAACCCTAGAAAATGATGGGAAATTTAGATGCGATAATTCAAAATCTAACTAGGTAAAGGAAAGGACCCCAAAAAGAGAATCACATTAAAATGTTAAACCCTACGGATAAGAAATAAAAATATATGTTGTTGTAATTTGATAGACAAGTTAGAGTTTACCAAAATGTAATACAATATTTGGGTTTTATTCCTAATTTAATATATTATGCAATAACGATAATTCCAAATAAGAAAAATTCATAACAGTCTTGAGTTATACTACTCTTGTAGTTTCCCAAGGTATTTGCTAATGATAAATTGATAAAATATAAATTAGGTTTTAGGGTTAGAGAGAGAAACCATATTATACAAATAGACTATGCTACAAAGTGCTTAGAATATGTATAGAAGCAGATTAGGGTGTTTCTAGGCTGCTCATACAATATCCTAACTTAAAACTCAATGTAGGACAAGTTCATGGGTATCTAGTCACCTTTGTGGCCAAACTTATCTCCCAAGGCTATGAACTAATCCTTTAGACCTACACACTCATTCCAAATGTTGGGATCAAGTTCACCTTTCTCTGGAGGTGTAATTTCTAGATTTGTCTTTGTGGAATGATTTTTATTTAGGAGATGTTGCTTCTCCTTTCTTTGAAATCGTATTATCAATATGTTCTTTAGAATCAAAAATGGGTCAATAGACTTTGGATTGGAATACCTCACCACACACCCATTGGTATGATGAGTGTTGTGCTACATACCACAACTCCAAAGAGGTATCAAGGCAATATATTTACCCAACCTATGATGAGACACATGCAATGTAGAACAACAATAAACATGGAACCCTTTATTTGGTCCTCACACTTTGTAACATGCAATTGATACTTTAGATTTTTCTCATGGTTGATCTAAAGAAGAAATATAGATGACCTCATATTTAGGTGATTTATTAGTGTGATGGGTGCTCTAATCAATGGAATAGTTCAATGCTTTCTCTTGACCTTCTTAGAGTAAGAGAGTAGAGGATCCTCATATGCCCCGAATAGCTTAGGATGTATTTGTATTTATATGTGACCATTCGTATGATTTCTCAATCATTTAACCTAATAGTACCACCTAGGTTGAGTAAACTAAGCTACCTTTTTAAAAACATAACTATTAGAAGTGCAACTGATGTGTTTGTGGAGGTTGGAAAAGTTCGTAGTAGAACCTATTTTGGGCCTCCAAACTTGCCTAGGGTATGAAAGGAATCAGTTATGAGACAACTAGCTGAAGTGCAAATAGTTATTCTATAGTATGTGCAATGATTCTTGAGGAGATGAATTGGAGAATAGTTATCTTCTAGTGGGAATAAGATGTGGGATAAAGCAGAAGGGTGCCTTAAATTGTTCATTTTATGTGTAAACGAGATAAGTGTTCGAATAAATGCCAAAATCTGTATTGCCAAACTGCTCACATTAGACTTTAGGTATGACAGAGTTTTTAGGAAAAGATGACATCCTCATTAAGCTTGAATTTGATAAAGCCTACAGTTTGATGAAATGGTCATTTTTGCTCAAAATGTTGTAGTGGTTGAGTTTTGGGATGATATTGTTAATCATGTTAATATCCTCTTCATGAATGCTTCTGCTAGAATAGTTGTCATTGGATCTACCACTAAATACTTCCATGTTTACACGAGGGGGAGGCAGGGAAAGGGGAAGCTCTAAATATCTATCCACTAATGTTTCCTCTTACCCCACTTTTTCTTATGATAGATACCCTTAGTTACATGCCATAGCAAATTTTCACACTTCAACTGCTTAGGGGCATAAATCTTTCCCAAAACACTTTGTACTCAATTCACAATTTTTAACGACACCATTCTCTTCCTTCAAAACGAGGATGTTATATTAAACACCACTCTATACATTTTAGATATCTATTGGTATGCCTCTAAGTCAAATCTCTCATCTCATAAAACATAAAACATCCTGAATAGACATGAAGGCTCTTCATATTGGATACCCAAACAAAGGAAACACATGAATCACAGAGAAGTCATGAGATATCTTGGCATTCCCTTTGGTATCGGTGTCATGCTTACACAAATTTGGGATTGGCTTATACACAAGTTTAATAGGAAAATTGTTATTCGGGAGGTGAAATTTTTCATCCTTGGCAGGTGGAGATCTCAAATTGTGAACAACATCTTCTTAGCTACTCATGTCTATTCCTCATGATGTTGGCTTCCTTCAAAACCTACTCTCTTAAAGGTAGTTTAAAGGGTGCGATATTTTCTTTGGGCTGAGTGGTATAAAAATATAGGTGTGTCTGCAATTTCTTGGGCTCTTTGTATTGAACTCAAACACAAAGGATGGTTTGGTATCATTGACCCTTAGACTCGAGTAAAATTCGTTGTCAGCAAGTGGACGGTCAGATCCCTATTCAGGAATGGATCATGGAAGATTCTTCTCAGGCATTGAAATGAGTTGGCTATTGTGAAAGACAAATGGCAGGAGCTTAAGATTCATAATAATAGATATTTAATGTCAACTTTTGCAGTATTTAAAATGCATGAGAAGAAGTGCACAAGATTCTCTATTGGAAGACACCTCACTTAGAGATATGGTCTAAGATTCCTCAAGTTCTTACTTAAGGAATTTGATTGGTTACTACTAGCAACCTTCCCTTATGTCTAGTAAAGCCACTGCATAGCTTAAAACTATTCAATAAAGGTTTCTCTCTTTCAAATATTTTTATGTCCTCTAATGATGGAATGATCTAGGGAAAAAAATATTATTAACATCATCACCTCGCCAGTTAATGATGACTTCTTGATCAAGAGGTCCAATTAAAGTCCCATGCAATTTTATCAAAGATTGGATATGGCCTCACAATTCCTGTTTTGTTTTGATTAGTTTCCTCTTAGAAAGTCTAGTACCTCCTTGCTTTCCCTTTCATTCATATTAAGAAGCGGTTGAACATAAAATGGGAATATATTTTTTTGTAAAAACAACTGCATTCAACTTTGTAGCTATGTCTGGTGCTCAAAAGCTAAACGTCGTTCTCAGCTCTTACTGTGGAGATTGCTTCATTACAAACATAGATTTATTCAAAACATCAAACTTTCGTGCTCCTTTTATAAAACTAAAGATACAATCTTGCATGTTTTTGGAATTGCAAAGTTGTAAAAGCCATTTGGGTCAGTGTTAACAAAATTTGATTGTTCTTTTAAATTTTGTGGAAACTTTCTCTTCTTGAACTGGGAATATCTAAGAAATTGATTCTAAAGATAATCATTAAGTACATTTGATAAAATAGATGCGATTCATATTTCTATAAACTATTTTTCTCAGTCAGTTATTGTTCTCAGACTTTACTTTGACATTCTTTTACACTTCTCGATCATTTATTTGGTCATGAAAACTACTCTTAAAAAAGGAGGTGGTGGCAAAACAGATGGAGCTCAAAGTTTAGATGACATGCCTTGAAAAATCTGACCGAAAATGTTGGACAAACCAGCAACAGTGTGATTGTTTTCTCGGGGACTGTTTAAGAAATCTAATGATGGATTGACCAAATTATGGATTCTTATTCTACAAGATGTGTATAGTTTGATCCTTTGTAAGGACAAAATATAACAATAGTTAACATGGAATTTGACTGGTAGATTTTATTGTTGTTAATCAAGTATCCAGTTTTCTTTCTTACAAATAGTTTTGTTTAAACTCTTTAATAATATGCTTTCTTGTTACTTCTCAAAGGTTAATTTCCCAAATGATGAAGTGTATGCATAAGAACCCTTCATAATGTTGATGCATGCATTGATTTCATCACAAGGAAACATATAAATATGAACCAAACTATTTGATTTGATCAAATATAAACATAATATCTAAGGCAAGATTAAAGTATCTATTAAGTAATATAAACTATAGACCAGTTTTATTTATAAGATGAGATAAATCCATACAAAGTTCTGGATATACTCCTGATCTCCCATAACATTACAATATATACTAATAGTTCATATATATTACTTAAATATGAAGGTGGTCCTTTCTAATATTTGGGGAGATCTTTCAGAGCTTTACATCTATAACTGATCTTCCATACAATACCCACACCATTAAAATATATAATTATAGTTCATACATATTGTGCATAAATATGATGATCCCTCTAATAGCTGGGGGAGATCTTCCAGAGCTGGTTGTCCTGTTTGTTCCACTTCCACAGTACAGCTCAGGTGCCCTCTCTAATGCCTCCATGCTTCCTATCAGCCTGAAATGCATCCAAGTTGAGGCCAATGTCATTTGCCTTCCTTATGGTCCTGTACCCAAATCCCATGTCCTCACTCTCACTCCACAGCACACTCTCATCATAGGAATCACCCTCATAGCTAGTCAGCAACACCTGGCCATGAACAACAAGAACACTCCTGTGTCAGTGCAAATAGCATATAGACATAACAAAATAAGTTCTACTTGAACAATTTATATATACCTCTTGGGATGCACCAAGGGCATGACGAAGAGCCTGCCCTGTGGCCTTGTTCACAAGCGAAAAGGCAGGGTGACCCACTGCATCCCTCACTCGGTTGCTCCAGCTCTCATCTTTCACCCATTGCTGCATAAACACATACACAATGAATTTATATAAGAGAAACTAGTACACGCTGTTATCAGAAGCAAATTATCACCCTCAAATGAATATCACCTTATGCAAAATACTCCAATACTAACAGACATATTGTGATAGTATATACAATGTATATATATATACCTGGGTGGGGTCACTGGGATTGTAGTAAACTAGCACAACTCTGCCATCTCGGACACCCAGAGCATAATCTGGATTGGCCTTGGAGGAGAGCTTCACAATCTGGCCCTGTGGAAGGCTGTTGTGCCTGTGATGCTCACTGTAACTGTGCTCAGATTGAAAACTGTTATCAGGCTGATAAAGTCCATAGTTTTCCTCCTGTTTTCTGCGGGGAGGAGGGGGAAACGCTGCTGCTCATTTCCACCATCATAATCATTTGGGTAGCCTTGGTTGTATCTTTGGCTCTCATAGTCCTGGTAGTATGCCATGCTTTCTACACAGATGATGATAATAAACAGAAATGAAGTAAGCAAATGAGAGTAGGCTGTCTTGTGGTTTGTAGAGGATGGGTTTGATCGTTTATATAGTGTAAGGCAAGGGAATATGATTACGTGGGAACATCAAATGTATTAGTGGAAGGAAAACGAATAAAACTTTCTGTGACTTTACTTTGGAATTTATTCTTGGGAGCTGATAAAGAAGAGATAATCCACGTATATGCTACAGGTTTCATGTAATATTCTTTCAAGTTTCACGTATGGCCGTGAACTTTCTTATCATATAGTTTTTTAATTAATATATTTATATTATTTATATATAGGGGTGAACACTCAATTTTGGGGAATATTTCATCATTTTAGTGTAGTCTTTTTCTCTCTTGATTTAAAAAAAAAAATTCTAATATTTTTATCGTGGTACACGGTGTTACAAATATTTATTTTATTACATATGTTTAAATCCGACCAGCCTAACCTTCATGCAACCTTTGCAGAGGTCTATATAGTCAAATTTTAACTAGCGAATGGTGTAGTGTAGTTGTGGGGCACGTGGCTGGTTAATGAGTTCAATTTTTGCTAAGCGTTGTGCAAAAATTAGAATTTCATCTTTTTACCAAGTTTCCTTAGATTTGAAGTGGAAATGAACTTGAATAAAAAGTACTTGATATCTAGTTTATCAAATCTGTCTAGGATTCAAACTTAATGATAAAAAATCAAAGGTTATCTATTATGTCAAATTTGTATAAGATTTTAACAAATCTATCTCGGATTTAAACGTGAACAAGTAGTAAAGAATATTCATTTTGCCAAATTTTCTTAGGACTCAAATTCTTTCCTGTCCCTTTTATTTCAAGCATCTCTAAAGATTTTTGCGTTGATAAATTTATTGAAGACTTTAACCCAATAAAAAACTAAGGGATACCTATTTATAATATTTTTGACATATCATCTACACTAGTTAATCATCTACATCAATTAAACTACAACCCTTTCATTATTGTTTAAACTTTGTATATTCTAACTTAAATAAGCAAGTTATATATGGAATATATGTGGACACCTATACATAGATTATATGTTCCCTACTTTTTAGCGTATGGTGAAAAGATTGGCTTTCCAATGGAGACTCCAACTATCTAGATATAGTATTTGCATTCTTTTTATCAACTTTTAACTCGGAATTTTGAGTCGTTGGTGAGTTTTGGATTTCTAGATTTTAGAGAATTAAAACCCAATTTACTTAGTATTTTCTTTATGATGACTTTTCATTGGTGAAAAAATTGACGGCTTTAACATTAAAAAAATTCTTGTATCAAGTTTGAAATCGTAATGTGCTTCGATGTTATAAAATCCATATTCAATTTCTATTTAGTCATAGTGAACCCATTTACATGAGGATGGCAAAATAAAATAAATTTCTATGTATAATGACATCAATATATTTTATGAGTTTTATGGAAAGTTATATTATTATCCTCAAATGTTATAAAGTAAAATTGAAAATCAATATATTGTCTACCATTCGCCTTCAAATTCAAAATTAAAACAAGACATTGTGTTGTTTGAATGCATGTACTTGAGCTTATTTATTCTTGCGATAAAACTCATTTTATCATTAGAAAAATAATCGACATCCCTTTCAAATTCCCTCCCCAATGCAAGATTTGGTAAGGATAGTTTACAAAGTAAATGGGCACCCCGCATGGAGTGGAAACAAATTATTTAGAGCTTCATCTTGTCATTTGACCTTGTCAAATCTCCTCGACATAGCTAATCGTGAGAGGAAGTTTCATGTGATGGTGCGAGATGGATTAAAAAAACATAAGTAAGATCAAACTAACAAATGAGAGGAGCTTTAAAATGCATGGGCACAAACATATCCCATTGCAAGTGCAAGTGCAATGCATACACTTAAAATAGTTATCACATGGATATTGAGAGATTTTACAGACACATAATAAATGGAGTTCACTAAGCGCAACATTAATAAATGTAAAACATTTAATTAGAAATGCCATAAAAAAATATTTCTAATACATATAATATAGCATAATCATTTATTCCAAATGTGTTCAATGAAAAGTTTGCAAAAGCCATGGACATGGGGCAAGAATCTCTAAAGAAACCCCAAAGGATTTTGACAAACTAGTAAATGGACCATCAGATAAGAAATAAACAAGGATTCATCACTTTGCATGTATTTAACTTGAAAGAAACAAGCAACCTAACATATTTAGTAATCCTCTATTCTTGAAAGCTTTAAAAAATGAACCTAGTAAGGATTCTAAGCAATCATTTTGTGATTATGAGAATGGGAACTCACCATTAATGGCTTTAAGCCAATGGTTCTTCCCATTTACTCAATGTTTGGTGTGTAGTGCAATGGAAAAAGAAATAGCTCAATAAAAGAAATGAAATAAGCTCTAAACCCTAAGCAAAATGCTATAGTTTATGTTAGGAAGAAGAAGAGTTCTTAGAAATGAGAGGGGGTCTAGTCCTATTTATAGTTTTCCAATTTCAGAAATGGGAGACTTTTGGTGCACGTGGGACTAAAAAGGAGTCAAAAATTTGATTAGTGAGTCAAAGTAAGATTTGACTAGGCTTAGAAGAGGTTAATCATGGTTTAGGGTAATTAACCTAGGTCTAGGCTAGTTAATCCCGCTTAGAGAGGAATTAGGGTTTCAAGAGAGTTTTGAGAGGTCTAATCAATCCAATGAAATTGATTGATAGTCTAGGAAGCTAGTAGTAGTCTAGAAGGGAATGAGAAGATGATTTAGTCAAAAAGAGGCTATATTAGCTTGTTTAATTGATTTATAGGAGAAATACGACCAAAAGAATGTCGTAAATGATGAGTTAAAGGAGTCAAGTTGATGAGGTATTGTCAATTTGTAAGAAGGAGAATAGTTAGTGCAATATTAGGAATAATAGTGCTTTGATCAAACTACGGTGTGTCTATGTTTTCCCCTCTTTGGGGTGATGTAAGCTATGTCACTTCAAAGAAAGTAGACAAGCATAAATGAGTAGAAAATTTTGAAGGGGTAGAAGAAAAATTAGTAGGATGAAGGATAGGATGAAGGATGCCCCCTCAAGTGTCGATGGGGTGATGGAAGAAACTCGATCAACGATCGAAAAGAGAACAGAAGAGAAGACGAGACAATAAAAAGAAAAGGGGATATTGAGCTATCCGCAAACCAGTGTAAATAATTTTTAATCATCATTTTGCTTAGAATCCTCATCATCGGTCCTTATTAAAATGTAAGCATACGATGGAAGCGTAAAATGACATGAAAATCCAAGATACAAACAATTTTCCATTGCTAAAATAACAACTCCATGCAACACACAAACATGCAATGCAATACGAGAAGTAAACAAACTCACTTAACAGGGAAATAAGTACAATCACACACACTTAAACCAACAACACTTAAGACGGTTGCACAAAATATTTTGTTATCAAGATGTAGTCCCCAAATGTTTTGATAAATGAAAAGGGTTTAAAATGATGCCCCAAGAAATTTTTATATGCAAGGGAAAGGATGGAGGACACTTGGGTCCAATGGAAAAGTAATGTGTATGATGAAAATAGTACCAGGCAACTGATAGTGCCCCAAAGTACAGACAAAGTAAGCAACGTAGCTTTTGTAAATGATTGTAGAGTTAGGTGATCCATGAGTCATTGTTTCAAAACATGTGAAAACATTAGCAAGATACGAGATGAGTGCCATGTGAGAGACACATATTTCAATTGCAAATGAGCTTTTTACCAATTTTAGTCCATTTTCGAAGTGTTTACGATTTTTTGGGTTTTTGAATGGTTTTATAATTTTTAAATTTTTGATCGATCAGAGGAATTTAGGAAATGGAAGGTCACCTAAAAGCACGTGAAAATGCCCCAAGGAAAGAGAAAGCGCTCGGGTAGTCATAAAATTCCCGGTGAGAAGACAAATGGGCCAACAATAATTATTTAAAAATAATCATGGCCATAGATAAAAATAGAAGACAAGAAGCACTTGGAAATATTTAAAAATGCCCCAGGGTGAAGAGATAAGCACTAGGTGGAAAATAGTGCCCAAGGGTGATTTAGATGATATCATGCGTTTTGTACATAATATATTTTGGTAGATTCTAGCATTTGGGATGATATTAGATGATATTGGTGCGGGGATGGCGGGGGGGCGATAAATTTATGATCATGCACAACCCCTCTTGCCCCCATTGATGATATGATATGTGATGATTAGCTTAGTATACATGTATGATGTAAAACTTAGCATTTTTGTATATATGATGTAGTAGATGATGTTATATGTGATGAATAATGGATGATAGATGTGATAACAAATAGATGTGCAAAGAAAACAAACACACAAGCACAAACTAACAAAACTAAAAAAACACACATACAAAATAACATGAAATGCAACTAGACATGAACTCATGCAAATCGCAACAAAAATTAAATTGGTATTCAATATAAGTAAATAAAATGAATCCTAATAGATGCATACAACAAATGATGAAAACATAACAATATTTTACAAGTATGAAAGCTAAAAATTAACTCAATGCAACACACGATTAAATCAAACAAGATCTAATCTAAGGTAAGCAAATGAACCATCACACAACATGAAAAGGCAATCTCAATCAAAACTATATAAACCAACAAATAAAAAGTAATTAAATCACTACCTTGTTTTTATGGGACAACATTGATATATTTTCTAATGTTTTTGGGTTATCTTAAAAGATAAGTTTTCCAGGCTACTGTTTACATTGTTTTCGGGGTTTCCCTAAGAAAATGTTATAATGTTTTTGTAGCTTTGTCCGTAAAAGGGGGATTTTCTGAATATTTAGATTTTTGTGTATCCTTTTTTGGATGTTTTTGTATTTTCTAAGGTCATGTTCCGAAAGCAATGTACAAGGATAAAGAAGTGTGGATGTTGCCAACGCGATGTGGGAATATATAAAGGGAAGAATTTCATGCATATATGTATGAGAAAGTGGAATGTGAAGGTTCCCCCAATGATAGACGGTAATATACAAAGGAACATCCCTCACGCAGATACAAGAATAAATAAGCTAGATCATGTCTTTGCAAGATAGATTCGGTAGGTTTCCTAGACCTAGAAAAGGGATTTATTCTTAGAAAGCGGTGAGGGTTACCCATCTTGATGAAAGAGTAACTTATGACTGATGAACCTTACTTATGCATCGGAAGCCGCCACCCAAAGACCTACCCACTATGCCACAATTGTGTGGTTTTCACATGTGGACAACCTACTTTTACTTTATTGTTTTCTCAAATTTTTCATGTTTTGCTTGTTTTTCTTTATTTTTCTAATTTTGAGTTCTTATCTAATATTCATGCCATACTTAAGCATAGAAGCGCTTGAGATGTATGGCATTCATAGGTTCCAGAAGTTCTTCACCATCTGAATATGTTAGTTTATAAGCTCTTGACCCATATTTAGCAACCACCACATAAGGCCCTAGCTAGTTGGCCTCAAACTTACCCCCCTCGCTTTTCTCTATCTTTATCGGTATTCATTTTATTTTTTTAGCACTAGATAACCTACATCAAATTCATGATGAATGATCCATTTGTTATATCCTCTTGATACTCTATTCTAGTAAACCTTGAGGTGATTAAGTGCTCTTATCTGATTTTCATCTAACTGCTTTAGCTCTGCTAGTCGAGCTACTCTATAGTCCTCGTCCTTATCAAGATAATCCCATAGAGATATTCTTAGGGAGGGAAGATCCACTTCCAAGGGTATGATGGTTTCAGTTCCATAAACTAGGGAATATGGGGTCACACCAAAGGAGTGTAGATAAGATTTGATAGGCCCGAGAGGGCGGGATGTATCTATAAGTGCTAATTATGACCAGTCTTACTTACCATTTTCTCCATGATTCATATAAGGGTTTTATTGGTAGCTTCGGCTGTCCATTACATTAGGGTAATAGGGGTAGACCACTTGAGATAATATGGAAGTGTTGGCACAATGTCTTGACCATTTTATTCTTAAAGGATTTACCATTATCAGTGATAATGGTAGAAGGGATACCATAATGACAGATGAGATGATTCATGATGAATTTGGAAATTTGTGCACTAGTGACATAAGTAAGAGGCACAACCTCTACCCATTTAGTAAAATACTCGGTGGCGTGTGATAATGCGGGTGTGGCCATCTGAAGAAGAAGGATGGGTCTTCCTTATGAGATCCAGGCCCCATTTGGAAAACAACCAAGGTATCACAATAGGATGCAAAGCCTATGCTGGTGCATGTATCAAGTTCCCATACTTTTGGCATAGCTTACATTTCTTGAAGAACTTACAAAATTTTGCTTCCATGGTGGGTCAATAATAACCTATTGTTAATATATTCTTAGCCAAGACCATGCAACTAGTATGCGCTCCACAAATACCACCGTGTACCTCTTTAATAGTGTGGATAGTCATTAACATTCAAAAATGAAGTATATTCCTGTCGTAGCCACAACGATAAAGGGTGCCTCCTAGGAGGGTAGAACGGGCTATACGATAGATAAGGGATTTCTTCTCAAAATGGGTAATGTCTTGGGGAAATGTGCCATCTTGTAGGTATATAAATATAGGGTCATACTAAGGGGAGGATGGACCAAAAATTTCACATGCCAAACAAGATTCTGGCATGTCGTATGCGGGTATTTGTAAATTCTCTACAAAGAAAGGCATTTTTCTCTCCTAAGGTGGAATGCGTAAGAGAGATCCAATTGTAGCCATAACATCTGTTGATCTATTATGTGACCTTGTTCTTTGCTCAAAGAAAATATTTGTAAAATAATCCTTCAAGGTTTCAACCAACTTCTTGTATGGAATAAGTTTTCATCTTTGACTTTATACTCATCATTAACTTGTTTAATGATAAGTTGGGAGTCCCCAATGACACGTAGCTTTCGATATTCCAAGTGATAGCCAACTTGAGACCAAAAATGAGTGCCTCATACTCTATAATGTTATTAGTGCAAGGGAATCCCAAACAAAATGCTCTTGGAATAACCTCACCTGTGGGAGTGATGAGAACTACCCCTACCCCGATCCGTGGAAGGTGAATGATCCATCAAAATGGACTTGCCATTCTCTGATTCTTCAACATACATCATGGATGCATCTGGCAGGTCTAGACACAAAGGTTCAATTCTTGGTAGAGGAGATTCTTCCAACTGATCAACCAATACATGTCCTTTTAATGACTTATGGTTTACAAACTCAATATCAAATTCACTTAGGAGAATGATCCAATTAGCCATTCGTCTTGTAAGGGCGGGTTTGGATAGAAGGTATTTGAGAGGGTCAACTTTGGATATTAGTTTGGTTTTGTTGTTAAGGAGATAATGGTGAAGCTTCTGAAAGGTGAAGATGACTACTAAGCATGCCTTTTCAATATGTAGGTAATTCAGTTCGTAGGCAATCAAGGTGTAACTAAGATAATAAGCTACACTGTCTCTATGGTCTGGTCATATTGTGCAAGCAAGAGTGCACTAATAGCGAATTGGGTAGCTGAAATGTATAAGAGGAGGGGTTTTCCTAGGGTAAGTGACATGAGTACAAGTGGGTTGAAAAGGTACTATTTAAGTAGTGTGAATGCCTTTTGATAGTCTAGTCCCTAGTTGAATGCAACATCCTTCTTGAGGAGATGTGTAAATGGGTGGCACTTATCCATTAGTTGTGAAATAAAACAATGGATTTCCTAATTTTTCCTTGTAAAATTCTTCGTTGTTTAAGATTTGTAGGTGGAGGCATTTCTGTGATAGTTGTAACCTTTTAGGATCTACCTCTATGCCTCTCTGTGAAATGATGAAACCTATGAGCTTCCTCGAAAAAATTCCAAAGACACTCTTCGTGGGGTTTAAGCATACCTTGTAATCCTAGAGATGTTGGAAAATACATCTTAGCACTTCAAGATGCTCTCCTATGCTTTTGGACTTTTCCAAGATATCATCAATGTAATCCTCCATGATGTCATTCATCATGTCATGGAATATAACAATAATTTCATTCGATAGGTGGCCTTGGCATTATTTAGTCTGAAAGGCATGACCTTGTGACTAAATTTTCCCCAAAGGGTGATGAAATTTTCTTATGTTGATCCTCCTTTGCAATCCTGATTTGGTTATAACCTAAAAAACCATCCATTAAGGACAACATTTCATAACCGGTGGTGGAATCAACGATCATGTCAATATTAGGAAAGGGGAAGTCATATTTGGGACATGCCTTATTGATGTTATGGAAGTCGGTGCATATCCTTATTCCAACGAGTTTCTTCTGAACCGGGACTATGTTAGATATCCAATTTGAATAGTCAATGGGCTTAATGAAATCAATAGCTAATAAATTTTCAAGTTCTTCTTTGACAAGGAGTGCAATTTTAGGGTGCATCTTTCTCAACTTCTTCTTGATGGGTTTGGCATCTGGGTGCACAACGAGGTTGTGCACGACCAAGTCTGGGTCCAAACCAGGCATATCGGTGTATGACCATGCAAATATATCTCCATATTCTCTTAATAACTCTACAAAAACCTTCTTCTCTTGAGTTGAGAGTGAAGCTCCCAACTTTATCATTCTAGGTTCCTCTTTCGAGCCAATGTTGACACTAATGGTTTCTTCCACAAGCATCTTAGAGGTATCTTCCATCCACGTAGGATCGGGGGAAGAGTAAGGTCAACCTCCTAGGTAGCTCATCATCATCCTTGAATAGATAGATCATTTTGTCCATAGGTTCTTCATTCTATTTGTCTACAAGTGCTTCAAAAAGTTTTTCACTATGAGACTTGCGTTTATTCCTTACATAAGGTTTTTATGAAGTATTCTTACTCTTTCTTCCAAGCTTCTAACTCAAGTGTCCACACATCTATGCCTATTCTCCAAAGTATGTGCATGCATCTAGTTGAATTGAAAAACCTTTGTTGTGATCCCAAACTAGAATAGAATCCTTGAGTCCCATGAATTCTATAAATGCCTCGTCATTCTCAAAGAAATCGATTGGCACATGAAATTGTTGATCCCAATCTACAAGCTCAAGATATATAAGGGTTACTTGGTAATTGGTTTGAGGATTGGATTCGGATAAGGTAAGGAAAACTGAATCAGGGAATAAGTTAGTGGAGGCAAGATCCTCATAGAGGCTACATTGGGAATCCATGTTGCTATCGGAATGAGATGAGTCATCCTCACATTTGGAAGAGGTGGCATTAATCTCAAAGGGTGGATCATCATGTGGTCTTATTCCAAGACCATGCTTGTCTGATTTGAAGCAAGGTATGGAAATGGATTCTAATCACCCTTGCATATTGATACCACATTCAAACCCGTTTCAACCCATGACATACATCATATGGTGGCCTTTAACATATAGCGGGGCTTGATGGCATGAATCCATGGTACCTTCAGGTAATCTTCTGGTGGAATCTTCTAACATATTTTCTTTGGATAAGAAACCACTAGGAATGAACTTCTCCAATAGTTTAGGGCATTGTTCCCAAGTGCTTTTGAACTGGAAGTAGGGTTTACCACGTGTCCTAGGAGACACTGATAAATCTGATGTTAATAACGCATGTTCAAGAATGAATGGCTCACCTAGGCCGTATTTTTTTGATGTTGTTTCCCATGATGTGAAAGGGCTGACCAACGAAGGCAAGTCTTGATTAAAAGGAGTGAGTGAATCTAGATCTATACGTTCCTTGATACCCTCTGTTTGTAAAGGAACAAAAATTTCGATAGAAGGGCATTCATAATATGCATGAGAAAACTTGTGCAAGGCTCTGTAGTGTGTAAATGGTTTTAGATCACTCTAAATGGTGATTATCTGTCCTTTAAGGCACATTTTGATAAATTAATGGAAAGTTGAAGGAATGGCCTACATGGCATAGATCTATGGGCATCCTAAGAGCATGTTTTATGGTAGATCCAAGTCAAGGACATGGAACATTGTATCATGACAAGTCGGACCCACTTCCATTGGAACTACTATAGTGCCTTCCGAGTCTCACTCCCTAATTATCATAGGCCCCAATTGTAATAGCTTTGGCACCTAGATCCATTTATGAGTGGCCTAGCTACTTAACTAGCTTCAAGATACAAATGTTTATCCTAGATCCACCATCCACAAGTACTCTTTTGATCTTGCAACGGGTAACAACTACTTCTATATATAAGGGTAAGTTGTGTTCGGGTCATTACGCGAGATTGCAACGCGATCAAAAGTTGTATGATTATTGGATTCAATGTATGAAATCATG
This sequence comes from Taxus wallichiana var. yunnanensis, assembly GCA_018340775.1. Classification (NCBI taxonomy): domain Eukaryota; kingdom Viridiplantae; phylum Streptophyta; class Pinopsida; order Cupressales; family Taxaceae; genus Taxus; species Taxus wallichiana. Next base: position 576,493,124 of record CM031241.1, on the reverse strand, counting down.
GCTTAGAGGTGAGAAGGATCTACATCGGTGGAGACTCATGAACTCTACAATGTTTTATACAATATGTTTTTATGGGTAGTAGAGATTTTGAGGAGATATATGATTGATATCCTAGTGGGGGTAAGTGCACGAAGTTGGGGGGCCAAAAGAGGAAAAAAACCTGAAAACAGAAAAAACACGTATATATTTTAATTTTTTTGTCTTGGTAATTACCGAACCTATAACACGTATGCGTTTTAAAGAAGGAAAAATGCATATTGTTTATAGAGAAGACAAAACACATACATGTTTTAAGGAAGTCAAAACGTGTACATGTTTTGAATAGTATGGACCATGTATGTGTTTTTAGGTGTCTTATACTTATAAAAAAATGTTTAGGGTCACTCTGCACTTTGATGGAAGTGGTCTCGTAGCTCAACAGTTATAATCTAAAAGATAGTTTTTCAAAATCTAATCTAGTCGTACTTACTCATTTTCAAGATTTGATCAAAGGAATTAAAAATTTTAGGGCATGTATATTGTAGCCATTCTTTGTTTTGGGAAAACATATAGTCATTTTTAGGTTTTTGACCTTCTAAAATGGATTTTGTCCCTACCACTACTGGAATTAGTACCAATTTTTAAATTTGGTCCATAATTCACTTTAGTGACCATGAATCAACTCTATTATGGTTGTTTACTTCTTACTAAAAGTGATCCTCACTTTATAGAAAGAGGATTGTTCCCTAAATGGGATTCATGTCCTATGGCCAAAATGAGGTGATTGTAATGTGCCTCCTCCTTAAGTTGTGATAACACTACTAGGTGTTGAATGAGTTGTTACGAATAGTACCAAGTGAATTGCATCAAGTGAACTTAGATGATTGCTCATTCTTAGAAACATGGTGCTCCATATAAAGATCATCACCTCACCTTTCCTAGCTCTAAAATCATCCTTTCATGGAATCAAATTCATGATTCTCATACATGGTTTTGCTCATATGTCTCTTATGGAGACAAACGATGCCTTAATACTTCACAAATAATGGTTCTTGATAGCTTGGTGACATGACTACATCATTTTAGCTTGTTTTTAGGGTGTTTAATTAACTACAAAATGGCTAAAATAACTTTTTAGGCCTTCATAGGAAGTAGTCTCTCATCAAAACTAAATGATTTGATCGATCACCTTAGACACTATTCCCTACACACCAAAACACAATAATTGATCTTATTAGGACTTTCCTTTGGGTGAGGGTTTATGATTTAGGGTCTAGTGTTTAGGGATCAAGGTTTAGGGTTTAGGGCTTAGGGTTTAGAGTTTAGGGTTTAAGGTTTAGTGTTTAAGGCTCATAGTTCAAATTTTAGGGTTTAGAATTTAGGGCTTAGGGATTAGGGTTCATGGTTTATGGTTTATGGTTGAGGGTTTAGAGTTTAGGGCTTATGGTTAAGGGTTAAGGGTTGATGGTTTAGGATTTAGGGTTTAGGGTTTAGGGCTCAAGGTTCAGGGTTTATGGTTTAAATATCAAGGTTGAGGGTTTAGGGTTTATGGTTCAAGGTTAAGGGTTTACGGTTTACGGTTTAGGGATCAGGATTGAGGGTTTAGGGTTTAGGGTTGAGAGTTGAGGGTTTAGGGTTTAGGGATCAAGGTTTAGTTTTTAGGTTTTAAGGTTAAGGTTTTATGTTTGAGGGTTCAAGGTTTAGGGTTTTGATTAGGGATTAGGGCTTAGGGCCTACGGTTGAGGGCTTATGTTTTAGGGTTTAGGGATTGATGTTTCGGGTTTAGAGTTTAGGGCTTAGGGTTTAGGTTTTAGGGTTTAGTGTTTAGGGTTTTTTTGGTTTAGGATTTATGGCTTAGAGTTTAGGGTTTAGGGCTTAGTGTTTATGGTATAGGGTTTAGGGTTTAACACTCAAGGTTTAGGGTTTAGGGCTTAGGGTTTAAGGTTTAGGGTTTAGGATTTAGGGTTTATAGTTTAAGGTTTAAGTTTTAAAGGTCGGGGTTTAGGGTTTAGGGTTTAAGACTCAAGGTTTAGGGTTTATGGGCTAGGGGTTAGGGTTTAGGGCTCAGGGTTTAAGGCTCATGGATTAGGCTCACCCATTCAGTCCTTGATAATGTTCTATGTCTTACCCATTCTTATAAGTATTGACAAAGAATATTCAACTAAAAGGGTTCATCTACTTCATAGGTAGAACATTAAAGGGAGTCATCACAATTTGATGGCTTTCATCTACTGATACTTTAAAGGAGGGAAATTCCTATTGCATGCGAACTATTTCACTCACTGTAATGTTTTGTGTCTTACCCATTCTTATTAGTATTGACAAAGAGTATTCAACTGAAAAGGGTTCATCGACTTCGTAGGAACAAAATTCAAAGAGATTCATCAAAATTTGATTTCTTTCATCTGTTGATATTTTGAAGGAGGGAAATTCCCACCTCTCATAAACAAGGTAGTTATAAAAGAAGACTTAATGATGGTTCGAGGCACAAGACTAGGAAATATGGTCCTAAGATATTAAAAAATGATCTCACTCATGAGACCTACTAAAAATATATGAAATTAGGGGTTAGAGCTTAGGGTTCTAGATTTATTGTTTAGGGTTTACGGCTCAGGGCTTAGGGCTCATGGTTCAAGGTTTAGGGTTAAGGATTTAGGGTTTAGGGTTAGGATTTAGTGTTTAGGGTTTAAGGTTTATTATTTCTATTTTAGGGTTTAGGGTTTATAATTTAGGATTTAGGTCTCAGGGTTAAGGGTTGAGGGTTAAGGGTTTAGGTCACAGAGTTCAGGGTTTAGGGTTTAGGTTTAGTGTTTAGGGCTTAGGGTTTAGGGTTTAAGGTTTAGGGTATTTCGGTTTAGGTTTTAGGGGTCGGGGTTTAGGGTAAATATGATTTATTTTTAGGGTTTAGGTTTAGGGTTTAGGGAAATTTAGGATTTAACATTTAGGGATTAAGGTTTAGGTTTTATGGTTTAGGGCTCAGGGCTCATGGTTTAGGGTTTAGGGTGCATGGTTTAGGGTTTACATGGTTTGGGTTTCAGACATAGGTTTAAGGTTTAGGGGTTAGTTATGGGTTTAAGGTTTAGGGGTTAGAGCTCAGGGATCTAGATTTAGGGTTTAGGGCTCAGGGCTCAGGGTTTAAGGTTTAGGGTTTAGGGCTCAAGGATTAGGGTGTAGGGTTCAAGGCTTAAGGTTTAGGGTTTATGGTTTAGGGATTAGGGATTAGGGTTTAGGGTTTAGGGTTCATGGTTCATGGTTTATGGCTTAAGGTTTGGGGTTTAGAGTTATTGGTTTAAGGTTTAGGGGTTAGAGCTTGGGGCTTTGGATTTAGTGTTTAGGGTTTAGGGCTTAGGGCTTAGGGCTTAGGGTTTAGGGTTTAGGGTTAAGGGTTTAGGGTTTAGGTTTTAGGGTTTAGGATTTAGTGTTTAGGGTTTAGGATTTATTATTTTGGTTTTAGGGTTTAGGGTTTATGTCTCATGGTTGAGGGTTAAGGGTTTAGGTCACAGAGTTCAGGGTTTAGGGTTTAGTGTTTAGGATTTAGGGCTTATCATTTAGGGTTTAGGGCTCAGGGTTTAGGGTTTAGGATCTAATGTTTAGGGTTTATGGGTTAGTGTTTAGGGTTGGGGATTTAGTTTTCATGGTTTAAAATTTAATGCTCATGGTTTAGGGTTTAGTGTTTAGGGCTTAGGGCTTAAGGCTCAAGGTTTAGGGTTTAGGGCTCATGGGTAAGGGATGAATATTTAAGGATTAGGGTTTAGGGCTTAGGATTTATGGTTTAAGATTTATGGTTTAGGTTTTAGGGTTTAGGAATCATGGTTTAGGGTTTAGGGTTTAAGGTTTAGGGTTTTGATTGTAGAATTTAAATGCTAAAATATTTAAGTTGAATGTTGAAAGCCTGAAAATTACCTATGTACTAACCATATTATACGATAAAAATTATCTCCTAAACCATCACTAATGGAGCTTTGAGACTAGTTTCATAAGGTGTGGAGTGACCTAATTTCTTATATTTACATAAATAAATTTAAACTATAAGTTTTTCATTATACAAAACACGTCTGACGTATGCGTTATAACATGTACGTGTTTTGTATAGTATAAACATTGTATATGCTTTTGACATGCATCTCTTTACAAAAATAAATGTTTAAGTATAAGTTTTCATTAAGTATATACTTAATGAAAAACTTATACTTAAACTTTATTTTTTTGTAAGATTGTCAATTTTTACTAAAAAGATGCATGTCAAAAGCATATAAAACTTTATTTAAATTTATTTATGTAAATATAAGAAATTAGGGTCACATGTTATAAGCTGTATGCATTAGTGATGGTTTAGTATTTTTGTATTTTCTTTTTCAAGCCATGCCTCAAGGCTTGAGATCTAGTTTGGATCCCCAAGCTTGAGGCATGGACTTGCACAAACACAACAAACAACGTGTTTTTGTAGGAAAATGTAAAAATGCCACTTCTTCTATGATAAATCAAAATAAAACAATTGATCCATTTAAAAAAATTATACCACGATGTAGAGAAGAGTTTCTTCTTTCTAAAAATATAATTTTTCAAATTTTAAACTAATATAAGGTTTCCATATTATTTATATTCTAAATATGCCTTTTGATAGCTATTTTTGAATTTTAAATATGTTTATCTTTCATCATTATCTTTTTTTGGGTGATCAAAATTGAGAAAAAAATTATACTAGCACAAACTACGCATAATTATATACATACTAAAAAAAATCTAATTTTTGATATTTTTGAGGTAGTTAGGGGCGCGGGGGGGCACGGTGAAGCTCTATTATTTTTCAAAACATAAAATTTTTGAAATAGAAAAATCATAAATAAAAATATATTCGCTAAAAAAATCTAAAAAAATTCTAACACAAACTAGATTCTCCTAGCTATCTTTATACTAAAGGGTTTTCAAAACTACTAAATGGTGCTCAAAAAATGGTGGGGGGCACGAAAGTCACTATATTACATTTTTTAATGAAAATAGGAGCACCTGTTGGTATTTTAGTTGTTTGAACCACTTAAACTTATCCGTTTTCAATAAACTTTAGTATCTTAGAAACTAGAATCAAAATACTATGATTCATATTTCTACAAAATCTTCCAATTTTGAGCGTAACTATTTTGAAAAATCATTTTTGAAGTTTTTCAAAAAATGTGTCCACTTAAGACCCCCTTTTGGTCCCCCAACTTGGTGCACTTACCCCGGGCGTCTTCTCTAACTGTTCTATTAGATTGTACTAACCTTCCTGAGGGATAGGTAGGGGATATGGTATGATCAAATGAGCATGTCATGCCCCTACTGCACAACTCTTTTCTAAGATCCTAATAGTATTGACTTGTTCATCAGATGAACGGATACATCCTATGAGGGAATCGAAGGGGCTATCATTGGTGGGGTAAACATAGAAACAATCCTATAGTCATTATAATTTTGTCTGTCATCTGGCTTCCTTTTCTTTTTATTTGCATGGTTAGGAAAGGGCTCTTTAAAGATACTCATTTTCTCATTTGGCCCTTGTCATGAGTCAAGGGGAGAGTTTACGGAGATTTTTCCCTCTTCGGTGAGGTCTTGTATGTAATGACGTAGTCTCAAACACCTATCTTTGTTGTGTCGTTTAACACGGTGGAAGCCACAATACTCATATTCTTTGAACCAACCAGGTTTTGGATCATTTTCTGGGTATGGTACCATCGTGGTTGGGTACTCCACCATGTTTATGTTATCTAACTATTTTAGTATGGCAGATAGGGATTCTATTAACGGCGTGAATGCACGTTTGGTGGGTTCCTCGAGACGAGGTCCTTGTGAGAGATTTAAAAGTAGACCAGTCTATAAGGCTTGGACTCTTTTGGATTCCATAATGCCATCTCCAATGACATGTTTTTTTGTTGAAGAACTTCAGTTTATCTAAGGATTTTTCTTCATGTTTTTCTTTGACAACCAGTTTAAGTGTTCCCTTTATGATGAGGGCCTTTTTGATTTGACTTCCCTTCTCTATAACTTCTTTGAAGTTAGAGCCACAATGCATTTGTAAATGGAAGGCTATCTTTGGGTTCAAGTTAGGCACAAATATGCTTACTAGCTATTTTTCTGGCAAGGCACAAGGGAAACGACTTGCCAACCCTTGCCATCATTGTAAAAGATCGCAAATGTCTCATTGGGATTCTATTTTACATTGTAGAGTTTGTTCATTATGATATCATTTTCCATGTTATAGGAATAATGTCGTATAAATTTTTTTGCTAATGTGGGCCATGTTGTAATGGAGCCCTTGGGTATGCTAAAGAACCATTCCAATCCTAGTGCCCCTAGGCTACGAGGGAAGAGTCGTATTAAGAAATTATCATTATATGCGACCTCTTGGAAAGCCATATAAAAGTATTTTATGTGATCATGAGGATCACCTTTGCTTTTATATTTATCAAATTTAGGAACGGTAAAATGTTTTGGGAAGGGTTTTGCAATATATCCTTATCAAAGGGGTAAGGGAATATTTCTTCATACAAATATTTCCTACTATGTCTTCATTTCCCTCTTGTAACGTAGTAAGCATGTCTTTCATTGATTGTAATTCCCATTCAATGAGTTGTTCTTTGGTAGGTGACATTGGTCTTTGTGCCTTAGCCACTTTAAAGGTCGTGTCACTATACGGATCAAAGTGGAACTCGCTAGATTTTGTTTTGAGTTTGTCTTTGTATATGTTCCTACTTGAAGAGCCTAAGTTTGCTAATTTTTGGCTCAGTTTCAAGATCTATTTTTGAAGGATCTCTTCTTCAATTAAAGGATCCTCTTCCTCATTGAACTTGGGAGGTGGTGAGGATTTGCGCTCAATATTCACTTTACGTGAAGCTTTGTAATAAGGTCATCGTGGATCACCAAGTGCGTTGACGGGTCTCCTTCAACAGTGTTGTGATGTTTCCCAGAAGTAGAAGCATACACTACGTCAAAGGGGTTATCCATGTCTAAAATGGACCTTCATTCTTTTGTTTTATGATTAATGACCTTGGTTCTATTTTGTTTTCCTATGGGAGCTTAATCCCTATTTCTAGGACTCTTGTGAGTACTTGATCTCTGTTGCAATAAAAAGATCATCAAATTGACCTAGGTCTAATTCATGTTGTTCTCCGAATAATAATATTCTTCTCTACTATGAGAAATCAATGGATATGTGCCCTTGACCTATTAAAAGAGAGGTGCTAAGTTGTGTCTCTAATGGGAAGGACTCAAAAGGGTTTTCTCCTAAGTCGCGATCATTTGGTTTGGATGCCATCTTCGTGATTCTAGGCATCACTAGTCAAAGTTATATGAGGTTCCGTCTAAATGTGCTTCGAATTTTGTGTGAAACCTAGGTGTATGTTTGTGTAATTCACTTGATGTGATGTTGAAATAACCTAGTGTGCTCTAGAAGTAATGCTATGCAGTTGTTTTTATGATTCAAAGAACACTCATATGAACACTCAAATGCAATGATCACTTGAATTGTCATTCTTCCAAGTTTATACCCTAACTATGATTCTAGTGAAGGGTCCAAAGTAGATAGTGAAAATATCGTATCAATACGTAGGTCAAGTTAGAATTCTAACAAGGCCTAAATATTAAAGTGGTATTAAGCAATCTCTCGATGAGGTATACTAAAAATAGTTCAAATGTCGATGAAAGCTAAGTTTTCTAAAAAATGGAAGTTGCAAGTATGTATAGCATAACAACACTATCTTGATATATTAACCAAGCAAGCAAGGTGTTAGTATCAAGATGACATTATTTTGGTATATATAAGGTAATATCGACACTCTAAGAAAATACTTAGATGACGTCGGAACTGAAACGAAGTATGAGTATAACAAGAATTTTTTAGTTATGCGAGCAATGTAACCACACAATAAAGGGACTTATATCAAGTTCTCAAGAAATTGAAAACATGATGTAAGTACCAAAATTGTGTGACTATAATGTGAGAAAAAAACTATCAACCTAGGGAGAGATAAATGATGAACTGAAATCACAGTAGTGAATAAAATCTTTAAATTAAGATCAAATAACTCTAAAAGACACAAAAATTTACCTGCACACTTTAGACATTTAACAACCCAGCCACAAACATGGATGGGCGTAAATAGATAAAAAAAAGTGGAAAATAATGCCTTTGATAAGACTCACAAGGTATGCTTCCTTCTCACTCCAAATGGGCAATGAGAACGCAATTGAGCGGCATATCAAAAATATGAAAATAAACTAAGCACCACTTAGGAAAATTTTCACCTCATCCAAAGGAGAGAAATAAACCGAGATAAATGAGATGTCGTTTAATTCTATGATGAAATACACTTAGCTCAAACTTACGTTGGATATTTTCCTTGTTTGAGAAATAAGGTTCAGACTCCAAGTGAGTTGTCACTTCATGATGGCTTGATGCAACAACAGACTAGCAAAGTGGGATCCAAGACATAATGGATTCCCTAATAAGATCTCTCAACTATGTGTCACAAGTTGTCTAGGAGCAAGCTCAATTTACCCAAAGATTCACAATGACTAATTTGGGAGTATATCGGCTTTACTTTACACCCTTCTGATATAATGAGCAACTAGTGCGTTCAATTGTACCATCATTGGGGTTGTGATACATACAACTTTGACTCTAACTTACAATGTGAAATCTAGTCAAGTGGGTAAGTAGAGCACTTCCTATTTCATCCACAAGGTTATTCAATAGTGGATTAATTTATGGTTCCTAAAATCACCCCCATTGTTGTAGATTACGAGTTATGCTAAAAGGGTTATGTTCCAGTTGAGTGGATAGGAACGTACCCTTTTCCGAAACTTGCAATACATTATAAAGTAAAATTGTGTGTTTTTTATCTTACTTAACTTAATGTGGTTTTAAGTAGCACACCATTTTGGCAACCTATATGAAAACATGTGTATTAGAAGGTTTTTGTTTTGTCTTGACTTCTCCTTTCTTTGACAAGTGTTAGGCCCTACATGCAAGGAGTTAGTAATTTTCCATCAAATAAGAAAGAGATTTTACACGTTGTTTTTATTCCTAAGGTCACCAAAAAGGTGTGAAGGAAGAGCATACACAACGTGAAAACCCTACTAAAATAAGCCTTTGTGAAAAATACTTCAAAAGGTAGAGTTCATTTTAGCCAAATTTGAAAGATCAATCCAATTATTTAAACGTAAAGTAAGTGTTTTTAAAAGTGACAAGGAGGTTTTAGAAGTGTTTTTGATTCCCAAGATCACCTAGAAGGTGCAAGGGAAGAGCATACACACTTTGAAAATCCCCTTTTAACTAAGAAAATGAAACACTTAAACTACTTTAGTCAAATAAAACCAAAAATAAACATGCAATCACTTGTTAGAACCTGTAAACAAGTTAGAAAACAAAGAAAAATTAGGAAATTCCATAAATCTATTTTTAGCAATTTTTCAATGGTTTTTAGTATTTTACATTTTTGGAGGTCTCTGGGGCACTTTGGGAGTTTGATGATAGAATTAATGATACCAAAGTTATATTAATTTTGAAACTCCCCTCACAAATTTCTCTTTGTGCTCTTTCTCGATGCCTATTCAAACTCTGAAAACGGGTCAACGGGTCAAAAGATATGACCCAAACTAGGAGCACTAAAAATTATATGAACAAATCTAGATCAAACAGAGATACTTGCACACCCTTCAAGGTGTATGCACGCCATTTTTGGCATGTGCATGTAGGTTATGGTGTCTATATCCCTTTTCATAAAATTAGTGGGTCTAAAGAGTTCTTGCACTACTCGAGAGATGCCTATGCTAGCATAAGTGTGCATATGCCAGAGAATAGGTGCCTACACTAGCGAAGTGAAAAATTGGTAAAAGCTATGATAGTGTGTGTGCAGACGGTAGAGGGGTGCTTGCACCATAAAAATGGTGTATGCACCATGATTTGGGCATGTGTGTGCCTAGTAAAATTTTTAATAGAGGGCCAAGAACACACAAGGTGCTTGTGCGTGGATTTGGGTGTCTATGCGCCTAGTAAAAATGATAGGTTACAGGGTGTCTATGTTGGCAGAAGGGTATGTGCACCATGATTTTGGCATGTGTACTTGCTAACGGTACCTATGCATGGATTTGGGTTCTGTGAACCTCTACTAAAAATGACAGCTTAACGAGTGCATGCGGCTAGAAATATGTATGGGCGCCACCAAGAAATAACCAAAAATACGGAAAATGAAATTTTAAAAGTGTAAACAGTTAAAATTTAGCAATCAAATGTAATTTCTATCATAAAACTAACAAAGTGGCATGAGAATTAAGGTTAACTACATTAAACCTAGCTAAAAATCCCAAGGAAAATACTTAACCCTACCAAAACATGTAAAAAGTAGAAACTGAAATAAAAGCTTCAAAATGACTCCATCAATGAAGGATGGACTAAGTGTCCCACTAGGCATGCCAAATGTGTTCAATGAAAAGTTGCAAAAGCCATGGACATGGGGTAAGAATCTCCAAAGAAACCCTAAAGGCTTGTAACAAACTAGTCAATGGACCATAAGATAAGAAATAAACAAGGATTCATCACTTTAGATGTATTTAACTTGAAAGAAACAAGCAACCTAACATATTTAGTAATCCTCTATTCATGAAATCTTTAAAAAATGAACCTAGTAAGGATTCTAAGCAATCAGTTTGTGATTATGAGAAGGGAGTTCACCCTTAATGGCTTTAAGGCCAATGGTTCTTCCCATTTACTCAATACTTGGTGTGTAGTGTAACGAAAAGAAATATCTCGATAAAAGAAATGAAATAAGTTCTAAACCCTAAGAAAAATGCTATAGTTTATGTTAGGAAGAAGAAGAGTTATTAGAAATGAGAGGGGGGTCTAGTCTTATTTATAGTTTTCCAATTTAAGAAATGGGAGACTTTTGGTGCATGTGGGACTAAAAAGGAGTCAAAAAGTTGATTAGTGAGTCAAAGTAAGATTTGACTAGGCTTAGAAGAGGTTAATCATGGTTTAGGGTAATTAACCTAGGTCAATGCTAGTTAATCCTATTTAGAGAGGAATTAGGGTTTCAAGAGAGTTTTGAGAGGTCTAATCAATCCAATGAAATGGATTGATAGTCTAGGAAGCTAGTAGAAGTAGTCTAGAAGGGAATGAGAAGACAATTCAGTCAAAAAGAGGCCATGTTAGCTGTTTAATTCATTTATAGGAGAAATAAGATCAAAAGAATGTTTTAAACGATGAGTTAGAGGATTTAAGTTGATGATGTATCATCAATTTATAAGAAGGAGAATAGTTAGAGAAATATAAGGAATATTAGTGCTTTGATCAAACTACAGGTGTCTACACAAAATAAGAAGTAAGAAATTCATACGGGGTTTTGATACTTAGCTTTAAATAATGTGAGATATGGAGACAATCATCATAATATAAACATGCATACATTCACCCAAGTCAAAATTAAATGTATAGTGTTGGGATACTTTGAATGGATATATAAATTGTTAGGTTGCTTTTAACATATATATAATGGGTTTGAAGGTTTCTAATATGTGATAGAGTCCAAAATCCATTGACGGTTTTGATTTCATGGTTTTTATTTCTTGTTTCCTCGATCCGATATGTGTTGTGATACCTATAACTTACAAAACAATTTTTTTGTCCTTATCCTAGATTGACAAGAATATGTTGAACTTAAGGAAAATAATGTATGTTTTTTTTCTTAGAGGGCTTAAGAATCACATCCATCATTGATATACTAAATTTGATTTCATCATATGATGCCATTATCTTGGCATGCAAGCTAGATGAAATAGAATAGCTCATAAAAATAAATACATTCACAAGTATCAAATATCATAGCACTTTAGCACAGTCATTCCCTCAACATACTTGATTGAATCCTCAGTAAATTGATTAGAAATGGGAAAATGAATTATATTTTTAGTATGATAATTCGTATAATGGATTACATAAGTGTGTGAAAAGAAATTTTCTACATTGAAGGTGCAATGAATTTGAATAGGATGAAGAAATAACACTAGAGGTTGATGATTAGATAAATGAGGAATCATAGAAACCTAACCTAATATTTCTTACTATGCAATTTTAGACATTAGCACACCACAAACCTTAAGGTAGTGGTTTATTTTTACATGTGACAATATTGATTTACTTGGGATTCACTCACAACTTCATGAAATTAGTTACATTCTTGAGTTTGTTTTAATCTAAGGTATAGTTCTATAATTTGAAGACATGATATCAAATGAGGGTGAATTCAATTATTTGAGGAAATTCCATAATATTAAACTTACCATGGGATACCACCATCTAAATAACCCTATGTTTTTCATCCACATCGGTGGAACTGATATCACATTAGGATTCCAATGGCTCACTAAATTGGGAACGATTGAGATTAAATTACAAGATCTATTCATGTTGTTTTCTTCAAATGAAATGAATTTCGAATTGTGTGGGTGTTTTTATGAGTCTCCATAATTGGTGAGTTTTTATCAATTGGAAAATACTCTAGGAAATGGAGTGAATGAGTTTACGGAGCAATTAGTTCAATAGAATCACAATCAACAAAGGTTCCTACATCACTAGATATTTATGATAATGTGATTGGGAACTCAATAGTTTAAAGAGAAATGCTTGGGTGAATAATGCCAAAGTGAGATCATTATAATGTCATTCGGTAGTACCTACAATCCAACCTTCCAACATACAAATCTATTAAAAAACCATATGTATATATGACTGAGATTGAAAATATGGTACATGGGATGTTAGGTTTGGGTATTTTCAAAAATATTCAAAGTTTTCATTCACAACCATTGGTGGTGATGCATAATAAGGATGAAACTTGGTCCATGCATTGGAATAAACAGCTCAAAAGTACATTATCAAAGATAAGTTCCCAATCTTATTAATTGACGAGTTACTAGATGAGTTTCATGGAGTTGGTAATTTAATAGAGCTTGATTTATAGTGTGGTTATCATAAAATTATAATAATCTATGAGAACATACAATATATATATATATATATATATATATATATATATATATATATATATATATATTAAGGAACCATGATAACCAATATGAATATTTTTTGATGTCTTTTACCTCATAAATGCACCCTCTACATCAAATAGAGTTTTATGAAATTTGTCTTTCAACATTTGTGTAGAAAATTTTCTTGGGGTTTTTGATGAAAATGTAATATGCGAGAAAAACATGGAAGGAAGGTGTGCACCATAAGAATTAGGTTTTGGATACCCTTAAACAACTTCATATTTATCCCAATCCTTTCAAATGTGATTTTAGAGTCAAGAATATATATTATTCGGGTCACATTGTGTCATATAAAGGTTTAAGATATATCCTCTCAATATCAATGCCATGATAGAATGTCCCTAGATCCCTCATAAAATTTCAATTCATCTTAAGTATCAAAATTTAATATATTCATTTTGTAAAAGATTACATCAACATAATAACTCCAATCACTAATTTATTGACAAATGACTCCTTTTACATTGAGGTAATCAATATACCATTTGAGAAGCGAAAGGAGGCCATGTGCACTACCTTGTTTATAGCTATCTCATATTTCTCCAAAAATTCCATTTTTGAGTGTCACACTTCAAGGCATGGTATGCCGATGATACTCATCCAATAGGATCATCCGATTGTAGAAATATTCCAAAAAGTAATCTTTTTAAAAAGTAACCAAGTATCATAGTTGCACCTAGGTGAGATGCACGTAGACCTAAAAAATAACTTGGTTAATTTGAGATAGAAAACAGTATTGAAATGTCGTGTTTCTCAAGAGAAACAAATTCATAAGGATAATAAACTCCCAAATCCATGTATAACAAGGGCTGCGGTGCAGCAGGAGTACCTGCCGTGAATGCATATTGCGAATGTAGGGAGGCAATGAATTTGAAGTTATATTGAATCTGTCATCTTGGCTGTTAAAGACAGAATATGCATTTACAGCCATCAAAGCATAATGGTTTGTTAGATGTAGTTGCAATTTGAGTAAATGAAGTTACCCATCAACAGTAAAAGCAATGTGCAGGTTACTGAATATAAACAGCAGAAACCAAACCCACTGTTCCACAGGCGGAATTTCAGAGATATTGAATGTTTGATGTTTTTCACAATATTCGAAGAGCATAACTTTGACAAATGCATTAATTGAAGAGCATAACTGAAGAAAAGAAAATCTGCTGAGTTGCAAAGAAGTCACACAAAGGCTTTGGTTAAAGCCACAGCTCCAAGGGGTGGAAATATATCAAATAGCAATGCCAAATCTAGTCAACAGTGGAAAGTTACGGCAGTGAAAAATGAAAGCCATTGAAACAGAAACCATACAGTAAACAATGACCTCATTTACCAATATAATGGCATAAAATAACAAGTGCAAAAATAGAGTAAAGCGACCTATTTGCTCTTGCTGTTGATGGGTAACTTCATTTACTCAAAGTTTTTACTTGTAAGCAATCATAACTGTCGACGATACCACATTTTTTGAGGCATTCTGTCGAACAGTTCACGACATTTGCAACCACATCTGACAAAATTCGTCTATCCTTTATGCTTTGATGGATATCCATACCCTGTTCCAAAGGTCTCATTTTGGCACAGGCTGGGAGTATGTTGGAAAATGTAAACTGATTAGGTCTGCAATAATTGAAGATATGTAAATCTTCAGAGGGGTTGTCTGTAGCAGACAGAATGTGCATTTACAGTCATCAAAGCATAATGGTTTGTTAGATGTAGTTGCAAGTACCCTAGTAGACATCTATACAAAATGTGGAAGCATACGCAATGCACATGACTTGAATGGGTATCACAAAAAAAATAGATCAGAAAAACAAAGAAATGAAAAGGAAGCATCTAATGATGGCTTACGTAGACTATAGTTTGCTTTGGCTAATGATTTATTTTCTGTGCTTTTCATTGGTAGTTGTTTTCCTTCATTGTTTTAGCTGACATTTGTTTCTCTGTGTTGTGGGCAGTTGGATCTATGCATGATCTCCACCTGTAATTCATGGACAATCAATTGGGCATTCAATCCCTGATGCAAGTGCATGGGAAATCATTGACATAAATCCAAGATAATCATATGCCACTATTACTTTAAAATGCTCACGTTGTCACTTTGATTCCATTTTTTGGGTTCAGATTAGAAAAGGAAAATAAAAAATATCGGCCTTTTCCTTGAAGGCAGTACAATTTGTTTTTAACTTCGAATGCCTTTACCTTGTAATGATGGTATCGGCAAATTAAGGCATTTGACACAGCTGGTGTTAGGTATAATTTGGTTATTTACCAAATGTTTCAAGGTAAGCGCTAAAACCAGCAAAATATTATTTGTAGAGGGAAAATGATACGCTCTGCCAAGTAGGCATGCATGCCAGCAGGGGAACTTATCATTTCACTGAAAATCTCTGGATGACTCGGAAAGATTAAAGTTTTATAACATTTCTAGCCTTGTTGGAGGCTCCTGATGTTATACCTCATTTTGAATTTTAAGTGCTGGCTCCTATTGGTTGAAGTAAAATGAAGCAGACAGATATGTGTACACACCTTAGATCAATTAAACAATGAATGAAGTTGAAAACGTTTTGCACAAGCATTTAAATAAATAACTACTGTAGATGAAATACAAACAATGGTAAATAAACTGAAAAACCTGTGCCATGTTATGTGCCATGCTCTTATCTGCCATCTGACAGCTCTGTCGGATTATTGAGAAATGTGAATGGAAGATATGGAAGCAAAAGTGGGAGGTTAACGTGATGGTTAGAGATTGGCCTTATTTCCAGCTCTTCTTGCTAACCAACAAGACGAACAGCTTATATTAAAATGCATGTGAAATGCATTGGTCTATTTCTGTCATTTGCAAGAGGAAACTGAAATAATATAAACAACAACAGGTACTGATAAAAATTACTATGCAGAATTAGGCGTAGGTAATTTGAAGATGCAACAAGGTCAATTATAAGCAGAATGTGTTTACAATGTATATATAAAAGCCAATTACAAACACCTAGAAATGTAGAAGTCTGTCATTCCATGCGTATTAAGCAGAATGTGTTTACAATGTATACATATAAACGTATTGCTTATTGAGTTCTGTTTTAAACTAATGTATGCTATTACAAATTTGATTGTCAGAAATGTTGCAGTGCAGGAAGTGGAGCTTCAGTTTTGGATCTGCAAAACAGATATGAAATACTATTAGAAGTTGGCTTTCATTTGTATTGCAAATGGAATAGGTAAAACATATGTGTGCATGGGGTAACTGATTTACCTTAAAATGATGGCGCTGACAGTGTATGGCTTGAGGATGCATAGCTGCTTTCTTGTGACTGGAATTGGGGTGGAATGCCTGCAGGACGTGAAAGTGAATATTAGTACGAGTAGAACATATAATATTTGCAATGTTGGTGATAATTGAAAAGTAGGTGAAGACAACATACTTTCGTCTGGAGTTGTTGTCATGTGTCGATGATATTTTCTTTGTCTATTGTAAAGATGCCATGCACTGATGTAAAATGTGACGACTTTTCTATAATGCTTCTTTGTCTCCCACGACATTTACATTTGCCAACATACTTCCAGCCTATGTCAAAATCGGAATTCTGGAACAGGATATGGGCATGTATCAAAGCATAGACATATTTGGAAAATGTGAAATCGTAGACAAGGCACATGAACTGTTCGACAGAATACCTCAAAAAAATGTGGGATTGTGGACAGTAATTATTGCAGGATATGGCCAAAATGGATTTGTTGCAGCCCGCCGCTGAGGGCTTGACCCTTCCAAAATCACATATTCTCTTTTTGATGATAAAATTTAGAGTTTCCTCAAGATAACCAGCATTGCAAAAGCCATTTTGTGCATATCCTGTGATAATTGCAGTCCATGAGAACACATATTTCTGAGGCATTTTGTCAAACAGTCGGCATGCCTTGTGTATGCTTCCACATTTTGCATACATATCTACCAGGGCACTTGCAATTACAACATCTGATAAAAACCCACTTCCGATTATGCTTTGATGGATATCCATACCCTGTTCTAAAGTTTCCATTTTAGCACAGGCTGGGAGGACACTAGCAAAGGTTGTGGAGTCTGGATTTATTTCTGACAACTGCATTTGCTTAAAAGCTTCCAATGCCTTTTCAACAAGCCCATTTTGCACATAGCCTGCAATCATTGCATTCCATGATACCACATCTCTTTGAGCCATTTTGTCAAACAGTTGTCGTGCCTTGTGTGTACATCCACATTTTGCACACATCTATCAGGGCATTCTCAACTATAACATCTGGAAAATACCCACATTCAATTAAGCATTGATGAATATCCATAGCCTGCTCTAAAGCTCCTATTTTGGCACAGGCTGGAAGGATGCTGGCAAAGGTTGTGGAGTCTGGTTTTAAACCTGACAATTGCATTTGCTTAAAAGCTTCAGCAGCCTTTTCAACTAACGCATTTTTGTACAAACCCTGTAATCATCGCAGTCCACGAGACCACATTTCTTTCAGGACTAACGCATTAGCAACTGCTACATCTGACAAAAAACCGCTTTCCATTATGCTTTGATGGATGTTCATACCTTGTTCCACACAACGCCTCTGAAGATCTACATATCTTCAATCATTATAGACCTTCACGCATTACAGGAAAAATGCTACAAGTATGCAGAGAACAACAAGCTATCTCTCAAATGCACGAACAGACAAAAAAATGCTACAGCTATGCAAAATTTAGTTTATTCGATGTCACTTGTAGAGTAGAACTTTCACAAATGCATTCTTCAAAATAAAGAGATGTCTCTAAAACGAGGGCTACATAAGTCAAGTATGAAATTATAGGTAAGCATTGTCAACTAGGACTGTCTTTGTTTGTCAAACCATGCTCATGAAAATACAGGTCTGCAATAATTAAAGATATGTAAATCTTCACAGAGATTGTCTGTAGCAGGCAGAATGTGCATTTACAGCCAAAATGTAGAAGCATATCTAATGCACATGAACTGTAATAAAAAAAACACCCATGAATGGGAAAATACTTTGTAACTCGCCATACAGGTTAACACTTTAAGCTCGAATCAAAAATATTTTTCCAGTTCGAAAGGCAAAACCCAACAGAGCACAAATACCCGTCAATGGTGGCAAGGTCACAAAAATGACATATCAGAAAAACAGAGAAATGAAAAGGAAGCATCTCAAATGATTAAAGGAGACCACTATATGAGCTTACAAGTAAAAACTTTGAGTAAATGAAGTTACCCATCAACAGCAAGAGCAATGTGCAGGTTACTGAATATACTCCAATACCAGGCATGGCAGATTAAGCGACAAAGCAGGAAGGGAAAACCCTTTTGTGTTCGACCACTGCCTTGCTGCTGCATGGAGGAAGCTACGTGGGCGCAACAGCAGCGGCCGCTGCAGCAACCAATGCCAAAAAAACAGTTAATGCCTCCACCAAACGAAACTTTACAGAAACAGGTCGTATCTACCGCGCTTACAATAAAATTCGGCAATGAGGGCAGAAAGCTCAACCAACCAGATGCGAGGGATTCTAAACGAAACATTAGACAAGCAATTATTAAAACAAATATGTATAAAAACATTAGGTATGTTGACTCCGCCCGAGCCACATGCAAATTAATACGAACAGGCAAAAACATTAGTATCTGCGCGCCAGTACTAATAAAGGAAAATATATTTCACATGTAAGGTGACTAAATGGGACTATAAAGAAGCCAATACATGGGGTTGTGGATGATCGTGGATCATGTATGGATACAATATCACATGGGATTTCATGTTGGCCATTGATAACTATTTATATGGTTGAAAACTAGATAACAATTGTATAAGCTATAGAAGATGGATGTTTGGACACAACTATGTGCTAATTGGTAGGCCAAGTGGTTCATGAAACCTATAAATAATGCTAGACTATTCTTCTTTGAAATACATTATATTAAAAATGGGATTCCTTAGAGAAAAAGTATTGAATATTTTACAAGGGTTTCAAGGAATTTCTAGAGTTGTATTATGTCTTGCATGAGTCATGTATGCGTATTGTATATATGTATAGATCATATTGTATATGTTGTATTTGATGATGGTTATGAGAATTATTATTTTAAATATGTAGAAGCTTCCTCTATAATGTATAGTTATTGTAATAAAGTGTTATATAATGGTTATTTCTTATAAGTTTTCGAGGATGTTAGTTATGGTTTTTTTATTAATGTCATGCAAGATTATCTTCATAAATGATTCTCATAACAGGGCATCTCTGATATCTTTTTATGCTTAAATTTAGTGCATAAGTTCAAGTTTAGGTCATGTTATCACATAATTATAATTGTATTATTTTGAGTCAAGAGTCAAAATTTTGAGCTATGAGAGTCACATTGTTCCTTTCGCAAAGTTTCACATTTTTAGACATCCATTTTTATGAATTTTGGGATCTATTAACAAAGTTATATTTTCATGGAACAAGTTCAACCCCTTTTTCCCCTAAGTTCCCTCTTTAGGAGGATTCATTGATTTAAAAATCTAATTGGGAATTATCCAAATAGATCGGCCCCATATAAAACCATAGGAATAGTTCCCTTGTTCCTATTTTCCCCACATTCACCATTAAGGTTCAAATTGTTCATTCTATTAGTGAAATTAATTCTCTCGACACTATTGAACTATTCTAAAGTTCCAATCATTCACTAATTAACCAATTCAAAGGGAAATGCCACATACATTGGAGAAGTTAGCCTTAAATAGAACTATGGGAATAGTTCTATGGTTCCATACATTTTATGATTCACCGATGGGAATGGTTTTAAACCAAAAATGCCTCCATGTGGGCACATCCAATCACCAACCATGTTTGGATAAATAAATGTGAACTCTCCCAAATCCATTCATTTTAAAGACTTTCCCACTAGATTCTTCTTTGCCCCTACATTTTTCCCATGTCACCCAAGCCATTATCCCCCTTATTTAGTCTTTTTCGGACAAAATTAAAAATTTCCAATGTAAGCGGGGTCCCCTTCTAAAGATATTTTGATGTGAATCTAGCTGCGCAAGAGGTTGAAATACCTCCAAAACACACATAAACAAATTTTCAAATAAAACCAGGAGTTTTAAAATAGCTTACTTTTCATTCAAGAATTCACACTAATCTATTACATCATTACAATTCTCCTTTTATTTCAAGACTACTCTAAAATGCCAAAACCCTAAAATGCCAAAAAACCCTAAAATGTAAAACAACTCAGATTGACCCCAAAATTTGTGTTCCAAATATGCATTCATAAATTAGGGCTCACACAAAATTTGGAATTATTTTGACAAGCACAACAAAAGTTATTAAAGTTCTAAGACCTAGTCAAAAGCGGAAAAAACATTCGAGCCAATTTTAGGCCACTAGATGACGGAATCCGAGCCCGAAAACGTGCCAAAATGAGCACAACCTCACATGCAAAGTTGACCCCAGCATAGTACTAATGTATATCTACCACCCTGTAAAATTTAAGGACAATCCAATGGTCGGATCAAAAGTTATGGTCTCTGCAAGTTATGCTCCCGCATCATATTCATTTTCATCCAACCGATAAGTGTTTTCGTTACCATTTTTCCTAGTTTTGGTCATTTCTCTCATTTGATCTTCTATTTTCCCCTAGATTGTTAAATTATTTTTGTTTGGTCCATTTTCTATTTTGATTACTTCATAAGGATTTGAACTACCAAAATGAAGTTCCATACATGGGATATGTGCCCATTTTCTCACTTGAGACCATTATCATACAAATTGGAGACAATGATGTAAAACATATGGATTTAACTCAATTCTAGAGCATAATAGAGAATGAAAATATGTATGTCTTGGTAGATCAAATTTTCAACAAAGTGGATAAACACCTATACATGGATTTTCTCGCTTCTATTCAATTTATTGACATGATGCTAGCATGTGCTTCATGTTTTGACCCTTGAACCAAGGATTCGAAAGATCCTCAATGCCATGTTATTATTCAATTAGATGTTTATCTTATAAAAAAATCCCTCATAATCACTCCCATTTAAAATTCCAAGATACTATATCTTAAAATACATATCAATAATTTGATTTAACACCTAATTAGTACCAAACCATTATTCCCAAGTCTTGGTTAAAGGCTAATAAGAAAGGACTTTTCAAGTTGGCCAAAACCCTCTTGAAGATTGATTTCATTAAGGGCTTTTTAGATATTATTACTCTTCTAGCAAGAGTAATGGGTCATCCATCCATAAGAAAATTTCATGATTGCATGAGTATATTCATCAACCTTGATATGTGAAGGAAAACATGATTTGAGCTAGGTTGAAATAATATGCTAAAATTTAACCAACTAGCTCACTCAAGTACATAACAATGTAAGTCATTTCATATGAATTCCTATTTGATGTATACCATTGTAGGATATAGAATTTGGGTAGGCATTTAAATCAAGGAAGTAAAAACCTCTCTTGACCCATTTACAAGTGTTACATCAAACTAACTCTTGATCATAGTAAGATTCATTTATGAAGGGTAAATTATGCATTTATCATGTTCGTAGTCGGGATGTACAACTAATAGAGTCTCTCAAGAAGTGAATCAATTGATAACCAATTTTGGGATATTTTTCATCCAATTTTATAGGTTCTTCTATACCAAATCGGTGGAATTTGAAAAATCCCATATAAAATTCAAATTTAGTAAAATGATAAGCTCATCTTGATTAAAATATGTACTAAATTGGACATCGCTCACATGACTTACATGGATAAGAAAGTGTCAGCATCCAATTTCCCTTGTCTCTCGAGAACTACATTTTTAGATTATATATTGATGCTTAGAATTTTGAGAGAAGAATTTCCTCGTTCAATACAGGGTTCATTTTAAGAGACCTCCTAGAAATTAGAGGTGGAAAATACCTGGAAAATAGCCTTAGAACCGGTTTCACGGGAAGGTGATTTTTTTGGGGATCTGACAAAAAATTCACCTGATTTTTAAGTGGTGGGATAGAAGGCTGCAGACGCACGATAGATATTTGCTTACGTGCATCAACAAGGTGGTTGACACGCGTCAACAAACCTCATTGATGCACTTCAACAAGGTTGTTGACACACGTCTGTAGCCTCTGCCATCCGGTCGCGAACAAAAAAACCTCTGTGTCACTCATAAAAAAATCTCTCTGCGCACGTCTACTTCCTTCACACTCTTGTCACGCATCAACAAACTCTCCCTCACGTCAACAAAATCTCCTGTCACGCATCAAAAACTCTTTTTGTGCATCTATATCCTCTGCCCTCCTGTCACATGTTTACTATACTTGATAATACATATGCCCCTATGTGGTATGAGTGATCTAATAGTGTTTTACTCGTGAATAATAATATAGGATTATATAGGGGATAGTTTCAAGGGTAGGTGAAATGACCCTAAAAAATTAAACTATAATTTTTAGGCAAACAGTCACGACCATTAGAAAATTTGCCTTTTCAATTTTTTTAAAATGGAATATTTTCCATATTACGAATAATAGCCACTCAAATTATCTCTCGGTTCAATATGCATACTTTTCACAAGAGAACATCATTTGATAGTAAAATTATCATCAAAAATATATTTGATTTCCATCCTCATACACTCATGTTCCTACTATTGAAGATTACTGGGAAGATTGTGATGATGAATTTGAATTCAGAAATAGATTATTTAGGAGAATCAATCTCCAAAAATTAGATTTTTAGTCGCATCAAGTACTTTAGAAGGTATGTCGGATGATGGATCCGATATGTATTAACTCGCATTTATAAATTACATGCAACATGCTTCTCTTCCTATAATTGATTAGTCACAAAACTAAAAGGGTAATATTGATGATCTCACTAGACATGTTATTATAAGAACCAAGAAGTTATTTATAAATAATTTGGAAAAGTTCAATGCTTCAGAAATCAATTCTTTCCCAAGATGTACCCTATACCTCAACCTAACAAAGAACCAAACATGAAAGTATGTATGTGGATTTTGAGGACTAATCCTAAAATTGAAGATGTTGAAGTTATTGACGAGGAAAAAGAGTAAGAAGATGATACATAAGAAGAAAATTATACTAAAATTCCTACAATGAGAATAAGTGAAAAGTGTGGCTGAAGACAAAAATTAACTATAAGAAGACCATCTTCATCCCCACAAGTATATAATGAGAATTCTCCTCTATGGAAAGTATTCCTATAATGGTGCCTTCTACTCTACCACTCACTCTTAGTGTACACATTTCAAGTTCATTAGTAGAGAATTTCAATGGTACCTCTTTCTCATGGGTTCAACCAATGGTGGAGAAAAAGTGAAAAGTTTAATATAAAATAATTATTCCTGATTATGAGTTTTAGTTTGTATCCTTTGTACTCCTGCTCCTAAGAAATATAGAACAAGTTATATCCTCGTGAATGATACATTGGGGAAATAGTTTGTTGATATTGCAAATTCAATAGTTGATAAAAGTGAATATGAAATCATTGTAGTAAATTATGAACTTACAATGATATAATTTGAAGAATCCCCTCCTCGGGTATTTTTGTATAACGTGAGAAAGACCATTTATAAGGTTATTGAAAGGGTAGAGAATGGGGAAAAAAATAGAAGAATAGGTTTAAACCAGGTCTCAAGCCATATTAAAGTGTTTATTTCTCAAGATCCCAATCCATTTGCATCTATTCCATATTCTACCTCTGTAAGTGATGTTTATGTCAAGGTCATTTCAAAATTCCAAAAGCACACTCTATGAGGTAAATTCATTGAGGCATAAGTTGATAAATTGTTGGTAAATCGATTGAATTTCATTGGCATGGGGGTAAGTGCACAAAATTGGGGGCCAAAAAGTGGAAAAGAATGTGAAAAAAGTAAAATGCGTATACATTTTATTAAAATGTGCTCACATTTTAGTTTGTTTGGCTCGAGAATCACCAAAGCATAATGCGTACGCATTATGTTGACTATAAACAAAAAAAGAGGCTTGAGCCTCTATCATTTTTCCTCTCTCAAAAGTGAGTTTCGAGCTTGTTCATTACTTCACGTTTTCCATTCAGTTGGATCTCAAGCTCAAAGGATCATTTCTGGATCGCCAGGAAGATCTGAATCAACGATGGTGCCATAGAGAAGAGGTAAGCACATTTCTTTTCTCAAAATTGCATTGAAATATGATAATTATAGATTAAAATTTTGAATTGAGTACATATTTTTATTGTTACGCTTAGAGGTCGAGGAATCAACCACAACCAAACCATGTTATTCCCGACATCCTATCATCACCAATCCAAAGACTATGATAATTCTTCACCAGGGAACTCCTCATGCTATGATTATTTACTAATGCACAACCTTTAGTTTGGTGGATGTAATCTGGAAACAAAACAACAAACATAACACAAGAATACCATCGACTATGATAAGACGGAATGATGACAAATCTGAAATATCAAAGTAAATTATAATATTAACATGAAATTATTACAATCTCACCCATGAGGTACTTCAAGTGTTATTGACTTCACTTGCCTTTCACCAAGACTATGGGAGAAACTTTACAATTACACCTCTTAATGGCTTCTTCAACACACCTTTAAACTGATGGCTTCCTTTGCACACTTCCTACAATATTTCTCACTACTTCCTTCTATGCTAAATGAGGGGGTGGCCTCTATTTATAGAACTTCCAGGCTTATCCATCTTATCTCTAAGATAGGATAAGAAATCCACTCTAACGAATCATATTCCATACCTTAACTCTTATTTGTACATGTAAGCTTATCTTTTAAGATAAGATAAACCTTATCATTTTACATGGGTTCCACATTTTTAGACTTTTACAAATAAAATACACAAAATATTTATGACCTCACTCCTTGTCCTTATTACCAATATAATATTTCTAATTCCTAATCACATAGACCCTACTTCTCTAATTACCCAAACTTTGACATTTTAACATTACCTGACCACTTACTTACAAATATTTACTTTTTACAACATTCTTATTGTACTTTGATCATATCAGTACTCCACATTATTGGCGGCACACGATCATGGGGCGCCGTTATCTTCTATCAGACGCTACTACTAATTATACTTAACAACATCCTATTCCTAATACATACATTAATGAAATAGAAATTACGGAGGAAAATTTTAGTGTTGACATCTTCCCCCTTCCTAGCTTCTACTCCATCCTCGAGTAGACTATTCTGGTGCTTGGAAAATCTTCAACTTGTCGTGGTTGACCCATTTTGTAATGGGAGTGCCATCCAATTCCTCCAGTTGGTACGTACCATTTTCATGCATAGCTGCTATTTTGTAGGGCCCCATCCATTTTGGAAGAAATTTTCTCTGTCTTCTTTTTTGTATCTGGAATCATATACTAGAACCAAGTCATTCACATGAAATGGAGACCACCGGATCTTTTGATCAAAGTATTCCTTCTGCTTCATTTTCTTCTTATAGCTTATATCCTTAGCTATTTCCCTCATTTCCTCTAGCAAATGAAGATGTACTAACCTTTCTTTTACTGAATCACTTTCATCCATTCTTTCATTTTCCATTACTCTGACCATGGGAATATCAAACTCAATAGGAAGAACTGGATCAATGCCATAAGCCAACTGAAATGGGGAGTATCCTGTTGCTGACTTTGATGTTGCCCTATATGCCCACAATGCTACATGAATCCTTTTATCCCATTTATGTACCTGCAAGGCTACATCTTTTGCTAGAATTTGACACAACACAAAATTTGTTCGTTCCACCTGTCCATTTGTGCTTGGCTTATATGTTGTTGCCTTCCTATGCTTAATAGAAAACTTATTGACTAGGGCTTCTACCACCTCATTAATGAAGTGGCTTCCTTGATCTGTTACAATTTCTAATGGAAAACCAAATCTGGTGACAATGCATTCATATATGAACCTTGCCACTTCATCCATGGAAGTTGTTTTCAATGGCCTAGCTTCAACCCACTTGGTTAAATAATCTGTGGCAACTACAATATACTTATTTTGGCATGAGGTAGTTGGAAGTGGACCTACAATGTCTATTCCCCACTTTTCAAAGGGACCAAGTGGAAGAATAGGGCATAATGGAGCTGATGAAGTCTTACGATTACCATGTGTTTGACAAATATCACATGTCTTACAATAATTATAACAATCTTTAAAAAGAGTGGGCCAATGATAACCTGCATCCAAGATCCTTCTTGCTTTGTAAGTTGTCCAGAGAAGTGCCCTCCACATGTACCATTGTGGAATTCTTCTAGCAGTTCCTTCCCTTGATCACGTCCAACTGCCCTCTTGTACTATCCATCAGGTCCTATTCGAAATAATACTCCATGCAGAATAGAATATGGACGACTAGCTTGAGTAATCTTCCTCTTAGTCTTTGCATTGGCACCATCAGGAAACTTGAATTCATTTAGATAATTCCAAATATCTATGTATTCACTAGGGATTGTGTCAAGGGATAACAATGCTGCATCGGGAAATCATCATCATCACAAGATGATCCTAAACCATCATAGGCTCGAGAGAGTGCATCTGCATTGACATGCTTCTTTCTTGGCCTATCTATAATATCAAATTCAAATTCTTGTAGCAAAATTATCCATCTTGCTATCCTCCCTGATGGGTTAGGCTTATTTACAATATATTTTAGAGCCTAATGATCTGTTACAACTAGAAATTTTTTCCCTAGCAAGTAATTCCTAAACTTCTTTACAAAAAAAAATGATAGCCAGAGCCTCTTTTCAGCATTCAAGATAATTTACCTCAAGATCGCTCATTTGTCTCGCTCCCCAAAGTAAATTGGATGTTCATTCCCATTTTCATCCTTTTGGCTCAAAGTACTTCCTAGTGTTGCATCTAAGGCATCAGTGTACACAATGAATGGCTTGCTCCAATATGGATTCTTAAAACAGGTGAAGACACCAGGGCTTCCTTCAGTTGTCCAAAAGCTTCATGCGCCTTTATTTCCCGGTTCATAAGTAACATCCTTCTTCAAGAATCAAGTTAGTGGTCAGTGTAATCTTTGAGAAATTCTTGATGAACCTTCTATAGTAACCCACATGGCCTAAAAATGATCTCAACTTACTTCTATTCATAGGAAATGGTAAATCTTTGATTTTGAAACTTTATCAGGATCAGTACCAATACCATCTCTGGATACAACATGCCCTAACAAAATGCCTTTAGAACATCCAAAGACACACTTTGTAGGGTTTAGTGAGGCTTATGCTTCATCTAACCTTTGAAATATTGTCTCCATCTCAGGTGCAGTGGGTCCAACTTGCTCCCATAGATGCAAAAATCATCTAGAAATACTCGATGAAGGTCCCAATGTAGGGTTCAACACCCTATTCATCAAACGCTGGAATGTTGCCGAGCATTACACAATCTAAAAGGCATAACTCTATAAGCAAACGTTCCCCAAGGAGTGGTGAACGTGGTCTTCAACTGATCTTTCTCTGCTATACGAACTTGGTTGTAGCCACTATATCCATCAGCAAAACTATAGCACTCCTGGCCAGCTACTTCATCCAAGATCTGATCTAAAATGGAAGAGGGTAATGATCCTTCTTTGTTGCCTTATTGAGCTTCCTGTAATCAACACAAATGCGTAGCTTCCCATTCTTTTTTATTGAGATCACAATGGGAGAAACCCATTCTGAATTCTCCACAGCAAATATGAATCCTGCATCAAGCAACTTATCTATTTCTTCTTTTACAGTCTTGGAAAAATTAGGATTCATTCTATATGGCATTTGCTTTATGGGCTTAGCACCATCTACCAGCTCAATAGAATGTTCTACCCAACTTACTTGACGAGTTCCTTGTAATCAAAAGTGAATATGTGTATGTACCTTCAAAGAGCTGGAGGTAGGATTCCTTCTCACTCTCCATCATAGACATCACCAATCTTTATTTTTGGAGATGATCATCAACTTCTTCTTCGATAATTTTATGGGGTCATGAGTTGGTGTGACTAGAAGGATATCCATGATCTGAAACATCAACCTCACTTTCTTCATCTTTAATGTCCACTTCACTAGTACTAGAGTAATCGAGGATGTCCAATCATCGGTTCATCACTTGAATCCACAGGTTCTGCTTTATGATGTCGAGGGATTACGTTTATCTTCACCCTCTCTCTACCACGTCCAAGTGTCATGAAACCTTCATTCCAGTAGTTTCTTGCATGAAATATCCTTAGCCATGGTCTTCCCAGAAGATTGGGTACACAACAGTACCATTTTTCATCACCTGAAAGTCTACCACACATACAACACCCATAACAGATATTGCCACATTTGAAACTACACCTTCTAGTTTAGTTTTTCCTTTATTTAATGACCTTAACATAAGTGTTGAAGGGCGATCAATTTTTAAACCCAACATATTCATTACAGACTCGGTCATTACATTAACTGTAGCACCTCCATCAACTAAGACATCATGAATTGAAATACCATTACATAATACCTCAGCTTGTGGAGCATAGGGATCTGCCTCTGCCTCCAAAACAGGGACCTCAACCTCCTTTCTTCGTCGAGCATTGAGTCCACTTCGCAGCTCCCGCCTCTTCTCCGAAGACATAGCCAAGAGTTGACCATATGTAATATTTGCAGGCCTTTTGATAGATCTTCCAAGATGGAGTATGGTCCTTGCCCCTGTGAAATCAGAAAATCCTACACACCCAACTTTCTTCTCCTATGTTTCTTACTAGTTTCTCCTTTCATCTTCTTAGGATCATTTCCATCTTGATTATCTTTTTCTTTCTTTCTTTTTGTTACAAACACATCTACTTCATTATTTCTACTCTTATCTACTACATCAAAAGAATTCACAGGTGCTTTTCCTTTATCATTATCTCCTTTACCAGATGTAGAAGCTCTATCTGGACAATTATACTTATAATGACCCTTTTTATAACAACCATAACATACAACTTCAGAAATATTTCTTTTGGACCTCTATCTCCTCCCTGAGAACTAAATTCTTTTCCTTGAAGAAGATTAATAGTTAACTGACCCATCTTTTTGAGCAGATCTTCATACTCAGTAGATGTACTAGGAGAAATATTTGTGCTCACCGAGAGTGGTTGTGGATTCTGACCAAAGGTGCTAGTGTAGGCTCTACTTTAGCAACAATTTCTTTGGGCTCCTCTTCCATGCTTTCTTCTTGCCTTCTTGCAATCTCCTTTTCTTGTTCAATGGTAGCTGGGCAGTCATACTTCACTCGTTGTCTGATCTCTGGCTTCATCCCAAGAATGAAGTGCTTACAGAGGAGATTATCCATGCCGCTTCATCAACCCATCCGCTAATCCTTCCTTTCGGATCTGGGCATCGAGCTTCCTCCTTAGCTCTAGAACACGAGCATGATAATCCCTTATCTTCTCCTTCTCTCCTTGGGATAGCTTTGTGATCTCGATCATGAGATCTGCATATTTTTGTTGTTCACCAAATTCTTCAAGAAAACTTTCAGTTAATAAATCCCATGAATTTTTCACATTATCACCTAGTGTTTCAAACCACCTAAGTGCTGAACCATCCAAAAAGGTAGGAAAAATTCAGTCCATTGTTCCCTTATTATAAGGCCATTACAAATACAAGATCATTTAAACTCTTGAATGAAAGAAGAAGCATCTTCATTAGATTGAGCTGAAAAAACAGGAATCTTTCCCATTTTCAAAAGTAACCACCGTGAAATACCAACCCACAAGTATAATCAACAAGACTTATGTGCACAAATAATTGGAATCACTATACTAGAAAGTGACTTTACACCTTTCTACAAGAAATAGAAATGACCATGGTAAACTATGGTAAAACTTGACTTACTACGGTTAAAACTGACTTTACTGTGGTAAACACTATTCACGGTAAAAAGTGAAGTTACTATGGTAAATACTATTCACGGTAAAAAGTGACTTTACTGTGGCAAATACTATTCACAAAGAAAAATGACTTTACCATGGTAACTACTATTCATGGCAAAAATGACTTTACCATGGTAACTACTATGCACAAAAAAACAAGGTTACCCTCTAATTGATTTTTGACTAAGTGGGAATATCTCTCCAAAAATCCATCAACAAGGAATAGTCCCGCAAAATGGAACCAAAATGTCATCACCAATCCGGCACTATGATAATTCTTCACCGGGAACTCCTCGTGCTATGATTATTTAATAATGCACAACCTTAGTTTGGTGGATGTAATCTGGAAACAAAACAACAAACATAACACAAGAATACCATCGACTATGATAAGACGGAATGATGACAAATCTGAAATATCAAAGTAAATTATAATATTAACATGAAATCACAAATCTCACCCATGAGGTACTTCAAGTGTTATTGACTTCACTTGCCTTTCACCAAGACTATGGGAGAAACTTTACAATTACACCTCTTAATGGCTTCTTCAACACACCTTTAAACTGATGGCTTCCTTTGCACACTTCCTACAATATTTATCACTACTTCCTTCTATGCTAAATGAGGGGGGTGGCCTCTCTATTTATAGAACTTCCAGTGCTTATCCATCTTATCTCTAAGATAGGATAAGAAATCCACTCGACGAATCATATTCCATACCTTAACTCTTATCTCGTACATGTAAGCTTATCTTTTAAGATAAGATAAACCTTATCATTTTACATGGGTTCCACATTTTTAGACTTTTTACAAATAAAATACACAAAATATTTATGACCTCACTCCTTGTCCTTATTACCAATATAATATTTCTAATTCCTAATCACATAGACCCTACTTCTCTAATTACCCAAACTTTGACATTTTAACATTACTGGACCACTTACGACAAATATTTACTTTTTACAACATTCCTATTGTACTTTGATCACATCTTGTACTCCACATTATTGGTGGCACCGTACTGATGGCGCCGTTATCTTCTATCAGACGCTACTACTAATTATACTTAACAACATCCTATTCCTAATACATACATTAATGAAATAGAAATTACGGAGGAAAATTTTAGTGTCGATAATCCCTCGGGTAGTCAAGAAGATTTAAAGCAACCCAAATAGTTAAAAACAAAATTGAAATTGAGGATTTAATAAAAAAATGAGGGATGCACAATCTACAAACCCCATTGCACCTCTCTTGCAAACACATTGGAGGCATTACTTGTTCAAATTGATGTGAAAATGGGGAAAATTGATCATTGGACAACTTACGAGAGAGGGTTGTAGGGTTTATTATTCCAACAAATTGTCATATGTGGATGTAAAGAAAAGAGAAATTTCAAAAGAACTCATATAATCGTTATTCACGGACCCCCACACTAATCTTACTATTCCGTTGACATGTAAATGATTTCCCATCCATTGGTGCAATAATAATTTGATTAGAAATAATTTTTGGGACCGATAGTGGATGGTGTTTGATTTTCCATCTTGTAATAACAACGAGGTGCCACTATATTTTCTCAGGAAATCTACTGCGAGTTTATCCTCAATGAGATCCCAAATTATTTTCATTTCTAAGGTTTCTAAGTCCAAGGAAAAGGATCTCGCACAGATCGACCAGTGCACAATGTGCACCTATTCGAGAGGGTAGATTCCCCACACAGAAGCCCCCTCACCCTGAGATTGTCCCTCAAGAAATGATGGAGATAGTAGAGATTGATACACTCCATGTGCTTTAGGGGCTATCTGTGACCCTTGTTCGACATGCGAGGGAATTTTTATGAGCCGATGCTCATGGAGGTACACAGAGTATTCCCTCAGGGAGTACTAGCATGAGGCCACATTTTTGTTCGTCATGTGGTAGCATATGTTTGGGGCTCGAGGAGGATGATACTTTCATGCGTACTGATTTTGGTGCACCTGGTGCTAGAGATGAACATGATAATGTCACTATGTCAAATGTCCTTTTGAGTGAGACATTTAGATTACATTCATCGCGCCACCTTCGCAGTAATTTTTTTTTTTTTTTATGTGTGTTAAATTTTTTTGGAGTACCCGACTTACTTATATATGTTAAATTTTTGAAATAATTGTATTTGTACATGTACATGCATTGATATTATAGCGCGTGGAGGCTTATCTTCATCCCGACCATAAAGGTGAGACCATGCATACACATACATTCATAGAGGTAATTTAGAATGTTAATTATGTAAAATTTTCACATACATATGTGTGTGTGTGTGTGTGTGTATATATATATATGTATATATATATATATATATTTATATGTATATATATATATTAGTTTTGAAGTCAAATATATGTATGTTCTTATATTTCCATCTAACTCATGTGATATACATGTTTGATAAAGATGTTGACTTCACTAGACACCCCACCATCTCTGTGACAAGTAGATAAAGGTGTTGCCGCTGCGATTTCATCTGCAGAGCAACTCACCGAGGTATTCAAACAACACGTAAATTTTGTTAAATTTCTCGTGTAATTCATATTATGTTAAATTACATGTTAGTAATGTCTTTCATTGTGGAATTATTAAATTATGTTAATAATGTCCTTCATTATGTGTATGCATGAGTTACCTACAACAGTGGCACAACCTTGTTCATTTGATTCATAAAGCGTGGCGGGGTAAAAACAATAGTTCTATATTGATGAAATGAGTTAAAATATTATCATTATGTACATACATGTACTTAGCTCTATTTTCACTAATTTTGATGTTAGATTTTCTGATCTTATGTGTATGTATGGAACTTCAACCCCCTCCATTTTGACTTCAAGGGCATGGACTCCTCCATCTCGTCATCTTCATACCCCCGTTCGTACTACAGGAGCTCCCGATGACTCATCTAAGTGTGAGATGTAAATTCGGCATGATCGACAACTTGCGGTAAGTTTGTGTATTTATGTAAATACTTTCATTCTAGCATGGTCTTAAATACATGTTGAAAACATATATAAATTAAGTTTTGAAAAAAAAACATTGTTTGCATTTACAGCTCATCTACTGCATTTGAGTATTCAAAGGGAAGAGGACTCGAAGCATGGGCTCAGACAATCCAAAGTCATCTCATGGATCTCCATCTTCGCCTAAGGGAGGGCCTTCTTCAAGCTAGGCCAAGAGAGGGATAGATTTTGATGAGTAGGAAATATATATGTCTTACATGACATTTTTTTGTATGCCTATGTGCATGGCATTGTATGTAAGCCTATATGGCATTTGAACTTGATGGTATATGACTTATTTGGGCATTTTTGTATTTATTATGCACATTAAAATACTATTTGGAACTTGATAATTTTGTATGAGAGCTTACATTTCTGAGATTATTTTCACATGAATCTAATATAATGTGCACTTGACAATATTTAAGACATTATGGATTATTTTTTCATTTATTGGTGATGTACATGTACTAGCATTTTCAATGTATAATATGCATCAAAATTTGGAAATTAATATTTATATAATGTATGTATATAAAGAGTTACCTAATTTGAGTAATTATTCATTAAATTTATCAATGTCCATGTCGGGGCCCTCATGAAAGCCTCTCGCAGTTTTCTCTGTCTCCATCTAGTTCTCTTGATGTCCTATTGTTTATAAATGCATGAAATAGTGCAATCTGAGTCAGTGTAGGGCTACTAGATGCTGGATTTTGCAAACAGAAGTTCATGGGACAAAACCAACTACACCAACATGTTGGGGTGGCCTGGTGAATGCTATTGGAGGTTTATTTTTGGTTCCTATGCTCCCCATGCTTTCGGGCTACCTCGTCCGGGCGTAGTCGCTTAAGACCCCTGAGGCCGAAACATGCCATATCTTCGACATGTGATTTCTCAAACTCCATGGCACCTAGAGACGTCTCATTAGATCCAAGAGCTCCATGTTAGGGCCCTCTATGAAATAATCTCATGGTTTTCTCTGTATCCATCCGGTTATCTCGATGCGCTATTGTTTGTAAATGTGTGAAATAGTGCACATGAGTCAAAGAGGGTCAAGCTAGATGTTGTAGTTTGTAAACGAAGTTTGTGGGACCAAACAAATTACACCAACATGTTAGGGTGGCCTGTGAATGCTATTGGAGGATTTTTTTGGTTCTCTACGCTCCTTGTGCTTTCGGCTACCTCTTCCGGCGTAGTCGCTTAAGACCCCGAGGCCCAAACACGCCATATCTTTGACATGTGATTTATCGACTCCATGGCACTTAGGATTTCTCGTCGATCCAAGACCTCCATGTCGGGGCCCTCTACAAAATTATCTCATTGTTTTCTCCATCTCCATCCGGTTCTCTTGCTATGCTATTGTTTGCAAACGCACGAAATAATGTAGTCTCGAGTCAAACAGTAGGGCTATCAAAGGTCAGTAGTTTGCAAACAAAATTTCATGGGATCAACCAACTATGCCAACACATCGGGGTGGCCTGGTACATGCTAGTGGAGGCTTTGTTTTGGTTTCGTACACTCATGCTCTCGGGCTACCCTGCAGGCATAGTCACTTAGAAGCCCCGAGGCCCAAACACTCCATATCTTCGACATTTGATTTCTCAAACTCCGTGGCACCTAGAGACATCTCACCAATCCAAGAGCTCCATGTTAGAACCCTCTATGAAATTATCTCACGGTTTTCTCCGTATCCATCCGGTTCTCTCGCTGTCCTATTATTTGTAAACACATGAAATAGTGAAGTCTGAGTCAATGTAGGGCTGCAAGAGGCTGTAGTTTGCAAACGAAAGCTCGTGGGTCCAAACCAACTATGCCAACACGTCAAGGTGGCCTAGTGAAGGCTAGTGGAGGATATTTTTGGTTCCCTACGCTCCCCATGCTTTTAGGCTACCTCTTTCGGGCATAGTCACTTAAGAGTCCTGAGGCCCAAACACACCATATCTTCGACATGTGATTTCTCAGACTCTATGGCACCTAGAGACATCTCGTCAAATATGAGAGCTCCATGTCTGGCCCTCTATGAAATCCTCTCACGGTTTTCTTTTTCTCCATATGATTATTTTATTGTCCTATTGTTTGTAAGTGCAAGAAATAGTGCAGTCTGAGTCAATGTAGGGCTGCCAGAGGTTGTAGTTTGCAAACGGAAGCTTGTGGGACCGAACCAACTACGCCAACACATCGGGGTGGTGTGGTGAACACTAGTGGAGGATTTATTTTGGTTCCCTACACTCCCCATGCTTTCGGGATACCTTTTCCTGGCTACGAAAGCCTCACGCGGTTTTCTCCGTCTCCATTTAGACTGAGTCAGTGTAAGGTTGTCCATTGCCAATCACCTAAATAATATAGGTGGTTCATACAATATAGGTGGTGAAATGAGAATTTTAATAAGATATTTTTACAATATAGGTGGTGAAATGAGAATTTTTGTTTGTTGTTCCTTTCTAATATTTAATTTTTCTTAGCTTCACTTGGCTTCGAGAATAATAAATTCTCTACTAATAGTGCCAACCACATGAAGGTGGAAGCTTTTTTTGGCACCACTAACCTACATAAACATGTTAGTAATAAATTAAATAGAATTTTAAATCATACAAAATTTAAACAAAATCATTTAAGTAAATATTCAAATTAAATTCATGAAGAACATACCTTTGTAAATTCAATCCAATGAACCGCAAGGATCAAATCTATTCTTGACAATAGCAAGAATTGCTTCATGATCTATTCATGAACCTTCCACATATTTTTGTTTGACAGCTGACCTCGATATTTGATCAATTTAATATTTGTTGCAAGTACCAAATGTGAATAATGAAGTATCTTCTGATGTACTTCATAGTCTTCAAACAACCAAATGTTTGATTTTTTAATAGGATATCGTCGAAACCAAGTTCCAATGACTACCATTGATCCAGTGGGATACTCAAGGTCTTCACCATCAATGACTGTGGAAGTCAATTTTTTCCCTCTACACAACAAGATAAGAAGTAGTTTGTTCCCTCTTCATTAAATTCCGTCGCAATAACTGCAAAAACGTGCCCTATGTATCACAAAGTAAAATTGTTCAGTCAATTTATAAATACATTAAGAGTTGACCATTTAATAATTTATAAATCTAAAACATGGCATGTACATATATGTATGTACCTTGTTGCACTAAATCAGAGACTTGGTCAAAGTCAGGTGATGTTGTCATTTGATCTGAAGACCCTACAAGTTGTAATGCTCATGGAACTTGATGTGTGGCAAGTGAAATTAGAGGTCTACAAGTCCACTCATCCACCCACTATTGTGACTCACATTCATTCCATGTAAAATAAATGCATAATATACAAAAACATGTCATACACCTAGTATAAATAGTCCAAGCATTTGCATTTGAACTATGGAATGAGTGCATATCACTTGATCCTACAACTGTCATACAATCTTCAAAGTTTGTCAGATGTTGTTGCTCTATCAACCAAAAATATATACCAACCATTGATCTCTCTTGAGATTCATGGCCCATATTCTTGACACACCAATCAACAATACTTTTTACATTTTTAAATTTAGCACCATCCTTGAACTTTAACTCTTATCTTGCAAGTGCTCTTTTCACACATGCTCCTGCACCATCATGCTCTCCTTTTCCATGCCCTGCCTCAAGAAAATCCAAATATGTTGTACATTTATTTCTTTGTGCATCCTTCTTAGCCAATATAACATCTCATGCATTCTTGAATTGTGATGTACAGATTGTCAACCAAATGTAATGTTGATCGAAACTAATGTTCCTCTCATTTAAGTTCGCATAAAACACTGAAACACCCTTGTACATATTCTCAGAGAATGTTTCCAATCATCACTAATGTAGAAATGATACTCTCTCAATATTTTTGATCTTTCTCAAGATTTCTTTCGGAGAGTGCATGAATGTTATATGCAGGGAAAATAGAAACTTGCACTGAGTTATAATATTGAGACTAAACCTCCATTTGTGGCTGCAATGTGTAATTCTCATGATGTCAATTACTAAAACAATAGTACCAAGTGGGAATGTGTCCTTACTTAACTTGAATTGTTCATCCAACCATCGAGCTCTATGTGTGTGCCTTGCATACTCATAAAAAATTTCCTCTATGAATTTGACCATATATTCTGATACAGTAATTGTTTTGTAACAAGCTCACACCTCTTAGATTCTTTTCCATCTTTTAATTGATATGCCACCAATTTATATTTGGTGAAATCAACCAATTATTTTCCTATTGAAGATGTACTCTCCTCATGGATACAACTTTTCAGATTTGGCAAGCCACCGCATACATTGCACATTCCGTCTAAACTTGCTTTGTTATAAAAATTGTCTTGTTGATTTTTCACAAAATATTGTCAAAATAAATTCCCTTGAAGATTTTTGTGGGACATTTATTCCACACTCCTACAACATGATGTCAGTATGCAAAACACTACGCATTTGACAAAAACATCATAATGCATTGAAAATTTAACATGATGCCTGCAACAACAAGTGGTACATGAGTTATTGATTTTCACATAAAAAGGTTTGTTCATTTCAAAGAATATTTCACTGATGTTAATTTGTGGATTTTCATTTTTAAACTTAGAGAAAATTTATGTTTGAGTCATATCTAAGAAATGTTTTGCACACGATTCACGATTACGAGAACCTATTCTTCTTTTTACTTGTATCTCTTCTATTCGGTGACACCCTTGTGTTCTCATTCCAAAATTTTACAATTAATTCTTTTAGAATATCAGATGTATTCTTGTCTTTTTGTGGAAGTCTTCTAGAGAAATCCCAATAGTCAGTGTTATTGACTGACTCAAAACATTTACGTCTCTCTATTGCTTTCATTAGTGTTTTTATGTTTAGCTTCAAAGCACTGCTTATTTTCTAATCAAGCGTTTATTAACCATTTTATCACTTACTATACAATTAGTTAGTGCACGTCATGTAGCATTACTATCTTTGGTGCATCTTTTTGTCCACCTTAGCTTGGTATGATTTATGTATGTTTTCAATAATTGATGCATTTTGATCAACAACATTAGTTGTTCTTAACCCCGGGGTCTTCATTATAGGTCTCATCTTAATTAAATTCATCAATGAAACAAATAATTGACATCTTTGTGCGTCATTTAAGTTCTCAAAGTAATTATCCCAAATTCCACTAGCTTTTCTTTGTGCATTTCTTTCAAACATTTTTTTAGGCATTGGTTTTATAATGTTTTCATCAATTTCAATTAAGTGAATTGGTTTTCTTCACGAAATGGAAGGAGGTGTTCTTAGAGGTGAAGATTCATTTACAAGGTTACTTTCTTCATTCAGTGTTTTCATACAAATTTTAGGGTTAACATTTGGATTCTCAAGTAAGGGTTCAACAATTGGATTCATATCAATTTCTTTATCCATACCAACATTATCATTCAATTCAATATCATATTCATTGCAAAATCATTATTCTCTACATTTTCATTATGTATTTCATCCCAATTTTCTAATACATTAGCTACATTTGATATAGCGGATGTACCTTGCCCTGCTTGAAATTTTTGCATTCTCTTCAATTTCTTTATTCTCTTCTCTTCCAATTGCTCTCAGTGTCTTATTCTTGACTTTCCTCTTGTCCTTAGCTTGACGTTTATCACCCATGATTAGAAAAAATCAACTAGTGGGGTAGGGGACAAAATGAAATACTAAAAAATCATGCAAGAATGTAGAGAATATTGCAGACAAAATAGAATGTTTGCAAAATTCCCATGAAAGAGATGAAAGGGACGTTGGGGGCCACAAGATATAAAACAAAGAAAAAATGCGTATGCATTACATAATGCGTACGCATTTTTGTTTTCTCTTTTCCCAAGCCATGCCTCAAGGCTTGGGATCTGGTTTGGATCCCCAAGCCTGAGGCATGGACCTACACAAACACAACAAACAACGAGTTTTTACAAGAAAATGTAAAAATGACACTTCCTCTATGATAAATCAAAATAAAATAATCGATCCATTTTTAAAAAATTATACCACGATGTAGAGCAGAGTCTCTTCTTTCTTAAAATATAATTTTCCAAATTTTCTGACTAATATAAGGTATCCATATTATTTATTTTCTAACTATGCCTTTTTATAGCTATTTTTTGAAGTGTAAATATGTCTATCTTTCATGGTGTATCTTTTTTTTGGGTGATCGAAATTAAAAAAATTATACTAGCCCAAACTAGACATAATTCTATACATATTAAAAAAACAAAAATCTAATTTTTGATATTTTTTTAGGTAGTTGGGGGGCACACGATTGAGCTCCATTATTTTTCAAAACATAAAATTTTTGTACTAGAAAAATCATAAATAAAAAAATATTCACTAAAAAAAAAAAAATGGAGCCCAAACTAGATGCTCC
The DNA here is from genome assembly GCA_018340775.1 of Taxus wallichiana var. yunnanensis. Classification (NCBI taxonomy): domain Eukaryota; kingdom Viridiplantae; phylum Streptophyta; class Pinopsida; order Cupressales; family Taxaceae; genus Taxus; species Taxus wallichiana. The sequence continues at coordinate 576,453,705 of CM031241.1, read as the reverse complement.
TAGCTATCTTTCTACCAAAGGATTTTCAAAAATACTAAATGGTGCTCAAAAAATGGTGGGGGCACGAAAGTCACTCTATTATGTTTTTTAACAAAAATAAGAGCATATGTTGGTATTTTAGTTGTTTGACCCACTTAAACTTATCCGTTTTCAATAAAATTTAGTAGCTTAGAAACTAGACTCAAAATTCTATGATTCATATTTCTACAACATCTTCCAATTTTGAGTGTAACTATTTCAAAAACTCATACAAGTTGAAGTTTTTTTTTCAAAAAAATGCATCCACTTAAGACCCCCTTTTGGCCCCTTAGATTGGTGCACTTACCCTGGGATGCAATGAAAATGAGAGTCTAGTGAATGCCCAAAAGAAAATAGATAATAGAATTGAAAACATAAAAAAAAAAATCCAAACTATGGGATGATGTGATTCAAGATTTGAGGATCATGATAGTAAGTAATCGAAAATCCTCCTATTTGAAAATATTTTAATAATTCAAGGGATAATATTTCTCAAACTTGGTCTCATAGTGTTGAATGGAGGCTCAAGATTCTAGAAGAAGCTTCAACCTATATACAAAATTTCATTCAAATGGGTGAGTCTTTAAAGGTAAATTTGTTTTCTTATACCAAATCCCTTCTTTACGGCCTCTTTTCGATGATTCCTCTCAAAGGAATACAATGTATGAAATCAATGGGTAGTTCAATAATTTTGTTAAATAAGAATTTTTCAAAACAGATGAATTTTGTCAAGATAAAATGGACGAGCTTTTGAATTAAACAATGTGGTAGAAGAATCCTATAAAATTTGGCTCAATTTGGTGGGACAAATTCTAAAATGAAGAATACTTTTAGGAGCTAGATGAACAAACTAGAAAATACTATGATACCAAGAGAATCAAATGTTGCAACTATATTAAAAAATTTCAAGATGTAAATGCTAAAACTCAAAGTCCCGTATTTTCACTTTCCTCTTGAAGTTCTAGAAAGAGCTAATTATTATATTTTTGCATTACAATTTTTAGTTTTTAATTTTGAGCTGTTAAAAGTGTAAAATTCACTTAAGTGACTTAATTAAGGTAAAGTGTAATTGTTAAATAACAATTAGTTATTTTGAGATGCTTATTACCCTTTTTTTTTCTATAAAAGGTATATCATCCTTCATAGAAAGGAGTTGGTTGATCTTTGTTAAAAATAAGAAAGATCGAATATAGAAGTGATTTCCTTCCTTTCTCTCCTTCATTCCTTTCCATTTTTAGTGTTGCAATTATGTATAATAAAATATAAAAATTTGTGTTCAATTATTTCTTTTATGAATTATTGAACTTTGTGTCAATATTTAATTAGTGGGAAATATTTTTTGATTATATAATATTGAACATTATTTAAGTTCTTGACATGCATGAGTAAATTAGGATTTTCTTCTTTTTATTTTTGAAAATCCTATCACCCCTTTTCCTCTTTCCAAAATATGATTCCTAAATCCACACACCTATCTCCCTCTTTTCTTAATTTCAATTAACGCATTTATATGACACAACCAAAACCCCAAATGAAGACAACATTAGTGCAGACATTGTAAATATATTTAATTTCATTTTTAGATTTTAAACAAGGGAACCTACTCATCAAAGAGGAGAGAATTTTTGTCCCCTGAACTATTGACAATTTACACTAGTATAATTTTCCCATCAACAATTCATATGTCAATATAATATTTTTCTATGTGTTGTGTGAGGTCTAGTTGTAAACCTTAATTTTCCCAATTCTTTGTTATATTGTTAGGAGACTAAATAACATATTCCTAGTACCATAATATAAATGAACTAAATATTATAAATTTATGTGTGACTTGGGAGTGCCAATTTCAAAATTAGATATAAGATAAAAAAACAATTACAATGGAGATACATGTGTATGCAATGATTTTATAATTCAAAAAATGTGTTATTTAAGATCCATGGAAATGTGTGTTTTCTTGATTTAAAATTATTGAGGAAAAGGTTTATTTTTAAGTAGTATTAATGAATCTTAAATTTCTTCCCAACTTTCTAAACATTGCATGTTTGAAGTAGCTCATATATTATTGATATTAACACGTTTTGAATAACTCAATCCTATTAACACGTTATGAAGAATACAATATTACTAAAATGTTGTGAATATATTAAATAACATGTACTTTCACACATGCATTGTCGGTAAGTATTTTGTAATAATGAAATGTGTGATTTTTTCAAATAAATGAATCTTTAGAACACGCTTTGTGAGCTAACAAAAAAACATGTTATAAAATAGGGATAAATCTAAGCTAAGTAATTGAAAAAATATCCTACCATAAGCCAAGGATAATCCCAGAATACTTTGAGAGTATTTTTGAATATCCTTCTCTTGATCTCCTTCGAGTTAGTTTTTAGCATTCTATCTTTCCCTTTGGACAAGTATATGTAGTGTACTATTTTCTCTCTTAACTTTCCCTTTGGACAAGTATATGTAGTGTATATGTATATGTCATGCGTTGACTAGGCATTTCATGTTTTCTTTCTTTCTCCCTTATTTTTTAAAATTGGTATTTTATTTTATGTGCCTCTTTTTTGTATTATTTTAGTTTTAGTGCGGTTTTCTATGTTAAGAAAGAATATCTCACAAAAAATAACTATCTATTGAGTATGAATGTATTTACCATTTGCAACATAGATGGAATCAACAATTGTTACTCCTTTTTCATAACTATGTCAATGGCACTAAGGAAAACTACAACACAATTTCACAATAGTAGAATTAATCCAACTAGTATGGGATTACGTGTCCTCGATGAAATCTAAGTTGAATTTAAAATCATCTAAAATTTTGAATTGGATTCAAAGTCATAGAAAATTATTAGTGGGGTTAAAAAAATTGATTCAAAGTTATCTAAGCTTATAGGGTGTGACTCAAATAATTTTGACTCCTTTAATTGACACCAAACAAACAAACCATTTATAACACTAGTTAATGAAGTAACCCATCATAAAATGAACTATGTATAAATCATATTTGATAAAATGCAATTGAATGATGTAGCCAACATGATACATTTAATCTATAAATATGCATGAATCCATTGTACAATGTATTATCCTCATTTTCTAACCTCATTCCATACCATTAGAGTATTAAAATATAATATCATTGAATGTTTGTAGAAAAGGTGGCTCTTCTAATTCAAAGGAACAAGTAAAATCCACATATATACATATTATATAGTTTGATGAGAATATTTGAGCCAAGAAACAAGATTTGGACATGGAATTGTTAGAATTAATGGTCTATAATCTTGAGACCCATGAGACTTTCAAATTTTCCATTTCCCTTGTCTTCTATCTCACCCCCTAACATGAATTTTATTATATTTTTTGGATGTTTTATTTGTGTTCATTAAGGATTGAATCCCCACCAAATCCATAGGCCATGTGGCATGATTCCATCCATCCTCATTGTTTTTGGGCAACTTGGATGTGAAGGCCCCCAAATTAGCCATAGCTAATAATTCCTTCAGTGCATGTTGGAGGTGAGGCGGAGTCACTCGCGGATTAAACCGCATTTAGTATTGGCGCGAGTTTGGGCAGCCAAGGAAATGATCCAATGGTCCCGGAGGGGACATGTGGTAGAATTCTGCCATCCATTTTTGAGATGAGCTGCGGTGGAAGTGAGAGCCCCATAATGAGGTAGAGTTAATATTATTTTAGGTTAGGTTTGTAGTATTCCATGTTATATAGGTGATACACAATGTTTTATAACTGGTCTCATCGATCAATAGAATAAGTAGTGGTCAACATCTTTTGAAGACATAGAGATATATAATTGGATTGAAAAAGTACTATAGATGTAGAGAGCACAAATAACTTAGAGGAGAATATACAAGAAAAGAATAAGTATATGCAACATCATTTTAAAAAAAAGGGCCGAGAGCTAAGAATATATAGAGATCCGCAACTCAAAGAATATTTAAAAGAGAATATAGCAAAAGGAATATAATAGAGAGGGAATATATAAGAGATAGTTAGATGAAGCATCATGAAGAAAAATAAATTTCTTATAAGAAAAATAAAATGAGAATAGAACACAAGAAGAGAAACAAAAAGAAAAGAAAATGTACAGAGCCATAGCTCTAAGTTTGTAAAATATTTTCTAATAGAATATAACCGTTATATTTTCAATTCTTTTTTTTTTTTTGCTGTCTTTCCTTATGTTAATTGTAATTAGAACCAAATTTTACCAACATATGGGTATTAGAGCGAGGTTGTTGGGATTGTTGAGTTCTTATTTTTGGGTTGAGTTGCAATAGCTTCTACAAGTAGCAACTCATGCTAACAACCCCGATATTTGATGGGAAGAACTATAACATATGGTGCAACAAAATGGAGACTTTGTTCTCTTCTCAAGAGCTATGTGAAATTGTTGAAGAAGGATATGTAAAGGCAGGGAGACCAGACTTCATTTAATGTGTTGGCACAACCACATAATAATTCTTTAAAATAAAATAGAAGAAAGGATGCAAAGTCTTTAAGCTATATTAAGAATGCAATGGCTGATTTAGTTTTCCCAAGGATAACAACAGCTATAAAATCCAAGCAAGCATGGGATACCTTGCATAATTCTTATCAAGGAAGTGACAAGGTGAAGGTAGTTGTTAGAGTAGGTATTTACCTTAGCTCATGTTCACCTAGGTACTTTATTTACCTTTATTGTATTTATCCTCACCCACTTATGTGTGTGAATATTTCTTTTTATTTATTTAGATATTACGGGGATATTATCTATTTGTTAGGTATAGTTATTTCCTTGATCTATGGTATTGACTATATCCTTGATGTCTAGTTCTCTCATAAATCTATGGACTTAACTAGTTATTTTATGACTAGTTCTTTCCATGATTTATGGCTTGATCTACGACCTTGACTAGTTCTTATATTGTTATTCCTTGCCTATATAAGCAAGGCCCATTCTCATTGTATTTCATTGAGTTCCATAATAATATATGATATTGTTGCTCATTTGTTTGCAAAGGTTTTATGTAAAGTTATTCTAGAGAATTGCTTTTATCTTATTGATCATGATGTTTGATTAGCATCTATGTTCTTGGATTGGTATGATCTCAAGTTATCATTCCTTTTAGTAGTCGACTAAAAATGTTGAGGAGGTACTTTGAGACCCTTCTCATGAAAGAATCAAAATTAGTAAATTATTTTTCACAAGGACAATGACCATAGTAAATCAAATGAGGACTAATGGAGATATGGTTGAAGATCATAGGATCATAGAGAAGGTATTAAGGATCCTTCCAACCAGATTTGATCCAGTTTTGGTTGCAATAGAGGATTCTAAGGACTTGAGACAAATGAAATTTGATGAGTTGATGGGTTCTTTGCAAACCCATGAATAGAGGATGAGTAGATTAGCCAGCTCCTCTAATGAACAAGCCTTCAAGACAAACACAAATGTTAGAGGTAGGGGAGAGGATCATACAACAAGGAAGAGGAAGATTTAGAAACCAACAAGAAGGTGGAAGAAAAAGTCATCAAGAGCCACAAACAAGAGGAAGAGGTAGAGGAAGGAGAAACAACACTTCTAGAGGTGGTTCTTCAAAAAGGTATGACAAATCAAATGTGTAATGTTATTACTTTTGCAAATTTTTGGACATATGCAAGTGAGTGTAAAAGAAAGAATATGATTTGAGAAATCATAATCATAATGCAAGCTTCTCTAATGAAAAATAAGTTGAACCTGAAAAGAATGAAAAGAGTGGAACTTTCCTTCTAACTTGCAATGTAGTTGAGCAAGGAAGCAAGAAAATATGGTATTTGGATAGTGCATGTAACAACCATATGTGTGGAAATAAGGAAATGTTTAGTAATATAGATGAAGCAATCAGATTTGAAGTGAAGGTAGGAACATATTGCAAGGTTCATGTGATGAGTAAAGCCATTATATCCATTATCACCAAGAAAGGATACAATAATCATATTCATAATGTGTTATATGTCTCGAGATTGAAGTATAATTTTATCAGCATTGGAAAGCTTGTCCAAAATTGATATAAGTTGAGGTTTTAAAATGGAGAAAGTGTTTTATATAATAAAGGTGAAAACAATAATCTGATTGAAGTTTTGAAGATGACACAAAATAAAATGTTTCCCTTGAAGATGCAAATTTTATTAGCAAGCACAACAACATTAAAATCAATAGTCATTGATCAATCTACTCTTTGGCATCTCAAGTAATGCGTACGGTTGAGTTATGGTGGATTGATAGTTCTTTATAAAATGAAAAGGATTAATGGGCTGCCACCTATCGAACAACCAAACAAATTATGTGAAGGTTGCATGTTGGGGAAGCAACATAGAAATGATTTTCCCTTGGGTAAATCATGAAGATCAAGATCACCTCTTAAGATGATACACTCAAATTTGTGTGGTCCCTTCAAAACTTCCTCCTTGTCTAGAAGTGTGTATTTCATTACTTTTATTGATGACTTTAGTAGAAAGACATGAGTTTATTTTCTGAAAAATAAATCAGATACATTTGAAGTATTCAAGCAGTTCAAGGAGATGGTTGAGAAGCATAAAGGCCATTATATAAAAAAATTGAGAATGGATAAAGGGGGAGAGTATATATCAAATGATTTTTAAACTTCACAAGGAGCATGAGATCAATAAAAAGTTACAACAAGGTATACACCTCACCATACTTGTGTAGTTGAGAGAAAGAATACAACCATTTAAGAAATTGCTAGAATCATGCTCAAAGCAAGAGGATTGTTTGAAGAATTTTGGGTTGAAGTAATTGGGACAACAATATATTTGTTGAATAGATGTTCCAAAAGAGTGTGAGGAACATGATACCTCAAGATTCATAGAGTGGAATAAATCCAAGTGTTGAATAGTTGATATTTTTGGATATGTGGAATATGCACATGTCTCAAAGTAAAGAAAATCAAAGTTTGATAACAAAGGAGAAAAGTGAATTTTTATTGGATATAGTGAGAAATCAAAAGATTACATATTGTATAATCCATTTACAAAGGAACTTATAATCAACCAATATGTTGAATTCATTGAGGAAGTAACTTAGGGAGATGCGAGAAGAAGTGGAGCAGCCACAAGAAATAGAAAATGCACCTATTCTTATTGTTGAAGCAGAGATGACAGAGAAAATAATGCACCTAGTTTGGCACCCATTTTAGAAAGCGGTGAATCTTCAAATGGCAGCAGCCAACAAAGCATTCAAGGAGCAAAAGATGAGGCATCTTCATCATCATTAGACTCATTCCAGCATCAATGAATAATGAAGAGTATTCAAAATATTTATGAGTAGTCAAGGTATGCAGAAAATGAAGATGAAATGATTAATTTTGCTTTATTTTAAGAAGTTGATCCTATTTATTATGAAGAAGAAATTAAGGATCATAAATGGTGTGAAGAAATGGATGAAGAAATGCATGAAATAGAGAAGAATTCAACATGGAATTTAGTTGATATTCCTAAAGGAAAGGAAGTCATTGAAGTCAAATGGGGTTATAAAACCAAGACTACTCCTAAAGGAAAAATTGAAAGACATAAGGCAAGGCTAGTTGTCAAAGGCTATAAAAAAAGTCCTAGATATGATTATAATGAGACTTTTTCTCTAGTAGCAATGCTAGAAACTGTGAGAAAAATTATTTCGTAGTTGCTTATCGTGGAAGGTCCATCAAACGGACACCAAATCAAATTCCCTGAATGGAGTATTGGAATAAGAGGTGTATGTGGGATAACCACCTGATTATGAAATTATAGGGTATGAAAGAAAAGTATACAAGCTCATGAAATCTTTGTATGGACTCAAACAAGCACCAAGGGATTGGTACAAAGAGGATAGATTCCTATCTGATTAGTAATGGCTTTAACAAAAGCAATAGTGAGCCCACACTCTACATCAAAGAAAAAATGGTGAGATTTTGATTGTTGTTTTGTATGTAGATGATTTAATTTTTACTAGAAATGCAAAAAAAACAATAGATGAATTTAAATCAGCCATGAAGAAGGAATTTGAGATGACTGATTTAAGATTTTTGAAGTATTTTCTTGGCATTGAGGTCAAAAAATAGAGTAGGGAATATTTGTCTCTCAAGAAAAGCATGCAAAAGAAATCTTGCAAAGATTCATAATGTTGGATAGTAAACCAACATCTACACCAATAGAATCAAGCCTAAAATTAACTAAAGATGGTTGCAGTAGAAATGTGGATCCTACAAGATGCAAAAGCATGGTAGGAAGTTTGATGTATTCAAATGCAACAAGACTAGATATAATGTATAATGTTAGTCTGATTTCTAGATTAATGGGAACTCCAAAGGAGACACACTCAAAATTAGGAAAGTGTATTTTTAGGTATGTGAATAGGAAAATAAATTATGGAATTTCATATGTTGATAATAATGATTTACAATTAGTTGGCTACATATATAGTGATTGGGCATATAGCCTAGATGATAGAAAAACACATATGGCTATTTTTTTAAAGTTGAATCAAGATCGATTTCATGGGTTTCAAAGAAATAGTTAGTTGTTTCATTATCTATTGTTGAAGTAGAGTATATTGCACCAAACTAAACCGCTTTTCGATGTTTTGGTTAAGGAGAATCCACTTAGATTTGTAGGAATAGAAACAAGAAAGTTCTATTATTTTTGTGATAATATGTCTTCGATTTCATTATCAAAGAATCCATTCTTCTATGGTAGAAGCAAGCATTTAGAAATCGGTATCATTTCATTCGTGATTTGGTTGAGAAAGTAGAAATTGAGTAAGTTTTGCAAGTCAGAGCAACAACTAGATGACATTCTTACCAAACCTTTGTCAAAGGAAAGGTTTGAGCATTTAAGAATAAGTCTAGGCATTGGAGATGTCTAGGAATTTCAAATGAGTCCTTGATTTACTTTTGTTTGGCTCAATATTAAGGGGGAGTGTCATAATTAATGTTCTGTAATCTTGAGCCCGAAAAGAATTTCATTTTTTTTTCTTTATCTTCTATCTAACCCCCACATGTATTTAATTATATTATGTCACCTTTTTATTTGTGTCCATTGAGTTTTGAATCCTCTCACCAAATCCACATGCCACATGGCATGATTGCGCCATCCTTATTATTTTTGGGTGACCTAGATGTGAAGGTCCAATAATTAGCTGCAACTAATAATTTTGTCGGTCCATGTTGGAGGTGAGGTAGAGCCTCTAGTAGATTAAACCACATTTGATATTAGTGTTGGGTTGGGGTGGCCAAGGAAATGATCCAACAATCCCCAGGGACGGGGACAAGTGGCGCCATTCCGCCACCCATTTGTGAGATGAACTCTGAAAGATGTGAGAGCCACAAAATGAGGCAGAGTTAATATTATTTCGGTATAATTTGTAGTATGATGTGTTATATAGTTGACACACAAAGTTTCAAAAGTGGCCTCACCGATTAATAACATAAAGGGTGGTCAACATATTTTGAAGAGACAGAGAGATATATAATTGGCTTGACAAAATAGTATAGATGTAGAGAGCATAAATAGTTCAAAGGAGAATATACAAGAAGAGAAGAAATATATGCAACAATATTTTTTTAAAAAGGTCCGATAAAGCTAATATTATACAGAGAGACCACAACTCAAAGAATATTTAGAGGATAATATAAAAAAATGAATATAAAAGAGAGGGGAATATAGAAGAGATATATATGTGCAGAACACAAAGTATAAGAAATTTCTTGTAAGAAAAGAAACTCGAGAATAGAACATAAGAAGAGAAACAAAAAGAAAAGAAAATGTACAGAGTCATTGCTTTGAATTTGTAAAAGATTTTAAATCGAATATACAGCTTATATTTTGAGTTCTTTTTTTGTTTTTGTTGTGTCTTTCCTTGTGTTGGTTGCAGCTAGCACCAAATGTTTCCAACAAAATTTGATCTCAAAACTTAAACATGAATTTTATTTGGAAATTTATCTATATTTTTGTTCAAATCTATTATCCGGTTTACTAGCCTACAAATAGTGTTATTTTTACCCTTTAAGATTTTATTTATTTTTTGGTTTGCTTATTAAAGGTGAATTTCCCAAATGATAAATGTAAAAGTGGATAATGTTGTCGTGATTTTATTACAAGAAAACACAATATAAATCAAATTGTCTAATTTCATCGACAAAAATCATGAGTGTAACTTGTCAAAGACATTAAGACTTTATTCAACATGCTTAACTCAAGAAGCATATTTAGCACTTTCAATTTTGCGTGTGGGAGGATTTTAAACCCAGGGGAATTCAATGTTGATGCATATGGAATCTACATTCACCGATTATAAAGATAGTGGCAAAAATTCATATTATCTTTAAATATACTTATCTTAGGAGATCTTCCATGCTTTGGTTGTCCTCTTTCTTGCACTTCCACACTATAAATCATGTTCCCTCTTTGATTCCTCCATGCTTCCTATCATCCCGGAATGCATCCAAGTTTAGGCCAATCTCATTTTCCATCCTTATGGTAATGTACCCATATCCCATGTCCTTGCCCTCATACATGGTGAGAAAAAACCTTCCCATAAACAACAACAATATTATGTCAATGCAGATAGCATACAAACAATGATTCAAAAACATCTAGGTGGTCTAGTAGACACTCTTAAAGGTGTAGTTTTATTTCCCAACTATCTTATTCTTTTCCAACTACATTGATTTGGTGATATCCCTTATGTAGTTTGACATAGAAAAATAGTTAAAATTTGTGATATTTCTCACAATCTGTGGAACCTTACAATGTCCCCTATAACCTATATTTGGAATCAAGTCCATCTATGAAAACCTCTCCTAGTTATTTCCATATCCTTCCTATTTTTAACATTCACAACTAGTAAAACATAGTAAATACCTTCTTTTTATGTTAGTGTTAGGGTATCAAGGGTGATATTTTGTAATTATAACCTTGCAGTACCAAACCAATGGTTCCCACACATCTAGATGAACTAGTAGATGTTATCATAGGTGTCATTTTTCTTCCCAACCATCATAGTCCTTCCAAGATACACTAGTCTAGTGATGTCTCTTAAGTACTCAAACATCCCAAAATATAAGAAGTGAGTCCATATATGATTTCATACAATATAGAAGGTGAAATTATAATGGGTTATTTATATTGGTTTGTAAGATACATGTTATAAGAGAATTTTCATACAATATAGGTTTTAAAATGATAAAGTATTTTGTTGTTCATTTCAAGATTTATGTTTGGTGATTTGGTCAAACTCGTGCAAATCATCCACTTAATATCGAAACATGTCATGCATATGTATAATGGTATCGTGTAATAGTTTGTGTGTGGAAAATTTAAATTCCCTCTAATATACGTGGGAGTGAATTATGCTTACAACTAATAATTATGTATGATGTTTATGGGAGTGAATTCTGATCATGGGAATCATTTCATATTCTTTGACTATGTGAGAACACAATAGGCTCCAAGACTCATATTTGGTATGATTTTTTTTAATGCAATGAAAAAATAAGTGGAAAATATTCAAGGCATTAAACATTAGAAAACCAAAAATTTATTCACCGAGGAATTTGTAATTTTCTCCTTAGATTACATCTCTAAGGAATTCTCTTAGGATCATCCATTTAGCATAGTTGATTCTCCTCTTTTAACACAATTTAAACATATGGTGGAAGATTCATTTAGTATATTCTTTGGAAAGAGAAAGGGAAATATATATGCATGTTATTGAATGCTACCAAATCTAGAGATGGTTATCTAGACAAATTTAAGAGGATATACATGTCAAGCTAATGATAAGATGATTACATTGTGATTAATTGCATTATGTTTTTAAATTTCAATACATGGAGCATAAAAAAACAAGATAAAATGGTAGAGTGGTATGCGAGAGGAGGTAATAAGAGAAGGAAGAAGAAAAAATGGATGATGGGAGTTGGGTGTAATGACCATTGGATTTTTTATTGGAGAGGGGAGGGTATATCTTTAATGAATTCACACCTCATATTTTCTACTTATTAGAACATATGGGCCAAGAGATATTTGAGAGTATATTTTGAAGGATCAATGAGGATATATTCGCATCTTATGGGCTACAAACTCTAGAGATAGATATTAGAGTAAGCCTTTATATTCCCAAGGACCAATCCCTATGATATCAATTGTTTCCTTATGTAGTACAATGCCTTGGACTTTGTACACTTTGTATAGGACATTCCATTTGAAGGGAATATTTTGATGTTTCTCTTGAGAGAAAAGAAAGATAGGGACAATATTTTTATAATAATACCATATACGTAGACAACTTGGATTCGAACAATATTTATTCAACCTCTTTGGTTATGTAAGAACCAAATATTTTCTAAAACACATCTTTGGCATCACCTAATTTTGTTGAGTATGGTGAAGAAAGAATAGGAAAATTATCAATTCCTTTGGAAACACATAGAAACAAATTCATCAACAAAAGGTCTCGGGAATTTTTGTGACTTTCAATTATCTTTATAATAGTCCTCATGCATGGCACAAGGCATGCACAAGGTGAGTAGATGAGAATGGTTTGCAATAGGAAAAACATAGGGAGAGGTTTATCCTTTTTGAAAGGCCCTAGTAGCTCATATCACTCTTCAAAAATATCTCAAAGACCACATAAAAATAACCCTTAAGATATTATATTAACTTGTAAACATATAAATGGGATTTTTGTGTTGTTTAGATATATGTACACATAACACTTAAATAGAAATCTTCAAATTCAGTGAAGAAAAATAATTCAGTTTTATTTTATTTTTAAAAATCAAACTTAACGGAAAAAAATCAATTTTAAAGATAGAAAAGATGAAGACACAAACACTTAAATTCATAATAAATTAATATATGCATCAAAAAACCAATAATACAAAATTAATCATATCACACACATGACCAAAAAAAAAATAATCATCAAGTATCTTATAAAAAAATTAATATAAATTATTTTTAAACCCCACTTTACTTGTGTACATAAGTTTCAATAAGTGAAAACAATAAATATTTTCAAGAAAATCATATAAGAATGTCAAATGTGGTGCGCACCTATTTTTGTGTCAAAATGATAAGAACCTATTGTGTGTGCCCCCATTTTTGAGTTCTATAAAAAAAATTTCAAATCCATTTAGTAGAAATTTAGATAATTCCATGTGCGAGGTCCCACTAATTTTTCATAATTTATATATGAATATATATATTTTTTACTAATTTTCAAAGTGCACACATCCCAAAAAAGAAATATTTGTATGTACACCTCCCATTACTTTGAGAAAAATAGTTAATTTTTTTAAATGTGTGTAGAATGGAGTTTAGACAAAACAACTTTTAAAAAAACTTTGGATGAAAACATTATAAATTATGTACCAAAACGTATGCACAAGTTTTGGTAAGAAAAGAAGGCACTAGTAAAAGAAATTATAGATGAAAGCCTTAAACTAATTATATTTTACAAAGAAGTATATCGTCACCAAGATAAAACCAAGCTTGACATCGTAGTATAATTTTTTGAATATTATGTTATAACACATGAGATATTGGGGTGTACACGTGATATTTTGATTTTTTTCTTAAACATGGATTTATTCACAGATTACACATTCCAAACCTTAGATTTGGATATCCAAGGAAAATCTAAGCCTATGGATTGGGAATTTCAAACCCAAAGAAAATGAAATGGACCTCTATTATATCATGAGCATTTTATAAGGCACACGCACTATAACTTGAGCACACTATAACATGAGCATGTTATAATACACTCGTGTTCTGTTTATAATATGTATATGTACTTTTGGGAGGGATATATTTTTCATTTATTAATTTTTTATACTTTATTATTTCTACTAATTTAAATTTATTTTAGTAAATATAAGAAATTAGGGTCACTCTGCACCTTATGAAACTAGCCTCACATCCTTGATAATGAAATCCTAAAAATACCTATGTACCTTGACCATATTAGAATATGAAAAACTATCTTCTAAACCGTGACTAATGCAACTATGAGACTTGTTCCATAGTATGTCGAGTGATCCTAATTTCATATATTTACTAAAATAATTAAGAAATATTAAAGTATAAATATTAATAAATGAAAAATATATCCCTCTCAAAAGTAGATATACCACATTGCAAATAGGAACAAGAGTTCTTTAAAACTCACTCGCATTCTAGTGCGAGCATGTTATATCACGCGAACAATTTAGGATTAGTAATTACCAATCCTAATAATTCCTATCGCGCTCACACTTTCACAAAACGCATTTGTGTTTCTCTTCAAATAAAAAATTTAGCCGCTTTTTGGTCCCCTATCTCCATGCACTTACCCAATGTCCTTTATTTACACTAAAGGATGTTATTTAATACAAGAAATTCACAATGAAATTTACATTACTAGATTATACCTATATAATAGGCACACCAAATTTTATTCTCATAGGAACTCAAAGGTCTAGTGATAATCAAATGTCATGAGGAGATTCGAATGGTGTCATCAATTGAAAATAAGTATAATATTATCTAATTAAAATCATTAACCTTACACACATAGAAAGTGACATGACATTATATGCGTACATTAAGTGTAATTCATTATCTACATAAATGATGATTAAAAATACTAAAACTTCTTATTCAAAAGGTCTAGTAGCTTCTTATTCAACATCAAATTGTGATTTTAAGATCAACATCACCATATGAAAAAAAAATTGACATGTAAAATATTTACTAATTTATTACAATTTTATACCTGAGGGGTTGTCACACCCAAAAAGATGAGGAATTGGAATGTATTTTTGATTAAAGTTGATAAAAATACACATTACTCATTAATTTCATTCATAATGAATTAAATTTATTTATTTCAAAAATTGAATCTAAAATATATATACTAAATTACATTTAACTTTATGTAAAACTACTTGCTAGTTAATACAAAATATCAACTCTAGTAGAGCATATGTGATGATGATATTGTCTAATATAAAATCATGACGTCTCATATGATTGAGAACCCTACTCAACTTTTGGAGCATTCTAAATAGGATTTATAGTAGTTGCATTAACCCCATAGGTTCATAAGACCCACAAGCATGAAATATCATGTGATATGATACATGATGCCTCAAAGGCCCATCCTCATCGGGGAATAGATTCCTACTATACTTGATATGTATTTTTTGTTTATTATTCTATCAACTTCAGACCCCTATAGGAAAGTTGTTATTTTTACTAAATTCACTCCCAAAATATTATCAACTAAAATAAAATGTAACCCAAACAAAGAAGACATTGTAATCGGTTGATAACAGAGTTTGGCAATTTCCTACGTCTTTGAGTTCAATAGATGAATTATTTCATTATAACAATCTGACTACAAGTATAGCAACCCTTACAATACTTACAATGAATGTATTGGTACCTCTATAACTAGATGTATCAATTGAATCTATGATCCAAGACTGGTCCTTCAAAAAATCAGTTTTCACACAGCTTTCTGAAATTGACACCTCTAGAATAAAGTCAAAGTGTCATTTGTAGCTCACCTTCTTCATGACTGCCAATTACAAAACCCTAACTTGAAATTTACGGATGAAGATCATAACTCCAAACTCTCCTTCATCCAGAAGCTTTCCATATGGTTCCAACACAGAATTCTAGGTGCTCTGTAAGAAGGATTGTGGGTTTATAGCCCTTACAATAATTGAGCAAGTTCACAAATAACTCACCAAAAATTAATACAATAATTACCTATTTAAAATAGTACTTTCACTCTCAACTATTTACCTTAAAAATAGTCCTTATAATTCCTCAAAATCCCCTTTTTGCCTTCGAATGGATTAGAGGTTTGGTGTCTTCATTAAGAATGTGGAAGAGCCATATACAAGCTTGTGCGGCCCATAATTCTTGTTTATAGGGCTTATCACCCAACTCATATCCCAACCAACTCGCTGACCAAGTTGGTTGGGCCGATACACATTCCATGGGGAGGTCGACTCTCCTACCACCAAATTTTCTTCATTAGTTCTTTTTGACTATTGAACTATTTCCCGATGTTGTGACCACGTGTGCCACACCTTATCATGTTCCTTCTTTTCCTATTATGTGCTCACTTTTAGAATCTCCCTCTCCAAGTTGGCACCTTATTAATGCATCATGCCATGTCCACATACTCCACCGAGTCTCCACTACATCATGTTCGTTGTGCTAGCACCTTCTCTTGTGGGCTATGTTGGTGGGAATAATCCCATATCTTGTGGGAGTGGTGATAGGATAGGCTTTAATAAGCCTTATCTCCATGTAACTCTTTGTGGTTTTGGTCACGTACTCTCCCTTTTTTTCCACTGCAATGGTATGTACTAGCTCATTGAGTTGTTGGTGAAACTCGCCCCATATAGTAGGTTGAATCACCCATAGATTGAATCACCAAGTTAATAGTTTTGGCTCGCCTATGAATTTTATCTATCAATGCAACTCAAGTGCTAACAACTTGTCCATCTCGCCATGTCAATGCAACTTGGTCCCAACTCAGTAGAATAACTTGGTTGCTTGGTCAACTTATTTGAAATGTGGATAACTAGTGCTAGGCCATGTGGTGACCTGAGGACCCACCATGTTGGTAATATTTTTCATAGTTTTGGTGGAGACGATGATCGAGTGTCAAATATTGAAGGTCAAAAACCTAATTTTCACCTTCGCCCAATTTTTCTACTTTGGCACGAGTCATTTTTGAATTGACTAGTTGACCATGATGAGCCCAAATGTAACAAAAATTGACTAGCAATAACTTTGTCATATGGGTCTCATTTTCCATGTTCTTATAGTCAAAAATATATGGGATTCAACTTCTACACTTTGTAGAAATCTTGGGAAATTTTCGAAACTTATGTCCTCTAAATTGTCCTTTGGATCACACCTCCCCACTAAGGAGGCTTTTTTTCCACAAAAAAATTGTTTTTCACCCACAAATGTTGTTAATAATCTTCTTGCATTACACAAACACATACAAGATCCAAAAATAGAATTATGGGTTAAATAAAAAATATATATCAATCACAAAAATAGATAGATAGTTGTTCACCAAAATAGGCAACTATCCCCTCGATACTTTATGATTACGCCAAATTTTGCAACATTTGTGAACTCAAATCCGAACAACTATACTTCCATAATAAAAAATCGATCAGTTTAAAAATAGACACTTGTTTTCCAAAAGAGGTAAGTGCTCAAATGATACTCGTGTTGAGGCCAATCACCGTAATCACAATTCCACTAAAAATAGATCGATGTATAATGAAAACTACATACAAAAATAGCTAGTGTCTACTGTCCATGTGAAATTGTCAACCATTGCAAATATCATGATCCAAAATGTTTAGACTACCATATGCCAAAAATAGACAAGTGTCAAAATGAATCATGTGAATCTTATATAAAATATATACCCCAACATTCAAAGACACCGCAACTAGGATATAAAAAAGTGTCTTCCAAAACTTCATATCAAGTGTGTTAACTACCATATACTGTTGCAAACATGCCCAAATTATGGGTATTAAAATTCACCTAACATATACATGCTAAAAATAGATGCATTCCTAAACAACAATCATTCTACAAACAAGTATGAAACTGAACACTGTCAAATTCCATCAACCTATACAAATTGTTGTCAAATATCCAAAGCTAAAATATGAGTTTAGTTTCATATCCAACTATACCAAGAACTCAAAAGCTAAATAAGGGGACATAAAAAATGGAATATTTCCAAAAATTTCAATGTAAGAAAGTTCACTTTGAGTATGGTAAACTTGTCCCTCAATTTTCTCACAAATCTGAACTCCAAAAATATTGCATACTATTCAACAATCAAGAGCTATGCAATATATAATTGAAAAATTGTTGACCAACCCATTTTAAAGGACTTTCATTTTCAGGTATTACCTAATCCAGGGTTGACTTGTCAACTGATGGTGGATTAGGAACTTCCCTTATTGTAGACACCAAAATTTGGTATTGTTACCCTCTTTACCCTGTGTTCGCTATCTTTCATAATGGTCATGCATTCGAATTTCCCATTGGACCATTTCCCTCCTAAATCCTATTTATTTGAATTTCCCACCTTCCTCTATTATCCCATAATTTATTTTATTTCCCATAATCCATTTTAATTCACCCTTAATCCCATTTAATTAATCCCTAATTATATTTATTATCCTAATCACATCCCATTTTGTATTTTTAAATCCTCATGTAATATTTTCCTCCACCTTTTATCCTTTCTACGTCCTCAACTACCCTCATTTAATAAATCCACTTCCCCTTTTCCTTTATTTACTCCATTTCATCCCTCCACCTACCCTCTTATCATTTCTATGCAACCCTAACCCACCTAAGCACTTTAAAACCCTAATCCCACCTCATAAGTACATCATCTCTTGAGTAAGACACATTTCCACCGCCCAAATGGACGGTTCCCCAGATTAGAGGTGACCCATCAAGGTCACCGTCGACCCTATAAGTACATATATACCCCCTCTCAAAGAGAGGTAATTTTTGGGAGCTTAGGTATTCTTTTTCATTTGTTGTATTTCTTCCTCACTTCCTACCCCATCAATGCTGACCCAAATCAAGTTGGCATTAACCAAATCTGATTTGTGTCAACCTAGTACAATTTACGTTGACTTAGTCAATCGGAATCAACCCAATCCCAATCATTGTTGACCTAGTCCAATCACCATCGATCCTATCCATCTTCTAATCCATTTCCCTTACATATAATTTTCTTACATCCTTTCATCTTTATCCAAATCCAATCTTTCTTAAAGGTTTCTTTCCTCACTTAGATTCTCTTTTATATCTAGATCCACCAAAAAGAGCTTGTAGGTTTCTTTTGTTGCATGTTATTTTCATCAAGATCTAATCAATGTCGACCTAGATCAAGTTGGCGTCGACCAGTCTAGTCGGCATCGACCCACGACCTTCCCAACATTCAAGATCTAGGTTGTAGATATTCTTTATGTATTTTCTATCCACTATGTTGGTACCCAAATTTAACCTCCTTCAAAGACCGAGAAACATCATGGATTAGACAGGACACTCAAGGTACATGTACATAGACACTCATGTATGTTGTTTTGTAGCCGGGGAAGCAATCTATCTAACTTGTTGGCACTCAAGCTTTGAAGGGAGTGGGTAGCACATTAAAAAGGATGTGATCTAGTCCTAACTATTTTAGGTTGTGCCTTTCAACCAAGGTAAGAGAACCTATTTTGTAACCTTTATTATATGAAAGGGGATACAGGTACCTTTCTTTGCATAAATTTTATAGAGAAGACCTTGGGGAAAATATGATCAACACACCAGATCTAACTCTCATGAATTGTCACTTCTAGATAAAGGAGATATTTTCACAACAAGGTAAAGGTTACTAAAGACATTTCAGACCATGATTGCTTCTGCATGTTTTGGTGATGAGGATTTTGCATTGTCATACACACATGACAAACATGGGTAGTATGGGTAGGATTGGTTGTTGTTAAATGATTTTTTTGGTGGGAGGTGGGGCAGGTGAAACTAGATTCACCAGATCCTTGAAGAAACTTACAAAATGGAAAGTCAGACCAACAAAATGCCACAGAATAGCTAAAATGTTTCTTCAACTAGAATATGTGCTTCAATGGAGGCCTAGATTAGCAATCTTTCACACAATCTCTGAGATTCTATCATGAAGGCTTGAGTTAGAAAACCCAACAAAGCATCAATATTTGAGCCAAATCACACCTAAGGTACACCCAAAGGCTTACAAACAATCTTTGTCAATAGATGAGAGAAAAGTGATTTTAAATCATTTATTCCAATCCCAAATGAAATATCTTCTGAGAAATGGAATTGTAGATGCCACTAAACTGTCACAAGGATTGAGGCCTATGTGATTGAATCAAATTTTAATACAAGATTGCAATAGAAACAAGAAAAACTACTTGCAGACATTCAAAAATAAAACAAACACATTTTTCTCAAGACAACACAGAAATAACTCAAATTTGATTAAGTCTATTAGCAGGGGAAAGTTTCATAGAAAAATCTCAGAGCTTATCAATGGTTATACACTTGCAACCACCTTGACACAATAAAACTTAATACAAAAAGAGATAACCTAGCTTCTCAAATGGATTCTCAAAAGACAGGCTTAGTCAAATTTTCCTCTTGGGAATTTTCTTCAACCTCTAGCACTCTGACCTCCAACTTCCAACCTCTCAACCCTTTTGCATGAGAAATTTGTGCCATTTATAGCATTTAAAACATGGCCTCTTCCTTCTAAAAAGACAAATATGTTTGATGCACCAATGCTCGCCATGATTCTTTCATGATTCTTAGAATCGGATCTATAAAAATTCTCCGTGTTCTTGAGGGTATATTTCATTGAATGTCTCCCGCATTCAACTCCTTTCTCAGTAGATCACTCTTCCTTCAATTTGACAACCACTTCCACCCCTAATTTGTCAAATTTGGCCCCTTACGTGCTCGGAAGAAGAAAAATGGAAAATATGATCGGGCACAAAAGTTAGACCATTTTAATGGCTAAATATTTCCTCCAAATCTTCCCACCAAACTTTAGATGTCAACATTAATTTCCTTCTCTACTTGGCATGTAGAAAAGACCAAGAAATCATGGAGATGCACACTTCTAGACATGTTTCCAGAGAAATGGGGGAAAATCGATTTAGAATCACAAAGAACCGTTGATCTTTATTTTGAATTTGGGCCGTCCATGTGGCAAATTCAAACTTTAGAACAGACTTGGGGGCTTCCTTTGAATTTTTACAACTTTTTGGAAAAATGGAAAAAAATTCCATTTTCTCTAGGACCTCCACCCTTGGGATATGAGCCTAACACATGTTCCAAATGTGATTAGAGTGGGGCCATGCTTCCTTTTTTACTTTTGACTCTTTTTTTCTCAAAAGGAAATTTTTCCAAATTTCCCCAGAGCATGCACCTCCGTTGGTAGGGAAAAACATTAACTATTTCCCCTATCAGGCTTGTGGGCCATTTTGAAATTTTAATCTTTAAGCAGGAAAAAAATCCAAGTTGCCTCTAATGGTCCGCCTCTCCCTTTTTTGACTTTTCAAACTACCACGTGTCACCATGGCGCACCTTGAGGCGGTCCCAAAAATTTGATACCTTGAACGAGCATAGGCTCACCACATGTCCTGCTCGAGAAGTCTCCTTTTGGTCATTGATGTAAGTCTAAGTAAAATGCAAAGTGAGAGGAGGCCTCCACATGTCATCCTGGCACTTGTTTAAAATGAAACTCAAGGGCTGGTCCCTGAACATGTGCGGTTCCTCCATGTGTCTCCATGGCACAACTTCAAGATGGTGCCCAAAGTAGAGACTCTGAATGAGCACGAACTCACCATGTGTCTTTTTCCACCAAAATTCTCTAACTACATGAAAATTTGTCTAAGTCTAGGCCAAGCAGCGGAAGCCTCCATGTGTCCTTCCTTGCTCGCTTCCAAGGCCAAACCAAAAATAAGATCTTCAAATGAGCGTCGTGCCTCCACATGGACATGCTTTGAGTTAAGGCTTTCCATGAATGTTTCTACATACCCAGTGAGCCACGTCCAACCAAAAGGTGCCATGTCTCCTATAGATACAAGGATGTAAATTTGACCGGAGAAATGCACATCACAAACCGTAAAATGCGAGAAAAATGACCATTTGAGTCTAGGAATGAATTTTTCTTCAAGGATAGAAAGTTTAGAAATGTTACAAGGCTCAAAAATGTTCTTCAGGATACATCCATTCATTTTCAATAAGTACTTAGGGTGGAAATGATAAGGAGGAAAATCCCTACTTTGGAGAATGGGAAACATGGGGAAACTGAGTTTTTGATGAGCAGAGAATGGGAGATTCAAAAGACAAACCATTTCCCGAGGAACAAAGAGACAAGGATCAAACCATGGACCCCTAAGTGATTTATGACCTAGGAACCAATTAAAAACAGCCGCAAAGATTGACCAAGCACAACACAAGGAAGGAGAAAATGATAGAGGCCGTAAATCAATAAGTTTTCAAAGGCAAATCGGGCGAGATCATTTTGAGCACCAACACACTCCTCTGTGGTCATCGTCATTGAACCTCTATAGTCTCAAATCACTCATTGACCCTTTATAGTTTCATCTCATCATTGACCTATGCAGGTTTGATTTACTTTACATAGATTTTAATCGAGATATGTACTTTCCTTATATTTCAATATTTTCAATTTCTATTTTATTTTAGTTTCTGATATTATCCAGATCCATTATTAAATATTTTATCTACATTAGGGTTTACATCTATCAAATGAAGTTCACACTTCTTGGAATAATTTTGGAATCCCTCCATATATCTTCTAATTCATTTTTCTTCTTAGTCTTCTTTGTTGTGAAAATTATCTATCCTGCATGTAGAGGAATACATCTTTGCACCATCCTTCCACCATCGTCATCTCAAGGTACATTAGCCCTCACATATTTTGAGTTACTTATTTCCTTTAGTATCTAGTACACTAATCGAACAGGAACTGATGAAATTTGGTTAAAATTCTGCACACCCAATGGGAGGATCCTTTTAAATGAGTCTCTTGCATTTTATTTCACTTTTCTATCTTTCCACTAACATTGCGGTAGAGGATTTTTCTTTTTCTTGTTTGTGTTGGGCTTATGGACTTTCTTGGATCACTCTTCGCTTGCTTTAAAGATTAGATAAAAAGGAAAAGTGTTCTCTAGGTATTTTTCTTTTTGTCTTATTTTTTCCTTTTTGCATCACATTTTCCCTTTCTTGTGTGTTTTCCTCATCAAACTTTCACATTTGGATTTGGCTTAAAACGAACATCTTTCATCCTTTTTGTTCATATAGTGTAAGTAGGGGTTTAATTGGTTGCATTTCACATTTCTTCACACACATCTAAACACACTCATCAAATTTACACATCAAAACAATCCCATACTAGGTGGACCTAATTGGGATTTGATCACCCAATAGGAAATCCACCGTGGTGTTTTGGCCACGTTATAAATCTTGTACAAACTTGGGCCTCACGTACCTTTGGGTATATCGAGGAATCCACAACCATAACTACCCAAAACCATCCTTAGATGGCCATCTCTTAGGTACCCTCATTATCCACCTTTTATTTTTCTCACATTTCCTAATTAATCATGTTAATAAAAACTTTGTTGCTTGATTTGTTTGTTAACAAATTTCATAAACAAATATTTTCCCATTTCATGCCTATTAATACCCCTTCTCAAGAGGAGAAAACACAACAATATAATATATCCAATGATATTCCTTCCTCAAACAACCTTGAGACCTCACCTTGGGTCTCCCAACCTTGTGTTTCCATGGCCTCTCAACCTTGTGAAGACCATGTCATCCAAATCGATCCCCCTTTTGAAACCAATTATCCTATCTCTCATCAATCTATTTCCCTCGATTTGGTCACATTGTCATCTCTTGCTCCTTTAGAAAATCTTGGGCCTCCTTCTAGCCCCATTTATGACTTCCTATTTCATAGATCTCCCATGATCTCTCAATCCTATCAATCCACTCAATTGGTGGATCATATTCCACCCCCATCACCTCATATCAACACTATCCCTACTTCATCCGATATTATCACTAGAATGCCTATCCAACCATCCCAATCTACTAACATTCCTACTTCTCATGTTCCTGAACAATAAAATAATTCCATCCAATCCTAACCTTCCTATCACGTTCCTACTTTCCAACATCACATGTTCCCCAACCAACTCCATCTCCACCCCTTAATTATATCACCTCTTATTAAACATTCCCTTCAACTTTAACATACCCCCAAACTTTTTACATTTGTATCCATCCACTTCTCATGTTGTGCAACCACAACCATCTACCTCTTACATAGTGACTTCACATGAAACTTTTAGACCATCTTCTAATTATACCCCCTTGGGGGAATCTTATAGTTCGATCTTTGATAAGTTGATGATGGTTCACCTTATCACACTTCCTCCCATCTGACCTATTGATGACTCACACCCCAAACCTGCTTGGTATCATGAGGTCACTATTATAAATATCATTGATTCATGGGTCACAACATTGAAAAGTTTCATTCTTTTAAAGATCACATTAAACAACGTCTATTTCGGGGAATCTCCAAAAAGATAATTATGTCTCATCTCTTAGCCAACCCCTTGACATCTTTAAACACCCCTTTCCTAATCCACCATCAAAAAATCAATTTCCACCTTCCACATCTTACAAATTTAACCCTTATGTAGTCAATACTATACATCAAACACCTCCATCCTTACCTATCTCATCTACCTCATCATCTACCCCTACCTTAGACATTGTGCCTATGACTTCTTCAATATCTACCCCCACATCTACATCAACCATATCCATGACTACCACACCTATCACATTAACTTCTACCACTTGTTCTACATCTACATCTATTCCTACCTTTACCACATCCACATCGACTTTGACTATACCTACCACTTCATCCACATCTATCATGCCCCAACCTATCATATCTAACCCCTCATCCACATCTACATCAAACACACCTATCACTACATCACTTACATCCATAAACGTCCCAATTATACCCATCTCCCTATCGATCCTAACTACCTCTATATCTACCACATGAACAAATTCACTTACGTCTACTTTGACATCTTCATAACATATACCTACATCTTTTCCCATGTTCACATCACCTATTTTATCCCAATATTCTACACTTAACCCTTCAACATCTATGCAACCACAACAATCACATCTTCTCAATTTGAAAACATATCAATGATACCCCTTGAAACATTTATGAAACAAACACCCCCACCTAAGACAAACACAAAGGGTATTCATGTCTCCTCTACAAAACCAACTATTTCCACATTAACCAATCCAAAACCTACACAATCCACATCTCACATAGACCTCATTAATCACATCATACAAACACCTCTTTCTCCATCAATATCCACCCCTACACCACAATCTTCAGATCCTCTAGTTGAGATTATTGTCATCCCTACCAAGGGTAATTATTCTTTATAAAAATCTAAGACTCTTGGTAAGAATCCCCAACAATATCTTATGCATCCTCGTAAGAAGTTAGATCTTACCTCCCTCCAGTAATCCAATGTCACAAAATCCATCCTAGGAGCACCCCCATCTATTTTAGGGCTAGGTATTCCATTTAAGACATATCCCAATGATCAATCAAAATCCAAAAATATAATCCTCCTCCCAAATTTTATTAATCTTCTAAGACATGATTTACCCATCCAATCTACATCCACTCCTTCCCCTAAATCTAAGTCAAAATATCCTATCAAAACCCACAAGATCTATCTTCCTCCCAACACTTCAATCAGATCCTACGCAAATACCCTTCGACATTTAATTCAAATATCTTCCATCATGCTTCCTCCTATTAAATATTTTTATCCTCATAGTAAGAAACCATCATGGTTTGATCCCAATCTCATTTGCACCTATCATCATACCCCGGGTCATGACACTGAGCATTATAAGGCCCTCTAAACCATCATTTATGATCTTATTGATGATAATGAATCTCTCATCCAAGAGGATCTTCCTTCTCCATCCACCACAACCAATCCAATTCCTATTTCTACATCCCCATCGATATAATTTTCTAATTCTCCTCCATCATCATCTTTATCATTCATCCTTCACATGTTACTCCTCCCAAAGAGGCTTCTCCTCGTTCATCAATATTTTTGTCTTGCCAATCACCCAAATGATCCACGTCCATTTTTCCAATCCAAATACAAATTGGTCCTCAACATTCCTTTTAATGATCTCATCAAATCTCCTTTGATATCCACTAGCTCATCTACATCTAAGTTTCCCAATATAATGTAGTCTCTTTTGTTAGGAGAGCATATTCCCCTTGTTATTGATCCTCTCGATTATTTTTTCCCTCATCCACACATATTATCCACATAAATTCATCCCCTTATCCATCCAAACAACTCCCTTGATGTTGGGGGACTTCACTTTAGGATCGGTGTACCATCAGGTTAATTCCTCTTCATTCTTGACATTGTCTTATTTACCTCATCCAATCTTATCAAACCCATCTCATCTGATCTCATCCAATTTATTATCTCATCTTATCCAACCAATCTATCTATCATCTCATTTTCATCCTAAGTCCACCTTTGTCTACCTTTGTGCCATATTTTTATATTCTCTACTAAGTCCACCTTTGTGGTCATATTTTTTCCCCTTTTGGGGCACCATATTATCATCATAAGTCCACATTTATGGCCATATTTTTTTCCCTTATTAGGGTCACCATTTTCTCATCCTAAGTCCACCTTTGTGGCCATATTTTGTGCCCTCTTTGGGGCACCATATTCTCATCCTATCATTTGTGGCCATATTTTTGTCTTGGGGGCACATTTTCTCATCCAAGTATACCTTTTATTTTTCCTTCTTCGGGACACCATTTTCTCATCCTAAGTCCACCTTCATGGTAAAAAGTTGTGCCATTATTGGGGGCACCATATTCTCATCCTAAGTCCACCTTTGTGGCCATATTTGTGCCATTCTTGGGGGCACCATATTCTCATCCTAAGTCCACATTTGTGACCATATTTGTTCCCTTATTTGGGGAACCATATTCTCATCCTAAGTCCACCTTTGTGGCCATATTTGTGCCCCTCTTGGGGGCACCATATTCTCATCCTAAGCCACCTTTTTGGCCATATTTGTGCCCTTCTTGGGGAACCATATTCTCATCCTAAGTCCAAATTTGTGGCCATATTTGTGCCCCTCTTGGGGGCACCATATCCTCATCCTAAGCCCACTCTTATGGCCATTTTTATCTCATAATACACATATCTCTCACTTCCTCATTTTTGAGGTGTTGTGTATATTTTATCATATCCATCTCATCTAATCTTATCTAATCTATCTTGTCCAAATCTTCTTATCTATCCCCCTCATCCAAATTCCACCTTTGTGGCCATATTCATGCTTCCCTTGGGGGACAATTTTTCTCATCCAAAGTCCACCTTTGTGGCCATGTTTGTGCCCTTCTCGGGGCACCATATTTTCATCCTAAGCCCAATTTTGTGGCCATATATTCATCTCATTAGGGACACATATTTTCTTTGCTTCCTCAAGGGTAGCACATAGCTTTTATCTTTTCTCATCTATCTCATTGTATCCCATATTTTGAAATCTTTTAATCTATCCTATCGCAACTTTAATGTTGGTGACCTTTTCCTTCAAGAAAATCATAATGATACTACTCTATAAAGGATTCAACATGGAAATTTCCCCCTAAATGGATTGGACCATATGTTATCATAGACAAGTATGGGTTAGGAGCCCATCATTTTAGCTCCCTTGATTGTAAACGAGAAGTGGAACCACTTAACGCATTGCACTTGTGACCATTCTACTGTTAGTATAACTACTAGTGAGCACTTAGTCATATCCTTAGATCATTCCTCCATCATTAGCCTCTTCCATCTATCATTGTAATGGTTTGGAATTATGTGGTCTACTATCACTTTCCTAGACATGACCTTAAATATGGGCACCACGGCTCTATCCATAGCATTTTCCTTATGGATAGGTTCTCCCTCTTTGGTGAGAACTCTATGATCATTACATTCATCACCCTCTTGTTTACCTCTTGGAACCATGCTAAGGGTCCTAAAGGTGTCACTTGTACATCCATTATCCCCTCTGAGTGGTCTACCTAACTATCTCTAGCTCTTCCCCATGTAAAATTCAAAATTCATGGATGCTCTTATAAAAATTCAAACTTATCAAAATAGACTTCTCCCTCGAAGGATAACTGTTCATGTCAAAATAAAAATAAAATTAAAAAATCAAATCAAATAAATAGACTGATCCCTTGAAGGATGGCTATCATGTATATCATTCTTTCCATTCAAATTATAAATGTATAAAATAGACCATATCCTCGAAGGATGGATACTCTATTGTATCATGAAATTGAAGGCTTCCTGCATTGATAAACCTTCCATTGTATCAAGCATCCTAAGAAATCTTCCTACATCGATCAGATTTCTCATTGAAAACTTCCGCATTGATCATTTTTCTCTTTTCCCTACCTAGAGATGGGGCATATGACCTAGGGAAATCCACTTATGGAGAACCCTCTTCCGTGTATAAGTTACATCTAAACCCCTTTTTCATGTCAACATTAGGTTTATAAGCTCACTCATCCATCTTTCCCCCTTGATATTTGGAATAACTAACTATCCTAGCTAGATGTTAACACTTTCTTTACTTGTATGTGCATTACGTTATCGAGACCCTTTTATTGTCTACCTCTAATGCGGTTGGTAGTTTCCTTTCCTCATTCATTCGTCAATCTAACGTAGTATCATTTGTACCCTTTGGTTACCATCTATAGATTTAAATTCCATTCCTTCTATATAATCTAAGCCTCTATCTTCCATTCCCTATCTATTATCCTAACATCAATTCTACATCATATGATCCATCATTTTGTCTATGTGTGACTTATCCAAATCTCATCCAATATGACATCTTATCTAATCTTATCGATCTATCTTATCTTATCCATCTAGTTTGATCAATATCTATTATCTCATCTCATCCATCACCCTATCAAACCTTATTTATCTCATCTTAAGTCCACTTTTGTGGCCATATTTGTGTTCCCTCTTTGGGACATCGTATCTCACATTTTTCTATCTAACATTTTTGGAGAATTTTGTACCTGTTATAGGGCATAATTATTTTCATCCTCTTCCTTTATAGATGCATACCTTCTCATTTGATTCCTCATGTTTAAAGGATTTCACATTATTTTCGCATTTGGTTGCATAATTTTGATGTGTGCCTATCACCCATTTGTACCCAAGGCTTACATCTATTTGAGTGGTTTCCAACTAGAATCCTTCCATTTTATAGTGATTTTTCCCCATTCACCTGGTCTATAGAACATTTCCACCATCTCCATTGAGACCATCCTTTGTTCTATGTCTTTGTGATATCGAATCACCACCATGTTTAATATTTTTGAATCCTTATTATTGCTTGGGGAATTATGCCTCACTTTCTCTTTCTCATTATTTCCATCCTTATCACCTATCTCTTTCCAACTCGTGATCGATTTCCCATAATATCATAAATCCCTAGTTTGAGGGGGAGCACCTCATCAATAATCATCCATCATCAATCATCAATCATCTTGTCAGTCCCTTCTTTTTTTTCTCACGGATTTCCCAACGTAAACCAATCAACAAAAAGGGGCAAATATAGACACTAAAATTTGGTATCAATACCCTCTTCACCTGAATTTGTCATCTTTCACCATGGCCATGCATTATAATTTCCCCTTTCCCTCCTAAATCCTATTTATTTGAATTTCCCACCTTCCTATATTATCCCATCATTTATTATATTTCCCCATAATCCATTTTAATTCATCCTTAATCCCATTTGATTAATCCCTAATCATATTTATTATCCTAATCACATCCCCTTTTGTATTTTGAGATCCTCATTTAATATTTTCTCCACATTTTATCCTTTCTATGTTCTCAACCACCCTCATTTAATAAATCCACTTCCTCTTTTTCTTTATTTACTCCATTTCTTCCCTCCACCTACCCTATTATCCTTTCTATACATCCCTAACTTGCCTAAGCACCTTAAAACCCTAATCCCGCCTCATAATCGCCTCAACTCTCAAGTAATCCACATTTCCACCACCCAAATGGATGCTTCCCCATAATTGGTAGCGAATCATCCAGGTCACTATCAAACCTATAAATACACATTTACCCCCTCTCTAAAAAGAGAGGAAATTTTTGCGAACTTAGGTATTCTTTCACATTTTTAATGTTTCTTCCTCACTTCCAGCCTCAATCGGCACTGTCCCAGATCCCATTGGCGTAGAACTAGTACAGTTTTTGTTTGCCCAGACCTCCAATCGGCGTTAACCCAGTCCCAATCAACATCCACCTGATCCATCTTCTAAGCCATTTCCCTTACATCTAATTTTCTTGCATCCTTTCATCCATATCCAAATCCAATATATATTAAAGGTTTTTCTTTAGCTCATATTCTCTTTAAGATCCAGATTCAGCCATAGAAGAGCTTGGAGGTCTATTTTGTTGTAGGTTCCTCTCATTTAGTTCTAATTAGCGCGACCTAGATTTAATTGGCATCGACCCATTCCATTTAAGCGTTGACCCACGACCTTATCAACATTTTAGATCTAGTTGTAGACCTTATTTATTTATTTTGTGATCCACTCCTCTGCTGCAGTCACCCTCAATGGCCCTTTTTAGTCTTGAGTCGCCATCAAACCACGCATTTTTGATTTACTTTACATTTATTTTGATCAGATTTGTACTTTCCTTATATTTCAACATTTTTAGTTTCTATTTTATATCAAATTCTACATATTATCCAAATCCATTATAGTCAATTTTATCTTATTTTATCTACAAGAGGGTTGACATCCATCCAAGGAAGTTCATGCTTCTTAGAACTGACTTATTTAGGTAACCTTCCATATGTCTACTAATCCATTTTTCTTCTTATTATTTTTTTTTGTGAAAATTATCTAGCTCATAATGAAGAGGATTTCATATTTACTGTCCTTCCACCATCATCATCTTTAGGTGCCTTAGACTCTTTAATGTTTTGAGTTACTTATTTCTTTTAGTATCTAGTCCACTAATCTAAACAAGAACCAAGGAAATTTGGTCAACACTTACCTTTGCAATATACATGTATTCCATCTTAATTTTACCATTCCTCTGATGGTGTGATGGATGAAGTTTCAAACAAGTGTCCATCCGATGTCCACTTATATGAAAATGAGTGAAAATTTTCCTCTTGTCCTTCTTGGATGAGGAAATACCACTTCCATTTCTTGCCTCTAAATGACAAGATTGGTCTTTCTATTTTTCCTTGTTCTTGATGAATGACACTAACTTATTCATCAATGTCCTTCTCTTCTAGCAAATGACAACAAAATGGTTATGCAATCCACAAAAATTGCAAGGAAAATCATTCCAAATTTTTGAAAATCATAGCCGTATTTCTTAAATCAAAAAGTGGATCGAAAGTTTTACGATTTTTATTATGTATATGATTATGGTAAGAAAGTGGAGGTGGAATCTCAAAACCTATTTGTTGTGTTCTCTTACCAAATCCACCCTCTGATGAAGAAGCACCATTTTACTTCTAACAATCTTCCTATTCACTTTGCTTTGAAGCTTGTCTCCGTCAACATGCTTGGAGCGATATCCAATATCCATTCCCGTACTAAGAAAACCTAAACATGCAAACTAAGCATTATCCTTGACCTGTATTGGATTATAAATTCCTTGACTATATTCTCCAAGACCTCTTCCATCAAAACCCATATTAAATAACAATTTGGATCTAATTCCTCTAGTATTCTTTTCGAATGAACCAAAGGCATAATTACCTAAATCTGAAACTAAATGGGAAGAAGACTACATGGTGAAAAAATTATAGTGCATTCATCAATCATGGTCTCTACATCTGCATTTGAAGGTATTTATTTTTTCTGATCACCACACTACATCATTACCAAGAGCTCATCCTTGGCTTATAATTTTGATTTTGAATGAGCATTCTTCTCTTCTAAGGAGTAATTCATTGGTCTCATAAGAGATTTATCTTCTTAGACCTAGTGATTATAAGCTTCAAGCTCATTTAGCATTGTATGCTTATACATGTTACCCATAGTGCACTGTACTCAGTATAATACAAATTTGAACCAACTACATAATCAAGAAATCACACTTTAAATATGTCTTCTCTAATACCAAATTGATTCGTTAATTTTTTTACTCTACAAAGTTCAAACCATATAGGAAAGTTGTTATTTTTATTTAATTCACTCCCAAAATATTATCAACTAAAATAAAATGCAATGCAAATCGAGAATACATTACGAAACGGTTGATAATAGAGTTCGATAACCGCCACATCTCTAGGTTCATAGATGAATTGATTCATTATAATAATTTAAATGCAAGTACATTAAGCCTTACAATAATTACAATAAACATACTTTGATACCTCTATAAACAGATGTTTTAGTCAAATCTATGATCCCAGATCGGTCCTTGAAAATTCACTGTTTTCCCACAAATTTTCCGAAATTGATACCTCCGAAAAATGTTGAAGTGTCATCTGTAGTTCACCTTCTTTGCAACTATCAAGTATAAAACCTAGACTTGATGTCGAGTGAAGAAGATACTCTCCTTCATCTAGAATATTTCCATATGGTTCCAACATAGAATTCTAGGTGCTTGCAAGAAGGATTGTGGGTTTATAGCCCTTACAATAATTGAGCGAGTTCACAAATAACTCACCAAAAATTAATACAATAATTACCTATTTAAAATAGTACTTTCACTCTCAACTATTTTCCTTAAAATAGACCTTACAATTCCTCAAAAACCCCTTTGTTCCTTCGAATGGATTTGAGGATTGTTGTCTTGAATAGGAGTATGGAAGAGCTTTATATAGGCTTGTATCAACTAGTAATTCATGTTTATAGGGCTTATCATCCAACTCATATCCCAACCAACTCACTGGATGAGTTAGTTAGGCCAGTGCACATTCCATGGGGAGGTCGTGGGGTCGATTCCCCACCCCCACATTTGATTCATTAGTTTTTACTGACTGTTTAAATTTCACCCGCTTTTACATCCACGAGTGCCCACCTTACTATGTTCGTGCCTTGGTGAGTACACGCCCACCGTGACCATCTCCCTCACTGAGATGGCACATTATTACTGCACCATTCCATTTCCACATGCCCCACCGAGTCTCCAATGTGTTATGTTTGCCGATATGGTGCCTTATCCTATGGGATATGTTAGTGGGAATAATCCCATATGAAGTGG
Source organism: Taxus wallichiana var. yunnanensis (assembly GCA_018340775.1). Taxonomy (NCBI): domain Eukaryota; kingdom Viridiplantae; phylum Streptophyta; class Pinopsida; order Cupressales; family Taxaceae; genus Taxus; species Taxus wallichiana. Next base: position 576,420,644 of record CM031241.1, on the reverse strand, counting down.
GAGTAGGGATATGATAGGATTTAATAAGTCTTATCTCCACATAACTACCATGGATTCGGTCATGTACTCTCCCATTTTTCTACCGAGATGGTATGTAATGTCTTACCGAGTTGTGGGTAAAACTTACCCAATATACTAGCTTGACTCACCCATATCTCAGTTCACTGAATTAATAGTGTTGGTTCACTTGTGAAGTCGGTATATAAATCTAACTCTATGCTAACAACTCGTCTAACTTGCCATGTCAATGCAACTCAGTCCCAACTCAGTAGAGTAACTTGATTACTTGGTCAACTTGACTGAAATGTGGATAAGTGGTGGTAGCCCACATGGTGGTCTAAGAACCTGCCACGTGGGCAATATTTTTCTTCATGTTGGTTGAGATGCTTTGATTGAGTGTTGAATACCTGAGGTCCAAAACCCAATTTTCACCTTTTCGTAATTTTTCCACTTTTTCCACGAGTCATTGTTGAATTGGTCACTTGACCATGTTGAGCCCAAATTGTGACTAAACTTTGACTAGTGACAACTTTGTAATACGGGCCTCATTTTCCATGTTCTTATACTCTACGGAAAGATGTAGAAATCAACTTCCACACTTACGTAGAAATCTTGGGAAATTTTGGAAACTTATGGCCTCCGGATCATATACTAAACCAAATAATGTGTCAAATAACTAATAGAGTGGAGTGTCTCAAACTTCACATTCTCCTTCACAATTGAGGGACAAGAACATGTTGAGTAGATGGGAAAGAAAGGGGTATCGGTAGTTGGTTATGTAAATTTTATGCCCCAAATATATCATGTATGGATCATTTACATCTTCCTAGAATTCTTAAATACCAAAATTATATGGTATTATTTTAGGAATGAACTCACAATATAGTTTCCTTAAGAAATAATGAGGTACCTCAATATTATTGTAAGATTCCCTCAAACACCATCCAATATCTATCCCACCAATTATTTTTTATCTCCTCATTGTTGTACCATTAGATTGATAATCTACTACAACTCAATTATAAGATTGCATTGGTTTTAGGGTCATAAACAAATAATGCAACTTGTCTTTGGTGATTTTTTTACAACACATCATAGAATAATTTATCTATGTAAAAATTGTGACAAATGGTTTTTTGATCTCCCATATGTTTAGTTGACTCATCACATTATCAATATTATATATTAATGATTTCAATGACAATGTAATATCTTAGTGATGGGTACCCATGACATTGGGGTTTCTTAGGGTTTCTATTGAACCTTGAATTTTATCAAGCTTTATTTTTGAATCTTCCCTATACTTATTTCTTGAGTATTGGGAGGATTTCTAGGAATAGAAGTAGGATTTTACGTAGGATTTATTCACCCTTCTCTCCAAGTGAAGGATTTATTTTCAGGTGAAGACTTTGGATCAAATGAAAAAAATTAAATGAATTAGGAACAGTGCAATATAAAAAAATTCATCATTAAAAGTTCCCTAAATTTCATATAACGTTTCCACTTGGAATAACCACCATCATTAATTTATTGCATGAAAATATTTGAGCTCAGGTAAAATGACTCAAGTTATATCTAATATCATGCTATTGTTTTTTCCTCACTCATGTTTTTGGCCAAAAGAAAATGGATAAGCCTTTGTCTTAACTTAATCGAGCCTTTTTTATAGAAAAATGTGAGCATGTAATAATGTGCTTGCATTATAACAAACACATGTTATGACATAATCATGTTATGATGTAAACACGTTATAATGCACTCACATTAGAACACGATCATGATATAATGTGACCAAGTCATTATGTGAGTGTGTTATGGGAAAAATGGCCCAAAAGTATATTTTTGGATGCTTTTTGGTCCCTCATTTACATGCATATGTATTATTTATTATAACTTGATTATTTTATAAAACAAATTTTATGTCATGTTGAATGCACTTAGGTTTAATAATTCTTATGGTTGATTTTGAGGGGATCCAATCTAGGAGGCATCTCTCTAAGGAGACTAAGAAATAAGTTATTCATGGTAAGGAACTTCATAGGTGATTATATCTTCCATGGATCGATGCCTTAGAGGAGCAAAGAAGGGTGTAGACATAAAATCATGCACTTGGGTACATTTCTAGGTCCTAAAAGCATACTTACATTCACATGATTCCTAATCATGAAAAACGAGTAATTGAAAAATATATTTGGCCTCTTTGCTTTGTTTACCGTCATCTTTCTAGCCTTCTACACCCTAAAACCCAATTGGTATTTCACTTGTGTATCTTTTATGAATCTGGACACCAAAACCCAACTAGGACACCAACACCCAGGCGTCCCCATCCATTCTACGTGCCCCCCGACCTATTTCCACCATACTCTCTTTCTCTTTTTGGGATTCTTTTATCTTTTGGGCATATTATTTTCTTATGGTTCAGCCTTCTAGTTTTCAATTATGAAATTCAACCAAGGGAATCATATAAATACAAAGATATGTGACCAAAATAAAAGACCATTATCTAAGCATCTATTATCATCACCTAAGGTTGCATCCAAAGGAATCAAAGGCTTACATTTAGGATCCATACAAAGGAACAAGGGACTTCATTTTCTGCATACACTTCATAGGAAGGGGAAGTTCATTTTTCCATCCACACATCTACTTACATTAGTACATCTAGCTATCACCCGCTATCAAGCGCATTTGTACAAGGGCTTCCTAGGGCACAATTTTATCACACACATATAAGAAAAAAATGGAGTATGATATATAGTGTAGTGCTCGGTCATAAATTAAATCAGCTAAATGATAGCCGAGGTTAGTCTGACTCCCCATATTGCATCTTTTTTATATATATTTGATGTAGTTTGAAGGTTTTGAAAGTGGAAATATATTTGTAGGTTACATGTGTATTCGATGATCATATTGTGACATACATGTGACCAATAATGACTATCAACGACACTTGTGCAATACCAAAAAAATCATCTTCCACCACTTTTATAGTCAAAGGCACCCAAAACAAACTCTAGCACCTAAGCTCCCATGATCTAGTCCAAGTTCCCTAGTCATCTCTGTCTGACGGCTTCTATATTTTACAATTGGCACAATTGTGATGGTCTTCCCTTCTTATTCATTCATTATCTAGTCTAGATCAGTTCCAAGAAATGTATAAAATTAGTTGATTCCTTTACGCTCTCTTGCACTTAGGGTTTTATATCTCATTAGCTTATTACCTATGTAAAATGTGTACGGTAACATTTATCTATCATACGTGACTCTACAATTAGTATTTATCATAAATATAATTTTGACAAATCATTTGGTGAACCCACTCGCTCAAACCTACCTTATGAGAATGCATTGCAATTTTCCTCCTTCGAATTTATGGATCAATATTCTTATCCTTCTTTCACCGTAACTAATATTTCTAGAATGGTTGCTACCATTGCTGATTTTATACAATGGTTTCCCCGAGATTTCACCCTGAAATTGGGGATTACCCCTTTTAAATTTTTCATTCTTTTTAAGTAACAAGTCATATTTTGTGTTTTTTTCGCATGCAGTTTCTTACATTACTTTAAAGTATCCATAGAGAGTCATAAGATCCATATTCACCAAATACCCACATGCTGAAGCTCACTTAATTCCTTCGCAGGCTTTTTATGTAATCGTTTTATTTAATTTAATATTGAATAAAGAAATTTATTTTAAAAATAGATTGAGCTAAAATTGGAGGGTTTGGGTTATATAAAGCACTTCACCCCATCATTATTACCACAAAACATTCACATGGGGGGAAGAATTTTTACAAATAAGCTAATTGGACAAATGTTTTGAGCAAATTTCTTGCAACTTCTTTCAGGTTTGTTTTTATTTCTTTTTTGTTTGTGTTTTGGTTTTTCTCCATTTTTTTGTCTGGCAATCCCCATATCCTATTCATTCTTCCTTCCATAAATTTTCCCAAGCCTAGGGTTTTGAAAAGCTATCCATCCTTTTGTTTAATTTCTAATTAATTTGTGTAAAGGTGACCGAGGAGCTCGGGATTCCTTCGGAGATTGCAAGAGGTTGTTTGGTCCAAAAGGTGCAATAATGGATTTTAAAAAATAAGAAAGTACTACCACCAATGCGTAGAGATCAAGAAAATATGCACTTTTAGAGAAAATGGCACCTAAAACAGAGCCAAGGAGTGAAAGTTATGGCACTTGCAAGTGTTTGATTTTACATCTTCCGGAACCTTTCCAAAAATGGAAAATTGTATTCACCTAAAATGAACAATTGGAAAGAAATGCTTCTTAGACCAGGTCACACTTTTGAAGCTTCCGTGACTTATGTTTTTTACGCCAAAACTGGGAAAAAAATCCAATACAAGTCACACTTTTTGGGAAAGAATCTTTCTTCATGCTAGTCACCCTTTTTGAGAAGGATGATTTCTCCATGCAAGTGGGAATTTTGGGGCTGCTTGGAAGGTGGGAATTTTAGAGCTGCCTAGAAGGTTAAAAATTCACACAAATCACTTAAGTGAAAAGTGGGAATTTTGGGGCTTCTTGGAAGGTGGAAATTTGGAGGCTTCTGAACGTTGTTTTTTCCCACAATTAAAGTTAAATCACTTAAGTGAAAAGTGGGAATTTATGGGCTTCTTGGAAGATGGGAATTTTGGGGCTGCTTGGAAGGGTGAATTTTTCTACTTCCTTTCCCTCATGTTTTTCACACAAAATCAAGTTAATTCACCTAAGTGAAAAGTGGAAATTTTTGGGGTTGCTGGAAGGGTGAATATTCCCACTTCCTTGCCCTCATGTTTTTTCAACAATTCCTAGCCAAAAAGTGTGACCCACTTTGACATAGTTGCATGCTTTAAATGAATTTATTTTATTTTTTTTCGGTAAAGGTGGAAGCCATAGGTAGATGGTAATTAATTATTTTATGTGGAGCATGCTTCCTTGGAGAAGTTTGGCGCGAAAGGGAGAAGTTAGCACTCAAAAGAAAATATTTTCAATTTCCGGAAAGCATCCAATTTTGTTGCCTAGGGTTGGAAAGAATTTATTTTTATTATTCGCTATTTGCATCATGATGTGAGTGCATAGGGGAATAAAATAATATTTTAGGATTTCTTGGCATGTAAACAAAGTCTGAAAATTGAGGACAACATGCTTTATAATCAAGTTTTGGTGAAGAAATTGGACATTCATGCCATGAACTTCATGTTTGACTTAATTATTTGTAGGAATAGTTCACTTGTGATCATATTTATGTGAATTAAGATAGTGTTTATGTCAAATACAAGGTCAATCATGAAAAATTCTACACAAATAGATCTAGTGCCCATAATTGCAAAGGATTTTGGTAGAAATAAAAAAAGAAGATCTCAAAAAAAAATTTATTCGAGCACGATGAAGGGAGAGATGATCCAACATAATCATGGATTTTTTCCAAACTTGCTGATATTAATGATACATACATGGGCCACGAATCTATTGGTAATTTGATTGAAATATCTAGGAAACCAGTAGGACACCTCTCGTGAGAGATGTTAGAAATAGTGGAATTATCAAAACAATAACACTTCCTGCTACAAAATTCTGACCCGGTTGCCGAATTTTTTTCTAGAGTGTGCAAGGTTCTACCATCCTTTATCCAAAATAACTAGGGATGCAACGGGAAGACAAATGGAAAGACAATGAATTACATGTTGCACAAATACATTTGATGTCGAATAAAGGGAAATTATGAAGTGTTGTAGCTAGAATTGCTAATTTCTTCTTATCTTACTTTTCTTTCTTATTTTCTCGAGACAAAATTGTAAAAATAAAGTAATGAGTTAAAATCCATCACTTTAACTTATTTGAAAATTTCTTTTAATTACGAATAGGTGGAAAACATGTAGAACTTTGAATTAGTCTTCATATGCATGTCATGTAATGAGAAATTCTAAGGGAAAATACTACTAGATGCTTCCCTTCTTCATAGTTTCCACATGCAGAATTCATTGAAAGCTCCCTATCTCGTATTTTCCCTCTATAAACTATAAATAGAGGAAGAGCCTATGGGTTATGTTGGTACCCAAATTTGTTCTCCTTTTCAAGCCAAGCAACAACACTGATTCAACATGGAGCTTAGAGGTAGCCAGATCATAAATATATGTCATTTTGTAGCTGGGGAGGAGATCTGATTGTCCCTTTGTTACTTGGACTTGTGGAGAGATGGGTAGCACCTTAAAAGGATATGATCTTATCCTAACTATTTTAGGTTGTGGCTTTTAACCAAGGTAAGAGAACCTATTTTGTAACCTCTGTTATTTGAAAGGAGATACAGGTACCCTTCTTTTGCATAATTTTTATAAAGAAGACCTTGGGGAAAATATGATCAACACACCAAATCTGACTCTCACGAGTTGTCACTTCCAGATCATGGAGATACTTTCACAACAAGGCAAAGGTTACTAAAGACATTTGAGACCCTGATTTATCCTGCATACTTTGGCAAATGAATTTTGGTCTTGTGTGGGTATACAAAGTAAAACAGGGGTAGTATGGATAGGATTGGATGTTTTAAATATATTTTGGTGGGAGGGGAGATAGGATGAACTTGACTCACCAGATCCTTGAGAGCTTATGCAAAATGGAAAGATTCAGCCAACAAAATGCCACAAAAGCTAGAAATGTTTCTTCAACTAGAATATGTGCCCAAATGGAGGCCCAAATTAGCACTCTTTCACATAACCTATGGGATTCTATCATGAAGGCTCAAGTCAGAAAACCCAATAAAGCACCAAGATTCAAATCAAACCACGCCTGAGGTACACCCAGAGGCTTACAGATAATCTCTGTCAACAAAATGAAAGAAAAGGGATTTTAGACCATTTATCTCACTCCCAAATGAAGGCTCTTCTGAGAAATGAAATTACAGATGCCACTAAACTATCACAAGGATTGAGGCCTGTGTGATTGGATTGGATTTTGGTACAAGATTGCAACAGAAACAAGAAAAACTACTTGCATGCATTCAGAGATGAAATAAATACACTTTACTCAAGATTAACATAGAATAACTCAAGTTTAACACGAGAATAACTCAAGTTTGATCAAATTTTATTAGCAGGATAGTTTCCGAACAATATCAAATATTTTCAATGGCTTTACACTTACAACCACCTTGACACGATTGAATTTGATACAAAAAGAGATATACAAGCTTCTCAGATGGCTTCTCAAAAGGGATGGGCTCTGTCAAGCTTTTTCTACTAGAAAAATTAGTCTCTAACTTTTCCAAAAACTCCCAACCATTTACATGAAAAATTCATGCCATTTATAGCATTTACACCAGATCCCTTCTCCCCAAAAGACAAAAAACATTTAATGCACCAGTGTTTGCCATGATTCTTTTGTGATTCTTAGAATCAAATTTGCAAGAAGTCTCCAGGTGCTCGAGGGGGAATATTTCATCAAATTCCTCCCACATTCAACTCCTTGTTTTGGTAGATCACTCTTCTTTCAATTCTCCAACCACTTCTACCCCTAATCTATCAAATCTAGCCCTTGTGTGCTTGGGAGAAGAAAAACAAAAATCCAATTGGGCATGAAAGTTAGACCATTTTAATGGCGAAAGACACCTTCTAGATCTCCCCACCAAACTTCAGATATCAACATTAACTTCCTTCTCAGCTTGGCGTATAGAAAAAACCAAGAAATCATGAAAACTCACACTTCCAGACGTGTTACAGAGAAATGGAGGGAAAATTAGATTTCAACTCTCACTACCATTGATCTTTGCTTTGAATTTGGGTCGTCCCCATCCAATTAGCGAAGCCACATAAGCATCCAAAGAACCAATGAGAATTGAGTAGGACACGGACCAAATTTTCCCTTTAGCCAAAAATCCAAAAGCGATAAATTAAAGCATTTTCCCACCATCCTCTGACCAACCAAAGGAAACCACGTGACCAGTGAGCACTGAGGAATAAATTTGAAAGGAAAAAGACACCCGTTAGATTGTAAAATATAGAAAAACGACCATTTGAGCCTGGGAATGAAATTTTCTTTAAGGACAGAAAGCTTAGAAATGTTACAGGGCTCAAATGCATTCTTCAAGGATACATCCATTCATTTTCTTCAAGTACTTAGGGCAGAAACAAGTAAGGAAGACAAATCCTAACCATGGAGAATAGAGAGAATGGGAAAATGCAAGTTTTTGAAGGAACAGAGCATGGGGATTCAAAATATAGATCTTTTCAGAGGAGCACAGAAACTAGGAGAAAATCATGGACCCATAAGTGATATATGACCTAGGATTAGATTAAAAATGGAAATAAGGATTAACCAGGAACAACACGGAAAGAAGAAAGTGACAAAGGCTGCAAATTAATAGATTTTCAAAGGATAATTGGGGCAAGACCATTCTGAGCACCAACATCGGCTTTGACTCAGGGATGGGCACTCCCTGTGAGTGTCATAAGAACAAAGGTAGACCAAGTGCAAAAATATCCATTGGGAAAAGGATTCAGCTTACAAATCAGAGAAATAGAGCCATCTTCAAAAACAAATAGAGAAACCAGCAAAAATAGTCCACTGAGGACCAGAACGAGCAAAAACATGAAAAACAGGGAACAAATAACAAACTATACAATGTACACAAGATTTTTCTTTGATTCAGGGGAATCAATCCAAGAAATACTTCAAATGCCTGCTATTAACAAGAAACTCGAGTAGTTCACCATCTAGGTCCTTGAGGAAGAAGGTATGCTCCCCAATTCTGATATCAATGGAGTAAGGGCCCATCCATAATGAATCAAAATTGCCATGTTTGCCCTTATCCTCATGTCTACTATCCCATAGTAGCACAAGATATCCAACATTGAAAGCTCTGGGAGTGACCTTTTTGTCAAATAACTTCTTCAGTTTCTCTCTAAACTTTACATGCCTTTGGTGGGATGCCCTCCTCTCTTCATCAAGCTCAACAATCTAGTTAATGTGAGCATCATAAGGACCTACCTCTTGATCTTCCAGCTTGTTGCATAAACTGATATGAAGCCAATTACATATGAATGGGTAGCAGGGCCCTAGTCTCATACAACAACTCAAATGGAATCTTTCCAGGTGACCCTCTTGACAAAGAGTGATCTTATCTTCCTAAACAAAGCAAACTTCAACTGTTCACCCCACTTTCTCTTATTCTACTCTAATGTTCTTCTGATGATCTTAAAAAAATTATTACTAGACTCAGCTTGTCCATTTCCTTGGGGGTTGTAATTGGAGGCATATGTCAAGTTTATCCCATACTCCCTGCACATTGCTACCAAAGGTTTAGCTCTAAATCTCATGGCATTATCAGCCTGATCTTGACTGGTACCCCAAACCTGTAGATGATGTTGTTCAGCACAAAGTCCATGACAACTTGGTGTGTTGCCCTCTTGGTGGGGATTTCCTCCACCCACTTAGTAAAATAATTAGTTGCTACAAGAATCCACCTATGGCCAGCACTTGAAGGGTCTAAAATCTCACCAATGAAATCCATTCCCCATTGCTTGAATGGGGCTTTAATTGATGAGCTGCAAAGGAAGGGAGCTTGAAGCTTTCAGTCTTCCAGAGAAGTGTTGACAACTCTCACATCTTCTAACCAAAAGAGTTGTATCCTTGAAAAGAGTTGGCCACCAATAACCAGCCCTTAGGATCTTATGTGTTGTGACTCTTGCAGCAAAGTGCCCCCACAAACTCCTCCATGGAGGTCAACAATTATCTTGGGGCTTCTTCTTCAGTAATGCACCTTAAGAGGACTCCCTCTGGGTTCTTCCAAGCTAACCCATAATCAATGATGACATATTTTGGGAAGCCAACTTAAGGGCTCTCTTCTGGTTCTTACTCAAATGCTCAGGGAAGTTCAAGTATCTGAGGTAAAAAATTACATCTTTGTACCACTCAGAATTCATCAATGCTCGAAAAACATCTACCCTTTCTTATTCTACCTCATTTACCTCAATAGTTTGCAAGTTTCTTTTTGCCATAAGCTTAGCCAAGCCCAAACATCTCACCAACTTTGTCATTTAGATGTCCATATCATATTCTTGTAATTTTTTCACCCACCTGCATCTTTCTCTTGAGACTTCCATCTCTGATATGATGTACTTCACCATTGTGTGGGAACATAAGCAACCAATTTAGAACTTAGAATATAAGGTCTAAAAACCTTTGTTTCTTTTACTAAGGAGAATGCCTACTTTTCCATGATAGTGTACTTAATCTCAGCCCCTACAAGGCCTTACTCGAAAAAGTAATGGGCCTCTTAGTCCCTTCATCATCCTTCTACAAAGACAAGACAAAAGCAATAGTGTTCTCTCGAAGTAAAGGAGAACATTTGGAAAGGATTCTTATATTCTGGAGCTATAAGAACAGGTGCATTCTTGAGTGCCTCTTTAATCCCATTGAAATCTTGGATGGCAGCCTCCTCCCATTTGATGACCTAGCTTTAGCATAGAAGTGATTGGAATGGTCAACTCAGCAAATTTTGATATGAATCTCCTGATGAAGTTTATCTACTCAAAGAAGGACTGAATTCCTTTCTTGGATCTTGAAATTGAGACTTTTCGATAGCCTCTACTCTTTCTAGATCAATCATCACTCCTTCTTGTGACACTATGTGACTAAGCAACTTTTCCTTTTGCATGCCAAAATGGCACTTCTTTGGGTTGAGCGAGATGCCATATTCTCTACATCTTCTCCAAGTGCAGCAAGTGGTCACTTCTCTTTCTAGAAAACACAGTCACATCATCCTAGTAGACATCAATAAACTCATTTATGTAACCAGCAAAAGCAACATCCATTTCTCTTTGAAATGTGGCTCCAACATTCATCAGACCAAAGGGCATTCTGACATAGACATAGGTCTCCCAAGGAGTAGTAAAGGTTGTCTTGATCCTTTCTGATTCCTTCACCACAACTTGGTTATAACCAAAGAAACCATCCAAGGTGGAAAGCAACTCAGAACCAGTCACTAACTGCAGCATGTGTTCCATGTTAGGTAAAGGATAGTTATCCTTCATTGAAGCTTTGTTCAAATTCTTGAAATCCACACATGCCTGATGTCACCATTTTCTTTCTGACTGGTACTAGGTTTGCAACCCAAGAAGAATACCTTGTGGGATGGATAATCCCTCCATCTCTTAGCTTCTTTAGTTCTTCTTGCATCTTGAGGGATAAGAGTGGATTGATGGGCCTTTGTTTCTTCCTGAATGGCTTTGCATTAGACTCCAAGGGAATCTCATGCTTGAAACAAGTCCTCTCTATATGATTTTAGTTTAGAATAGGTCCAAGCCATGCAATCTTGGTATTTTTCAATAGCTAGATGTATGATTGCTTCTCCTCCTTGCTGAGATTGCTGCCTAACCAAATCTTCCTTGGCTTCTCCTTTGTGCCAAGGTCATGTTCCTCAATATCCCTTGAGGCTTCCATGCATCTATTAACAATGTGATCAACATTATCAAAATTGGACTCAAGAGCAACCAACCCTCTAGGAATGGTATTATTCTTTAGTTGGATGATGTCCTTGCCAAACAAGGTTTCCTTTCCCTCTGTTGTATATACCATTGGCTCCAAATCAATTCATTGATAAACAAAATCTCCTTTGTTTTGCAAAAATCTTCTAGATCTGAGTATCATCATCAAAAACCTGCCAGTGCTTAATATTATCAGGGAAAGAGGGTCTTGTCAATACCTCAAACTCATACTCACAATATGGGGACACTATACAATTTTCAAACCGAGACCCCAACACTGCAAGATTTTTGCCAAGTCATTGAACCTCCTATCATGATGCACAATGTTGAATGAATCAAACATCTCGATGAAGTCCCAAATTGCATGCTTGTATTGTTTCATTCACTGGTTCTTTGTGGCATATAGTTTTTGAATTGTTTTACAATTAGTTCTGAGTCCCTTTGACAATGATGTCCTTGACACCATATTTCCAAGCAATTCTTAAACCCAACAACAATGCCTCATACTCAACAATGTTTTGGTGCACTCAAAGTTGAGTTTGAAGGAGAAAACAAATCATTCCTAACCAGGAGAAAGTAGAACAACACCAACACCATTCCCAAACTTGGATCAAGATCCATAAAACAATAGAGTCCAAGGAGAGACCATTTGTTCAAAGGCACCCATTCTTCAATTTTTTGATCCTTTCCATCAGCAAACCCTATAAAGTTGTCTGCATCAACACTTGTGTACAATACCTCATAGGATGCATTGTTGGGATCCTCAATAAGGTGCAACATTTTCTTTTCCCCATACAACTTAACAAGGTTTCCTTCAATTAGAATGGTAGCATAGGACATATCCATTTGGACACTCCCACCAACACTTGCAGCCCATTTTCTAGATAGTAGCATACCCCATTTGGCTGGGAAGTCAACAATAACTACATCAAGCTTCAAATTCCTACCTAGATAGGCTGTAAGTTATACCACTAGACCTTAACACATCCCACTACTGGAACCTCTCTGGAATCCATAACAGTACATTTCCCATAGGTTGCTTTGTCACTTTGATATTTAGCTCATTCATGACTTCCAAAGGCATGACATTGCATGATGCCCCTGAGTCAAACATGCAATTATGCAGCAGTCTATCCTTGATGATCAAAGTAGTGAAGAATGGATCCAAATTCATCTAAGAGTCCACCAAGGATGTCCCCAAGTAAACCTCAAGTGTTTCATCTAGCTCTTATGATGCTGGTGGTGCTTCTTCTAGTTCTTTAATGACAAGTGGGGTCTCCACAATGTTTATGTTTCTGCCTAGGGTAGTCTTCTCTTCTTTCAACCCCAAGTATTCAAATGCTCTCTTTTTGTGCTCAAGGATCCTAAGCAACTCAACAATTAGAATAGAGAATTTGATTTGACTTAAGACTTGGGCAATATCATATGTGGAATTTCTTGGCAAGGTAGTGTTGGAAGGAAAGCCAATATACTCATTAGGTGACACATGATTCTTGAGAACTTGGGCATGAAGAGGGGTATGATTCTTGTTTGGAACTGCAAGGCTCTTAGCAAGTGCATCTTTCCTAGGAGCCTCTTTAGGGATGTTTGAAATTAAGGGAGCTTTAGGCTTGGCTTGAGGCCCTACCCCTTTGACAACCTTACTTCTCGTATTATATTCCTTCTCTTGAGCCACAACAACATTCATCAGTAACTGTCTATCTTCTTTAGAGGGGATGCCTCCATCATAATTCTTTATCATTAAAGCCCTTAAATATTCAAATTAATTATTGGGAAATTCAAAATCTTGTACGAAGATCTAATTCTAAAGTATGAGAGGAGGAAGAATAGTCACCCTATGAATGTAGTCCCAAAAAGTACTAGCAGTCGGGCACTTATTACCTCAATTGAAGTTTCCCCTTGTTGATATCTCATGGAGCAACCCATCATGTAGACATCATCATCATTATCACCATCTTCTTCTTCTTCTTTATGATCTTCTTCACATGGAGCATGGGGCATGAAACATTTATCACACCAATCAATGACATCTATCTCCTCCACAACAACAACCACAGATGACCAAAGGATCAAGTACCATTCTTTATCCCTAGCTTGAGACTATCCACTTCCAAATCCAACAGGTCCCTTACCTCTATCATCAGATATTTGGTGATTTGTGAACCTATCTTGGCCTTCGCTTGTGTTTTCCTTGTGATTTTTCCCAATTCCTTTCACACTCGGTAGCTTGTAGGATATCTCCTTAATAGCCCCTTCCAAAGTTTTCACAACTTCTTCCAAATCAGCAGCCTTGCTTGTTTGGGGTTTTTCTAGATTAACCAGATTTACACCTTCCCTCTTTGGAGGCTTTCCAATTTCCTTGATATTGTTCTCTATTTACAAATCCATGGTGAAGGCCTACCTCAAATTTGTGGGGTTTTTGTCTCTTAAATAATATGTTGCCTTTTCATCAAATGCATCAGTATATTTGATCAAACATGACTCATCACAAGGCCTTATTCTTACAGTTCTTATCAAGGTCTTATTAAACTCTGGTGTTGAAATCATGTCTTGACTCATTAGGGTTCTTTTTGATATTTTCAAATTCAGTCAAAAGAAACCTAGGGTTAGTCCTATCACCATACTTTGTGATCACGAATGCATTGCTCATCTTAGTCCAGAGTCAATAGAGTTATCGCAATGCTTTATACCATCCCTAACATCCCCTTCCAAGGTATGGATAAACATCTTGATATATACATCTTCATGTTCAATCTCGAAATCTTCCATCATATTGATAAAAATATTTAGATGCTAATCTCCGTAATAACATTATTTCCCTAGAACTTTGGCAATTTTTTTCCTTACATCTTGAGGCACTTTGCATTTGGATACCCAACCATTCCCACAAAATTTATAGGTCTAAAGTTGTTTACAACAAATGGAGGTGCAGGTTGAGCCATATTGATTTGAGTAGGTGATCCAGGGGTGAAAAACTGGTGGGGGTAGAAGGTTCTTGGTTCACGGAGTATAACTTTCAAAATGGATACCCCAAAGGCATTGCTTCTTGAAATCCCTATCAACCTCAAAAAACATAGGTGCGAGTGTGAAGCAAACCTTTCAAAATAAAATTAAGGTCCCTCTCCATTAGATATTTTCAACTCCATAAAGAGGTTGCTGATTGATTCACTTAAATGGTATTCTTCAATGATGGGCCACTCACTTTCTTCAATGGTGATCCATCTCATTGTCTGCTTATCTCCCACAACTCTCCAAGATTTTCTTCCTTCTAATTTTTCTTTTTCTAGCTCTGGAAACAACGTCCTAGCAGGATCCCTAGCAAAGAAAGATATTCTTCCTTCTAGCTTTGCAATATTAGTAACAAATATGACTTTGACATAAACTTAAGACACTGGTACTTCCAATAATCAGATCAACAGGGAGTCATCACTAAGGATTTCCACCTTAGTTGTGGAGATGCACTAAATATGATCTGTCAAAGGTCTGTCAATGTAAGAAACTAGAAATGGAAATATCCTAACCTTTCTTCACGTATATGTATCAAATGAAAGCTAGTGCATTAGGTGTGGAAAATGAAAGAACTACACACAACACTTGGAGTATATAGGAAATGTTTTACCGGGTCTGAATATGAACTAAGAATCACTATGTCCCCGGAAACAATGCCACTGATGTTGGTACCCAATTTTTTTCTCCTTTTCAAGCCAAGTAGCTACACTGATTCAACATGGAACTTAGAGGCAGCCAGATCATAAATATATGTCATTTTGTAGCCGGGGAGGAGATCTGACTATCCCTTTGTTACTTGAATTTATGGAGAGATGGGTAGCACCTTAAAAGGATATGATCTTATCCTAACTATTTTAGGTTGTGACTTTCAACCAAGGTAAGAGAACCTATTTTGTAACCTTTTTATTTGAAAGGAGATACATGTGCCCTTCTTTTGCATAAATTTTGTAGAGAAAACCTTGGGGAAAATATGATCAACACACCAATATGACTCTCATTTGGCAAATGAATTTTGGTCTTGTGTGGGTATACAGAGAAAAACAGGGGTGGTATGGATAGTATTGGATGTTTTAAATAGATTTTGGTGGGAGGGGAGACAAGATGAACTTGACTCACCAGATCCTTGAGAGCTTATGCAAAATGGAAAGATTCAACCAACAAAATTCCACAAAAGCTAAAAATGTTTCTTCAACTAGAATATGTGCCCAAATGGAGGCCTAGATTAGCACTCTTTCACACAATCTATGGGATTCTATCATGAAGGCTCGAGTCAAAAAACCCAATAAAGCACCAAGATTCAAATCAAACCATGCCTGAGGTACACCTAGAGGCTTATAGACAATCTCTGTCAACAAAATGAAAGAAAAGTGATTTTAGACCGTTTATCTCACTCCCAGATGAAGGATATTCTGAGAAATGAAATTGTAGATGCCACTAAACTATCACAAGGATTGAGGTCTATGTGATTGTATTGGATTTTGATACACGATTGCAACAGAAACAAGAAAAACTACTTACATGCATTCAAATATGAAATAAATACACTTTACTTAAGATTAACACAGAATAACTCAAGTTTGATCAAATTTTATTAGCAAGGGAGAGTTTCCAAAACAATCTCAAAGCTTGTCAATGGTTGTACACTTGCAACCACCTTGACATGATTGAATTTGATACAAAAAGAGATATACAGATTCTCAAAATGGATGGGCTCTGTTAAGCTTTTTCTGCTAGAAAAATTAGTCTCTGACTTTTCCAAAAACTCCCAACCATTTACACGAAAAATTCATGCCATTTATAGCATTTACACTAGAGCCCCTTCTCCCCAAAAGACAAAAAACATTTAATGCACCAGTGTTCGCCATGATTCTTTCATGATTCTCGAATCAAATCTGCAAGAAGTCTCCAGGTGCTCGAGGGGGCATATTTCATCAAATGCCTCCTACATTCAACTCCTTATTCTGGTAGATCACTCTTCCTTCAATTTGCCAACCACTTCTACCCCTAATCAGTCAAATCTGGCCCCTTGCATACTTGGGAGAAGAAAAGTGAAAATATGATCGGGCACGAAAGTTAGACCATTTTAATTGAAAAAGAAACCTTCTAGATCTCCCCACCAAACTTTAGATATCAACATTAACTTCCTTCTCAACTTGGCGTGTAGAAAAAACTAAGAAATCATGAAAACTCGCACTTCTAGACGTGTTGCAGAGAAAATGGAGGGAAAATCAGATTTCAACTCTCAGCTACCATTGATCTTTACTTTGAATTTGGGCCATCCATGTGGAAGATTCAAACTTAAAAATAGACCCGGGGGCTTCCTCTGACTTTTTACAACTTTTGGAAAAATTTCATATTTTCTTTACATCTCCTCCTTGGGAAATGAGCCCGACATGTATCCTAAGATGGGCCCTAACGGACTGCGGTCAAATTCTTCCATTTCATTCCCCTTTTGGAAAAGGGAAAATTTTCCAAGTTTTCCCCATAACTCCGCCCTTGAAAAAATGGGCTTGACATGTGTCCAAATATGATTGCAGCGGAACCGCACTTCCCTTTTTACTTTTGATCCCCTTTTTTCAAAAGGAAAATTTTCCAAACTTCCCCCAGATTCCACACCTCCGCCATTGACTAGAGCAAACTTTGACCTTTCCTTTATCGGGCTTGCGAGCCATTTTGAGATTTTAATCCTTTTGATGTCAAGAGGTAAAAAATCCAATTTTCCTTCGATGGTCCACTTCCCCGCCTCTTTGAATTTTCAAAATGCCACGTGTCACCATGATGCACCTTGAGACGGTCCCAAAAATTGATACCTTGGACGAGTGCGGGCTTGCCACGTGTCCTGCTTTCAGGAAAGTTTGTCTAAATGCTTGAAGCTCAACAGAAACCTCCACGTGTCCTCCTGTGGGGTCAAAGTGAGACTTTTTCCTTGCCTCTTAAATTTGCTCCAGTCAAAGCTTGGCGGGGCCATGGGGTGGTTTCAAACATTTTTCCAAAGTAGCCAAAAAAGAACAAGTTCAAAATGCAGACTGCCGCGCCTCATCCAATCGCAGCGAAGCCACGTAAGCATCAAAAGAACCAAGGAGAATTGAGTGGAGATGCGGGACCAAAATTTCCTTTTGCCAAAAAGACAAAAGTGATAAATTAAAGCATTTTCTCACCATCCCCAAAACAAACAAAGGAAGACATGTGACCATTGAGCATTGAGGAATAACTTTGACAGGAAAAAGACACCCGTTAGACCGTAAAATAAAGAAAAATGACCATTTGAGCCTAGGAATGAAATTTTCTTTAAGGAAACAAAACTTAGAAATATTATAGGGCTCAAATCCTTTCTTCAAGGATACATTCATTCATTTTCTTCAAGTACTTAGTTCGAAACAATAAGGAAGAAAAATCCCGGACCGTCGAGAATAGAGAGAACGGGAAAACATGAGTTTTTGAAGGAACAGAGCACGGGGACTCAAAATATAGATCTTTTCAGAGGAACAAAGAAACTAGGAGCAAATCATGGACCCATAAGTGATCTACGACCCATGAATAGATTAAAATGGCCATAAGGATTAACCAGGCACAACACGGGAAGAAGAAAGTGACATAGAGGCCACAAATCTATAGATTTTCAAAGGCAAATTAGGGCGAGACCATTCGAGCACCAACAGTTAAATGATCACAACTTTTCTAGTGCATTCTAGACTTGTAATACTTTTTTCAGTAACCCTTGATGTTATATATGTGAAAGATGAGGAATTGAATACAAGTGGATGTATAGAGAACTTTGTGTCAATGGTGCTTCGTTTCTTACTACGTGTGGATCTTAGATAAAATTTGTGTTATTCGAGATTTAGATTAGAATCTTTCCTTTCTTTTACTTCTGAATATTATGAGATCTATTTTAATATTTTATCTATGTGTATGAGGACAAATTTGAAAAATATTGATTGAATTACATATCTTCCTTTTATCTTTCCCACATTCCATTCATTACGCTTACGAAAATACTTCATTAACAATTGCTTACTTCCTACGAAATTGCTTAGCTATGGTTCATGAGCTTTGAAATTAAAGTAAAACCGTTGTAAATAGTTATTAAGTTTCATACGTACCAGATTGATAAACATCTTACATGGGAGCCTCATCAGTAAATGAGGGCTATTTATCTCATGACTACCTAGGTTTTTAGCTGTGCACAAAATTTAGCTAGCATACAACTTCATACTCAATATTCTCCCCGCTTCATTACTCCCATGGCTAATCTAGTTATCAATGTAGTCACCACTCACCACACTCATCCTCATATGACTCAACCCATTTCTATCCCACCAACTTTCACTTCTATATCTCCTACCACGACCTCTAAGGGTTATGACATCATAGAGAAGCTTAAGAATACAATGAAAAAAATCTCTCTTTATGATTTATCGCAAAGTGCATGACCACCCTTCACTCTATTCACATTGAAAGTAATAATTCACCGGTGGCCTTCACACATCTCATTTAATATCTCAAAAATATACCACATGTTATATAATTTAGTGATGAGGATATACCACCATCCGTTATTGACAATCCATTTTCACATCTAATTATCACTGCTATCATTTTTATCAAGCATGTACTCATTGAAAAAGGATTTTCTATAAATTTTGTGCTCACTCCTTCTCCGGAAAATTTGTATTATTGATATATAATTACTATAAAATCTACTCTCATTCGTGGTTATGATTCCACCACTAGCACCTACCTTAGTACTATTAATTTGCCTAAACAAGTCGAGGCCTAAGATCATTCCTACGGTGTTCTTTGTTATTGATACATCATTTCCGTTTAAATCTCTTGCTACGTAGACTATGGATTCATCACGCAATGCATGTTGTTCCTTCTATAGTTATTTCATGTGTTAAATTATTACATGATGACTATGAACATACCATTTCTGTTGACCTGGATCCATTCAAGTTTTTCTACATAGACCTTGTTACTGTTATGCCTATTCCTCCATCGCAACCTATTCCATATAGAAATATTGGTACTTATGATGTTGGAAAATCTAGTGCTCCATAGTCTTCTTCCACCTCTACAAGTATACCATCCATTCCCACTCATAATACTAATATCATTTCACCCTCGTTTTCCACTCCCATCCTTACCACTATTCCTCTTATCAAGAGTCCTCTCACTCCTACATCTTGTTCTTCTCCTTCCAATATCCTTGATATCAATATTCAAAATGATAATTCCAGCACCGATGATTCGATTGTGAGGTTAATGTTGTGGAGCTTAATGATGACACATTACGCACTCTTAATTTTACTCCTTTAGAGATAGAAGAGTCCTACTTCAATGAAATTTTTTTGTTATTTGGCCGTGGTGAATATCAGTTCAAGAAACCCCCTCCATCTACTAGTGCTATGATACTTTTTAGGGATATGTCCATACATTGGATGTCATGTCACTAGTCTCATCTCACTCTTCCGCAACATTACCTCCTTTCACATGCACTCTTTTCATTCATAACTCGTATTGGCCTCATATTCCATTTGATCCCACTTTCTCTAACACCATTTCCATGCATGACAGATTTTTGGCTTGGTTTCACACTTGATGATCTTATTCCACCACCTCATTTTCCTCATATTTATCATGGATGTGTCTTTGTTTCTATTTATTATGGCCTTCGGGTCTTTATTTATCAATATTTCTTTCATGTACTCCTCGATCCTCTCTAATTACACTTGATAGTCTTGGCTTGACTACATTGGTGGCACTTTGGATCCTAATCACACTAGTATCACATTCCCCATGCCTTTCAACCGTGTTTCTATTTGCAATGATTCATTTCTCAGCTATACTCAAAATCTCACCCACTAGTATGCACACGATTATCTATAACTTCCTTTCACTAATTAATAATACACAATGGACATGTACAATTTACGTTGTAATTACTCCTTATATGATCAACCTCATACTATTGATTACCAAGTCTCTGATCTAGGTCCAATTGGCTATGATCTTGACAATGAAGATCTCTTAGATGATGTTACTTGATTCTTATACATGTCATACACTTGGGGGCATCATGCTTACTTTTCTCCCCCCTCCTAACATCATCATGTGTATATCATTTCTATTATTATGCTTTGTGCTTCATACTTCATCTTTCTAAAAATCATCACACAACTTGATATAATTTTTATCATCACTACCCTATGACACACTCTTGTTCTAAGGTTCACACTTGACTCTTGAGGGCATACTACATTCATGAACTTAACACATTACACATTTCATGCTCCGTGTTTCATGATACATCATTCTAGCATCCCACTCTCACACATCATACCACCCTATGAAACACTCTAGTTCCACAATTCATATTCGACTGTTGAGGGTATAAATATGAAATAAACCTCACCTCTTCTTGTACTTTTTACACACTATGCTTCATTGATCTATATTCCTAGCGCACATTATCAAACCATTTCTCGATGATGCACTCTTGTTCTATGGTTAATTTTTAATTGTTGAGGGGTCTTTTATAAATGAACCTCATCTCATACTCATCCATATCTTCTTTGGGGCACGCTACTCCTATCACATTCAAATTTCATACCATTCCATCACACTCATTCATTGCATATTGCATATCTTGGTTGCACTTATTCTTTCTTGCTTATACTTACATGTACACTTTGCTTACTATGTTAGACAGATATCCAGTATGTCATTATATTTTCTATATACATGTGTACGTTCATTTGTTCTCTATCCATGAATGAATACTTCTTACATATCGTCACATGTTGTAATGATGTTTGGAATTGTAATTATTTTCAATCCCACCGGCTCTTGAGGGAATATAATTTCTCACACACTATAGGTGTTATTGTTTCATTCTATACTACTTCATATTCTTACTAGCACATTACTTTACATTGATGACATGCACACTTTGACATGCTCTTTATATTTCTCACATGCTAACGGGTGTTTCATATGAAAATTTTACTTTTCACAACTATCTTCCACCATGGTTGTCTATTACTCTATGCTTAACACTATTTTTTATTGTATGTCATTGTTTGTGGGCTATTTCCTATGTCTTGTTTGATCACTTCTTGTATTCTTTGGTCACTTTGACCCTAATTTTATTGTGACATTATGAGTGATGTCCCATGTATGAAACCCACTTTTTACGGTCTCTCTTGTATGTAAGTTTTCTTGTTTCACTATTTTTCTATGACCTTTTTCCTTATTTTTCTACTAACACATCTATCTAGCCACTTTTTTTCATGTGCCTTGGTTTCTACAATGCATATCCCATCCCCTATAGGGATAAAATTTCATACCAACATAAGGTCCTCTCATTTGGGTCGCATACTTATATCAATGTGACATGCACACCAAATGAGGGGGTTATATATTCGGTCGATCAATCACCCCATACAACATCTCATATCTATAGTACATGCCTACAAAATACAAGAATAGAGCATTCATACATTCACGAGAATGACCCAAAATCTGAATTGGGTCCTCAAGCACACCATATACACAAGTTTGGAACTACATATACTAGCACCTTGGTGCTCTGACCTCTCAGTGCTTATGTCCAGGGGGAAGATACAGATACTTTCTCATATCAACACAATTTTAAGTTGTTCACATATCATTTTCACAATACATGCACGTCCTCCAACAAGAAAAATGCATTCATTCTCCATTTTCTACATCAAATAAATACAAAACCAATATGTTACAACTCGGGACAAAATAGGATCACACCATCTGCAATAGTGTATCATTCAAGAAATAGTCATGGAAGGAGAGTACCAACATACATCTCTCCCAAAAAAATCTTTTTCGTGGCATGAGATAGCCAAAAAAACATATTATTCACATGTTATCACCTAAAAATTCACTCTTGGCATGAGATCGACTAAAAAAAGCGCTTTTGGTTTGAGATCGCCCAAAAAACTCGCTCTACACAACATTTTTAGGACATTTTTTCTATCTTTTTACACTCATAATTATCAGGTGCACACTTTCCTTTTACTACATTTACACATATTTACATACTATTACAGAGTTTTCATGATACATGACTTTGAATATGTTACTGAGATATAAAATTTTTATTAGTGCTCACATTAGTTTATTATGGATTATATTGTTTATAATGTGTGTGAAGAGTTGTATTTACAACTCATCGCTTTGTAATATTATTATTAATAGATTTTTCATGATAATACAACTCATTGATAATAATATAGGATTGTATTTGTGTACGTGAGTTTATCTCACCACTAGAATAGGAGTTGTTGAGAGATTCTAGTGAGTTAGTTTAGGGATTTGAGATGATGTTTGACTCCATGGAATAAGGAGTACAAACTGCTATATAATGTAATCTCTATTAATGAATATATTGTCCCGATTGAATTCAATAGAAGAAAATCATATTGTGTGTTTATATTCTGCATTATTATTTTGAGTTTAATATTAAAACTCTGACCAAATCTACATTTGGTATCAGAGCTGGTATTCACGTCTATTTCATAGCAGTTTTGGGTCCTTTCCATGATGGATGCGTAATGGATTTGTGAGGGTTGTCATACTTATCTTTGCCCCTGAGAATGCAGTTTATTAAAGTATGAATTTTGTACTTGCGTATTTAATGCGTATCATTTGCTTCTGTTGGTGATGCCATTTGTTCTTCCATCCATTGTTCACATGAAATTCTATTACATCTGTCAGATATTCCCGTGAACTACATACTTCACGCCTTTTGTCTTGTTGTCTTCCATCTTCAATTAAAAATAAATGATAAATTTATTATTTTTTGAAAACCCAGATTGATAATTTTGTAATATTTATTAGGTTTGAATATACTTGCGTTTTTACTCTACAGTTCGAATTTTAGAGAAACCCAGTTCATATTTTTTGAGAAAATGTGAAAACATCTTGTCAACTTATGTTCCTTTGTATAAATTTGCAAATTCACTGTCCAATGTGTTGTTCTCCGTCTTCATAGTATTCATGTTTTTTAATTTCTATTCATTCCATCTTCATGTATATTCCATTGTGGATATTGTTTTGGTAAATTTCATTCTTGGAAGTCATTAAAAAGTGAAGTGATTTAGTTCATAAAGGTTTTTCCTTATAAAGGTTGTTTATTGGGTTCATTATTAAAGTAAAAAAAATCGCTAATTTTATCTGTATGATCTCCATTATAAGGGTATTTTATAGTCAAAATCCCATGTCATAATTTTTTTATTTTTAATAGGTTTTATTAATTCTATGTTATTATTTGGGTCATGTCAATGAATGCCACAATATTATTGTCTTGTTTTTGTCCTTTGTCTAAAGTCGAGTCAAAATTTTAAAGTTATTTTTGTGTCATTTAGGTGATCATTAGGAAAATTGTAAAAAAAAATAGAGAGGGGGTTGCCTACATTTCTCCTGGTCGCATTTTCACTTGTACATGACAACCAAGTTCAAATTGAGGGGGAATTTTATATTGAGCTTCATTTTCAAATTTTCTGAGTAACTAAGCAGTTTCAGATGGAGGACGGAGGCAATGGAGGAAGGAGGTCAATCAGCAACCTCTCGTCAGCCACAAGCGACGGGGCCGCACAATGAAGTTGTGGCATTTTTTTAGTTGTGTGTTTATTTTCCACTGTGTGAAAATAAGAACAAATGTCACATTCTATTCAACTATTGTAGTAAGTGAGCTCTTGAGTGAGCAATATTTCCTATATTTTCTCTTGATGTCAGAGCATTGCAGAAGATCATAAACACCAATATAAGTCAGTTCATGGATCTTGAAAAGGTTTGTGGAAGATCCAGAAAACCACATGAGGTGGATAGTTGATGGGTTCTGTCACGTCAAGGTTTGTGGTAAACCTAGTTTAAAACCATGGAAGGAGATAGCATTTCTTTTGATCAAGGTCATGAGCCAAGTTGGGCATGCCACATGGGTGAGCATACTTTGCAGATAAGTGTGTGAATGTTTTTCCACCATGTTCGCACTAAGGGGGAATGTTACAGATATATAGTTGTTGTTAGTGCTCACATTAGTTTATTATGGATTATATTGTTTATAATGTGTGTGATGAGTTGTATTTACAACTCATAGCTTTGTAATATTATTATTAATAGAGTTTTCATGATAATACAACTCATTGATAATAATATAGGATTGTATTTGTGTACGTGAGTTTATCTCACCACTAGAATAGGAGTTGTTGAGAGATTCTAGTGAGTTAGTTTAGGGATTTGAGATGATGTTTGAATCCATGGAATAAGGAGTACAAACTACTATATAATGTAATCTCTATCAATGAATATATTGTCCCGAGTTGAATTCAATAGAAGAAAATCATATTGTGTTTTTATATTCTGCATTATTATTCGAGTTTAATAGTAAAAATCTGACCAAATCTATAGAATATTACTCTTTCGCTCTTCTTTTGCAGTCCAACCTTAATATGTAACAAGAAGCATCCCCACATAAAACATAACATGGTACAACAAAATACACTTTATCCCTAAGGTGACTTCCTCTTTCTTAGCTTTCACACTTCAATTTATCACTCCACGCTTTCACTAATCTCTTCGACACGGTATCACCATCACATTCTACATGGTTATCAAGTAAGCATCTCTTATCTATTGTATGTTATCAAGTATTCACTCAAAAACATAAAGTGGAGGACAACGTAGACACAAAATTGCACACTTAGGTACATTTATGGGTCCTAAAAGTATACTTACATTCATATGATTCTTAAGTGAGAAAACTATTAGTTGACAACTATCTTTGGACTATTTGCTTTGTTTCTTGTCTTCTGTCTGGAATTTTACACCCTACAACCTAATTGGTATATAACGTGCTTATCTTTTATTACTCTAGACACCACCGCCCAGCTAAGGCACCATTTCCTAGGTGCCCATGTCCCCTCTGGGTGCCCCTAACCTATTTCCACCTTACTCACTCTTTTTGGGATTCTTTTATCTTTTGGGCATCTTATTTTCTTATGGGTCGGCCTTTTAGTTGTAAATTGTGAAATTCAACCAAGGGAATCATATAAATACAAAGTTATGTGACCAAAATAAAAGACCAAGCTCTAAGCATCTATTATCATCACCTAAGGTTGCATCCAAAGGCATATAAGAGCATCAAAGGCATCCCTTTAACATCCATACAAAGGGATAAGGGACTTCATTTGTACATACACTTTGTAGGAAGGGGAATTTCATTTTTTCATCCACACATCTACTTATATTGGTACATGTAGCTATCGCCTTCTATCAAGTACATTTGTGCAATGTATTCCTAGGAACGATTCTATCACACACACACACACACACACACACACACACACACACACACAAGAACTACATGGCTTCTAAGATGTAGTGAAATTCTCAATAATAAGTTCACTTATTCGGGTGGTTGTTGGGGTTAGTTCAACTCCTATATTACATTGTTCTTTTTTGGGATTTGATGTAGTTGGAGGGTTTTACAGGTGGACATCTCTTTGTAGGTTACAGGGTGCATTAAACAATCATATTATGACATATAGGATACCAACAATGACTATTAGTGATACTTGTGCAACACTAGAAAAATCACCTTCCGAGCCACTTTCACAATCACAAGCACCTAGAAGCAAAATCTGCACCCAAGTTCCCATGACCCATTCCAAGCACCCTAGTCAATATATGTTTGATATTCCTAGATTTTACAGTGCACAGTTGTTAAAATTTTCCCTTGTTATTCATTAGTTTTCTAGTACATAGATTAGTTCCAGGAAAAGTGTGAAATCAACTAAGTCCTTTACTCTCTCTCTCTCTTACACTTAGGGTTTTATATTTTATTAGCTTATTGTTTGTGTCAAATATGTACTTTAACATTTATTTATCATACATGACTCTACAATTAAAATTAATCACAAATCTATTTTTGTTAAATAAAAGGATCTATCAAAATATCATGTATAATGAGAGATAATTCCTTTTTCTTCAAGTAATTTAAATTTGTTATCCAATGCATAACAATAGTTGTGACAATGTCCATTAATAATGTGGAAATTACAAAAATGTTGGCCTTTTTCATGATCAAGATGATGAGGAGGGTGATGATCATTTAATGGTAATTGAATCAAATTCTTATCAAGTTTGGGTAAAATATAGTGTCAATTATCAAGAGATTTATCAAAATGCAATAGTTTGTAGGATGTTATTAGATGTTTCTTTTTCCACCCTACTATCTCGATCCTTCCCTACTACATCGGTTTGGTGATGTCTCTTAATCACTCTAAGAGAGGAAAATCGTAAATATTTGATGGATGATTTATCATAATCTATGGAACTTAGGAATGTCTTGTTAGAATATATAGATGGGCATCTATTTCATCTAGAAAACCTCTACTATTTTCTCCCACCTCATGTTAGTTTTGTACTCTCGCAATAAATGAAAAGCTACAAAAACATTCAATTCATGTCATTGTTAGGGGTTAAGGGAAATAGTTTGTAATCGGTGACTCATAGCACCAAACCAATGATGTCTAAACATCTAGGTGGTATGATAGAAACTATTAGAGATTTCATTTCAATACCCAATTATCCTGGTCCTTCTCAAATACATCAGTCAATGATATCTCTTAAGAAGCCCAAGAAAGAAAAATATTCAAACATTGGTAGGAGATTTCTCATAAATTTTAGCACCTATAAATGATTATAGCTCCACCCATTAATACAAATAAATAATATACACATTAGTATACAAAACATGACATTAGTTACAAAAAAAAAAGTTACCACAATCTCATAATCCCTATGAGTCATCCTCTTCATCTCGGTATTGACCCCAAGGGTGTTAACCATACGCACATCAACCTCGAGGGAAGGTGCAAAAATTGGATTTATTACCTCCTCCTATGGAAACCAAGAAGACATAGATTAGATTATGTATGAATGTCATTTATTTATACTAAATGATGTTATTTAATAAATGAAATTCATAATGAAATTTACATTACTAGCTTATACTTATGTAAGAGGCACAAAAAATAATACTCCTATAGTAACTCGAGAGGTCTAGCGATCATCAATTGTTGTAAGGAGATTCAAATGATGTCATCAATTAAAAAAATTACAAGGTTATGTGATCAAAATAATGAAACTTATGCACATAGAAAGTGACATGACATTATTTGCATACATTAAACATAGCTCATTATCTACATAAATGATGATTGAAAATACTAAAACTTAGATCAGTGGATTCCCTAACATAAACCCTCACACCGCCATCCCTAGATGTAAAAAGTCTAGTAGCTTCCTATTCAAAATCAAATTGTGTTTTAAGATCAAAATCACAATAAGAAAAACAAATTGGCATGTAAAATATTTACTAATTTATTACAATTCTATACCTGAGGGTTTGTCACACCCATAAAAAAGTGATGAATTTGAATGTGATACATGATGTGTTGTTTGATCCTAAAATTTAATAGCAAACACGCATTAATCATTAGTTTTCATTCATAATGAATTAAATTTATTAATTTTAGAAATTCAATCTAAAATATATATACTAAATTGCATTTTACTTTATGTAAAACTACTTGTTGATTAATCCCAAATTTAATCTCTAGTAGATCATATGTGACAATGATATTCTCCAACATAAAATCCCGACATCTCATATGATTGAGAGCCCTACTCATCTTGTGGAGCATTTTGAATAGAATTTATAGTAGTTGTGTTAATGCCATAGGTGCCTAAAGAACCAAAAGCATGAAAAATAATGTGATATGATACATGATACCTCAAAGGCCCACCCTCGTCATCTTGGAATAAATGTATGCTATACTAAACCAAAGAATGTGTCAAATAATTAATAGAGTGGAGTGTCTCAACCTTCATAGTCTCCTTCATAATTAAAGGGACAAAACATGATGAATAGATGGGAAAGAAAAGGATCTAACCAGTTGGTTATGTAAATATTATTCCTACAATCTATCATGTAGGGATCATTTACCTCTTCTCTGGAAGTCTTAAATATCAAAATAGTATGGTATCATTTTAGGAATGAAATCTTAAATATAAATTTTTTGACAAATGGTTATGTGACCCCACCACATGTTTATTTGAATCATCGCATTATGAATATTATATATTAATGAATCGAATGATAATGCAAGATCTTAGCGATTGGTACCCATGAAATTGGGGTTTCTATTAAACCTTTAATTTGATCAAGTTTTTTTTTTAATCTACCCTATAATTATTTCTTGAGTATTAGGAGTATTTCTAGGAATCGAAGTAGGAGTTTTAGTAGGATTTCTTCACCCTTCTCTCCAGGTGAAGGAGGGTTTTTAGTCAAGACTTTGGATCTACTAAAATTAAAAATTAAATGAATTAGGAACAATGTAATACAAAACAAGTTTCATCACTAAAAATACCATAAATTTTATTTACGGTTGCATGTTAGAACCTCCACCATTTTTTATTTGTTGCATGCAAATATTTTAGCTCAGTAACACCCCCTCAAGCTATATTATTCTCGTATTTTTTCCTCACTCATTTTTGGCCAAAAAAATGTAATAGCCTTTGTCTCGATTGAGCCTTTTTTATAGAAACAATGTGAGCATGTAATAATGTTTTTGCATTATAAAAAACTTATGGCATGCTCCCGTTATGATGAAAACATGTTATAATGCACTCACTTTACAAAAGGGTGATGATATAATATGACTAAGTCATTACACAAGTGTGTTATGAGGAAAATGGTCCAAAATTATATTTGTGGATGCTTTTTGGTCCCTCATTTACATGCCTATGTATTGTTTATTGTAACTTGAATATTTTATGAAACAAATTTCATTTATAAATTGCAATGCACTTATGTTTTACAAAAAAAATTATTGTTGATTTAGAGGGACTCCCCTCTAGGAGGAATCTCTCTTAGAAGACTAAGAAATTAGTTAGTCTTGATGAGGACCGCCATAGGTTATTGCATATGCCATGGATCGATGCCTTAGAGGAGTAAGGGATCTATGAAAATACCATGTCCAAGAAGATATAATTCCTTTCTCTTCAAGTAATTCAAATTTATTATCTAGTACATAACAATAGTTGTCACAATGTCCATTAATAAGGTGGAAATTACAAAAATGTTGGCCTTTTTATGATCAAAATGATGAGGATGGTGATGATCATTTCATGGTGATTGAATTAAACACTTATCAAGTAAGTTGAGTAAAATATAGTGTCAATGATCAAGAGATTTATGAAAATGAAATGGATTTTACGTAAGGGGAGGAAGAGGCCATGTACGGTCCTTATGTCTAGGTGTAATATGATAGAAAACATTACCACATGTAAAAACTTAAGTTTTCTAGAAGTAAAATATGAGTCACTCTTATCATTAGAATTAATCTCCATGTAGGAGTAGGAATATGAAGGGAAGAAAGTTCTTGCTACAAATCCATAATAGGAAGGAGAATATTTCTAAAATACTAACATGTTCCATAAATAAATGTCTCTTTATTAGGAAAATAAGACAATGACAAAACATATATTGCACTTCTAGATATATAGACTTATAGATTAATCATTGCATACTTTCCCTAAAGTGTAGAATATAGTAAGAAATTGTCTCAATATTTTATTGATGCAAGACATGTAAACATTCATAAGTAACTCCAAAGACCTTTGTTGTCATTGAAATGTATAAGGAAATATTCTCCAATTTCTAACATGGTGCTCAAAGATTCACTAGGAGTGATTAAACCAATGCATTACTTCAACTATAAGACTTGTACATAAGGCTTTTAGTCTTGGAGAATGCACAGCAAAAAACACCCGAATATATTTAGAATATTTGAATTACATACACAGCTATTATATAGCCATATCAATAGGAAAACCTGATTTCCTATAAAATAGGAAAGTGTTACAAAAATAAACCTATTTAGTTGTGATTGTTACTCCCGTAACAATACACAACTCAACACTAATAATATATTATTGTTTATATAACAATAATATATTAATAACACATTAAACTATATAATAATAATTACCAGTGTAATTATTATCGTACATAATGTAAATACTAATTCCTAACATTCCCCCTTAGTGTTTACATGGTAGAAAAACATCCACACTCTCAATCGCAATATGCTCACCCCGTGGCATGTCCAACTCGTGACTCATGATCTTGATCCAAAAGAAAGGCTCACTCCTTCCATGGTTTTAAACAGGGCTTACCACAAACCTTGACGTGATAGAACCTCATCAATCTGTCGACCTCGTGTGGTTTTCTGGATCCTCCCACAAACCCTTTCAAGATCCATGAACTGACTTACTCTGGTGCTACTGTTCACCACTATGCTTATACATCAGGGAATTATGTAGGAAACACAACTTGCATATCTCAAAACTGCACAATAGAAGATATACTGAAAATATTTCACATTACTTCCTATAAGAATCGTAATGTTCTTAATCGTAGTCTCTGTCATTGATCGCTGCCACTCGATCTCGAACAACATAGAAAACTACCACTACCACTAGAAGCTTTCCTTGACTAAGTCGTTTTGGGTGCAGAATGGGAATGGAACATTGGTATGTATTCCCCCCCACAATGTGAAATTCCAAATAAGAAATCAGAAAGGGAAAAATGTATTGTGTTGTATCATACTAACTAGATCTTGTTGTCTTGATCTTGCTGTACACATGATCACCATTGCCAATGAACGTATTCATTGACCGATCATCTTCCAATGAAGTACGGCAGTCAAAGGATCTCTGGTCAGAGGATCTCCGTAGTTTTCTGCTCTCTTATACAATTCTTTTCCAGTATTAACAATAAATCACACCACTCAAAGCAACAGGAACACTACAAACTGAAGCACACTGAGAAAATGGAAACCACACTGAAAATCATATACTCACACCATACATATTCCACCACAAATACTGCGCGGCCCCGCGTTGTGGTGATCGACGAGAGGTCGTTGTTCGACCTCCTTCCTCCGATGCCTCCTTCCTCCATCAATTGCTGCTAGCTCAGCTGAATTTGAATCGAGGCTCAATTATATGCCTAAATCGAATGTCGGGTTCAACCGAAAATGCATTCGTAAGGCAATTTTTATTTTTTTACGACTACAAAATGACCAAAACACTGACTTTAACAAAGACTCTCCTTATGAAACTTTCAAATAGACATACAACTTGAATCTTTTGACAATTTTATACTATAATGACTATTGACTATAGTCATATCATATTAACGGACTTTATTTTTTACGTGACTACTCTTTTACAAAGACTACTTTATAACAACACTTTGACACAAAAGTATACAACAGGCTTATTTACAAAGACAATGTAAACTAGATATAAGCCCTAAACAGACACTAAACAATAATATAAAACTCAACTTTGCATGTAGACAAGGGCCGCCACGTGTTGGGTGTTGGTATGACACGTCACATCCAATACAATCTATTTATAGAATGAATTAAAACATTCCAAACCAGATCTGATAATCACGTTTCATCCTCCAAAATGTTTTTTTTTTCAGGAAAATCGACCTCAAAATCTTCGATTGCAAATAATACTCTCCCGCATATGAAATACTTTGACGCCTGCTAGCATGTGATACCAAATAATGGTGGCTTGTGCAGGTCTTGAGAGCTCGGCAGAGGCAGAGGCGTATAGAATGAAACCCGACGCCAAATTAAAAACAGATTTTCGTCAAGTCAGAGCCGAGTATGTTTGAATAGGTGTCAAGTCCAATGTGAAATTGAGGCGGTGGTAGAAAACCGAAACCCCCTCATCAAAATCACCCCGCCAAGCAACCGACTATTCACTTTCTCACGACGCTGATTTATCTTTTCGGACAAATATAACCAAAAATCCAGAAAAGAACAACCGGATTACAGCGTAGCAGTACTTATACAAACAACTGGAAAGAGATAGCAGTGAATGTTAAAAGAAGCCAATAAAATAACATTATACAAGCAGTTGTCGAAGAAAGTTCACCGCACACAGAGCCGCCGAATCATTCTGTGCATGTATAGATTGAAGACTGCAACATATACACTGTATGGAACGTATTGATCATCTTTACTGTAAATAAAAAATGATCTATACAAATAATAACTCACATGCTCCGGCAATCAAGAAGATTGAATTGCCCCTTTGCAATTAAAACATCTTGATCAGATACATAAGATGCTCTGATACCAAATCTTGGAGAATGCACAGCAGAAACACCAAATATATTCAGAATATTTGAATTACATACACAGGCTATTATATAGCCATATCAATAGGAAAACTGATTTCCTATAAAATAGGAAAGTGTTACAACAAATAAACCTATTTAGTTGTGATTGTTACTCCCGTAACAATACACAACTCAACACCAATAATATATTATTGTTTATATAGAAATAATATATTAATAACACATTAAACTATATAATAATAATTACCGTGTAATTATTATCGTACACAATGTAAATACTAATTCCTAACATTTAGGAGTAGTCTATCATTGTTGTAAGAATACATAACAAAACTATATTGTTTAAGGTGAAGATAATGATCAAAAGTACATTAAAAAATCTGAAATTTAGATATGATAAAGAACATATGGAAATCATATTTAAATATATTAGTGGTATTGGATTTTCATAGAGAGAATTATAGTCACTCCATGGATAATAATTTCTAGGGTTAAAGTGTGCACTTTTCATTGTAAATCACCTACAATGTGCATGAAAGAGAGAACCTATTGAGGAGTTATATCATAATTATTAAGAGGCTCTTTCAAGTGTTGTACTTTTCCATTAATATTAGCCATAAAAACATTATTCCACTTAAAGTAAGTATGAACTAATTAATCATTATTATTAATATTAACATAAAGAAAATATGGGATATTACGATATATAGGTTTTGTTTCACATCCTAGATCTAAAGAGACATCATCATTATACACATGTAAATTTTTTCAACAAAACTAGTGGAAGAAATAACATTTATTTCAACACATGGAGTGGGAGGGTATGCACTAACATATTCCATTCCTTTAAGAAACATAGAAGTCAGAATAGCAGTTTCCACATTATTGGTAATAAGAGGAAAGGAAGAGACATGGGTAGTCATATAAGCTTTTCATTCATAAGGGAGAGAAGAAAATAGCTTGGAAGTATCACTTTATTCATGAGGAAGAGAAGAAACAAAACTTGAAGTATTATTGTTACGTGAAATTGTAGCTCATCATCTATAAAACAAGAATAAAAAAACATTCATGTGTACACTCATCATTATTATCATTTTTCATGTCATGATCACGGGAAAAGAAACACCATCAATTTTTTACCAAATAAAGGAATATGCCAATCATGTGAAACATAATCATCATAAGAAGAGAAATTGTTTTCATCATTAGTTGCATAAGGTATAGGAAAAGAGAGAGAATCCCATTCGAAGTGTTAGGTGCTATGTCACTAGTAATGGCCACATTATTCGAATAATTCAAATTCTCATAACTAGAAACATGGTTAAGGGGAGGAGCATTATCAATAACAATATTCTAATCATCAAAATCATAAGTCTCACATTCAGAAATAATATCATAATTATATGGCTCAAGTGTATTGATGGGGCTACTATCAAGTACTTGTTCACAAGAAAATGAAGTATCTATGGGAGGAGAGCTATGAGGAACCTCTAGCTTAGGTTGGGAGGTAATAGGAATAATATGTAGAAAAAAAGGAGGACAAGAGCTAGACACAATGGTTGAGCAGTAACACTTTAAGTTTGACTCCCATTGGGTAGCTAGAAGAAAAATTAACCTTGTAAACTTTTATCACAAGCACACTAGGGTGTGACGTGGATAGGTCCTTATTTTTGCACTCATAAGACTCATGTAACCGGTTAAAAGGATGATATCCCTTATGATTTCTTGAAGCAAGATCACTAATACAAGTGATAACTAGGAAAAGGATAACTAGTCCTAGAATAGCAAATTTACTCAATGAGATAGGGGAAACGCTAGGGCCACTAAGAGTGGTAATAAAAGCGTCTAACTAGGTTAGACAAATTAAATCCAAACTAGGTTGAGGATTAAAATAAAAATAATTTTCATAAGATGTTTACACCTTAAAAATATAAATGGGGTTAGGATGTAAAATATGTTACTAGTTGAATATTTTGAATACATTAATTATATAATTCAAAATAAATCTTTTAATACATTCTATTATGATCAAATGATATGATGATTAATTAAAACATAGGAAAGGATGAATACATAGTTGTGCGAGATATGTTTATAAGTGATCTCGGGGTTGGAGATGAGATGAATAACCTAATTATGAATAAGGAAATACTTTATTTTACAAGGTTGCTTAGAAATCGATCGCGTACATGGAATTGTATAGATCTTGCTAGGTATAATATGGTCTAGTAGTCCCTCTTATTATGGTTTTGAACTTACAAATGATTGAGATCTCAGTAACTTTACTTTCTCATCAACTGGTCTACAAATGGTTGTCATTTCTTGTCACTAAGGATTCCACACCTTTGGCACCACCTGTAATGACCTATAACAAATAAAAACCTTAGATATCTGTAGAAAATTTCATTAAACAATTAGATAACAAAAGGAGAAATCCATGTGTGGGTGAGGCTAAATTAATCCTAGAAGTCAACCCCTTCTATGTGTTTTACTACATCCCCTTGAATGGTAGTAAGCCTTGTGTAATTCTCCTATTGTTGGTGTAAGTAGTGTATGCAATCTAAGCCAACCCCTACCTAATTTTCCCTTGTATCATATGTCACAAAGATAGTAGGTGTAACTACCGATAGAATTGAAATGTTTCCATCATGTGCTAGTAGTATGATGTGGTGCACTTCATATGCTAATATTGATCCTCCTTTTCCCTTAATACCTTTAAAATTCTTAAACTAACTTGCTTTTGCAAAGACATAACTCTAGGACCTTTGTATTTTTTAAAATAGAAGAACCTAGACTCTTGAACATCATTTGAGTGATTCATACATATATAATGTCTACTATAAAATATGTGTAGTTAATTTGAGAAGATTTATGACAGCTTTGATAGTTTTAACACGAGTGCTTGAGGGTGCCATGTGAGTTATAAAGTGCAATTAACTTTCATATATATGCTTTCGAAAGGTTGGATATTTGCATGATGACTAACCTAAGAAAGATAAATGGAACAATATTTTTAAATTACCAAAAGATTCATTAGATGAAGAGGTATGGGACCCTATAGGTCAGCGGAAATTGTAGCATGACCTGGCCCTATTCTGTAGGTCTTGGAAAGGGATTCAACGACGCAAGAGCTAGAATTTAGGAAATATGCCTATGGGAAGAATACTAATTTGGATAATTAATATTTCATGGCTGAATGATAGAATAGTGTGCAGAGATTATCAAGTCATATGATAGCGTTTAGATTTTATTATGACTTTTATTTTACAATTCTCGATCATGTATTTGGTCACGCAAACGACTCGTCAAAGAAAATGAGGAGCTGGCGAAGCAGATGAAGGAGCTCAATCTGTAGATGACATGCCTTGCATAAAAAAATCCTAACCGAAAATGTTGGAGAAACCAGCAAGAGTGTGATTGTTTTCTTGGGGACTGTTTAAGAAATCTAATGATTGATTGACCGAATTATGCTACAAGATGTGTATAGTTTGATCCTTTTTAACCTGACAAATTATAACAATAGTTAACATGGAATTTGGCTAGGTTAGACGTCGTTAAGATGGTGGACAGATTAGAGAGGCTATTATTTGCAGATTTAATTATTGTTTATCAAGTATCCACTTTTCTTGCTTACAAACAGTGTTGTTTTAACTTTTTAATAATATGATTTCCTGTTAGTTCTCAAAGGTTCATTTTCAAAAATGATAGAAGTGGGGAGAGCATCACGTATGTTAGCATTGAGGTGAGTAAAACTTGAACCCTTGATTTATGGCTTATAAATTTCACATCTTAGTACTGGACTGCAAGTATTTATAAGAAACTTTATAAAAATTCTTACTAGTAAACTGTCAAACACATGTAATGTTTAAGCACGGCAGATAAAATGTATGCATAAGAACCCCTTCATACTGTTGATGCATATTGCATACATTGATTCATCACAAGGGAGCATATAAATATGAACCAAACTACTTCATTTCATCACATATAAATATAGTATAATTTAAGACCAGATTAAAGTATCTGTTCGTACTATAAACTATAGAGCAAATTTATTTATAGCATTAGATAAAGCCATATAAAGTTCTACATATACTCCTGATCTTCCATGTCACACTTCTCCCAGAGCTTTACATATATAACTGATCTTCCATAAAATACCCACAACATCAAAATATATTATTATAGTTCATATATAGTGCCAGAATATGATGGTAGTCCTCCTAGTAGGAGGGGGAGATCTTCCAGAGCTGGTTGTCCTGTTTGTTCCACTTCCACAGTACAACTCGGGTGCCCTCAATGATGCCTCCATGATTCCTATCACCCTGGAATGCATCCAGGTTGAGGTCAATGTCATTTGCCGTCCTTATGGTCCTGTACCCATATCCCATGTCCTCACTCTCACTCCACAGCACATTCTCATCATAGGATTCACCCTCATACCTAGTCAGCAACACCTGCTCATAAACAACAACAAAACAAAACTCCTGTGTCAGTGCAGATAGCATATAAACATAAAAAATAAGTTCTAAGAACTATATATATATATATATATACCTCTTGAGATGCACCAGGGCATGACGAAGAGCCTGTCCTGTGGCCTTGTTCACAAGAGAAAAGGCCAGGTGACCCACTGCATCCCTCACTCGGTTGCTCCAGCTCTCATCCTTCACCCATTGCTGCATAAACACATACACAAGAAATATATATAAAAGAAACTAGTACACACTGTTATCAGAAATAAATTATCACCCTCAAATAAATATCACCGTATGGAAAATACTCCAATACTAACAGACATATTGTGATAGTATATATATATACCTGGGTGGGGTCACTCGGATTGTAATAAACTAGCAGAACTCTGCCATCTCGGACACCCAGAGCATAATCTGGATTGGCCTTGGAGGAGAGCTTCACAATCTGGCCCTGTGGAAGGCTGTTGTGCCTGTGATGCTCACTGTAACTGTGCTCAGATTGAAAACTGTTATTAGGCTGATAAAGTCCATAGTTTTCCTCCTGTTTTCTGCTGGGAGGAGGGGGGAAACGCTGCTGCTCATATCCACCATCATAATCATTTGGGTAGCCTTGGTTGTATCTTTGGCTCTCATAGTCCTGGTAGTATGCCATGCTTTCTACACAGATGATGATAATAAACAGAAATGAAGTAAGCAAATGAGAGTAGGCTGTCTTGTGGTTTGTAGAGGATGGGTTTGATCGTTTATATAGTGTGTAAGGCAAGGGAATATGATTACGTGGGGAACATCGAATGTATTAGTGGAAGGAAAGCGAATAAAACTTTCTGTGACTTTACTTTGGAATTTATTCTTGGGAGGTGATAAAGAAGAGATAATCCACGTATATGCTACAGGTTTCATGTAATATTCTTTCAAGTTTCACGTATGGCCGTGAACTTTCTTATCATATAGTTTTTTTAATTAATATAGTTATATATAGGGACGGACAATCAATTTTTAGGAACATTTCATCATTTTAGTATAGTTTTATTTTTCTAGTATTATATATATCTATAGTTAGTGTTACAAATATTTATTTTATTACATATGTCAAAATTTAATTAATAAATTGACACCTACAATTTATTCTCACGTTTATTTAGGAGTTAGAATTTCATTTCTTTTATAAGTTTCCATAGATTTGTATCTTGGAAATTTTGTTTAGGATTCAAACTTAATTTAGAATAAAGGGATATCAAATCTATTAAATTTATTTTTAAAATAAATTACGAATAAAGTGTATTCGTTGTATTAAATTTATTGTAGAATTAAATATGAATAATGAGTACTTGATATCTAGTTTATTAAATTTATTTAGGATTCAAACTTAGTGATCAAAAATCAAAGGTTATCTATTATGTCAAATTTATATAGGACATTAACATAAACAAGAAGTAAAAAGTATTCCTTCTTTCAAATTTATCTCCGATTCAAACGTGATCAAGTAGTAGGGAATATTCATTTTGCCAAATTTCCCTAAGACTCAAATCCTCTCCTGTCGTTTCACCTCCATCGATAATCATCTACCTCGCTTAAACTACAACCCATTCATTATTATTTAAAATTTGTATATTTTTAATTAAAGAATTGGAACATGGAATATATGTGAACACATAAACAGGAAAAGATTGGCGTTCCAATGGAGACTCCAACTATCTCTAGATATAATATCTGCATTTTTAATTCACTTTTAACTCTGTGGAATTTTGAGCGCTGGTGAGTTTTGGTTTTATAGATTGTAGAGAATTAAAACCCAATTTACTTAGTCTTTTCTTTATCGATGGCCTTTCATTGGTGAAAATATATATTTTCCATTTTCCATGTTTTAACATTAAAAAATATTTGTCTCAAATTTGAAATCAAATGACAATGTTTTTCGATGTTATAAAATCCATATTCAATTTCTATTTACATGAGGATAGCAAAAAAAAAAATAGTAATTGTGTATAATGACATGAATATATTTTATGAGTTTTATGGAAAGTAATCTTTCTATCCTCAAATCTTATGAAGTAAAACTGAAAATCAATATATTATCTACCATGCTCTTTCAAATTCATAATTAAAACTAGATATTGGGCTGTTTGAATGCATGCACGAGCTTATTGTTCGTTGGAATAAAACTCATTTTATCGTACGAAAAATAATAAAAATCTAAATAGTTTGCAAAGTATAAAATGGGCACCAATGGAGTGGAAACAGAAAATTTTGAACTTCACCTTGTCATTCGACCTAATCCAAACTCTTTGACGTAACTAAGCATGAGAGGAAGTTTCATGTAATGGTGTGAAACATAACTAAGATCAAACTAAGAAATGAGAGGAGCCTAAGAATGCTTGGGCACAACGATATGCCAAGTGTATGTGCAATGGCATACAAATAAAATAGTTATCACATGGAGATTCACATATTATACACATGTATATACAGTAAATGGACTTCACTTTAAGTGCAACATTAATAAATGTAAAACAATTAATTAGGCATGCCATCAATATATATTTCTAATAAATATAATATCACTTAATCATTTATTCCAAATTAAGAAGTAAGAAATTTGTATAGGTTTCAATACTTAGATTTAAATAATGTGAGATTTGGAGACAATTATTATAGAGCGAAGCATCCAATTCAAAATTAAATATATAAAGTGTTGTGATGCTTGAAAAGGTATATAATTTGTTGAGTTGTTTCTAACATATATAATGGGTTTGAAGATTTAATGTGTGATAGATTCCAAAATCAGCTAATGATTTTGTTTTCACGCTTTTATTTCTTGTTTTCTCAATCCAATAATATGCGTTGTGATACATATAACCTACAAAACAAAAATTTTCTCTTTATTTTAGATTGACAGGAATATGTTGAACTTAAGGAAAACAATGTATGATTTTTTTTTCTTACAGGGGCTTATGAATCATATCCATCACTAGTGTAGGCATGTTTAATTTGATTTCATCATATGATGCCATTGTCTTTGCATGAAAGGTAGATGAAAGAGAATAATTCATCAAAGTAAATGCATTCACAAGTATCAAATATTATAGCACCATAGCATAGTCATTCCATCATCATACTAGATTAAATCCTCACTAAGTTGAAGAGAAATAGGAAAAGGAATTATATTTTTGCTATGATAACTAGTATAGTGGAGTAAATAAGTGTGTGAAAAAAATCTACATTGCAAGAGCTAATGAATATGAATAGAATGAAAAAATAACATTAGAGGTTGATGATAAGACAAAGGAGGAATCATAGGAAACCCAACCTAATATTTCTTACCATGCACTTTTAAGTATTGGCATGCCACAAACCTTAAGGTAGTGGTTTTTTTAAAATGTGACAATATTGATTGACTTGGGATTCACTCACAACTTCATTAAATTGGTTACATTCTTAAGTTTTCTTAATCTAAGGTATAGTTCTATAATTTGAAGATGTGATATGAGATTGGGTGAATTCAGTTGTTTAAAGAAATTCCATAATATTAAACTTACTATGGAAGACCACGATCTTGATAACCCTATGTTTTTCATCTACATGGGAGGAACTTACATCACATTAGGATTCCAATGGCTCACTAACTTTGGAACAATTGAGATGAATCTAAAAGAGCTATTCATGTATTTTCCTTCAAATGAAATGAAATTTGAATTGTGTGGGTGTTTTTTCCAAAGTCCCCATAATTGTTGAGTTGTTATCAATTGTAGAATACTCTAGGAAATGGAATGGGTGACTTTATGGAACAATTAGTTTAATAGAATCAAGTGAGATTGATAATATGGTACATGGGATGCTAGGTTCGAGTATTGTCAAAAATATTCAAAGTGGTCATTCCCATCCTATGGTGGTGATGCATAATAAGGATGAAACTTAGTACATGCATATCTAGAATAAAGAGAGCTCAAAAATTACATTATCAATGATAAATTCCCAATCTTATTAATTGATGAGTTACTAGATGAGTTTCATGGAATAATGTGTTTAATAGAGCTTTATTTATAGTGTGGTTATCGTCAAATTATAATCAATTATGAAAACATACATAATATGTATTATAAAGACTCATGGAAACCACTATGAATATTTGGTGATGTCTTTTTACCTCATAAATGCACCATATACAATTTAGAGTTTGATGAAATTTGTCTTTTAGCATTTGTGTACAATTTTTTTCTTGGGTCTTTTTTCATGAAAATGTAATATGCGAAAAACATGGCTGAAATGTGTGGACCATGTGAATTACATTTTGGATACCCTTAAACAACATCATATTTATCCTAAGCCTTTGAAATGTTCTTTTGGAGTCAAGGATATGGATTACTTGAGTCACATTGTGTCATATAACTTGGTTTAAGATGGATCCTCACAATATCAAGGCCATGATAGAATTGAATGTCCTTAGATCCCTCATTAACATTCAATTTCTCTTAACTATCACAATTTACTATATTTATTTTGTAAAAATTACATCAACATAAAAACACGACTCTCAAATTTATTAATGATGAATCCTTATAGAATGAGGTAAGTAATCAATATGCTAGTTGAAAATCTAAAGGAGGCCATGTGCACTACCTTGATTATAGCTATCTCGTATTTCTCCAAAACATCCATTTTTGAGTGTCACATTTCAAGGTATGGCATGCTGATGGTATTCATTGAATAGGATGATCCCATTGCATAACTATGGCAAAATAAGTATTTTTAAAAAGTAACGAAGTATCATAGCTGCAACTAGGTGATATGCACATAGACCTACATAATAACTTGGTTAATTTTATGTATAATAAATAGTACTAGCTAAATGTAGTGTTTTTCAAGAGAAACAAATCCATAAGGATAATAAATTCCCAAATCCACGTAAGATCAAGGAAAATTTATTTCACATGTAAGGTGACTAAATGGGACTATAAGGAAGCCAATACATGGAGTTCATGGATCATGTAAGAATACAATATCACATGGGATTACATGTTGCCCATTGATAACTATTTATACAGTTTACAAATAAGCTAACTAGATAACAATTGTACAAGTTATAGAAGGTGAATGTTTAGACCCAACTATGTGATAGCTAGTAGGACAAGTGGTTTCATGAAACCTATAAAATTTTATAGAGAGTTCTTATTTTCAAAATAAGTTCTATTAAAAATGGGATTCCTTGGAGAAAAAGTATCAAATATTTTACAAGTGTTTCATGGAAGTTCAAAATTTGTATTATGTCTTTCACGAGTCATGTGTGTGTATTGTATTGACATATAGATTGTATTGCATATGTTGTATTTTATGATGATTCTGAGATTTATTCTTTTATGTATGCAAAAGCTTCCTCTATAATATATAATTTTTGTAATAAAGTGTTATATAATGGTTATTTATTATACTTGTGTTTGATGATGTTAGTTAGGGTTTTTAATTAATGTCATGCAAGAGTATATTTGTAAATGATTCTCATAATGAGGCATCTGGTGATCATTTGCTATGCTTACATTTAGTGCATAAGTTCAAGTTTAGGTCATGTTATCACATTATTATAAATTGCATTTTTATTTAGTCAAGAGTCAAAATTTTGAGCAATAAGAGTCACATTGTTCCTTCTACAAAATTCCACTTTTAGATTTAGCTAGTTTTATGAATTTTGGGGTTTATTAGCAAAGTCAAATTTTCATGGAATAAGTCGAACCATTATTTTGTTCCCTTAACTTCCCCATTTAGGAGGATTCATTTTTTAACAATATAAGTGGGAATTATCTAGTTAGATCAACCCCATACAAAACCACATGAATAGTTCCTT
The DNA here is from genome assembly GCA_018340775.1 of Taxus wallichiana var. yunnanensis. Classification (NCBI taxonomy): domain Eukaryota; kingdom Viridiplantae; phylum Streptophyta; class Pinopsida; order Cupressales; family Taxaceae; genus Taxus; species Taxus wallichiana. The sequence continues at coordinate 576,377,583 of CM031241.1, read as the reverse complement.
GGTTCCCTTTATTCCCGCATCCCTACATTCTACTTTAGGGGCTTGATTGGTAATTCCATTAGTGAAACCGACTTCTCTTGAGACTATTAGAACTATTCCATAGTTCCAACCATTCACCACTTAAAAATTCAAATGGGCAATGCCACTTGTGTTAAAAAGTCAGCCTTGAATGGAAATGTGGGAATATTTTCATGGGTCCTTCTATTTTATGATTCACCCATGAGCAAGGTTCTTAAATAAAACTAAATTCCTCTATGGGAACATCCAATCATCAACTAGGTTTGTCTATATAAATGTGAACTTGTCCAATTCCATTCATTTTAAACAATCACCCACCGATTTTTCTACACTTTCATTTTTCCCATGTCACCCTAGCCATTATTTATTGACCTTGTGCAGTCATTTTTCGAGATAAAATTTCAAATTTCAAATGTAAACAAGGTCCTGTTGTGAAGATATTCATTTTCATCCAACCGGTAAGTGTTTTTGTTACATTTTTTCATAATTTTGGATTTTCAAATTCCTTTTTTTTTTTTACCATTCCCTATTTTGATTACTTGATAAAGATTCAAACTACCAAAATGAAGTTCCAATACATGGGATATAGGCCTATTTTATCCCTTGAAACCATTATCCCACAAATTGGAGACATTGGTGTAAAACATATGGATTTTACTCAATTTTAGAGTAGAATGGAAGATGAAAAGAGGACTTCCTTGTCAACTAAATTTTTAATATTTGATTAGCACATGAAGGTGGAATCTATGTACTTATATTCAATGTGTTGACATGGTGCTAGCATGTGCTTCATGTTTTGACCGCTAAACTAAGGAGTTGAAAGATCCTCAAGGATAAGTTATTTCTCAATCAAATGCTTATCATATTAACCTATCCCTCAAAATCACTCCCATTCGAGGTACCAAACTACTATATCTTAAAATAACATATAAATAATTTTATTTAACACCCAATGAATACCAAACCATTATTTCCAAGTCTTGTTTAAAAGCTAAGAAGAAAGGAATTTCCAATTTGGCTAAAAACCTCTTCAAGAATGATTTCATCAAGGAATTGTTAGATATTAGTACTCTTCTATCCATAGTAATGGGTTATCCATCTACAAGAAAAATTCATGATGGGACGGTATCTTCATCAACTTGATATGTGAAGGAAAACAAGATTTGAGCTAGGGAGAAATAATCTACTAAAATTTAACCAAGTAGCTCACTCAAGTACATAACACTAAGTTATTTCAAATGAATTCCTATCTAATGTATACCATTGTAGGATATATAATTTGGGTTGGAATTTCAAATCAAGGAATACAACATAGTGACATAGGGTAAGTGCAACAAGTTGGGAGGGCAAAAAGGGGTCATAAGTGGATGTCATATTGCAAATAATAGTAAAATATCAACTTGTAGGGATTATTAGCAATGTGTGCACTCAAAATTAGAAAAAATTATATAAATATGAATCGTAGCATCCAAAATCTAGTTTCTAAACTACTAATGTTTTTTAAAAATGGACAATTTTAGCTATATTAAACACTCAAAATTCAATGACTTGGTTTTTTTTTTTTTTTGAAAAATCCTATAAGATTGTGAAGATCTGTTTGCAGTGATTTGATGAACAAAACTTGATTTTTTTCCTTTGTTGAAAAGTTAGATGTTGTTGTCTATCTTGGGATAGATTATATTTTGTATTTTTTTGAGAAATAATTTTTTTTAATGATTTTTTTTGTGAAAGTGAACTGAAAACATAAAGAAAATGGAGCACTTTTTGTTTTCCAGCCATAACTTCATCAGAAAATATCAAAATAAAATACTTTTTTTGGAAAATGTATAGAATTTCACCACGGTTGGGATGGTATAATTTTTATTGCATTTTGATAAGTGAAACAAAAGTTTCAGTCTTAAACGTAGACATGAACATTCACACACAAAAGTGTCTTATAGACATACTATTAGTAAAAAATTATAAAATGATATTTATTATATTTTAGTCACTTTAAAATCAATATTTCTATAAATATAATAGTCTACCCTATTTTATGGTTCCATTTTTGTGACATTTTTTTTATTTTTCAGCATGGTTTAAGTCCGCGGAAGAGAAAATTTTATGTTTTTCTGTTTTTGATGTAAATTTCAGGATTTGATGTCCACTTTTTGGTCCCTCAACTTGTTGTGCTTACCCCATAACATCATGATTCATCACAATACGATGGCAACAACACAATATGACACCATTCACTACCAATAATTTTCATCATACAACAACTTAGTACATATATACAATATTACATGGTAACGAACACAACAACACTCATAGTCCACAATAAAATTTCTTTCACACATCAACGCGAGTACATAATGCGTGATATTCACATTGAATTCATGAAAAAAAGATTAAATCTCTCATCAAGAAACACGTCAACATCATAAAGAGTCCACACAAAGTGGTGTGCATTCATACAATCACAAGTATGATGCTTGTCACATCACAACATAGTATCACATTATGCTTTCAACTCCACTACCATCATGCATAATCATCACAAATCTAACCATCCCAAAGGTTTGAGAGAATAAACCTCCGCTCGATACCAAATGTAATGCTAAAAAAACAAGCACACAAATACAACAAGTAAAAAAATACCAAAATATTTTTTAAAAATTTCATTACTTGTTACACGACACCACATAGGATCACTTAGGATAACTCAACATCACACAAGCCATTTATAAAACATGGACTCACATGTACCATAATTCGAGAAGTGATTGGCTTTGCAAGGATATACAACACACATAACCATGTCTCGCTAAGAGGCTTACATAGGGGAGAGGTCATCATTGCAACTACCCATTATCACTCCAAGAAGGAATCCTAGCTAGCCTTTGGTTCCTCCAAATCATACACACCACATCAACTTTGACAAGACCCTTATCCCTCCATTATAACATGCACTTATCCATCCACTAAGAATAGCCACGAATTCCTTTGGTTCCTCCATGACAAACATTGATTTCCCTTATTCCTCCCTTCACTAGCCACACCTTATTCCTCCAGATAAACAATGATGAAACCTCACCCCAACAAGAAGATAACATAACCACACGAAACACATGATGCACATCATAACTACATTTCTCAAATGACAAAGGACAAACAATGATCTAACTACAATATAACTTACAAATGGACACTACCCAAAACATGACACTTTCATGATTATATATTGATTACCATCATGTTTAAATAATTAAACTTAATAATTTAAATGATGTTTAATATGTGAACATACATTCTCCTTTATATTTCTAGACTAAATTTCATTTACATCATTTAACATTCAACTTAAGATGGTTTCATTTAATTTGGTTCATATACCTTATTGCAATTAATTATATAACTCATTTGTTAATATGGACATTTATATGCTCAAGAGATTGCTAGGTCTTGTCCCAAGGATTCGTTTCTAAAGGGCATGTTTTCTTAGTTTTGCTTCATACTTTCACTACACGATAGGAACTAGTGTAAGACCAAGAGGGGAAAGCTCCATAGTTTTAAGGATTAAGGGTCACAAGCCTCCTTTTTTATCTATACTTTAATAATTGAGTAGGTTCATATTAACTTATACCAACATGAGTTTATTTTCTCACAACACAAAAAGGTTTAGTCAAGTAAAAATAAATATCTAAATTTCACTTTTCTCCTAGAACAACATTTTAGAAATACATTTTCAAGACTAAGAATAAATTCCAATTGTTATTTTCCACAATTAACTCTTGATATCGTATTATAGTAAACCATGATGATAACTAAAATTAGGAATGGAATTCATCCATAACCCAAATCCTCAAAATGTCAAGTCAAGAGTAATACTATGTTACCTAAAACCTTCATTATACTTGTGTGTCGGCTCAAGAGGGTATGCATTAGATTTAAAACTATATTCTCTTGAGGTACTAACTTGAGAGGACCTATCCACCTTATTATACACATGAATAAAATTCCTAAAAGGAAAGCCACACATTGTAGGAAATGTTTCACCATTATCATTCTTACCGGATGGGTTCACAAAATGTCTCTAAGCGTACATGCTATGGTGATAATTTCAATTTGGGCTCTTATTTCCCTTCAACTAAGAGATGTTGTCTAGTACAAGAATCTAGGCTCATCCTAAAATTTCAGTCTTCTACGTTATGCAAGTGATTGTACAAGAAGGGTAAACCTATAAACAAGTATTTTATGTTGATTTTGATCATTTATTTAGTTTATTTTCCTACAATTCCAAGTAAATAGTACAATACACAAGATATTAAATCATTAAATTTACACTGAAAAACACTATAAAAGATCAATTTATTTTAAGTTAGTATAAATATCCACCCTTTTAACAATTCATAATATTCTATCAAATTAACACCCATGATTAAATACCCATTTCCCAAACACCCCAAAACAATAACCGATACTCATTACAAAATTCAATAATCAACATATATATATATCCAGCAATATGGTTGATATATTCTATAAAATCTCATTGTTCTAAATAACATATTACTATGAAATCACAAGTACACTTCACTTTCTCCTTGTCTCAATGAATCGCAACCACCGCATGGTCAAAACAATTGTTGGCATGGCATCTACCTAAAATCAATCATAATTCTCATTTTCATAGTTTTCAATTTACATAATCACGATACTTCATACACAACAATAGAGAGTGAGAAATGCATTCACTTAATTTCACTTTTTTTCCTAACTAGAGGTGGAGAGAGATAGAGAGAAAAAGAGCGGGGAGAGATTAAAACACTATTTTCCTAACAATCAAATTTCTCAAAACAAACCACAAATTATGGTTCCATACATACAATTATAATTGTCTATAAGTTTCCTCATTGGTTAATTGACTTGATGAGCATCCGACAACCTTCTTTCACATTTTCCTACTAATGCGTGAAAATGTTCAATTTTAGCTCAAAAGCCAAGAAACTGTGTTCAAAACCTGACTTCCAATAGCAAAACACACAATAGGGAAATTAATACATGCTCTCCTATATACCAAATATTTAGAATAATTGATGGAACTTAGAACTGAATGGTTTACAAATGGTGACTAGTTTCCCAGAGCCACTGGTCGAAATTGGACTAGTTTGAATTAGTGAAACAACCACCCGAGGTATACAAAAACCCCTTGCAAAACCTAATAGCGAGGACTTTTTATTATAACCATGGTTTGCAAGAAATTTTCATACAAAAATACTAGAGGTTTACGGAGATGAATAACCATTTTTTCACTCGGGGTCCAAACGAAAGCGAAAATGAAACCCAACTTTTGAGTTTCAACAACTTCCCAAAATACAAAAAGGGCTCACATGGATCCTAGAGGGGCAGTGAAAAGAGCACAACCAATCATTTGAATTCATTCCAAGGTTTGATCCGACACCCCACATGACAAACGAATAGAAACAAAACTTAACTTCCCATTTCGAGGTTTAGAAGGATGTTTTACGAGTTACTAAAATTCATGTTTTACTAACTTTGCAAAGTAAAAAGGGTTTTTATTTGAAGACTCAAATAAATCTCACGTCGATAAAAGCGACACAAACACCTATTTTGATATCTTGGTCTAACAATGTATAAGGTTGTGGTTGCAAGAACAGTTGATGGCCAAAAGTATTCAAGTTGCGTAGGATAAAAAAAAATTGTATCATTTGAAACTAAAATATATTTAATTAATCTACCAAATTTTCCTTAGTTTTATTAGAGAATTGATTTTACAACAACTGAAAAACTACTGATATAAGGACTATGCAAATTTAAGGTGAGAATCTATACCCTAAAAAACTAGAGTGCACAATTGTAAAGTGTAGTGCCCACTCCTCTTCGACATTTATATGATTATGATTCTGCCATTATAGATTAGATTTTGGACATTTCTATCATGGTTTAGATATTGACAAATGGACATTGTTATTTTGACTAGTTAATTTATAGACAGTGTGAATGTTAGACTAATGACATGATTACAGATGGATTATATGCATATCTGGATATATCAAATTGTTGATTTTGAATTTATATTGGACTAATGCATTTACTTTTCTAATTATATGATGCTTGTTGATGTAATTGATGTCATGATCTTATTGCTAGTTGATGTAGTAATGAAATTGAAATAATTGGAATTGTGAACAATGGTGAATTACTTGTCTTGGTTTAAGTTGTGATAATTGATTATATGTATATGCATGTATTTCATTATTTCGATGTTGTTAATATGGCCATGAGGCTAGAAAGGTATTGTCTTGACTTTTGCAGGTGTTTTGCAACACAATAAACCAAAGGGGGATAGGAGACCAACAGTGAGAGAATATTGAGTATTGGCAATAGGTCACCATGGCAACACGTGTTTCGTATGTTGTTGTTGTTGTTGTTTTTGTTAGGAGGTCCCCATTGGGGGGTGACCTCAAAAGTGACCTTGGGAATGTTTTAATTTTGTCTTGTTGTTTTTATATTTAATTGTGAGTTAATTATTGTGGAGTCACTTTTATTAATTATGTTTTGCACCCCTCTTAAGCTAATTTAAAAAGTGTTTACCTAGTGCTAATTAAGATGTGACTAAAATAAGGGAAATAAATGTGAGTTGGTAGCTTTTATGTGTGTTGGCTTAGGATGAGTTTAATGTGTTTTGGGTTGTGTACTCAATCTCCCTTGTGAATTTCAGATTTTGACCTTCTAGGCTATTTTGGAGACTTGTCCCACACCCTTTAAAGTCACCCACCCACCTAGCCTATGATGTGAGGGACTTATTTTAGGTCTTATTTTGTGTTTTAATGAAGGAAAATGGCAATCAAGTGCACTTTTCTTACATGGGTAATTAATTTTGTCCTTAAGGGGTGTGGGTTGGGTTGAGTATGTAAGAGGGTGGTCTTTTCCCCAACCACCCATTTATTATGCTTTGGGGTATGGGTTTGACTTTGGTGATGTGGGATGGAGAAGAAATGATGTGGCATCCTACATGGAGCCACATCATCTTCCTCTTCCTCTTTTCTATTTATTGGAATTTTTGTGAAGTTTTGGGGGTTACTTACTTGGTTTTGGATCTCTCATTTTTGGAATGCTTGTCTTTTGGAGTGCTTGTTGGAGTTAAATATTTCTTGGAATTGCTTGATCTTGGAGGAATTTGGGACTTTCTTGTAAAGTGGAGTCTTTCTATGGCAAGGTAGGGTCTTGCACCCTTGTTTTATCCTCTTTTCCTTGTATGTTTATGTGTTGAATGAATGTGCTTTCTTGCTTGATGTTGTTGGGTAGTGAAATGGCTTTAGGTTGTGTTGAGATAGTGAAATGGGGATGAAATATGTTGGGAGGCATAAGATTTTTATTTTTATATTTAGGAGGGAGTGGGTTGGATGCCCCACCTTGTTCTCATCTTGTTATTTTGGTCATTGTGGGAGACATAAGAGAGAGGGAGGCATAAGAGTGAGGGAGGCATAAGAGATGTATCTTTATTTGTAGGGAGGCATAAGATATTTTGGGGTTGATTGTGTTTTGGAGGGATTTGAGGTGGGCATCCAAACCCTTGGGAGGCACAAGGGTATCCCCATATTCCTTTCTCTACTTGGCTTGTTTTAGAGCCATTGTTTTGGGAAGTTGTTGTGTTTAAAAATGAGTGTTTTGTGGTTATTTTATTGTGGGAATGTTTGAAACTTGTATGTTGCAAAAGAAAGAAATATTAATTCCTATTGTATTATTTGAAAGGCTTATTAAGGCAAGATAAACTATATTTGTTCATTTTCTTGTATTGGTTGAAAGAGAGTCAAACTTTATATGTGTATATGGAAAGAACTTAAATTTTATTTGTCATTTACTTGGTCAATAAAATAGATTGATTCCTAAATCTAGTAACAACAAGTGGAGTTTGGATTGATTTTAAACCTCTTATCAAAATACTATCAAATTATAAAGGAAATTTTAAGTGAAATATTATGATTGGTAAAAAAATAAAATACATATCATTACCTCTTTTAATAGTATTGGTATTAAGATATTATCTTTATTGATATTAATAATAAATTTTGATATAATAAATTTATATATAGATATTCAATATATATATATATATATATATATATATATATATATATATATATATATATATATATATGAAATAAACATTAACCAACTTATAACGAAAATAAAACAAAAATTTAAAATTGTTGAAGCCAGTAATTGCGGCTTTGTATATTTTGTGTGAGGAAAAAGGGTTGGGAGGAGGGTCACCGACCCCACCCCCACCCATTATAAGATGGGATGGGGGTGGGGTCGATGACCCTCCTAAACCCCAAATACAATATATATATATATATATATATATATATATATATATATATATATATATATATATATATATATATATATATATACCCAACCCCCCACCACCACCACCACCATGGCACGTGAGCTTAGAGTAGTTGGTCTTTTGGAAAATTTGTGGACTATATAGCTTCTTCCCACATGGACTTTGTCTTTTTTTTTTTTTTTTGTGTGTGTGTGTGTGTGTTAAATCACTACATTTTTATTATTTCGGTTTCATTAAAATAAGACTTTAATAAAATATATATGTGTATATATTCTTCTATCCAAGTAAATATAATCACAATTTTAACTATTTCCTCTAAAATGGGGCAAAACCCATATGCCCATTTGGAAAAATGCTAAATAATGAGAAAAACAAAAAAAAATAAATGCATTGGAACCCTAGAAGAGGGTGTGAATAGAACAAGGAAGGAATGGAAGGTTGTGCTTCTTCCCAAGAGCTTGAGATTGCCTCTCATGGCTTCCACCTCTCTCTCCACCAATCTGCAAAAAAAAAAAAAAGAAACAATAAGTCAAAACAAAGAGAAAAGAGATTTTCATAAGCATGCTTAGGGTTAGTTGAATCCCTAGATCTAAGGGCCCCAAATGAATCCATCCAATGGATGAGATTCATCCCTACAAAAAGTAGGTGGGAAGTGGGTGAGAGAAATTCAAATTTAATTTGCATGGGTAGACATTATTTTGGGGCCACTCTAGTATGTGTAGGGGGTGTTATTATTTCCTAACCCAAGTGTCTTTTAGAGACCTTTTTACTTAATGCAACTTTGACCCTTTGTGGGTATTATAGAATTTTATTATTAAATTAAATAGACCACATAACCTTGAGATTAACTAACCAAATTTAATTAAGGTGAAATTAAATTGTATTAAAGTAAATTATAGGGAAGCCTAAGTCTTGATTTAGACTAACTAATTTTATTATAAGTTATTGAGAGATTTTATTATTTTATTTTAAAGGGGGATCTAAAGGAAAATTAATAATGTTAATTTAATGTAATTTTAGACATGAGAATGTGATGACCGTAAATTTGAATCTATATTGCGAGTGTGTTTAACCAAAAAAATTATTCCATAATTTTTCTAGTTGACCTAGGTTTGTTCTTGGGTTTCGTGCGTGGAAATTTATGGGTGTTATATAGAGTTTGGTGATATGCATCCCATTTGCATTTTGATTTGCAAGATTAATCTCATTTCCTTTCAAGCCTCCACCCTATTCCCGTATTACAAGTAACTCAGTCCATGAGAGCACGTCTCTTTGAGACATTCTAAAAAATGGTTTAAGTGCCTTGAGCATGCTTTCTAATGATTAATGGAGTCACCAAGTTCTTTGGGATTTTTGTCAAATAGTTCATGACTTGTAGCAAACTCCCACATTTTGCATACCTGTTTGTTAAGGAACTGGCCACTATAATTTTTGAAAAACTACATCCACTATATCTAAAGGATCCCAAAACCCATTCCCAAAGATCTTATCTTGACACGTTCAAGCTCTTGGGAAAAAATAACAACATAGAATAAAAGAAAACAATGCCCTATCCTGTGCAGGATCCCCAAAACGGCTCGCCATATACCAAGTATATACATTTAAAAAAGGAAACTGAACCTTTACCGATTATGATTTTCTAGACGTCCATACACAAAAAAACTCCAACTGGGCGTAGGGAGGGAGGATGCTAGCAAAGGTTTTGGATCATAATTTAAACCTACCAACAATCTTTGCTTGAAAATTATACACCTTCTAGAAAATCCATTTTGTCAATATCCTACAATCATGGCATTCCATGTGACTTTATTTCTTCTAGAATTTTGAAAAATTGTTCATGTTCCTTTTCAGGCGTCCACATTACATTTTCTTAAATGTTTCTAAGTCCATTTCAACAAAACCATTTTATGCACACCTTGATTCTACTGCTCTTATTTTCACGTGGCCGAGAAGGGGTTGAACTACCTTTATACATAGGATAAAAATGCAAAGTTGGAGAAATATCTTAGGAGATGATGGTGCGGAATGAAGGAGTTGTCCAAATGAATGAAACCTAACTTTTCCTTTCGCAAACAACCACATGTGATAAAAATATTTTCCTTCTAACATACTCAAACAACGCCATGAAAAATAATAATCTAGTAACTCGATTAAATTCTCTACCTACCAACCTAATTCTTCTGCAAATACCAAGTTATCTCCTCCATTTAATTTTTTATATATGTTATTATATATACATATATATAGTTCTTATTTTATTATTTATTTCATTTAAACTATTTCATCCGATTACTATATTTTATCTAAAACTTTTATTTATTTATTTTCCTTTTATTTCATTCCATTGTATTGGTCTATTTATTATTGTCATTAGTTTAGATGTTAGATTTTAAATTTTATTATTATTTTGTTTTATTATTGGAAAATAGTTTTTGAAAGGGACTATACCCTTGTACAACATGGCTCAAAATCCAGATTTAAGAGATTCAACATTTCAAAAAGAGATCTAAATCTAGGATTAACAAATCATTCCAACAACAGAAATCACTATGCCAAGATCACAACCTATAACCAACAACTCTACAGCTAAAAAACAGCTAATAGATAGTGACTTCACAACAACAACAAGGTTGCTCAACAAAGAGCAATAATAGCTGCAACCCAGATGCAACAATGAGATCACACAATAGGACAAGTCTCATGCCTTGTCCGAGACAATGGAAGGTTTAGATTTAGTGTATCCCTTATTTTTCCTATCCACCACCTTCCATTCCTCATTTCCATCTTCCACTGAGATTGGAAGAACAACTTCAAATGACTTGATAGGGATGTGACCCTCAGCAAGGGGTGTTGAATCACAATCTATCACTGAATCAACACCCTAAGGAGAGGAATCTTGAGGTTTCTTCTCTGTAGTGTTCAGAAGCTTTTCCATGATGGGTAAATCAGTTTTTGGGGGTTCCACAACCACTTCTAAATGGGGATAATTTTCAAATGATCTGGTAGAGAGTCCTTCCACCATGCAGTTTTCCTTGCATTTGGAGTGTTCACATTCATCTGTAAGATGCCCTATTTGGAAGCATCTTCAACATCTGAAAGCTAAGCCCTCATAGTCTATCCTCTGCACCCACTTCCTGTCACCTATTTACAAGTGAATCTCTACTGGGAGGGCTTAATAGGTGTCAATATCTACCAAAATTCTAGCATAAGTTGTATGTGTTTGATGGGAGGTTTTATCATCAACTTTCATAGAATATCCTAGGGTATCTCCTATGGCAATGAGGCAAGATCTGTTCCAAAGCTGCAATGGAAGTCCTAGCAAATGGATCCAAATAGGGTAGGTATCAAAGGAGTCTTTTAGGGGTCAAAAATGAATACCATGGCTTGAACATGAGTCCATGTTCTCCCAAACCCAATATTGATTAAAAATTAAATCCATGTCCTCACGGGTTTCAAAACAACAATAAAATAGGCTTTAGCACATGGGTAGAGTTCAATCTTACCCGTAATATTTTCCCTCCATCTTTGTGTAATCCAATCGTGGAGCTGAGAGAGCTTAGGCCAAAACTTATGAAACCTGTAAATGAGACCAAGATGGGATAGGTTTTCCTCTTCCTTGAGGACCTTCTGCAATAGATCCTCTTCTATCTTCAACACGGGAGTCATCTATTATTATTATTTTTAACTTTCAATCATTTAAATGATTTAAATCTCATTTATGTAATTAAAAAGAAATATCTTTTTGTTTTTTTATTCATTTAGTTCTAAAATTTACTTGGATAAATTTAATGACGAGATGATAATTATAACATTATCATTATTTTGAAATTATGAAATACATGAGACCATGTTAGGAATCAAGAGCATGAAGCATGACAAATGAGTAGCCAACATTTACCCGGTGAGGAGTTGGAAGCTTCTCATATGACTTTATGAAAGCACACATGGTATTTGATACCTCCCAAATTGTTTGATTGAAAATGAGATAATTCCTCGTATCGAATGGATGATTGTGAAGGTGGGACCCACACCTCGCCAATTGGGTGCAACAGAGGGATGCATTACAAATTCATTTCCCTTATTTCCAAATTTATTTCAAACTATATAGGATTTTTTTATGTTCCATATTTCTCGCATGTAAGAATGGAAACATATATGGTGCACACATTTCCATGGTTTCTTGTGGCTTGAAAACACTCCCAATGTTGATGCATTAGACTGGGAGGATACGACCTTTGTTGAAGTAACTAAACAAAACTTTTTTAATTTTATGTTTGCTTAAAACCCCATCTAGCTTGCAACCGCTTAAATTTTGTTCATTTGTCACTTCAAGATGATCCTTTCTTGTTAGATACAACACAAATACTTTCTTCCTCTTCAATTGTAGACCCTAAAGTTAAAAGAATTGCTTAATCATGTTCAATGCCACGCTATATTTTCTAATAAAACATGCTTGTGGAGAAAATGGTTGTGCCTGCAATGTTGATACAGATTCCCCTAGGACACTCAACCTAGTTCATATTTTTTCATTGAAATAGATGGGAAAATTAAGTACCTCCCTTCTAGAAATGATGATATATTGAACATCCACAACCAAACTATGATATCTATATGGAGAGAAAATGTCGATCGCCAACTCATTATTTCTCGCCATGTAATTCTAAAGTACATTGTAAAATGTGCTTCAAAAGAACCTCAACATTTATAAACTTATCACCAAATACTTTATAGATTCTTAAGAGATAATGAGCATGATTTTTGACACATATGTCATTTGGAAAATGCTTACAAAAAGTTTTTTAAACATGATATTAGTGCACAAGAAACTCTGCCATATGCTCCAAAAATTGCCACTTATTATGTGCAGGCATTATTTTGTTTCATTAAATATTGGTAGGAAGATATTGAGATGAGTCATTGAAAATGATACTCAGATACAATAGAAAATCCTTTTCTTGGATGCATATAGGGTATGTCCTTCAAGTATGGAACACCTATCTCTTATTCAGGTTACTCACGAATGGAGCTAGAACAAGTATTGTAATGGTGACAAATGGAAATTACATTCATGCCCAGCAATTACTCATGTCCACCCAAGATTTGTAGATGTTCCACCTTAGGATTCAACATCTTTTGACATTTCCCATTGGTCATAACTCCTTTTATACAATCCTTTTCACAATATTGTTTCTAAAATTGGCTCAACCCCCATGAAATCAATTGTACCATAAACTTGTTCAAAATCAACTACAAACCATGGAATTTTATACGCTCTACCAAAAACAATAGGCATTTTGAAAATAGTGCATCTGAATCTAAACTTGAAAACACTCTTAAAAAGGAGGATATACATGAATGACAAGTTTTGGCACATCTTCATCCCGAAAATACCACATGTCTTGATATTCTTCAAATATTGAGCAGCTAAGAATATGAAAATCAACATAATTGGGACATTCATGAAGTTCCCCCTCCTTTGTAGATAAATTTTCCATCTTTTATCAAGGTGAATAAGGCCTAAAGAAATTAAACCAACAAGCATGCCATGCCCCCATCATCCACATTTCCTTTTTTTAGAACAACAACTAGCTCTTGATACCATATTGTACCTCTACTCAAACAAATCTCATCTACCTACACTAAAATTAATAATTTAGGGTATGGTTGGCAAAGGAAAACCATATCTGATAAATAAAATCAAGTCTTCATTCACAACTACGTCCACCACATCTCTCTCGCCTCTCCTTCTACTTGCTCCTACCAAGGTTTCATTATTCAACATCCCCACATCCACGATCCATGCATGCCTTTGTATTCCTATCAAAGAACTTAAACCCATTCATGGGCATGCATTTTCATCTTTCCAATAGTCCCTTAAACATATTGCGTATATTCTTATTGATGAAATGAGATTCATCAACTCAAAATTTCTCAACAAGGTTGACTACCACCTCGACAAGCTTTTTCACATTTGAATTTGGCAACATATATGTCATCCTCATCGCTGACCTTGAAGTGATTACCACCATTCATGGACATACCTCTTTATGCAAGCCATTCATATGGAGATATCCTTTGAAAGGAATTTCATTCTTCCATCTCCTTACAAACAATATTTCTTCAACAATGATCTAACCTAGCACAAGTTTCCTTTCTCCAATTGTTGCTCCACATTCAAGATTCAAATCCTCTCTTTAAAGACTAGGAACTCCTTATGTCTCACATCGACTCTCACCTTTCTCGAAGGAGATCAACATTTTTAAGGATGCACCAAATTTGTTTGCAAAAACAAACATGTAGAATCCCACAAGCTTTAAATGTTGAAATCATTGAAAATTCCTATCGCTCGATCCATTGCTCAAAATAACATACGAGCTAGTTCAATGAACTTGATAATATTCAATTGCAACACAAATTTCTTCTATGTAAACAGAAAAATTCACACTTATTTATAATTTGTGGGTCGACACGGGCCATGTAAATAGTGCAACAGAACAATCATCAACATTGTTTACGACTTAACAATGCCACCACCGTAACTTCCATTGTTTTGGTTATCAAATTCGATAGATACACCAGCCTATGTTGGGATCCCTCCTAACCGGTACATATTCCTATGCCTCCTATTTCAAGAGGGAATCACAGATAATTGCTAATTAAAATGGCTTAGGATTAACAATCCACAAATCCTGTGGTCTTACTTTGCATAAAGCAATTGAAAACATTGGGAACACTAAAAGAAAAGGTTTAACATTCACAACATTCTCCATAGTTCCCTCACTTGTGGATCTTTGCATTACACTGGTCACCTTTTTCATTTCAATGGTACTAAAAATGGTGCACACACCCACCCTTGGAGCATGGAGGCATGAGGAGTCAAAACTAGTTTCACTAAATATAATGCCATCATCTTTAAAAATACTCTTACTTCCCTATCTCAACCACTATTAATGTATCCGCTACTTCCTGTATCTAATTCAGCTTATCCTTTCAAGGGTCAAAAATTTTATGCTTCTTTTATGTAAATACAACGATTACATACTTGCTTCTCTCTTTATAATAAACTTTTGCTAATGTTAATCACTGTGACAATTATGTACCACCAAATTTTCACCATATGGACCATTATGTTATAATGCTTTAGATTTACTCAAATCTTCTATTCTCATTCACCAAACTTTTAACCAATACATCTTACCCTATTTCAACTACAACATTAGTTGTCTTCACTTCAATCACCACCTCCTATTGATCAAGAACACTTGACAGAGAAAGCACACAAGAATTCCATGTGGGAAAGAAAGTCATATGCAAAGGCACAAATGGATAGGAAGAATGCACGTGCGATAAACAAAATTTCAATATTCAGGACTTAGCCATTTTTGGGCATGAAGATCTATTTTTAGAAGATAGTGTGCAGAACACACCAACGATGTAGAGATGTGCACACCACACATTGTCTATTTCTGGAGGATCGATTCAAAGTGCATTTTGCATGGAGATAGTCTAAGAATAGGATTGTCACCTCAGTTAACTATCAGTAGTCTATAGATAGCACACTTGCATGTGTGGCTATGCATGAAAACAGTGTGTGGCTATTAATAGCATGCGGCCTATTTTTGGAATAGATAAGCGGTGAAGGGAAAGTCCCCACCCTATATATATGTAGTGAATTACCTGGTAGGGAGATGACGGATATAGAGAGATAGATAACATAGTGTGCATGTTTTTGGATTACCATATCATATCCATGCGCACATCAACATAGATTGCCAGTATTGTAAGAATCTTTTGTGTTATTGTGATGATTAAGAGATGGAAGCTATTGACTGAACCTAAGTGTTATTCCTATGTGTAATTGGGTAGTGCATGTTCTTATTTCTATCATGATTATTGTTTAAACCTATTCTTTACTAGATATAGATTTGTCATGCATTGTATAATGATGTATTAGTTATGGATCCATATGATTTAATTCTTCATCATGTTAACATTCTTCTACAACAACGCTAAAGAGGAACCTGGTACTTTTTTTTGCTTTAGGTGAGCACTCGCCTAGGCTAAGTGATGTGCCAGCGCATCTAGGGTATTATCTGGTGAATTCTAGGCTGCATTATTGGTTCCATTACCGGACTTTTTTCAGATTGTTTTCAGGATGGTTCGTGATGAAGATGTATCGCTTAACTATAGAAAGTATTGAGGAGTGGATACACAATCTAGAGGAAGAATACATGACGCTTCAAAGACTGGATTTGATTTTAACGCATGTGCTGGGTGGAACAGAACATGTATGAAAGTTTATAAGATATATTTTTCACCATCTTTCTAGTAGAATTATACGAGTGGCTGATTGCTTATGCATCTAAGGGGAATTAGAGGTATCGTGCACTTGTCTACACACAGGAAGAATTTTAGGACTTAGCCATTTTTGGGCATGAAGATCTATTTTTAGAAGATAGCGTGTAGAACATACCAATGATGCAGAGACGTGCACACCACACATTGTCTATTTCTAGAGGATCAAATTCAAATCGCATTTTGCATGGAGACAGTCTAAGAATAGGATTGTCACCTTAGTTAACTATCAATAGTCTATAGATAGCACACTTTCATGTGTGGCTATGCATGAAAATGGTGCATGGCTATTAATATCATGCGACCTATTTTTGGAACAAATAAGTGGTGAAGGGCAAGTCCCCACCCTATATATATGTAGTGAATTACCTGGTAGGGAGATGATGGATATATAGAGATAGATAACATAGTGTGCATGTTTTCTAGATTACCATATCAGATCCATGCACGCATCAGCATAGATTGCCAGTATTGTAAGAATCTTCTGTGTTATTGTGATAATTAAGAGATGGAATCTATTGACTGAACCTAAGTGTTATTCCTATGTGTAATTGGGTAGTGCATGTTCTTATTTCTATCATGATTATTGTTTAAACCTATTCTTTCCTAGATCTAGATCTGTCATGCACTGTATAATGATGTATTAGTTATGGATCCATATGATTTAATTCTTCATCATGTTAACATTCTACTACAACAACCATAAAGAGGGACCTAGTTCTTTTTTGTGCTTCGGGTGAGCTCTCAATCTAGGCTGAGTGATGTGCCAGAACGTCTAGGGTATTATCTAGTGAATTCTAGGTTACATCATTGGTTCCATTACCGGGACCTCTTTTCATTGTTATCGGGATGGTTCACGATGAAGACGTATCATTTAACTCTATCAAGTATTGAGGAGTGGATACATAATTTGGAGGAAGAATACGCATGGTGGTTCAACATTGGATCTGATTTTAATACATGTGCATGTGTGGAACATAACATGTATGTCGAAAGTTATATGAGAGATTTTTCACCATCTTTCTAGTAGAATTATATGAGTGGCTGATTGCTTATGCATCTAAGTGGAATTGGAGGTATCACGCACTTGTCTAGACATAGGAATAATTTTAGGCCCTTTATGATGTTGATCTGATTTAGACTCAAGTTGTGGACGTGTGGCTTTGTGGTGTCCTAAATAGTTATATCTTGAGTATTCAATTTTGACGTATTCGTGTCCATAAGTAGTTAAATTCTAGTTCTTATGATATCCAAGAGGAGCTTATCTGCAAGGCATTCCTCTAGCGATCAAGATCCTGATGGTAACTTTGAACCTGGAGAGGAAACTGATGGCTAACTAAACCTCACCACATGAGAGGGTGGGAATAGGTTTGTAAGATGGCAGACTCTAGCGGTAGAAAGGTAGAGAGGGGAAAGGTGGCTTAAGTATAATGAGGCACGTTAGACACAGAGATAGAGAAGTAGCGTACCATTGCAGACAAGTATGGCATTGAGAGAGAGAGATGGCTCGTGAAGGATTTGAAGCTCCCATAGAAGACATGGAGCCGAGCATCAGAACTATCTTGGAAAGCATGACAGGGATCCCTCCTTAGCCTCACACAGAAGTGCGCCAACAGAGACTACCCGGCCGCGGAACACATCTTAATCCACCAGTGACCTATCCTTTGCACTTGGTTTTCCATTATCTAGTATGATAAGTAATTAGCAAGTGAATTTGGGAAACAGGAGAACCAAAGTAAGTCAGAGAGTAAGTACATCAATGGTAGGACAAACAACTTCAATGTTATTTGGAGGAACATTTTTAGGCACATCATCTGCACAAAATGTAAGTGCGCAGAATGTTAGATTCACCTCTAGAAGTGGAACTACCACACATACCGTATAGGTTCAAAAGATAGTACCACTATCGGATCACATGGGAGTACATCTATAGGTCCTAATCCAGCTACAAGTGGAGGATCAGGAGGTATAGGTGGTTCTAGTTCCAGTGGATCTGGTGGTTCTAGAGGTAGGGGAAATACAGAGGTTCTGGATCAGGTGGGAAAGGTCCGCACCAACCCCAAAATATTTATATGGAGATGTCTCTTCATCTTCCGGAGTATAGAGGCATAGAGGATGTTGTTGAGCATGTGCACATGTGTGAAATATTGTGGCGCGTGAAAGGGATCACAACTTCTAAGTGTAAGGAAAGTCAATTTGCTACTACATTATAGGGACATGCACACAACTGGTATAGGAAGTTTGACCCTGATCAAACTTGCGTGGATTATGTAGTGCTAAAGGATGCTTTCTTGAAAGAGTTCTATATCCCGTAATTTGAGTAGAAGAGTATAAGCACACTCAAGGATATCAAACAAGGCACTACTGAGAGTGTACGTGTGTATGATGCTCATTTTAAAACACTCCTATCTAAGATTTATTATAATATTCATGCAAGCCAAAGATGACCAATGGTTTATTAGTGGATTGATTACACCATTCAAAGAGCAGCATCATTGTCACATAAGATGTACACTAATCCGCAAAAGCACTCGAAGTAGCTTTGTGTGCTTTGAGGTAGTTGGGAGCATTGACACTAATGTTAGTTAATTCTTAGAGGCACAAATTACAGCTATGGAAAAATAGTTAGAGAAGTTATCAGCAAGTTCAGCCCATGAAACGCGCTCAGTGGATTTGGTGTACATATTTATAAGTGGAAGGTCACACCAAGGATAGTTTCCCGCATATCTATACATTCATTACTCGTTAAACTATGAGATCTATCATTTGAATCATGATGTTAATCATTGTCCTTTGTTACACTCGCACGATAAGGAATAATGTATCTTATTACTATAAAATTTACATGTCCACAACCCATGATACTCAAGATTTTTAGTTGATTGGTCAAATCCAAGATGCTATAGACATTGGGGTATGGAAGAAAAGCGTAACAGATAATTCTAAGGGTAAGAATGAGCACCAAGATTGGGATCATAATCAAACGCGCTATGACAAGAATGAGGGGCATTTTGAAGGAGGTCAGGACGGATATCATGGTGGATATGGATGACGAGGACACAAAGTGGAGGAAGAGGTGAGTTCCCTCATGGAACATGTTATATGTGTGGATCTTCTAACCACTATAGGTGTGAATGTCCTCAAAATATTACATTTTCTTTCTGTGGAAAGAACCATAGCTATGAAGAGTGCCCAAACTTATATGAGCATATGAGTAAGCAACATAAAAAAGAAAACAAAGGTGTTGGGATGGTTAGAATCTAACGTGCGGTATAATTTCAGTGGATGCCCAAGATAGCACTAGAACCTGAGGCATTAATAGTAAATATTACTAGACGAGTTGAAGCAGCAACACAAGAGAGGCATTGCACCGTGTTTACGATCACTAAGGAGGAGGTTTTGCATGCAAGGTACCCAGATCCTGCTCATCAGAAGGAATTCTATCAAGAGACCATGGAGGTCCTCAGGAATCTTCAAGGTGAGATACAATGTTTAAAGGAGAAGTCAAGGAAGATGGAGCAAAAGAAAGAAGTAGAAAAATTCCCCTCTGATATTGATGACATCAGAGAGGTTTGTAAAATGTTGCGCCAAGAGAATATTATTCCATTGCTAGGAAATTGGTTGAAGGGGAATACCCATGCACAAGCACTGAGAATGAACAAAAATCCTACATGCAAATCTTCCCTAATAACATTGACTATGAAAAGGAAATTACTTTGAATGCTATTATGGATGGATGGTTGTTGAGAAACATATTGATTGATACAGTGTATAAGTGAATGTGCTTACATTAGATGCATGGGTACAAATGGGGAGGCCTCCATTGCAGCCATCATCTAATGTGTTGTTTATGGAAAACCGGACTAAGGCTACTCCCATAGGAGTTTTGAAGGATGCATCTATAACCATACAAGGGGCCAAGTTCACTAGGTATTTTGAGGTATTAGCGCTTAAAAGAAGACAATTTTTTCAACCTTACTTAGATGCCCTTGGTGTTATGCAAATAATGCTGACTTGAGATTCAATAAGGGGTATATCATTTGAGAACAAGGAGGAAAGGGTTGTGATACCTTTGACAGATGGGAATTCTACACCATATGTTGAGCCTCTAAGTGAGGAGGACTTAAAAAAATCTATGTACGCGTTATTTAGGACCCAGAGGTCAATGAGCCATCAAAGGAAGACATCCTATAGTGGGAATATTCTCATTCTATTAGTGATACTATGAGTATTTCTTGTGACAATTGGGCTCATGGTACATATGAACTAGTAGGGTGCGAGGTAAAAAGTGCAGTTGCACGCAAGAATGGACTTCGTTCTATTCGACGGATAGGTAGCGCAGTACCTTGGTATACAGGGGCAGAAGATCTTCCTATATTTTTGAAAGCCATGGAAGCACAATGGACAAATCAAATTAAGAGAAGAGATATGTTAGTGTATACCTTGCACGGGACAAGAAATGCATTGGTGGGTAGTCCACAAAGATAATCTTATAGAATGGGAGGAGATTGGAATCGCCCTATCTACTAGGTTTTTAAGGAGCAATGCACCTATGCAGATCTGCACTTATAATGGTGATCAACCTGTTTAGCATCACATTCAACAGTGTGAGAGACTCTAGATAGCGGGACAAGAAGCATTACCACCTTCACTCTAGGTGCATAGATTGTATTCTACTCTACAAGGATGCGCATGCACCTAGTATGTATACATAGAACTACATCGAGAGACTAGGAATTGGTAGAATTTGACTGTAGGAATGCTCTAGACCTTTGACTACTTCTCGACTAAACCTCTAATAGAAGAAGCATTAAAATTTGTCAAGCACTTAACTATGGGAGATAGTGTAAAAGCAAGAAGAGAATATTCAGGAATTATTTGGTGAGACAGAGTCCGGAGTGCATTTTGAAAAGGAAGAAGAAATGGACTCCATACTACTTGAACGCACTTGCCTTGAGAAAGAGAAAGGAAAGATGGTTTACATTATGGATGATGAGGAAGTTGAGAACCTAGATATTGAACATTCACAAGGGGTGCGTGAGGTCTTGGACAATGTAGACAAGGATACACATGCCTATCACGAACCCATGAAGACAAAGAAGGTGAATATAGGTTTGGAGGCTAAGCCAAAGGAGGTCATAATTGGAGACTATTGGTCAGAATCAGAAGTGGAAAAGATCATTGAGTTACTCAGGGATTATCGAACTTATTCCCTCGAGGGTATCATGAACTTAAAGGCATGCATGAATCACTTGGGAAATGAAGATAAAGCTTATGGATGGTGCATACCCAGTTAGAAAGAGGCCTTATAGAATGAACCCCAATTTTCATGAAAAGGTAAAAGAAGAGATTGATAACATGTTGAAATCTAGAATTATCAAGCCCTTGATGAGTCAGAATGGGTTAGTCTAATGGTGATCAGTATCAAGAAGGATGGAAGAATTAGAATATGTTGGGACCACAGGGAGCTAAATGTTGCATGTGTAACAAATCCATTCCCTATGCCATTTACAGAGGAAATACTAGAAGGAGTTGCAAGGCACAAAATATATTCTTTTACAGATGGGTTCTCCGGTATCACTAGGTTAGAATTCCACATGAGGATTAGGAAAATACTACATTTACTAATGAATGGGGTAGCTTCGCCTATACTTTCATGCCATTTGGACAGAAAATCGTGCCTACTGTATTCTCATGGATAGTTGTTTAGGCATTCAAATATTTTATTGACAACTTTTACAAGTTTATCTAGATGATTGGACAATATATGGGCTTGTGAAAGATCATTGTGACAATCTACGCTTAATGTTTGAATGGTGTAGATAATTGAGTATCTCTTTGAACATCAATAAGTCCATATTTGCTACACCTTTTGGAATATTGTTAGGACATATAATCTGCATGGAAGGTTTGCTAGTTGATCCAGCTAAGGTTACAGTCATTCTAGGCCTAGAAGTACCTACCAGTCAAAGTGAGGTGCGTGCGGATTTTGGGTCGACAGGATATTATCGAAGTTCATCAAAGGGTATGCCAAAGTTGTTGCACCCTTGGAAGAATTACTAAAAGGGAAAGGTACATTTTATTTGGGAGAACCACAAAGAGACACGTTTGAGATATTAAAGGAGAAACTTACTACCATGCCCATTTTGCACTTTCCCTCATGGGATAAACCATTTCATGTGCATGTGGACACCTCTGGCATGGCCATTAGCGTTGTGTTAGCTCAACCTGTGAAGGTATTATAGATCATCCAATTTTTTTTGCTAGTAGGAAGATAACTCCTACTGAATAGAATTATACAACTACAGAGTGTGAAGCTTTGTCAATGATCTATGCATTGCACAAGTTTTGATAGTACTTGTTAGCAACACCATTTGTGTTTTATACATATCACATGACATTGAAGTATTTGGTGAACAAACCCGTCTTACAAGGGCGCATATGTAGATGGGTACTCCTATTTCAAGAGTTTGACTTCATAGTTATGGTGAAGCCAGAAAAAGTAATTTTGGACCAGACCATCTATCAAGAATACAGTCAAGAGAAGAAGCACAGAAATTGAGGATACCATGCCAGATGCACAACTATACAGGTTATAATGCGCACCATCAGAACTAGAGGACATTGTTATCTTTTTATGAATAGGGATGGCACCAGAAGGAATGAAATCCTTGGAGAAGAAGTAATTTTCTATACGTGTTGCACCTTATATGTTAATTAGTGGTGACTTGTACAAAATGGGTTGGGATGAAATATTGCGTTGTTGTATTGGAACATGAGCACATGGGAATTATGGAAGAAGCTCATGGTGGAATTATAGGAGGCCACTATGCAGTGATGAAATTTCCCAAAGATCCTACTTGTTGGATTATGGTGGGATGACATTGTATAAATATTGTAAAGCGTATTGTAAAGGATGTGACCATTTTCAGCATCTAGGTAAACCGAGGCAAAGAGATGACATACCTCTAAGACCTATTACTAATGTTGAACCATTTGAGAAATGGGTCATCGATTTTGTAGGACCTATTTTTCTAGCTGCGCATAGGACTGGGTCACGCTATATCATTACTTGTACAAATTATCTCACAAGGTGGGTAGAAGCAGCACCTATGAAGGACTGTATAGTGGCTACAATAGCTAGGTTTCTATGGGAGAATGTTCTTACAAGATATGGATGTCCTTTAAGCTTGAAAAGTGATAGGGGTACACACTTTTTGAATGAGACAATCTGATCCTACTAGATGAGTTTATGGTTGCACACCATAAGACTACACCCTATCATCCTCAGGAAAATGGAACTGCTGAGGCTTTCAACAAGATTTTGAGCCAGAAATTGACAAAAATTTGTGATGTTGGAAGAAAGGATTGGGATGATAAAGTGTCAGCTGTTCTTTGGGTATATAGAACAACTTATAAGAGATTGAACAAAGCCACACCATTTCAGTTGGTTTTTGGCACGGAAGCAATTCTCCCTATAGAATTTATGTTACCTTCTTTTCAAATTGTGCGTGCTGGAGGTCTAGCTAATGAGTAAGATTTAAAAGAGCATATTGATAAGATGATTCAATTGGATGAGCAACGAGCCATAGCACAATGGAGTCAAAAGTAGAGAAGGCTTGGCAACAAGCATGGCATGATAGAAACATAAGGGATAATAAATTTGAGATTAGAAAAATGGTACTTCTTTATGACTCTAAGTTCTTGCGCCATCCAGAAAACTTAAGATACATTAGTTAGGGTCGTATGTTATCACTTACATCCTTGAAACAGATGCTTTCCAGTTAGAAGAACTTGATGGAACACAACTACCTAGTTACTTCAATGGGAGTACGCTGAAGCCCTAATATAAATAAGTCTTCTTGGTGTTTGTAATAAGGTAGTATTGCCATTTAGATTAGGTTTCCATTATGTATTTCCTTAATGTATTTCCTTCATTGTCACTATGCTTTGTCACTTTAATTTTTGTTGTTGTGAAATAAGTGTTATTGCGCATGCATGAAGCTAATTACTACATGAAGCATGTTTATACGCAAAGGATTGCACATACTTTTAATTTGGGGTGTGGTTATTAAGATCAAAGTACAAGACTTCTGGAATTGAAAGGTGGAAAGGAATAAGTTGCTATGGGTGTTTGTCAAAGTAAAAATATTGCGTCTCAAAAGTGACCAAGGATGGAGATGAATGAAGGAACAATATAATGTGAGGTAAGAAGAGGCCAGAACAACTACTAGTAGAGGGTGCAAAGATGAGGTACTTGGGTGAAAGGACATGCGCTAAAGAGAAGTCTGTGACTAGAGGGTATAAAGGCACGCTAGAAGGTTATAGCTGGGGCGCGAGGATGTAATGCATGGAAAGGATGGAATTGGTCAATTAATGAGAGGATATTTAGTAGGTGAAGGAGCAATGAATGTATAAAAATTTGAAAATCTATATAAGGATGGGATGTGAGTTCATTTTTATCATTATGATTAAGAGTATTTGAAAGAATCCAAGTGTAAAGATCTGAGTGATTGTTTTAAGGTGTGAGAGACGTTTGTAACCAGTCATGACGAAGAGAGATCTATGCGCAGAAGGATCTTGTGTCCTTGATGGTGAAGGGTTTGAGCAAAGTGAGGTGACAAAGAGAGAGCTAGGGCACGTAATTTCACCTAGGGCATGCTGAATCGAACTAGGGTTTTCTTCGCACTTTATAGAATTTGAGGGGAAAGGATCTACAAAGGATTGTAAGGTAGAAATGGCACCCAAGAAAGAAGTTGCAGCAGGAGTGAAGGGAAAGAAGAAGGTGGTAGAAGAAGAAGAAGAAGAGATGGCTCCAGAAAGCAATTTTTCTGAGATGCAATATCCATAGGGGGTTATCATTGGCTAGGAGTGGGATTCTCACATAAGGAAAAGCAAAGTGAGTGAGTACAATCACCGTACCATAGAGAATAAGAAGGAGCTTGACACATTATTGAACATGAAGATAAATAAATGCACAGTGGAAGACATGTGGTGTATGACAATGTTGGTGAGAAGCTCTTACAAAAGATAGGAGTTTACCAACTATATGAGCTCCCTTACTATGGGAAATATGAGCCCTTGTACTAATGGCTCATGAGTAGAGTGCATGAGGATTTTTTCTACTTTGTAGGTCACAGAGTCAGAATTTCAGCCACACTCATCTCCATGGTAACGGGGTTGAAGGGCACGGGGATGATTTCCGAGATGATATGATAGAAAAAACCACAATATTGGAGACCAGAAAGGAGTTGGGGTATACAAAGGGTCTCTGCGTGGTATGGACATCAACAAACTGAAGAAGTATCCAGTTGTGCAAGTGGCCACTACATCTTGTTACAAAGCTAAATGACTAGGAAAGGTGGTCACAAGTGAACACCATGTGGCTACACATTTCCAAAAAGATGTCTAAAGGAGTATTCTACAACATTTTGCATTATATTGCAGAGACAATCATTGAGGAAGTGCATGAAGGAGGAAAGATCAGATTTGGAGATGTTCTATTATCACTGGTGTTCATGGATATTGGAGTACCTGTTGGACCAAAGGAGAACGTATGGGAGTATCCAATGGAACAAAAATCGCATGCAAAACTCTTCAAGAAGTACTTGTGTGAGGGATCCATGATAGAGCAGGTTAAGCAACAAGCTGAGAAGTGGTATGATAGGCTCCATGTGGATTTTGAGGAAGAATTACGCATCCCCAAGGACTTGCCTTTGGTGGTTGGAAAGGTAGTTTATTTCACTGTATATCAGCATTTCTGTATAGCATGGTTTTCATGAAAGATGGAGCATGGAGCCCTTGGTGTAAGTTTCCATATGCATTCATAGTAAGGTACTTCTAGGCATTAGTACATAGGTTTACAGATGCACAACGACTAACATTCAATGTGGATAAGGTAGATTGTGACTACCACACACTAAGGAAGAAATATGTGTATCCAAGGCAGGGTGCATATGTTGAAAGACTCATTTCAGATGTATTGAGCATTAAACCAATAATTTTGGTAGTGGGAGATATTGGAGCAATGTTGGTGTATCTCCAACTAAAGCCAAAGATGGAGAATAAAAAGTATGTGGAAGATGAGTTCGCACTTCTAGCACCACCAAAGGGAAAGAATACGATGGAGAACATCCCAATGCCCTAAGTCCATAGAGCCAATTGAATTGGAGAAGGAGGAGGATGAGCATGAAGACAGTGGTGGTTTGGAGCATAGAGGTACAAGACATCCTACGAATAAGAATGAAGTTGAGTGCACCACTACACAACCTCAGCCATAAGAGGGAGATGATGAGGACTTGAATGCAGTCCAAGGGGAGCTCAAATTTAAGAGGGTGTTCGGAGAACAAGGACCTAAGATGCTACTCCACAAACAATGCGCAGATCACCTAGACTCTCTCCACGAAGGAGGAAACCGTGCAAAGGATGAAACTGAAGTTGAATGAGGAGGTGGAAGAGTCAAAGAAAAGTGCACCTAATTCTCCTACACTTCCATAGAACATAGAAGAACAAAAGGATGAGGAATCGAGGGAACAGAGGACATAGCTATAGAGACTACTCAGGACATGGAGAAACAAGTCCCAAATTTGGAAGCTAAAGTTCCTAAGCAGCAACGGTCTAGAAGAATGAGTGGAGAGCACATTCCACTAGCTATGGGCTATGTAAAGGACGTAGGTAAAATTGTATGTGCCCATTTCTAGAGCATGCTAACATAGAAAGACTTATATGGCTGGGAGCTCATGGATGAAGATATGGCCATAGTGCGCATGAGGAAGTAGTTGTCATGGTCCATGCACACACACATGGATGAGCTAGATTTTGATGTATGTGAGGAGTCATGCGTATCATGGAGGTTGAAGAATATGCCTCAGGCCAGACACATGATAGTAAATCCTATTGTCATGTCGGATGAATAGGTGAGTAATGCATTGGTCAAAGTCTCAACAGAGGTGGAAAGGAAAACATGGACAAAGCTACAATAATAAGAGCACTGCATGAGGAGATGAAGACAAAGGATACAGAGATAGCACACCTAACGCAAGATAGGGATTTAGTGTAGAAGAAGAACGTTGTATTTATTAGCATAGCAGAGGAGATTGCCGACAATGTCATAAGATCTAGGCCACACTTGGAGACCAAGATACCACATACATTTCCCTCAGCGATACATTATGTAGGAAAGTTGGTGGACCTAGTACTTGAAGATGAACCTTTGTGCATGCCAGTGCCAAGGGATATAGAATAAGAGGAAGAATGGGAGAAAGCTTCAATGATGTAAAATATTGTATCCTATAAAGGGTTGCTTACAAGAGCTACAAGAAGAATTGAAGAAAGCAGACCAGGATTTAAACATCTACATAGCTCTAGAGGTGCTTATCAACATAAAGACCCTGGAAGAAAACAATGAGGTCTAGAGAGAAATGAAGGATGAAACATTGGGCCATGCAGAAATATTTTCAATGGTTAAGTAGAAGTGTGAGGCCCTGATAGTAGCACAAGAGCCACACAAGACTCGGCTGGAAGAGCTTGGGAAGCTCATTGCATAGAAGATGGATTTTCTAGAGGGAAGAATGACCTCAATGTCCAACATTTTGTTAGTCTTGAAAAATTAAAAAGGGGAGATTGTGAGGGATGAATTGGATTCCATTGCTATGGACATTCTAGAAAAATCATAATAAGCACTCGCTAAATGGCAGACCTTGGAGGCTGAAATAAAATAGGAATATCCTGAATTAGTTGTTCAGGTTGAAGAAGAGACTGCAAGGTAAAACATTCTTTCATACATTCATTCATTCTTTCCATTATTTCCATTCTTCTATTCTTTACTTCAGTTGTTGGAGATGACCATTGTCGGGTAACAATGAAATTAGTGTGGGGTAATGTTGATCAAAGAACACTTGATAGAGAAAGCACACAAGAAGTCTACACGATAAATCAAATCATATATAAAGGAGAGAATGGATAGAAAGAACACACGCATGGAATAGAAGTTCAGTATTCAGGACTTATCCATTTTTGGGCATGAAGATCTATTTTTAGAAGATAGCGTGCAAAACACACCAACGATGCAGAGACGTGTGCACCATGCATTGTCTATTTCTAGAGGATCAGATTTAGAGCACTTTTACATGGAGACAGTCTAAGAATAGGATTGTCACCTTAGTTAACTATCAATAGTCTATAGATAGCACACTTTCATGTGTGGCTATGCATGAAAACAGCGCATGGCTATTAATAGCATGCGGCCTATTTTTGGAATAGATAAGTAGTGAAGGGAAAGTCCCCACCCTATATATATGTAGTGAATTACCTGGTATGGAGATGATGGATATAGAGAGATAGATAACATAGTGTGCATGTTTTTTGGATTACCATATCAGATCCATGTGTGCATCAACATAGATTTCCAGTATTGTAAGAAGCTTCTATGTTATTGTGATAATTAAGAGATGGAAGATATTGACTAACCTAAGTGTTATTCCTATGTGTAATTGGGTAGTGCATGTTCTTATTTCTATCATGATTATTGTTTAAACTTATTCTTTCCTAGATCTAGATCCATATGCTTTAATTCTTCATCATGTTAACATTTTGTTACAGCAACCCTAAAGAGGGACCTGGTACCTTTGTGCGCTTTGGGTGAGTGCTTAGTCTAGGATGAGTGATGTGCCAACGCGTCTGGGGTATTATCTGGTGAATTCTAGGCTGCATCACCCCCACAAAATAGTTTCACCTCACTCCTTTATCTCATAACAAAATGAACTATATTCGCTAATGATTTTCTCGCACCAACAACACCAATCTAAGTACAATACACCTCCCATTTAACAACTACATACCTTTTGACATTAACATTATATTGTCCATGTGTGATTGCTAGTAATAGACCTCGTGTCTTAATTTCCCTTTTAACATTTCAATTCAAATTAATTTTTGTTCTAGTTTGTCATTGTTCACCACATATACAAACTATTATTTAGATTAAAATAAATTAATTTCTGCATCATTACAAACAAATATATTAATAATTAATTTTAATGATTATCTTATTTAATGCATTGTATACAAAATAAGTTTCCAAATGATCTATAGTGTACGGTGCAGTCGACCATAGGTTTCGGATTTGGTCCTGTCATTTTTGGTCTCTAGCAGGTGGTTTGTATCGATGGAAATTAATATATTGGTTTCTAATTATGACTACAATTATGACTACGAGGGTTTTGAACCCATGGAAAAACTTGGGACTAGCTAAAATATAAATAAATTACCCATCCGAGGGTTTTTTAGAACCCATGAGAGAAACGTAATTTAAATTTTTATGGTCATAAAAATAAAATATAAATAAATTATTTTATAGGAGAAGTATAAGCACTTGATAAAAGTGAAAGAAGAAGAGATATTAGAATATGTATATCAAATACTTCCTTTTCGATATGTGCTTTCATCCCAAGAAATAATAAATAAAGTACATTAAGTATATAAATTTCACCATCTTAATTATTTGAATAAATAACAAGTATTTTATGGGTGGAAAGTGGTTTTGATGAGGTAGAAATTACCAATGCATTATGTGATTAATATTATGTGATTAATAGAGACTAGAAATTACATGGGAGCGGTGTAATGATACATTTATAAGGAGTTGTAGAAGAATTTAAACTTGAAGGAGTGAAATATTACATGAGAAAGAAGGGTGATGAAGAAGGGGATTGAAGGAGAAGTCCAAGTATGGGGAAAATTTTGGGGAGAATGTATGAGAAAATCTACTTTTTTCTGAGAAGACATATGCAATTAATTTAAATCAATATAAGGATAAAGGGAGTGAGGGGAAAAAACCATTAAGGTAACGTACTATTGATATATTATAGAAAACAAGCTATTATCAATTAACACTTGCAGAATGTCAATAATTATTTTTAACACTCTCATCTCTTGTGTTTAATGGATTGTTAAAGTGGATCCAATTTCAAGGGGATTTTTTTGCACATGCTCCAAATTACTTTAGAGAGGACATGTTGAGGGGACTTGGCATCCCATGTTGAGCCAATGTAGTAGTTGATTTTGATAACCAAAAACATGGGAGATCAGTTGTTTTTCTCCATTTGAGAAGGTGGATTTTTTCATGGGGGTTTAAGCCTTTTTTGGATGTTAGGTCATGGAGCTAAGAAGGTTTTGCAATAATAATGGGCTCGTGTAGTTATCAGACATTTATGAATGATTGTTAAGAAGTAGAGAAAGTCTAAACCCTCCCCAAAACACTAGTTTCAAAGCAATAGGAAAAATATGATTGGTATGGTCATAAAATTTATTATGAAGGATAATGTGATGATCAAGGGCTATAGATAATTCATAAGAGTTCATTTTGGTGGTGCTTACATGCTCCATGTGTTTTGTTGAGATATAAAAAAACCCTTATTTTGTTAAGACTTTATGTTACAAAGTTCTCATTGCAGGTTTCATGATGTGAAACGAAGTGCTCCAGAAATATTTAGGTATGTTATAGGTGATAATGAAAATATTTAGACAAGTTCTATGGATATAATAAGTGTAACCCTTCCACAATGTGACCTACTACTTAGGGCCAAAATGTGCAAAACTAGTAATGGGTGTTTGAGATGATTTTTGGTGTTTTGCATGTTGTAGAGAGAATATGAGTATGAAAATATTTGTATGGTCCCTTATGGTATGTTTTATCATTTTTTTATTATAATTTTTGTGTTTTGGTGCAATCCCTAAATGGCCTAACTAGCCCTATTAGGCTTAACAAGAAGGTAGTTGAAACAGTATGCTAGTTTGGTTTTAACCATGTGACATGGGGTTGCGAGTGCATGAACATGTTGGTGGATTACCTAGTGATGTTATCCAAGTGTTACTAGTGCTTGGGAAGTTTCTCTAGAAGTGTTAGAGGTTGACTTGCTCAAGACTAATTCTTGACACCTAAATTGTAGGTTTCAGCTATTTTAGAGATGGAGATGTTTCAAATTGTTTTGCATTGATTTGAAGGATGATATGAGTTGGATGAGTTACCTAACATAAATATATTTCTATTGATATGTCATATGTGCCATGGTGAGGTGATTTGGTATGAGATGTTGCTTATTTTTTAAGACAAATTTTTGGGTAGTTAAGACCTAGTAGGTGTTGCTTGCCTACTTGAGTGTGTAATGGTAAAGATGGATGGTAAAAATTTGTTTGAGAATGTAGATGAGTGTGAGAGGTTGTTTTATATGTGTCTATATATTTTGAGTCTTGATGGAGCTTCCTTATGCATGTGAAATTCAAACAAAGTGACCATTGGAGGAGATGTCTTGTTTTAGGCCCGATTGAGAAGATTTGGTGTTTTTAGGCCTATGCCGACCTATATCGGTCTTTGAATTAAATTTATAAAGACATCTAATGTGTTTTTATGTTTTGTATGACCCACCTTAATTTTCTTAGTTGAATTTTGGTTCTTTTGAGAAGATTCATGTATAAAAGTGAGGTGTATTAGCTCATTTGAGCTAGGCTTGAGGATGGAGTTATGAGAAATCTAGAGAGAAGTGTGTGAAAGGTTAGAGGGATATAGAGCATAGTAGAGGATAGAATGAGAAGTTTACAAGGGTAGAAAAGAATTAATTTAAGTTCATTATACCTAATCAGCATATGAAGGTGAATTCATGAGCGAGGAAGGAAAGAGAGAAGTTTGAGATAGTTTTGAGTGGATGGAGTTGAACAAGTGATCACAATAAGCTATTGGAGAAAAAAATTACTTCAATTGATCATCATTTCAGGTGGATAAGGTGGTGCTTGGTCATCTTAGGGGTTGTATCCTCTTTGTACATTTCGTGCTCTAGTAAACTAGGGGTTTGTGCTCCTTGTAGGGTTGGTTCCCTACTAAACTAGGGGTTGGTGCCTCACTAAATAAATATCATGTGACATGTAATATCCACTTGAGTACTTTGTTTTTTTAATATATGAATAGGTTCAGTAGGTTTTATCCCCCTTCATGGTTTCCCACATTATATGATGTGTTCACATGTTCTCTCTTGCATCTTGTTCTTTTGAATGGTTGTTCAATGTTTAATAAACTCACATATGGTTAATGAATGATTGAATAGTTAAGTTTGATGGCTCACACAAGTATACTAATTTGAATTAAAAAATTTAAAGGAATGATTTACCACTCATTCATTTTTCTTCCAACACATAACAACACCACTCACAACTTTATTTAATAATTATTCCTTCTATTGGAACGAGGTAATCAATATGTCATTTGAGTAGCTAAAGGAGGCCATGTGTACTACCATGATTTGATATATCTTATATTTTTCCAAAATTCAATTTTGAGTGTTACACTTAAAGGTATGGCATACATATGGTACTCATATAATAGGGCCATCCCATTTTAGAACTATGGAAAAAAACTAGCGTTCTTTACAAGTAACCAAGTATCATACCCACACCTAGGTGAGATGTGTATAGACCTACAAAAGAACTTGGTTAATTTTACATAGAAGGAAGATTTGAAACGTAATTTTTCTTAAAAGATATAAGCCAAGATGGATACCATATTCCCAAGTCCATGTATTATCAAGGAAATTATATATTTCACATGTAAGGTGACTAAATGGGACAAAATGATTTTCTGGTTAAATACATTTTAGGTTTGAAATCGACATCAAAACATGTAGAAAGTGCAGAAAACACAACCAACATGGTGATGGAAAATGCATACCATCAAGCTAAAAATCCAAAAAAAAAAGCATCTAAAGAGGCAAAATATGTTGTTGGAGAGGTAAAATTGTTCAAACCACCTCCTTTCTATCTTTTGTTGATTATTGGAGATTCATTAGTTCATAATTGTATGGTGGATAGTGGAGCAAGAAACACTATTATGCCCAAATTAGTTGTTAAAAAGTTGGGTCTTAAGTATGAACCAAGTGCCAAAGGAGTTTTACAACTTGATGGTTCACCAAAAAAGACCATAGACATGATAAAAAGTTTGAATCCTACTTTTCATGTTTATCCAAGTGTTACAATCTTGCAGGATGTGATGGTGGTGGATTTTCCACCTTATTTTACTATGTGTCTTTTAAGATACTTTACATCTAAAATTGGACATTACCCTTCAGCTAATTGGTCTTATCTTGTTTTTAGAACTAGGAATGGAACTAAAGTTACCATTAATTATGAGCCTTTGTCAAATTTTCAAATTGAGCCTCATACACCTAGACCAATAAATGCAAATCATGCCATTAATGATGACCATCTAGGTGAGATTGAATCTAAAACTCTTCATGCATTAGAAGGAATTCCAAATTTGTTTAAGGATGAAATGACTAATGAAATTTATGAGCATTATCCTTATATATTTATTGATGAACAATGCCTTGGAATTTATTATATACATGAAGAAAATGCTTAAATACTAGCTATGGAAAAGAGAAATCAATAAGATGAAGGTATATGGAAACTATTTTCTGATGGCTCCAAAAATCAGCATTGTTTAAGAGTTGGTTTAATGTTGATTTCACCCACCAAATAGAGGTATTTTTCAGCTGTTAAGTTTTAGTTTGGCTATTCTAACAATGTATCAGAATATGAAGCACTTATCTATGGTTTAAAGTGGGAAAGGAAGAAGGAAATCAAGAATTTGTAGTTTTTTGGTGACACTTTGAGATTGTAATTCATCACGTAAGAGGTTCTAGTGCTTACAAAAATCCACTAATGAGGACTTATATACATAGAGTGTTAGACATGCTTGAGGATTTTCTTGCTTTCAACTTTAAAATTATTTCTAGAGATAGAAACAAGCATGTTGATAGGCTTGCAGCTATTAGATCTCAATACGACATGCCTACATATATCAGAAATGATGAATTACAGCCTTATATCAAGGTTATAGTGAGGCCATCCATTCTAGATAACAACTCACATTGGCAAGTTTTTGATGATGATGCTCATATAATCAGATTTTGCAGGAAGAGGCTAAATTTTCATTATAAAATCAAGGAAAAATCCAAAATACATATGAGGATCAGATCATGCAACTTAAGACCAAAAAATCCCAAAAGGCCTTGTGACTTTGGAAAGCATCTTTAGGGAGAATGATGAGATGAAGAAAGAGAAGTTTTTCCTTACTACAAGTATAGATCAGCATGAAAGTGTCATCATTCTTGATGGAAAGAACCTCAATCTTGGAAAGGTATGTTTAAAATCTGAAAAGGATACATTTATTGAGTTATGTAGAGAGTATGTTGATATGTGCTTGCATGATAATACAATGATTTAAGAGGTTTTGATCCCTCATTAGCTCAACACACCATTGAATTAGAAGGTGATGCAAAATTGGTCAAAAAAATAAAGGCCACTTAACCCCAATTTGGAACCCTTGATGAGGAAAGATCTTGAAAAACTGATTGAGTCATCCATTATCTTTCCCATCTAGCATTCAACTTGGGTAGCTAACCTTGTACCGGTAAGAAATTAAAATGGTGAAATTAGATTATGTTTTGATTTTTGTTATTTGAACAAGGCTTCTCTCAAGCATCATATTCCTTTTCCATCCATGGAATAAATACTTCAACTGGTTGTTGGTTTAGAAAGGTATTCTTGTCTTGGCGAGTATATTGGTTACAACCAAATACTTGTCAAGGAAGAATACCAATCTAAAAGAACATTCACAACAAAGTGGGGAATTTACGAATACATAAATATGTCATTTGGATTGTCTAATACAAGTGTAACATTTTAGAGAGCCATTCACATGGCATTCCAAGATATCATTAACAATTTTGATTTGGTTTATTTAGGTGATAGAAAAAATTTCTCAAGTCTTACAAGTGATCACTTGTCTCATCTCAAAGAAGTGTTTGAAAGATGCAGAGAATATGGTGTATCACTTAATCCCAAAAAGTGTGTGTTTTCTATTCATGAGGGTAAGATTCTTGGTCATATCATCTCAAAACATGGTATGAGGATTGATCTGGAAATAGTAAGTGTTATTATTTCATTGTATTTACCAAAACATAGAAATCACTTCAAATTTTTCTTGGAAAAACTAATTTCATAAGGAGGTGCATTACTGATTTTGTTTCTTTATCAAATCCATTAACCAACATGCTCAAGAAAGATCATAATTTTACATGGAAAAAGGAAGGAGTGAGCAGTTTTGAATCCATCAAGAAAGCTATTGCTTCAGCCCCAACACTCATAAATATTGATTTTTCAAAATATTTCAAGTTATACGCTTATGGTAACATCAATACAATTTTAGGAATGCTAACACAACAGAATCAAGAAGATTTGGAGCAGCCAATTACATTTTTAAGCCAAAGATTTATGGAGTATTAAATAAGGTACTCAATCCTTGAGAAACACATTCTTTCAATTATTAGATCACTCAATAATTTTAGGCACTTGCTCTCTAACAACAGAATTCATTTAATGGTTTCTCACCCAAGTATTAAAGAATTTCTTTTGAACAAATATATAAGTGAAAAGAGAGCAGGTTGGATTACCAAAGTGATGGAATATGACATCAGCATTAAAGTGACCAAGATGATTAGAGGCATAGGATTATGTGATAACTTGGCTCAAGACTTGCAAGAGAGAAAGGAATCTATTTTATTGTTGCAAGATGAAGCTGAAAATGTAGAAAATCAACATCCTTCAAATTAGATTTTAGACATGACAAGGTACCTTCAACATGGTATGTATCCGCCAAACTTTAACAACTAAAAATAAGATATTTCGTATTACAATCAATTCCTTTCTTGTTAGTTGATGGTGTTTTATTAAAGAAATACATTAATGGTGTATTGTTGAGATGTGTTGAACCAAACCAAGTGGAAAGGATACTTGAAAAATTTCATGATGGACAAGGTGTGGGAAATTATTCAACAAAAATACATCCCTCAAGATCATGAAAGGAGGATATTATTGGCCTACTCTCTTCAAGTACAGCCATGATTGGGTAAGAACATGTCAAAAGTGTGCATCTTTCACAGGAAAATAAAGTCTTGTTGCCTTACTTGTTGCAGCATATCACAGTGAGACAAGCCTTTTTTGAATGGGGTTTGGACTTTATAGGCCTTATAAACCCACCTTCAAGCTTGGGGCATAGATGGATACTCACTACAACTAATTATTTTACACGGTGGACTGAAGCAATTTCTTTGAAGGAAGCTAATGAAATAAGTATCTTAGACTTCTATGAAGGTACAATGACTAGGTTTTGTGTACCTTAAACCATCATTTCAGATAATGCAAAATATTTTGTTGGTGGAAAGATTGTTGCATGGGTTGTACAAAATGGTATTTATCTTAGTACTTCTTAAAATTATTATCCACAAGAAATGACCTTGTTGAATCAACTAATAAGAATATTTTGAGGATAATTAGGAGGACTACGATAATAACCAAAGAACTTGGCACACGAATTTTAAGGCATCCTTGTGGGATAATAGAATAACTAGCTAAAGGTCAATTTCTAACTCACTATTTAATCTTTTTATGGTCTTAAATCCAAGCTACCCATTTCACTTGAGCTTCCAACCTTGGAATTGATTCATCAAGTGGAATTAATGGAGAATGATTCAATGGGGTGAGGCATGTTTAGCTCATGGAACTTGAAGAGGTTATAAATCAAGCTATGATGTCCATGGAGCTAAATCAAGCACAAAGTTAAAAGGACCTTTGATAAGAATTCTAAAAAATGACTTTTCAATGAAGGATATTTAGTGCTGAAATGGGATGAGGATAGAGTAAAACTAGGTGCTCACACAAATTTTGATTCCTTATGGAGTGGACCTTACATGATTATCATTGAAATCCTCATAATGTGTTCTAGCATGCAAGAATGAATGGAGAAGAGATTTCGATCCTAGTCGAGGGATGCATCTAAGCATTGTTACTAAAAGAGATAAGTTGACATTGTACATTAGTTTCCCATGCTTTCCTCTAAGTTTTTATACAAATATTTCTACATTTTATTTCAATAAGTGGTTTCAATATTTGTTGGAAGGCCTGGTAGGATTTTATCTTTTCTCCAAGTGCAGTTGTGCACAAGATTTTGTTATTGTTTTTCAGTTTTTGTGGAGGATTTTTAGTCTTTATTAGTGTTATTCAACTTTGGGCATGCATGGTCAAGCTTGGTTTAAATTTTTAGATTGTCGTCATGGATGGAAAAGATCATTTTTAGGGGTTCTATAGGGTTAGCAAGAAACCGGTTTCAGTAAATTCGCCAAATATGTTGACTTTTTTTGGTCAAAAATTGGAGGGGGTACAAATATTTTCATGGTTTCTTAGTTTAGACAGATTAAGGGATGGCATGCGGTCAAATCAAAAGCTTAAACTATAGTTTAAGAATGCAATGCCTCACCTATACTATCATTCTAGGTTGTCATCTTCATCAAGACCATGCATCAGCCATGAAAGACTGTTGCAAAAAGCCTCGGTGGAGACAGAAATGGCGGAACACATTAGAAATTACATGTTAAAACTACAAATCTAGGTATAGATTTGAAGTGTTGAAGCTAAGTAAAATTTCCATTAGATGTGTTTACTTGTGTTCGTGGTGATAAAAAAAGGGTACAATTAATTCATTTTATTTCCTTATGATTAGGTAAATTTGTATTATTTTATTGTGTTGTAAAGGTTCATTCCATATCTTTCTACTAAAGAAAAATTAAAAAGAAACATATACAACTCATTACATAAAACAATTTCATTTATTCATAAGAAAAGTGTACAATTATCCTACACAAGCAGTGGGATATGGCTAACAAAGGAAAGGAAAGGCATATAAATATGAAGTTGAAAACATACGAAGCAAGAAACCCATCATTACCTCGAGTTAAAGGTCACTCCCAAGATTTTCCGTAGTTGCTCTAGGTTGTTGTTCCACTACACCTAAAGAGAAAATTAAAGCATGTTTGACCTTGGGTCCTCTAACTCCTTACGTTACCTATTTTGTGTGTATATACATCATCATAAAGCAAGAACAAGTTTACATCATGTCTACAAGTACATGATACAAATTTTCAATGATTCATCAAAAATTCATGAATAGGTGTATCTTGAATTCTCCATCAAGTAAAGAATGATTACCAATGCATGAAAAATTTTACAACAACTCAAGATTGTAGGTTTTTATGAAGGCTACAACAAGTATAGTTTTCTCACGATGATGAGTCATAAGGGAAAAAAAAGAGTTCATATACATTTAAAAATGCGCTTTCTAAGATACAAGTTCTCTCACACATTTCATGACTAGTGTTTTAAAATAATAGAAGCCACAAATACAAATAGTTCAAACTTTTAGATTGAGATCAAAGAAAATCTATAGTTGATTCTTTTAAATACAAATAGTTCAAACTTTTAGAAGGATAACCATACATATTCTTGAGTTATTAAGAAAATATGACGAGCTTCAGGAGCACGTTGAGCTCAACCCAGATTCGGAATAAACTTGATCAATCATTAGACGCAATAATGCCACAAAACTAGAAAGCAAAAAGCAAGCTAAATTTGAGGTCGAGCCTACAAAGTCGGAGACCCCACATTCTGAGCATAAAGCAAACCCACAAAGCTGGGTATAGAATAAAATGCTCAAAAAACCTAGATCTCGGTCAAAACCCACTAAAACTAAAACAACCCAACATTATAAATAATAGCACCCTAATTTTTGGGTCAAATGCAACTCAGATCATAGCTCAGAACTCATTGAATATAGTATATTATTACCACAAAACATTTTAAAAGGAGTCGATATAATACACAAGGTGAATTATCAAAATAGTGGCGAGATGGTGTTTACAATGACACATCCAAGAAAAAAATATGGCACAAAAAGCTAAGCTCAGAATTTGATACGAATCAAGTGCATAAAACCCAATTCAAAATAAAGTGACTAAGTAAGGGAAAGATTAAAAATTATGAGGAGAAATGAATTTCGGCACATATCTACACTTAGCTGGTTGAGAACACATAGAAATAATTAACTCGAGCTCCATGCCCAAGTTCTAAGAAAACAATACAATGTAGAATCGAAAATAGTGTCCAACATGGCCAAGCTACCATAGAATCCCAACTCAAAGATTTCCCCTTCAAAAATGAAGGATTATGGAGCAGATCAAAAGTAAATGATGAGGCAAGTTGAAGCCAATTAGTAAAAATAGAATCCTCCAATCTAAACATAACTCAAAATTCGAGAAAATGAAAATAGTGGAACAAATGTCACAATAGTTAAGGCTAAACCAACAACCCAAAGAAAACTAAAAATTGTGGAAACTCACCCCGAGAATTCAACATAGAGCCCAAAACAAGAAACAATGTCCGTCATTCCAAAATTCAACAAAGTTTCCCAAAGTTTCCAAGACCACGAATGAACAAATGGGTTAATTTTTAGGGTTTTCCCAATTTGAGTTGAGTTGTTGTGTCAACCATGATTAGCTATAACTATGGTCAAAATCACATGTTAAGTTAAAACCTTATCTCATTGCTTCCCACTTAGGTGGAAACTTTTGAAATGTTTGATTATTGCAAATTTTTTACATGTTGAGGAAGGTGAAAAGGTGAAATCATGAAGATGCCCATAAAAATCTAATTATTACCAAGAATATGCTAAAAGATAAGGTGGAATTTTTTTACCTTAATTTAGTATTTGCTAAAATTTTCGTATAGTTTTCCTTAATCCTTGCAAATAAGTGTTGACCAAGTCAAGAGAGACTTTGACTAGAACAAGTAAGACAAAAATAAACCATGGAAGGGTTTTTAGCCCTGAGTCTCATGCAGTCAATTTTAGCTTTCTTGTTATTAGAAAAAAAAATTAATTGCAAAAAGAGTTAAAATTGTGCATGTAAGAGGCTAAAATTAGATTTGTCTCCAATTAGCCAATTAGGCCAAATTTAGAATAAGTTGTTTTTGGAGCTTGGGGTTGAGTTTTTCTACTTATACCTTGCTTGTGTAAGATTTAAGGGGGTTATCATTATTCTCAGACTTGTGATGTATAATATTGTACTTGTGCATGTTATTGAGCAATAAAAGACTATTTTTCCTCTAATTGAAGTTTTTGTGAAATGTGTTATAAAAGGTTTGCAACTTGTTCCAGTGAATAATTACTTTCCTTTGCATTCTAAAAACTTCCCAAAGACTCCATTTAACTATTTTTTAATTTTTACAATTCATTCAAGTGTATGTTAATGCCTTTTATGAGTG
The DNA here is from genome assembly GCA_018340775.1 of Taxus wallichiana var. yunnanensis. Taxonomy (NCBI): domain Eukaryota; kingdom Viridiplantae; phylum Streptophyta; class Pinopsida; order Cupressales; family Taxaceae; genus Taxus; species Taxus wallichiana. Next base: position 576,336,650 of record CM031241.1, on the reverse strand, counting down.
TAAACCAATAAAACAACAATTGAAGTGAGTCTTATCAGTCCTATTACAGTTGGCTAAGTGTGCTTTTGTGTAAGCATAGGTCACAAAACAATAGGGCATCACCTTATTTACCCATTTTCATTAATTTTTGTTGTTTTCTCTCAATCAACCCCACCAAAGAACTAGTTGAGGTGATCTACCAAGGTAACCACCCCTCTCTAGAGGTTCTCCTAAATCCAATTCACCCACACTTAAAAGATTTCCCATTGCTCACCCAAAGTAAAGAGTCGGATTAATTTTCCAACACTACGAGACCTAATATTTCCTCACAATGCAGACCTAATATTTCCATTCCTCCATCTCTGAATCAAAACTTTGATATTCAGATTCCTATCTTTCCAATGGAAAGAAATCAACCTTTTCTAACATTTACCAATGGAAGTCCTTAGCAAATTTGTGCCTATCATGACCTACCAAATTTGATGCCCTAAAATTCTCTCTTATTTTAGTGTTGAATACGAAGTGACCCTATTAAAATATTAGAGATGTTGCAGCCCTATGTTCTGTTCATAATATTACTCATGAAGATGTTGCTTTAAGGTTATTAGTTGCTTCTTTTAAAGGCCAAACCCTCTAATGGTATAAAATTTTACAATTATGATCAATCACTTCTTGGGATCAATTGGGTGAATCCTTGTTTAAGAAATTTGAGGAAAAATATGACCATCTATCCCTCATAGAACATCTTACAACCATTAAAAATCACCCCAAGAATTCATGACAAACTTTAATCTAAGGTTCACTATGAATTGGGAAAGGATAGCAATAGCAGCTAAGCCTTCCCCGAATATGCATTTTTGTATTATTTGCATGCACTAAATAGTAATATTGTTGTTATGATTTAGTCTATGGGTGGTACTACTCTTCCTGTAGCCTTTGACATTGCAATAAGAGCATAAAACAACCTTATACAAGATGGAAAATTAGCCCCTAGACCTTCTATGCCCATTTTTCCTGAGCTAGCTCCTATTCCACTAGTTACTAAGCCACCACTACCTCCCACAGTTCAGCCTAATGACATAGATAATTTAAAAGGAGTTTGTAAGACCTTATCAAATGAGGTAGTACAACTAAAAATAAATCAATTCCAAGAAAATAGGCCATATCAATCACCTTTTAGCCTTATAATAATTTCATACCTCCATATAAGGCTCAACCAAATTCCCTACAACAACTAAACCACTTGCGATTTGCTAATCCTAATGCATGTATAACTTCTACATCATTAGTTCCAGTGTAAAATCACTTCGTGTCGATTTGAATAAACAACCTAGTGAGCCAAATGTAACCTTAGAGATGGTACCATAAGGTTTTACTATGCCACATATGACTCAAGAGGAGGCATATTATCAAGTTCAACAAAGTGCTTATCTTACAGCACAAGGGGATCCAAATTTTATGTAAGTGCAACCAAATGTAACTATGGTAAACTTCAAAATTGGTGATCATGTGGCTGTACATCAAGAGGTTTGAACTAAGGAAAGAGATGAGTTTTTTATAGTTGGTATAAGGTCAAGAAAGAGGGCTATGGAGGAAAATTCAGGTGATCAAATTGTTTCACTAGCTCAAGATAATCAAAATACTACTCAAGCTAGTAATAGTTCTTCTTCACCCCAAGCTTAAGAGAAAGTTGTTGTTTTGAAAATAAGATTAAGGTAGGAGTTTTCCCATTCAATATAGTTGATCATATGAATAAATATCACGTTATTATGAGCATGTGGGACACATTATCCATTTTCGAGAAAAAAGATTAGCTTGTTAAATAACTTTCAGTCTGAAATTGACATCAAAACATGCGAAAGTGTGGAAAACACATCCAACATGGTGATGGAAAATGCATACCATCAAGCTAAAACCCAAAACAACAAGCATCTAAAGAGGAAAAATTTGTTGTTAGAGAGGTAAAATTGGTCAAACCACCTCCTTTCTATTTTTCGATTGATTATTGTAGATTCATTAGTTCATAATTATATGGTAGATAATGCAACAAGCAACACTATTATGCCCAAATTAGTTGCTAAATGTTAGAAATAATCTAACACTTAATTCACCATATGTGGATTAATGTGTAATTATAATAAAGTAATTATTTAATTACTTTAGTTAGCTTAGTTTTTAGTGTGTTGTTATCATCCCTTAGATTGTGGAGGATGTTCTTTAGTTAGAATATTGTTCTCAGATGATTTCCTGTAGAAGCTTTTTAGGGGCAATATGCTATTTCTGCATATTTGCTTTGTTTAGGAGATTTGTTCCATGTATTGTGGAAGAGATAGAAGTTTTCCAATATCTATAAATATTACAGCTCTCTCTTTTGGTTGTAATGCTTCATTTTATATTAATAAAATCACAGCAAGCTCCACCTTGTTTTTGTAATTTAATCTGGTTTATAGATTTCATTTGGTACCAGAGCAGGTGAGTTAAGGCTATAGATAATTGCTTTGAGGAAGTGTTAGAAGTTTTGAGGGAGGAGGAATAAGAAGCTTGAGCTAGGAGGAGCCAAAGTTTCCCCCAGCCTCTTCACAGAGCCCCTACCCTACTCCACACACTAGAAGCAACAAAAGCAACAATACAGAAACACCTCCAAGATTGGTAACAAAGTGATTGTATCATTTTTTTATATTGTTCATTGCATATGAACTATATACAATTTTTTTCTTTTTCTCTAATTCAAAGATCTTGTTTATTGTGATTTAATTTAGTGGACCCCAATTTTGGAGGCACCACTATTCGGAGTTTGGTGTGTAGGTTTATTTTTAATAAAAAAGAAACATCCACCACCGATCTCGCAACATGTATACAAACGGTATTTACATATATCTATGAATTTACCTGCCGATTTACTCGAAAAAATTCACACCTGTAAAAGGAAAAAAAAAAGCGATAATCGATCTGGCGTGCGTCATCTTCAATCTGCAAGCAATTCCTATGCAACCTTGTAGAACAGAGCATAAGAGAGCCTTTAAGGTGAAAGGGCGGTGAAGGAAACAAGGCTGATGACAGAGGAAACAAAGTTGCACGCATGTGTAAGTTAGACCCGCGTTTTTGCGTAAAAATCATTTTAAAAAAATTTCCTTTTTTGGACGATGCGAAAAAAATCAGAAGCATAAAAAAATTCCATTTTTGGAAAGGGGCCCAAAAAAATATTTTAAAACGGTCATAACTTTCAACTGGTACCTCGGATTGAGGTGCCGTTTTTTTTTAAAGTATATGTTTTTTCAAGCTCTATGCTTTGGTCTAGTCAAAGAGGCCAAAGATCCCAAAACTAAATTTGTAAGGGAAAAGAGGCCAAAGTGCCCAAAAATTAAAAAAATTGTGAAAATATTAATTTTTCGTAAACAAGAAGGGGGGTGCAATTTTCTTTTTCTATTTACAAGATGTTTGTAAAAACAACCGATAGTGCTTAGAAAAATCATTAGAATAGGCCAAAAGGAGCCCACACTCAATAAAAATCATTTTTTTTTTTTTGGGGGTGGGGGTGTACCTTGATTTGAGGGGGGATTTGTTTCGTGTTTGATTCTCTATCTCTCTTTTCTTTCGTGCAAAAATGGCCAACAATGCACCTAAATTCTTTTTCCCAATTCACAACTCCTACAAGGAGATAATTATGCTTTGCATGGAAAATGAAAATTAAAACTCAACTTGAATTTGAGGATATAATTGGTGTAGTTAATGGCTCGATAACGAGACCAAAAAATTATATTTCTCAACAACATGTGTTTGATCGTGCTAATCAAAAGGCAAAACTTATAATTCTATTTGGTGTAACTGATGATGTACAACCTCATATTCATCAAGCGACAACTGCAAAAGAAGCATGGGATAAACTAGCAACTGTATATGAAGCTAAGAACAAAAATGTTATTTTACAATTACAAACACAACTCCATTGTCTCAAAATGAATTCTAATGAGTCTATTGAAGGTTTTCTAAATCATGTTGCTATATTGAGATCATCTCTCCAAGCTTTGGAAGTAGAGGTCACTAATGAATCTCTTGTCCCTATTGTATTGAGAGCTTTACCAACCTCATACAAAATATTTGTCACAACTCTCAACATTATGGGTCCAACTACAAGTTTTGAAGAGTTAGTGAACATGTTACAACAGGAAGAGTCTATGGAAAAACCTGTAGAAGATGAGAAACACGCCCTCTCTTCATTCCATAAGGGAAAGAAACAGATTCATACAGCTTGGTAAGCAACACAAGCAGTATTCTCAACAGAATACTCAAGGGAACACTCAACAAAAGCAGTGTCATATTTGTGGCAGAAAAGGACATGACTTAAAATATTGTTGGTATAACACATTTTAGAAGGGTTCATCTAGTGGCAAGAAGCCAAATTTTCAACAATCTAGTTAGGGTTATCAAAACAAACAAGGACAAAGGAAAAGTAATTGGAAAAAGAAAACACCACAAAGGCAAAGAACATTGTTGAAGAAGAAGATAACTCACCAGATGAGGACTTCCTATTTGTTGCACAATCAACTCAAGAAATCAATTCACCACAGGCAATTTGGTATGTTGACTCAAAAGCAACAAGACATATGAATAGGAGAAATGATTTGCTCTTAGAGTTAAAGAATACACCTAACAAAGACTTTATTTCATTGGGTGATGATTCATCGTACAAAGTACAAGGAATTGGAAACATCTCCTTACCTCTTGGATCAAGAAAGTGCACAATAAGAGATGTTCTATATGTTCCTGGATTGACAAAGAATCTACTTTCAGTAAGTCAGCTTTTGGAGCACAACTTAAAAGTGGATTTTGATTGTACAGATGGAAAGAAGATGTGTTTAATCAAAGATAAGTCTAAAAACTCCAACATTGTTGCACGAGCTTCTGGTGTAGGTCGTATGTTTCAGTTGGATTTTGTTCAAACCAAAAATCAGGCCCTTGTAGCTAAGGATACATCATCGGCACAATTGTGGCATCGAAGATTTGGCCATGTAAGTTTTGGCTATCTTGAAACACTTCGAAAAAATAATATGGTAAGAGGACTGCCAAATTTCAAGAAAAATATAGACAAGTGCACAAATTGTTTGGCAGGAAAACAACATAGAGCTTCTTTTCAGAAAATCAGTACATTCAGGGCCCAGTGGTAAACTTGATCTGGTGCATACCGATCTGTGTGGACCTATGAGACCTAGTCATTCAGGGTTTCAATATTTTATGCTTTTTGTTGATGATTACTCACGAAAAATGTGGGTATACTACATTCGCACCAAATACCAAGCCTTTGAAACTTTCAAGAAATTCAAAGTAGCTTGTGAAAATGCAACTGGTAAGAAAATAAAAACACTCCGCTTAGATCGAGGGGGTGAATACACCAGTAATGAGTTCAAAGTTTTTTTGGAAACACATGGAATTTGTCGGCAAATGGCACCTCCATATACACCACAACAAAATGGTGTTTTTGAAATAAGGAATAGAACTATAATGGAAATGGTAAGGTGTATTATTGACGACTCGGGCTTGAGTAAAATATATTGGGAAAAAGCATAAAAACAACGGTTTATCTACGAATAGAGTTCCCACTTCGCACTTGATAGAATAACACCACAGAAGCTTGGTCAGGGAACAAACCATCTATAAACACCTTAGAGTTTTTGGATGCAAGGAAAGTATGCACATTCCTAAGAAAAGAGAACTAAACTTGATATGAAATCAGAACAACTTATATTCTTAGGATATAGTGATGAAGCCTTGGGATATAGGTTAATGGATCAAAAACAAGAAAAAATTTCACAAGTAGAGATGTTGAGTTTTTGAAAATAAAGAAGCAGATGCTCCTTCCATAAACTCACAAAACAATCCTACTAAGAAAATAGAAGATGTTCTTGATGAAGATAATGATGATGAGGATAATTCAACTCCTCCATCTACAAGAATAGCTAAACGTATGCCTAAGTGGTATACTAATCTAATTTGAGATGCTAAGTTGGATAGTGATCCTAACACATCCACTTCAGGACCTAGAACTCGTAGTATGACTCAAAATGAGGTAAACTTAGCCTTAATGAGTACAGTAATTGAATCAAGTGAGCCCACTATAGTTCAAGATGCCCAGCAGTCAAAACCTTGGTCAGATGCTATGAATTCAGAATTCAACTCTTTGATTAAGAATAATACATGGCAACTTATAGATCTTCCACCAGGGAAGAAGGAAATAGGTTACAAATGGATATTTAAAAAAGTACAAATCAAATGGAAGCATTGATAAATACAAGGCAAGATTCATAGCTAAGGGTTATGCACAAAAAGAAGGCATTGATTATGAAGAAACATTCACACCAACAGCTAAGATCAAAACAATCAGGATGATATTTTCTCTAGCTGCACAATTTGGTTGGAAATTTCATCAAATGGATGTAAAAAGTGCATTTCTCAATGGGGATTTATAGGAAGAAGTCTACATGACTCAACCAGAAGGTTTTTTCATACCAGGTAAAGAAGGAAAGGTATGTAGACTCATAAAGTCATTGTACGGTCTCAAACAAGCTCCCAGGGCATGGTACATAAAGATTGATGAGCATCTCATCAAACATGGATTCAAAATAAGTCCATATGATCCTAATCTCTATCTCAAAAAGCAAGGGGGGGAGATAGTGATCATAGTAGTATATGTCGATGATCTAGTCATCACTGGAAGTTCGGTGAAGATGATTGAAACAACTAAGGAAGATCTAAATCAATCATTCGACATGACAGATCTCGGGCTTCTTCATTATTGTCTTGGACTTGAAGTATGGCAAAAGGAAAATCACATCTTTGTTACTCAACTAAAATATGCCAAGACAATGCTCAAGAAATTCATAATGATGGATAGTATACCAATGGCTACACCTATGGAGACAAGGCTTCAATTGTCTCACACAGATCCATCAGAACAAGTAAATGTTACTCTTTATCGACAGTTGATTGGGAGTCTCATTTACTTAACTTATTCTAGGCCAGATATCAGCTATGCAGTCAGTTATCTTTCTCGATTTATGCAAGAACCAAGGGTTTGTCACTGGAAAGCGAGTAAAGAAGGTACTTGAGATACATCAAAGGAACCATGGACTTTGGCCTAGAATACAAGAAGAATGATAACTTCTTCTTGATAAGATATCTGATTTCACTAAAAGGTTCGGTTGTTGCAAAATCATAGCACACCCCGAATGGCCAAGATGTGGATGGAGAATTCGGTGTGATTGCCTAACATGAAGCTATCCTAAAGTGTGGGACCTAGCAAAATGGGATAGCTCTCTGGAAAATTTTGGTTCCTCTTCCTAATCCTACCTACCACAACTACTCCTAATTCAATAAAAAAACTACTGACTAAACCTAATGTAATGCTTCTAAGGGGACGGGAATAAAGAAAATTACATGAAATGAGACCTACACTAAGAGCGGTGATACACCAAGAAAATGAGGTGCTAGATAACTTTCCCAACCTGTAAAAGCAGAGAATGGATGAACTAGGAGAGGGTGGACATGCACCACAGACCAAATTACACACACTCACCATTCCTAAATAAGCACAACACAACTAAACTTGCAATGAACATTAAAATATACACAACCACCTATTTAATAATCAGAGGCAAGAAAGAACAATGAAAATGATGGAGGCTAGAAATATTAACACGGGACATGATTTTATTTCTCAAGAATATGCACAGTACATTTCAGATTAGGAGAAGGCATGAATCCCATTACAATTCTTTGGAGGAAGGATTAAAGCCCTATATGTAGAATAAGAGGGGTGCATGGGGGAGAAAGAATGACCAACCCTTTACAATGTGCATCCCTTTACATTATAGAGGAAATTTTAAGGAGAGAGAGAGATAGGAAACCCTAAATCTATCTCAACCACCCCAAAATCCATCATGACACCTAATACAAGGATGGGTAAACTAGCAAAACCCATATCTTCATGTACCTTTTCCTTGTTGGATAAGAAGGCATGTCATACCCTCATTAATTGTACTTCACCTACCCTATCATTGTTTAGTGTTCATCAATTTTAGATGTCCATAAAATCCGAAATTCCACTTTTGATGATTTTTGGTTGTAGATCTCCTTCTCACCTTTCCAACGACTATGATTTTGTAAAAATAGAAAAGTATGGAAAAATTTATGCCATTTCGGGTTTTGGGGAGCTCCAAAATTTTGGGGTTTCAAAATCTCCAAAAATTGATTTTTCATGACTCTATTATGCAAATCTTTTCTCCAAATTTACGTTGACTATGATTTTGAAAAAAACATACTTACGATGCTCAAGATATAGTAATTTTTGCATTTGGTATTTCTTGGTGCATTTAGGCTCTGCTTAGAATTAGGCTAAAGGAGATCCAACACACCAAGCTCCAAAATGGCTCCATGAGTTGTTTCTTGTTTTTGTGGTGAGTTCTGAAAATATCCCTATGTTCCACATTCACCGCTTCACACTTTGCATTGTTGTATTGGATTCCTATTTTACTCACCGAAACCTTTTGTTTTCCCTACCCTTCGTGCATTGCATGTTTGACTTCTTAGCTCCTCTAAAAATGCCTCCCATTGGGTTTGCATTGCCCAATTTCTTACCAAAACTTCCCTCCATGACATTGGTCCTAACCAAATCAATTTCACCCTTTGACCAACCTCAAAATTACCTCCTCACCATTAGTATTGCACGCGGGTGGGCCACCTGCTCTTCACTAACTTAGACTCCCTCCGAAACCATCGAGCCTCATTCCCTCACTAATCTACGAGTTCATAACTCCCACCATGACACGTTGGGCCAACCATAATATCACCTAGGATCGGTGCAATATTTTCCGCGTGATTTCACTCAACCACCTACCACATTGATCCATTTATTAACTGGTGAGTTGACTCACCTACCCATCAACTATTTGGCATGACTCTCAAGATCCCTCGAATTTAAGACATTCCCTCTTTTCAGAATTTAAGACTTTTCCATGTCGGGATTTTGGACCTTTTCCCATCGTAACCATAGATAGTGTTCATATACCAAGCTCCCAAGATTTTTCTAAAACGATGAACCTCCGAAGTCTGAATTTTGGACTTCGGGGTTCGGAGCTCTAATCTCATTGGTGAAACATTGTTCACTTAGCTCCATGAAACCTCTAAATTAAAGTTCTAAACTCCGAAATTTAGAGTTTGGACTTCATAGTTTTACCTCTTTGCTTTACCTCCAATCATCAGGTTGAGATACGAAAATCATTTCCCAAACACTCCGATCACCTCTTCCTCCAAAATTCATGTGATCTTAGCTTCACGTTTTTCCATTTTTCATGCCCTCGGCTAACTTTGAACCCATGTCACAAGCTTTGAAAAATTGTCCTAGCTCACTTATTGGAAAGCTCCTCCTTTACTATGAGCTCAACTTGCTCGATCTGTTTCCTCCACTTCATTTCTCTCGCACGCAGAATCAACTTCCACCACGCCGAACTCAACTTCAAATCTCTCATGGCCGGGCTTGCATTTTAAAATTTCTGCGAGCATCAGCTCGATTAATCCTTCAACCCTTGATTTCTATGGCTTCTCGATCTTATCCATCCAAAATCGGTTACCTATACAACTTTTTTATCTTCACATGTCTATCCATCCGAGCTCCCTGGTTTCTTAAGCCGAGTTGGCTACCATGACGATGATCCCCATGTTCGCTTCTATCATTGAGCCATTTTTTCCAATCCCTTTGTGCTTTACTATTACCAACCTTTACAATGAGCTCCTAAGCTTAGACCTCATCCCAAACCCCCACATTTGCATCCGTTGGCTACTCAACCTATGCCCTATCAACCAATTTGGCTTTTCATTCATCTTTCTCACGTTGGCCAGAGCCATGGCTCACTTGCTAAATCCCAACCCCCGAGCTAGGGCTCAAACCTCTTCATTTTTTCATGCCATCTCCTTTCGGGTTATATTCTTTGTGATATGCCTCCCATAAACCTCCAACCTTGAGCTATTTTTGTCCCTCACCAATGTCGACGAACCTCCCGAATTGAGCTCATTTTGGTCCCTTCTCACTACCTAGTGCACACATGCTTGTGCAGCCAAGTTAGCTTGGTGTTCCTTACGCTCAATGCTTCCACCCCCCGTAAGTTTCCCCAAACCATGCACCGGTGATCTTGATACTACTCATTCCATGAGCTCAATGTTAACTCATCATTTTTCCTTAAGCTGCTAAAGCTTGATCATGAGCTTTCCTATAGCTCGGTGTTTCCACACTTGACCAACTCAGTCCTACTCAAGTTAGTCAACCAAGATCTTTAATATTGAGTTCACGAGCTCATGACGAGCTAGACTCCATTTTTATATTTTGGCTCACTAAGCTACTTCCTAGCTTGGGTCCCATTTAGGGCCATTTTGCAAATTTCTCACCCGACTTGTCAAATCTTTGGTTTTTGTGCCAAGAGAGTTAATGAGGGTTGAGAAGGTGTTTTTGGGGCCTCTTTACTAAATCTAACCATTTGTTGCTCACTTTGTCGAACATGGGCCCACTAGAGCCCGATTCCTACCCCAAGTAAAATCGAGTCCTTTTAAAACCCATAAGATGAAAAAATTCCTCAAATGGTTTCAAACTCACAAAATGCTTCAAAAGCATGGTTTTCATCTTGTAAACTCAGGGTTCACGTATGTGGACCCCTTCCAATGCTTAGGCTCAACTTATCCCTATTGTCCATTTCACCCTAGGGGGAAAAATGGATAACAGTTTGGTCTTAATTATGAACCAAGTGCCAAAGGATTTTACATTTTGATGGTTCACCAATAAAGACCATAGGCATGATTAAAAATTTGAATCTTAATTTTCATTCTTGTCCACATATTACAATCTTGTAGGATGTGATGGTGGTGTATTTTTCACCTTACTTTGCAATGTGTCTTTGAGAGACTTTATATCCTAAATTGGAGGTTAACTTTCAATTGATTGGTCTTATCTTATTTTAGAACCAAGTACGGAGCTAAAGTGACCATTAATTCGAGCCTTTTTAAATTTTCACGTTGAGCCTTTTACACCTAGACCAATAAATGCAAACTATGCCATTAATGATGGCCAACTAGGTGAGATTGAATCTAAAAAACTTCATGCATTAGAAGGAATTTCAAATTTGTTTAAGGATGAAATGACTAACGACATTTATGAGAATGATGCTTATATATTTATTGATGAACCAGTCCTTGGAATTTATTTTATCCATGAAGAAAATGCTGAAATACCAGCTATGGAAAAGGTAAATCAACAAGATGAAGGTATACAAAAATATTTTTGATGACTCAAAAAATCAACATGGTTCAAGAGTTGGTTTGATGCTGATTTCACCCACCAAACAGAGGCATTTTTCATATGTTAAGTTTTAGTTTGTCTATTCTAACAATGTATCAGAATATGAGGCACTTATCCATGGTTTAGAGTGGGTAAGGAAGAAGGGAATCAATAATTTGTAGGTTTTTGGTGACACCGATCTAGTTATTCATCAAGTAAGAGGTTCTAGTGCTTGTAAAAATCCACTTTGAGGACTTACAGGACATAGAGTGTGGGAAATACTTAAGGAATTTCTTTATTTCAACATTCAAATTATTCCTAGAGATAGAAACAAGTATGTTGATAGGATTGCATCCATTGGATCTCAATTCGACATACCTATAGATATCAGAAATGATGAATTACAACCTCATGTCAAGGGAATAGTGAGGTTATCCATTCTAGATAACAACTCACATTGGCAAGTTTTTTATGATGACGCTCATATAATTATATTTTTGCAGGAAGAGACTGAATTTTCATCACAAAATCAAGGGAAAATGTAAAATAGGTATGAGGATCAGATTATGTAACATAAGACAACAAATCTGAAAAGGCCTTATGACTTTGGAAACCATCTTTGGGGAGAATGATGACGTGGAACAAGAGAGGTGTAGACACCTAAAATATTCTTACACTTAGCATTTCCTCTAATTCAACCAATTGACAACACATCGTTAATTCCCCATTCTTCACTCCATTCTTGGATGCTAATTCATGACACCTTCTTCGTTGTATTCCTCCTAGAATCAAATTATTTGGCTAAATATCTCTCTTATTAGCTAAACATTCCTCCTTTCGACCATTCAAAATATTCCCGGTTCTCTACGAACCACTTCGTAAGCTTCTTAGGGTATCTATCAGTCACAAATGGTTATCCAAACCCTCCCAACTCTCAATGAGTCTCTAATCACTTGCTAATCAAGTTTAACTAGCCTAAACCCTAGTTAACTATCCTAATCTAGCCTAATCCTAAAGCATGTTTATCCTAATCTAATCTAAAATTTCTTTTTAATCTTTAGTCCCACATGCACCCAAATTTCAAATTCTTCCAAACCAAAAAATATAAATACAAGGGTTACCCCTCCCTTTCAATTTTACACCTTGTTTACATGATAAAATCTCTCAAGCACTTTAGAAAGGCATTAGAAATCATTCGTGATAGCTTTAATCTATAGAACATTTGTATCTTGGCCATACTCCATTGTTAAGAGATCCTCCATCTTGCATCCATCCACCATTAAAATAGCTTTATCTTGCATCCATGATAGGTTAGTAATGGAATATGCTAAAATTGGTCTTGTAGCCATTTAGTTAGATTCATTCACCTCCATGGAGTAAACAACAAAACTGATTGCTAGGATCTTCTAGGTTCATTTAAATTAGCATTCAAAGAGTAGAGGGTAATATACATGTTAGTTTTTGATGTTTTTGTCAAATTTATAATGCTTTCATGTTAGTTTCCCTTGTTTATCTCTTATCTCATGGTGCATAGTTGAGTTAGTTAAGATTTGAGGTTATCTAATCTCATTTCCATAGCTTTTCAACTTTTCCATTGCATACCTTTCTTATATCAATGGTTTTGGCAAGCCCATAGTCATTTATCACATCATTTGTAAATGTCCACATTTACTTTCTTCTCCTTCTCGATATCGGACAAGTCATGCATCAACTTATAAGAAACCCAAACATTTTCTTCATCCGCAGTTAGGTCAAAACTTCCAAGAACTCCAAATCCCCCAATAACTCGAACAATCTCAACATTGTAAATTAAACGCAATTCAAGAATGCACATCAATGGAACCATCAAGTATGGCACAAAGTGCATAAACCTATGGATAGGGAAATCAAGCTCCCATATATGAAATCCTTGTTTCGTGAAAAATTGTAGTCATTTGTTGAGTATGAGCTCACCACGGTCATTGAGATTGGGGATAATATGATTCTTGATAAACAAACACGCTTAATCTCCCTTATCAAGGAAGTCGCAAACATCATTGTTAGATCTTATCACACCGAGTGACTTTGTTAGTCCCAACTTTCTAAAAACTATCAAAAATCTAAAAATTAAAAAACAACGAAAAAATACAAAAATTTGAGAAAACAAAAGCAAACAATCAAAGGTACAAAGATCACACATTGCAATCGGTATTGTGTACACATGGATGTTTCTTTCTTCCCTTCCTTGTTATTCTTCCTGCAATTCTTCCTACCATTTTCATCCCTTTAGTGATATTTTGGTTATCCTATGCACACAAATTTTGTGACATTTATCTCTATGGTATCTATTTGACCTTGGTCTTTCATCTCCTTGGTAAATTAAAGAACAACCGACCTCTTAAATATCCTATCACATTCAACATCTAATAGACTTATTGCATATAACTTTTGGACATATTTGTTGACACTATCTAATGACATCATCACAATCACTTCCACATCCTATCATCAAGCCATCGGTGGTTCTTAACCCCTTTTCAAACAAGAGATCTGAAATAATTTTTTGAAAAGCAAAAATTCAAAATCAATTAATCGAAGCTAAAAGCTGCAAAGACAAAGTAAATTGATATATTACTCTCTCTTGGGGTATTTCCAATAATCTCTATCAGGGCTATAAATGCATGACTGGTAGTAGAGAAATGTTGCAATTAGAATCAAATTCATCTCCATCAAGGCTATGGACGACTAGATGGCAATGGAACAATGTATGGTTCTCCTTCCACCCTCCATTCACAAATCACCTATCACCCGTAAAATAAATCATTCCTACACATTTTCTAGGTTATCTTCACTTTTTTATATTAAATCTTCCCTTCAAGAGGTAATTAAATTCCACGTGCACACACTGGATCTCTATGAGTAAACAAGATTAGTATGTTACCAAGTGTCTTTTTTTGGACCTTGTTCAGACTCTTACTCTAGTCTGTATCTTGTCTCACGATTTGTGCCTTTGGCTAATCACTTCTTCATCGCAAGGCTTCTAAGCTACATTCATATCATTCACATCATTCTTCTACTTCGTTCAAAACATCTATGTGTATGATATTGCCTTTTTGCCATTTTTCTCGGAGCACCTTTTCCTTTTCATAAAAGCAATCTTCTCATTCCTTTCTATCATGTAATTTTAGGCCACTTACGTTGGGGCATCCTTGCTTCTTCCTAGCACTTCATTTTTTTATGTTCATCATCATGTTGTACCTATCCATAACGTCCTTGGGTCCCACTTCAACATGTGAAGAGTTTTCCTTTGAATACTCCCACCTATTATTGGGGCATTTTCACATCTTCACCTTTCTCACACACATGTGGCCTTTTGCCCATGTGCATCCCATCTATCACTAGGGAATCCACACTTCCTTGTCTTCCTATACATAGCTTTAAAAACTTTCAAAATCAAAAAAACATTCAAATATGTTTCAAGAAACGTCAAAAATAGTATAAATCATCCTAAAAAACATCGATCTTTGGTTCTCACCTATTCATGTGTGTGACTTGCGGATCATCTTGATCTACCTCCATCAACAAAATCTAAGCTTCATGTTTTGTCTGCTCTATGGCACAGTGAGTTTTCTCAGTCTTGTGTTGTAGTGCACAATTACTTTATCATTAGCCCCAAGTGTCCTCTGTTATTCCCCTTGCATGTATCCTTTCTTGGGGAACCATCATCAACCCTTGTCGTTAATTCGCATGTTTGGGCCGAATCTTGATAACAAAAACTTTTCATTATGTTTCTCTGTTAGTTTAGCTTGTTTACTTTCTCGTATTGCATTGCATTTTTATGTTGCATGGAGTTAGGCATATTTTACTTTTTTTGTATTGCATTGCATTTTGTATGTTGCATGGAGTTAGTGTTTTTAGCAATGGACATTTGTTTATATATGGA
The DNA here is from genome assembly GCA_018340775.1 of Taxus wallichiana var. yunnanensis. Taxonomy (NCBI): domain Eukaryota; kingdom Viridiplantae; phylum Streptophyta; class Pinopsida; order Cupressales; family Taxaceae; genus Taxus; species Taxus wallichiana. Next base: position 576,321,432 of record CM031241.1, on the reverse strand, counting down.
TTTTCATGTCATACTACACTTTTGTTCATTATTTTTAATAGGGACCGATGATGAAGATCATTAGCAATATGATGAAAAATAAATTTGTTTAAAAGGCAATGGATGTATGTTAGCTCATTCCCCCTTCCTCATACTCCTTTTCTTTTATATTCCCTTTCTTTTCTTCACATTATTCTTTCTTTTTTATTTCCTTCATCTTTTATATCATCGATCAAGTTCTTCCATCACCCCATCGACAATCGAGGGTGCATCCTTCATTATACTCATATTTCTTCTATCCCTTCAAAATTTTCTACTTGTTTATGCTTTTCTACTTTCTTTGAAGTGACGTCACATACGTCACCCCAAAGAGGGGAAAATATAGACACCTAAAATATGCTTACACTTAGTATTTCCTCTAATTCAACCAATTTACGACACTTCATTAATTTCCCATTCTTCGCTCCATTCTTGGATGCCCATTCACGACTCCTTCTTGGTCATATTCCTCTTATAATCAACTTATTTGTTTAAATATCTCTCTTATGAGCTAAACATTCCTCCTTTCGACAATTCAAAATCTTCCTAGTTCTCTCTTAACCACTTATGTAAACTTCTTAAGGTATTTATCAATCACAAATGATTATCCGGACCCTCCCAACTCTCAATGAGTCTCTAATCACTTGCTAATCAATTTTAAATAGCCTAATCCTAGCTTAACTAAGCCTAAAGTATGTTTATAATAATCTAATCTAAAAGTGCATTTTTGAGCTTTAGTCCCACATGCACCCAAATTCCAAACTCTTCCAAACCAAAAACTATAAATACAAGGGTCACCCCTCCCTTTCAATTTTACACCTTGTTTACATAACAAAATATCTCAAGCACTTTGGAAAGGCATTAGAAATCATTTGTGATAGCTTTAAGCTATAGAACATTTGGATCTTGGCCATACTCCATTGTTAAGAGCTCCTCCATCTTGCATCCATCCACCATTAAAATAGCTTCATCTTGCATCCATGATAGGTTAGTAATGGAATATGCTAAACTTGGTCTTGTAGCCATTTAGTAAGATTCATTCACCTTCATGGAGTAAACAACAAAACTGATTGCTAGGATCTTCTAGGTTCATTTAAATTAGCATTCAAAGAGTAGAGGTAATATACATGTTAGTTTTTGATGTTTTTGTCAAATTTATAATGTTTTCATGTTAGTTTCCCTTGTTTATCTCTTATCTCATGGTGCATATTTGAGTTAGTTAAGCTTTGAGGTTATCTAATCTCATTTCCATAGATTTTCAACTTTTCCATTGCATACAAGAGGTTTTCCTTACTACAAGTACAAATCAGCATGAAAGTGTCACCATTCTCGATGGAAAGAACCTCAATCTTGGCAAGGTATGTTCATAATCTACAAAGTATACATTCATTGAGTTATGTAGAGAGTATGTTGATTTTTTTCATGGAAATACAATGATTTAAGAGGTTTTGATCCCTCATTATCTCAACACACCATTGAATTAGAAGCTAATTCAAAACTGGTTAGACAAAAATAAAGGCCAATTAACCCCAAATTGGAACCCTTGATGAGGAAAGAGCTTGAAAAACTAATTGAGTCATCCATTATCTTTCCCATCAAGCATTCAACTTGGGTAGCTAACCTTGTACCGGTAAGAAATAAAAATGGTGAAATCAGATTATGTGTTGATTTTTGTGATTTGAAGAAGTTTTATCTCAAGGATCATTATCCTTTTCCATCCATGAAACAAATACTTCAACTAGTTGTTAGTTCAGAAAATTATTATTTTCTTAGTGGGTATAGTGGTTACAATCAAATACTTTTCAAGGAAGGTGGCCAATTTAAAACAAAATTCACAAAAAGTGGGGCACTAATGCATACAAAAATGCCATTTGGATTGTCCAATGCAGTGAAAATTTTCAGAGAGCCATGGACATGGCATTCGAAGGTATCATTAAGAAGTCTATTTATGTCTATTTAGATGATACAACATTTTTCTCAAGGCTTACAAGTGATCACTTTCTGAAGCTAAAAGAAATTTTTGAAAGATGAAGAGAATATGATGTATCAATTAATCCAAAAAAAAGTGTGTGTTTTCTATTCATTAGAGTAAGCTTCTTTGTCATATCATCTCAAAAAATTGTATGAGGATTGATCGGGAAAGAGTGAGTGCTATTATTGCTTTGTCATTACCAAAACATAAGAAAGTACTTCAAAGTTTTCTTGGAAAAATTAATTTCATAAGAAGGTACATTGCTGATTTTGCTTCTTTATCAAAGCCATTAACCAACATGCTCAAGAAAGATCATAATTTTACATGGAAAAAGGAAGGATTAAGTAGTTTTGAAGCCATAAAGAAAGCTATTACATCATCTTATACACTTATAAATAATATTTTTTCAAAATATTTCATGTTGTATGCTTATGTTAACATTGACACAATTTCAGAATGTTAACACAACAAAATCAAGAAGGTTTGGAGTAGCCAATTGCATTTTTCAGCCAAATCTTGATGGAGTATGAAACAAGGTATTCATTTGTTGAGAAACATGTTCTTTCAATTGTTAGATCACTCAAGAAATTTAGGCACTTTCTCTCTAACAACATAATTCATTTAATGGTTTCTCACCCAAGCATTAAAGAATTTTTGTTGAACAAAGATATAAGTGAAAAGAGAGCAGGTTGGATTACCAAAATGATAGAATATGACATTAGAATTAAATTGATAAAGTTGATTAGAGGAAAAGGATTATGTGAGAAATTGGATCAAGACTTCCAAGAGAGAAAGGAAACTATTTTATTGTTGCAAGATGAGCCTGAAAATGTAAAAAATTGGTAGCCTTTGGATTGGATTTTAGACATGAAATGGTACCTTTAATTCGGTATGAATCCACCAAACTTGAACAACTCAAAAAAAGATATTTGATTACAATCAATTCCTTTCTTTTTGGTTGATGGTGTTTAATTGAATAAAAACATTAATGGTATATTTTTGAGATGTGTTCAACCAAACCAAGTGTAGAGGATACTTGAAAACTTTCATGATGGAGAAGGTGGAGGGTGTTACTCAAAAAACTACAACCCTCAAGATTATGAAAGGATGATATTATTGGCCTACTCTCTTCAAGGACAACCATGTTTGGGTAAGAAGGTGTCAAAAGTGTGTTATTTTCATAGGAAAAGTTAGGTTTGCTACCTTATTTCTGCATCCAATCATAGTATAAAATCATTTTTTTGAATGGGATTTAGACTTTATAGGCCTTATAAACCTACCTTCAAGCTTGGGGCATAAACGGATACTCACTGCAATTGATTATTTTACACTGTGGAATGAAGCGGTTGCTTTGAAGGAAGCTAATGAAACAAGCATCTTGGACTTATACGAAGGTATAGTGACTAGGTTTGGTGTACCTTCTACCATCATTTTATATGATGCAAAACCTTTGTTAGAGGAAATATTATTACAAGGGTTATATAGAATGGTATTTATCTTAAAAATTCTTCAAATTATTATCCACAAGGCAATGGCCTTACTTGAATCAACTAACAATAATATTTTAAGGATAATTAGGAGGACTATAAATGAGAACCAAACAACTTGGCACACAAAGTTGAAGGCACCCTTGTGGGCTAATAGAATAACTCACTAAAGGTTAATTTCAAACTCAACTTTAATCTTGTTTATGGCCTTAAAGCCAAGCTAGCCATTTCAAAGAGACCTTCTAGCCTTGAAATTTTTGTATCAAGTGGAATTAATGGAGAATGATCTAATGGAGGTGAGGTATGCTCATCTCATGGAACTTGAAGAGGTTATAAATCAAGCTATGAATTCCATGGAGTTGAATCAAGCACATGTTAAAAGGACATTTGACAAGAAGGCTAAAGAAAGAGTTTTCAATGAAGGAGATTTAGTGCTAAAATGGGATGAGGATAGAGCAAAACTAGGTGCTCACACAAATTTTGATTCCTTGTGGAGTGGACCTTACATGATTATCAATTGTAAGTCAATGGGATCCATTTGAAGCCTTGTTTCTAAAAGAGATAAGTTTACATTAGACATTAGTTTCCCAAGCTTTCCTATAAGTTTTTAATACACATATTTCTACATTTTTATTTTATTAAGTGAATTCCATCTTAGTTAGAAGGCATTGTAATATTTTATATTTCCTCCAAGTGTAGTTGCGCATAAGTTTTTGTTTCTATTTTTAGTTTTGGTGGAGAATTTTCAATCATGATCGGTGTTATTCATCCTTGGGCATCCACAGTCAAGCTTGCTTTAAGTTTTGGATTTCCTTCATGGCTGGAAAATATCATTGTCAAGGGTTCTATACGGTTAGTAGGAAAGCAATTCAACAAATTCACCAAAGATGTTGACCATTTTTCGTCAAACATTAGAGGGGGCACACAAGTTTTCACAGTTTCTTTGTTTGGATAGATTAAGATATAGCATGCAGTCAAATCATTATCTTAAAGTGTTGCTCTAGAATGAAATGCCTCACCTATGCTTTCATTCCAATATGTCATCTTCATCAATACCATGCATCATCCATGAAAGACTATTGTAGATCCTCGGTGGAGACGAGAATGGAAGCACATATTAGAAAGTTCATGTTGAAAATATAAATCAAGTTGTATATTTGAAGTGTTGAAGTTAAGTACAATTTGCATCACATGTGTTTACTTGTATTTGGGATGATCAAGCAAAGGTACAATTAACTCTTTTTATTTCTTTATGATTAGGCGAATTTGTATTAGTGTATTGATCATATCATGTTGCTTTGAAGTAAAATAAAAAAGTAACATATACATCTCATTACATAAGACCATTTCATTTATTCATAAGAAAAGTGTAGAGTGATCTCACATAAGTGTGGGATATGGCTAACAAAGGAAAAGAAATGCATATAAATATAAAGCTAAAAACGTAAGAAGCAAGAAACCCGTCATTTCTTGAGTTGAAGGTCACTCCCAAGATTCTCGAATTTCTCCACGGTGTTGCTCCATTGTACCTAAAAGATAAAATGAAAGAATATTATATATTGGGGCCTCTATCTCCTTATGTTACCATTTTTGTATGTATATCCATCATCATAAAGAAAGAACATGTTTAAATCATGCCTACAAGTACATGATACAAATTTGCAATGATTCATCAAAACTTCATGAACAAGTTTATCTTAGATTTATCCAGCAAGTAAATAATGAATAACAATGCATGAAAAAAGTTTACAACAGCTCAAGATTGTAGGTTTTTATGAAGGGTACAACAAGTATAGTTTTTTATGATGAGTCATAATGGAAAAATAGACTTCATATACATTTTAGAATGTAGGTATGAGATGCACGGATCTCTCACACATTTCATGACCACTTTTTTGAAAGAATAGAAGGCATAGATACAAAGAATTCAAACTTTTGGAAGGAGATAAAAAAAAGATACAACTGATTCATGAAAACACGATCCCAAATGTTCTTCTTCAAAAATTTAGGGTGTGCTTATAAGAAAAATCCAAATTTGCAACATCAAAAAATTCACAAGTCACGAGTTCTTGAGGTTGTATTATTTTAGTTATCAATAAGAATGTAATCAACATAAGATAATGAGATACAATCATTTTCCGGATCTAGGTATGTATGCACGAGGAATTTATAATATGCCCATGAAGAAGAAATGATAAGGACTAAGTCTCGATAAAACATAGAATGTTCAAAACTGAATAATATATGTAGATTTTTACCATATGCATCTGCACCAATTACAAGTTCATTAAAAATGATATCTTAAATAGTATACAAAGGATATTGTCATCTCACAAAAGAGTATAAATTTCTCAAAGTCTAGAAACAATAATATTCTTTTTATGATTATTATTAGCCAAGTAATGGGGAGAAAAAGCTTTTGGGGAATTATTTTTCAGTCTTTCCAAGTTTCATCATATTTGATAAAAAATGCTTCTAAAAATGTGCCTTAAATAAGTGTTTAAAATGGATGTAGTACCAGGAAGGTCAATCATTAGTATATAAGCCAAGCTATACGTGTTGGATATCACATGCACTGAGAGGGGGGTGAATCATTGCAGATCAATTTTACAACCTTAAAAACTCCTTGACTAGAAACAAAAAATCAAACCATGAACAAATTACAAGGCATGCAAGAACACGGGATGATAAATTTATAGTGGGAAACCCTTAGAGGGAGAAAACCCACTTAAAATAAATATTTTTATTAGAAACTCCAATTCCTGTTTACAATGATTTCCAGTTTGGTTGAGCATCCACTCAACCTAAGAAGCACCCACTTCCCAATCCTTCTAGCACCCACTAGAATGTTTTAGCAAGTCTGCAACTTGTAAGGATCTCCTACCCTTGTAACACCCACTTAGGAAAAATACAATGACAATGTTCAATCTAATTATTTAGTTTCTTGTTGCTTTATCAACAAATCATGATCCCTTTGTGGCTCACTATCTTCTAAAATTACACCATACTACTTTTCAAGTTCTTATCAAACTTTTTTATTCACTATTTTCTGTTCTTGACATATTTCTTTCTTTCATATCTGATTTTCCAATCTACTCTTTAATTTGGTATTTGAATCATCCATCTCATAACTATCTTCTTATCTCACTATGTCATTCAGTAGCTATAAAAGGAATTTTCCATCTCTATATATCGAGTCTACCTTCAAGTCACTCCATCACTAATTTTATTGTTATCTAGTAGACTCTTTAGTTGTCTCTAAATCACACATATATTTTCAAATTTGTATCTTTTGATTCTCTTACCTATACCTTAGTGATAAATCAATATGCTTCTCATTCATAGAATGTTTCAGTCATTTAGGAAGATACATCTCATTCCTCTGTACTTTATATCTCATTCTTTTGTCTTTTTCATCTCAGTCTTTTGCCTTTAATCAAAGGTTTGTACATTATTATCACATTCTCTTATTATTTGTCTAAGTGCTCTGTTTTCATCTTCTTGTTGACTCATTATGTACATACATGTTCTTTCTTTTTTCATTCACTGATCCTTGATCATGTATATATCAATATTGTTTTCTCATTGTATTTACCATCAACACTATTTATCCATCCCAATTCATTTGCTATTATAATAAAGTTAAAAAAAAATTCACTATATCAGTCTAACACTCAAGGCTACACCCCTTCATCAAGAAGATTAAATAATTTGTTTTGTTATAATTGTTTTAACATCTCCTAAGTTTGCACTCTTTGTTTTTTTCTAGCAACCCTTCATATTCTCATTCAAGGATTTGACCATGTGACTTTCCAATGTCCTCTTACTTTAACCTCGAGCCCTTCACAAGGGGACAATAACAATCTTCACTTCTTGTCACAAAACTATTCAAATCTCAGGCTATTGGACTTCACTTGTCCTTTACACTTCTCTATGAGAGAATATGCACTTTCTACCTTCCATTACAAGGTGAGTAACTCCTTGAATAAAATTTCTTTGAGAGGATTTATAATATTTTCATAATACTTTTGAAATCCAATTTTTAACCTCTTATAGCTTTGCAATTTTATCTCTGCATATGTTTCTCGAGCTCGAGAAAGAGAATGATTTTTCATTGCAAGATTATACACTAAATGTGTTCCAACATAATGATAAATATCTGATAGAAAATAAATAACCATCACACAAGCACACAATTTCATCAATTTTCTTTAAAAGCAAACAAACAATCACCATCTACCCTATCAAAACTATAAGCTCACGGTTTTGAGATTTTTACCATGTCGTTCTCTTACTACACTTGATCATTCAAAAAAAAATATTTTGAAATAAATTATACATGTCCCCACATAGCTTTCATCCACAATTTTGAATTTTTACTAGTAAAATAATGAGATTTAATCAAAAAATATATTTTCAAACCCTAGTTTAGGTTTATTATGACGAAGGGATTTGAGAGCATAGAAGTAATGAATTCTCTTTTGATTTTTATGAAATTAAAATTTATTTCTTCTAGAGGTTGAGGAAAGATTCCTTCATGATTACCAACTATTTTCAAGCTTGAAACACTCTTAAATACTCCCAAAGAATGGAAAGATTACTTCACAATGGATTAAAAGCATTTCAAGTTTTGTAATAGTCATCACCAAACTAGTCTTAAATGCTTGAAACTTGTTTGAGATACATCATGGATGATTCCTAGTTTTCCCTTAGGTAATTTTCAATCAGTTACTTTACATGGAACCTTAAGGTAAGATTATAGACTTCATAGATACGATCGTCCTGAGAAGCTTGAAATTTTGGGTAGAAGACTTAAATCAAAGCCCTAACTTATTCACCACTAGCATTGAAGAGCTTGAATGGTTTGAATGAGGTTATATCATCTTCATAAAAGGGGACCAACACCTATTTAAGATCACTTGCACATTGAATTAAAAAAAATAGTTACATGCACGAGTGTGAGGAAGACAAGTCTTTGGGACTCTAGGACAACATGTTGAGGAGGTCTTACAAGACATCCCTCTACACATTCCAAGTATTGGTTAGCCATAGGTTTTCCTATGGGGCTCGACCAATCCCATTTGCATGCACGAGAACAACTCGAGTTCTCCAAGGAAACTTTGATTGACTATTGAATTTTTCCTTCAGGACCTAAACCAAGCCTTGTTTTTGCTCAAATATTACATAGAAAACATTACTAGGTTGCTTCCATACTCTCATGGTATTGTCATGATATGTGGCATACTTTCACACCTCATCAGGATCAAGAAATAGGCCTAAATGGGCTAGTTTGAACTGATACTTTCATCAAATGACCTGATATTCAATATAGAAGCTTGTTATCATGCTTATACCATCATACTTGACTTGTATCACATCTAAACTAGCCATACCTTCCATGTTCATGCTTCCACTAGACTCCTGCCTCACCAACCAAGCTGCGGGGAAATGAGAACATATTGAACTCTCTCTTGTAAGCTCCAAACATCTTCACCTTTCACTTGACATCAATGACAACACCAATGAGCAGGCTTCAACAAACTCCCATTTTGTCATTGATGGTGGTTAGAAAAAATAAGAGCTATTTGTTAGGAAATAGTAACCACAGTAATCTAATTAGGAGGACTAAAATTTTGTATAAATGTAGTAGATAATATAAAATGATCCTAAATAACTATATTAAATGAAAATAAATCCTAACTATGCCAAGGGAATTAGAAGAATGACTTAGTTGATTGTTGTAGATGGTTGCACAATGTCACATGTCTAATAGAAGGTTCCAAGACCCTCATTATGGTCTTATAAGTTTATATTTATAGGTATCTCAAGCTTAATTCTGTAATTAATCCCGACAAGGCCAACTGGGCAAAAGATAAAGACAATAAACGACTAGAAATGCCCCAAAAAGAAGCGGAAAGGATGTGCATAGACCGGGGTGCCCAAAGTGGGACCAAGGCATCTCGAGAATGTACCGTAGTACTGAGTTGGGGTGCCGTGATTTTGGGATAGAATCATGAGGCAGTTGTGAAATGGGCGGATAAGTGCAATAAAATATGTGGGAATGACGAAATAAAATATAAAATAAAGATGGCCAAAAGGTGGGATTAATTATTACTTTATCCACTTGAGAACCTTCTAAATAGTAGTATAAGACCAAGATAAATAATGCCTAAAGTGCATGATTTTGTGTCTACATTTTCCCCACTTTATGTTGGTGAGAGGAACACTCGATAACAAAAAGTAGATAGATATGCATACCTAATATCCATGTAGAGTGTAGAAGAAGATGTGTCGATGGACTAGACTCAAGCATGGAATGACAAAAAGAAAAATGTGGAGCGTGGATTCTAAAGATGAAAAATGCGCATAAAAAGTGATGAGAGTGAACCTAGGGTAGAACGTGTGTGTAGTTTTTGTTGTGTGTAATGTACCTACATGGTTATAAAGGAAAATTCCTATAGTGGTGTGTTGTTGTCATTGTCGTTGTTGTTGTTGTTGCCCCCAATTTGAATTTTTGTTTCTCATATGGTGGACTTGTAAGGAGAAAATGATCAAGTAGTCAAATATGTATGTATGTAAAAATGTTGTGTAAAATACGCATGTGTAAAGTACATAAATGTAAAATATGCTAGAAAAATTTTAAATGGAACATGTGCACCTGATCCATGTCGAGAAAAAGGGTGTAGAAGGATATCTTGTATTGTCATGAGTTTTTGGGTGATCTCACGTCACCTATAGGGAGGAAATGCACTATGTCCTCCAAATTTAACCACTTTTGCTAAAATGTGTGAAGAGATCTATGTATTGTCCTAGTTTTTGGGTGATCCGATGCCACTTTGGAAAAATAAGTGTAGAGAGGCACACCCACCGTATCCCCAAGCCTATAACTGCTCCATAGAATTTCGAAGGACGCCATGTCCTATTAAGGTTATTGTGTATGGAGTTCATAGACCTGTCTAAAATCACTCAATGTGTCCGAATCGGTGTAAATATGGTGTGTTATTAGAAATCCCACAATGATACCCCCTCTTTGGGGCCGCATGTGATAACCCCGGAAGGCGAATACAGCCCCAAAAGAGGACCAACCACACTCTAACTCGTAAACCGTGTGCCTTGCGGAGGGAAAGGGAAAACACTTTTTAGATATCAAGGCACACACAAAAGGGGATGGCTAGCAAAAACAAGTGTTAGTCTGAAAACACATACATCGGCAATGAGACAAGTGTAAGATACGCATATAATGTAGAAACTCCCAAACAAAGTAGTGTAAACACGCAAGAAAACAAGTAGGCCACACAAAGTGGGATTCAAACATGGGACATCACTCAAAATGTCACAAGACACGTAAGGCCATCAAGGCCTCAAATAGTATCCAAGTGTGCACATAAGCAAAGGGATAATCCCACATACAATGGAAAACAAAGCAAACAAGTAGAAACAAACAACTAGTCATGGAAACATGTAATCTTACAAAACAAGTGTTGTACATGGAACACCCGTTAGCATGTTAGAGTGATAACCAATATGTAAAAGTTTATACAAAAAAATAGTATAAGATGATAAGTACTAAATGAAACAATAGCAGCTAGATAAGATGAATGTGGATGCCCCCAACGACTGGTATAGGAAGGTTACAAGGTGAGAATCCATGTCGCATGTAGAGTCATGTATCTTTGATCACAATAAACAAAGATATGAACACACATGTGTGTATGATAATGAAATATCAAAAATAAAGATAAAATGTTAGTAAAGTGATCATGTAGAACACAAATAAGAAAAATTAAATGCCCCAAGATAATGTAGTATGTTGTGGATGGATGAAATGGAATGCAATATGGAATGATAGGAGCGGTATGCCCCCTGAGTGGATGGAAGTGTATATAGTGAGGTTCATTTTTTTCTCCCTCAACAATCAAGAATGAATCATAAATGTGGGTGCGTCATCGGAAATGGTTGATTAGTTTTGGCTACATCTAGCGCCTTTGTGATGAGTGTGTATGTGTAGTGGTGATGAAATGTGACATGGGGATAACCCTATGAATAAATCACGACTTGATGAATAGAGAGTGATGATTTATCCCTAAGCATATATCACTATAGGATGAGTGTATGGGGATGAGACATATGGAAAGATGTGCATGGAACCTATAGCCTAAGTGTATACCATGACTTGTTGAATGTAGAAGTGATGATTTATCCCTAAGTGTATATCACTATGAAATGAAAAGGTGAGAATGGGTGACAATTTATCCTAAAGCATATGTCACTATGGGATGGACAAGAAGGGAGTGGTGATGTACCCTAAGGTGTAGGCCACTACCAAATAATAGAATGGGGGTGGTGATTTATCCTAAAGTGTATACCACTACAAGATGAGAAGAAGGGGTGACAATTTAACCTAAGGTGTATGTCACTAACATGAGAAATGGTGGATGAGGAAAATATTGCATTGGTGAATGTAAGGTCCATTTGATTGGTAAACCCTCGGCATTCAAGTATGGACTGAGGAACTAGAGTGTGTCATAGGGTGGTGAGTGCAGTGCATAGAAAACACCGTAGTGTAAATGACCAAGTGATGAACACGTGATGTAAATGCGCGTTGTGGGAAATGCAATATTGGATGTTTCATGTATATAGGGTATGAAATGTATATAGAAATGGAATATGTAATGATGATAAGATGAAACAATACCCACATGTAATGGAATCTAGTGTAGTATGTATAATGCATATGATAAATAGATGCACGATGTGAAATATGCAATGTAGGAAACATATGGTGTATAGATTATGGAATATGCGGTGATAAGGGTAAATAGAAATAGAATGTGTAGTGATAGAATGTAAAGCTAGACCCATATATATAATGTAACCTAGCATAAATGTGGAATGTATGAAAGAGATGCAAAACTAGACGCATATCATATGATGACTAGTGTAATATGTATAAGATAGATGATGTATAAATGACTACTAGATGAGGGATGTATAGGATAATGTAGGATGTAGACTAAGTATAGAAAGGATAATGTAGGATGTGTGGTGTATGTGGTAGAATGTAAATGTGTAGAACCTATAGTGCAGTGTGTGGGGTTCAATGTAATGGTAATCCCTCAATAGTCTAGTGTGAACTAAAGCACAAGAGTGCGTCATCGGGTAATGAGGGTGCTAGAATGTGAAAGAAGTGTACGTAGATGCGAATAGATGAATGAGAAAGAATATAAAGAGTAGGGGTAAAGTTACGCTAAATATGAGGAAGGGGGATTGTGTAGTGGCTATGCCCCCCAAGTGGTAATGAAGGAGAAGTCACCCTATAAGGTCGAGGGACAAAGGTCCGTTGAGCGGTGCCTAGGATGATGAAAGGGGAGGGCCATGTTCGAGAAATGGCAGATTGTAGACAAACATTTCGTGGAGGAATGAAGTTGATATGCATGTGATGGGTGTATATAACATGAATTTAATGGCATAGTAAAGTGTTTGGGCGATGGATATCAAAGAGGTGTCATGCATAAGGGAGAAGACGAGCCATGTGGATTAAAGCGAGGTGGTGATTAGTGGCGAGATGCGGAAGTGGTCTTAAGAAGAGGTTTATGCTGATGGGTGGGACTAATGGAATGGAGTGAGTGCATAAGGGCCAATCAAGGTGGTGAAGTAGGAATAGGATGTCATGTAGGCGACATCATAAGAGTTGTGTAAGGAGGAGGAGGATATGCATAAGCAACAGAACTAGAAGGTGACAATAATGGTGGTAAAGGAGGAATGTTTTTAATGGAAATAACTTGATTTTCATACACAAATTTAAGGCACAAATGGTTCATAGAAATAATATCTTGGGATTTACGAATCCAATTGAGGCTGAGAAGTAAGTCACATCCTTTGACAGTTTGACTTACAAGACAAGGGAGGAGGAGAGTGAGAGGACCAACTGTGATATGTAACTTAACAACACCATATGGTTTTGAATGGGTAGTCGATTCATGATGGAGGGTACCCGATAAAGTGTAATAAGGACAGAGAACATGTGCTAATGGTGGAAGAGGGATCAACCTTTGTGTTTTTGATAAAGATTGAGCCTATAGATGCCTATATATGTAAATGGTTAGATATGAACGTAGCATGGTAGTCAGCATTGGAGAAGGAGATAATCAGTGCTAAAGCAACAGTGTGAGCAATAAGAAATTCGAGAGGTCTAGGGGAGAAGACAATGTATGGAAGACATAGTTAGAAGATGAATCGACTTGCTTAGTATCATGTTTAGGTAGTGGGTTGTTAAATATTTGGAGTTTGTGGTTATCATTGGTAGGGATGGATGTGGGGGATTCCGGGAGCTCAAGATGGCCACTATTGAGTAGGTCTTGAGCTTAAAACAATGATCAATGGAATGCCCAATGCATTGATGATAATCACAATAAGAATAGTCGTCAAAGTTACACCCTTTGGGTCGGGATGGGTTGAGTTGTAAAGGTGGTGGTAGAGTAATGAGATTACTATCAATGAGTTATGGCAATAAGACGCTTAGTGGGGTACTAAGTTTAGTAAAAGGATGTCGGTATGGCTAAGGGCGTAATTCCCTAGGAGTGGAGACCACATTAACAACAGTTTGTGGATCACTAGATTTATGTGCAGGTGCCTTAAATAGTGTCTTACTTGGCATGTGGGCTAAGGAAGAAGGTGCATCCTGATATTTGAGCTTTCCTACAGAGACAAGTTTAGTCTCGCGCAGTTTGAGAGCATGAAAAATTTGGTTGAACAATGGAAAAGTTTCAAAGAGCACACTATCTTGGAGAGGTGGCAAGAGACTATGGACAAATAAATCTTGCAGTTTAGAGTCTGTGAGGACATTGGTCATCTTGGCTACACTATTCTTATATCGTAAGATGTAATCAGGGAAGCATTTGGTGGAGCCTTGTTTAAGCTGAGTGAGTTGGGCATAAGAGAGTGTGGAACCAATATTGATAGAAAAGTGTGTGAGAAAAGCATCGACTAGATACATAAACGAAACCACCAAATGTAGTGGTAAGTCATAGAACCGTCACCACATAGTCCTGTAGACTACATGGAAACAATTTGGTGAGGATAGTATGATCATCAATGTAGTCGAGATAGGTGACATGGAAAGCACGAAGATGTTCTTGTGGATCACCATGGCCTTTAAAAATGGGTAGTTTGGGAGAGATGAAGTTAGGTGGGAACGAGTAAGCAGAGATGGATGGCGCAAGGGAAATTGCAACAAGGAGGTGGAGTCAAGTGATAGAGACCCTTTAGAAGTAGCGACTTGTAACTGGTGGATTTGGTTTTGGAGATCTTGGTATAATGATGCAAAATCAAGAGTATTAGAGGAGGAACCAAGTAGACCATTAGAAGCACCCTGGTGGGTTAGAGGGATAGTAGTTGTTATAGGAGGAGTGGAAACATAAATGGGTGGTGTAGATACCATAGGGGCGGAAGAAACGAGTAGGGATGCTTCAAAAACTTTCTTAGCATCGAGTAGGGTATGCAAAACATGAGGGAGATGAGTGGGATTATCACGTAAAGCTTGGAAAAATATGTGATAGTATCCAGTTGTTCCTGGTCAACATTAGTATCCTCGTCATAGAATTTTCACTAACCATGGTTTCAATTTCATGAAGGGGAACCTGGGTAGAGGTGTCTAAGGGGTTTTCAGCCATAGAGGTAGGTATGTTAGCCATGGATCTAGAGGTATGGCAAAGAGGAGAATGAAGCTCACAGTAATGGAGAGGTCCAAAGTGACTGCTATGAGTAATGGGCATAAATGAAAAAAATGGAAGTCGGGTTCACCAAAATGATTAACAAAAATAAGAGTTATTTGATAGGAAATAGTAACCCTAGTTAATCTAATTAGGAGGACTTAAGAAATGTATAAATGCATAGATAATACAAAAGTATCCTAAATAATTATATTAAATGAAATGAAACCCTAACTATGCCAAGGGAAGTAGAAGAATGTATTAACCGATTATTATAGATGGTTTATGCAGGTCATCGCAGTTTGATAACGAGTTCTAGGACCCTCATTATGGTCTTATAACTTTATATTTATAGGGATCTCAAGCTTAATTTCGTAATTAATCCCAACAAGGATGATCTGGGAAAAGATAAAGACAATAAATTATAGATAGAAAGGCCCCAACAAGAAGCGGAAAGGGTGTACATAAACCAGGTGCCCAAGTTTTTATTTCAGCCTGTTTCATTTCAACCCTATTTTGAGCATCTTTTAGGTAATTGTAGCAATCATGAACCTGATTCATACACACCTTCATCATGTTACCAATGTCAGTAAACCTCATATTTCATCATCATAATACCTTGCTTGACCATGGACCATCATTTCTAGGCTTAACTCCATGCAATACAAGTCATCTTTCATACTCTTCACACTATACCTTGGTGTTAGTAACCTTTAAATCCCTGAACAACCTTTTTGTGAAAAAATGACAATTTTCAACAAGCAACTAAAGGTCAACCATGCTTAGAATCATGCAATTATTACTCCCCTAGATAAATGCCTCAAATTCTAGCTTAAGATCACAACTTAGAGTTACTTAGCCTATCATGCCTTGAATTCAACTCTACAACTTTGTCAAGGTCTTAAAGCTCCAATTCAGTCTTCTACATTCATTTTAAACTGAGATAAACAACATTCACACTATCACCAACTTGAACAATGAGAGAAATATATCTTTCATACTTGGAATGGTCATGAAAACACCATGTCAACCTCCTGAAAGATCATGGACACACTCTCGTTGTCTTGGAGAGTCCATATACATCATAAACAACCTTGCGCCAATACTGTTAGAGAACTGATAACAACATTTCAATAGCCAAAATCATCATTAAGTAATCAATGGAGTTCCTAGTGGCACCTAAACACTTGAGTACCATTCTTCACTTAAAGATCAAGGTCAATGTATAGGGCTAGGTCTTGATCAATTCACCCTTGAATTAATTACTTCATATTTAATCATCATGAAAAGTCCATATAAGAGACTAGTTATGACTTCTTGTATAAACTAGCATATAAAAACTTGTAAAGAGTAGTTTTGGGCTAAGACGTAGTCTTCATCCTTGAACGAGAACCATCTTCTTATACTTCCATTATCGAGTACTAGTATACTCTCACTAGCAAATTTTCACTTGAGATCACCATCAAGATATCTTCTAAACACTTTGAAATCATGTCAACAATGTATACTAATCAATAAACTTATCAAGAATGAGTGAAACTATCTTCCATACGAGTTACCAACATTGTTTATCAACTGGAAAATAGTCCAACACTTGTGATGTGTAGCTGAAAAATATACCCTCACTTAAATCCTCAAACCTTTTACATCCTCTATTCCTATCGCTAAGATGATTTGTTCAATATTTTTGCCTCAAAATCCTTCATTTGACCTTTCAAAATTAATTTTCCATTTAAATCGCTTTCAAGTAGGGTTGTGTAAACCCGTCAAGAGCCAAGTATACCAATTTTTGTATTTATGTTATTAACAATAGTTCATTAACCACGATAAATATGTCATATACTTCTTAGAACCTATGAAGAGCATATATCATGTTGAAGCATACATATTTCATCACTTTGGTTTGAAGAAATCTTGAAACTTAGCTTGTTTAAGTCACATATTTCCATACCTTTTTTTTCCTTCATCTACACATTGTAGTTGGTTGTAGCAAGAAAAATTTATACCTTGACCAGGCCTATGAAAACATAGTGAGCTAGTTAGCTAGCTTCCCCTCAACCTGAGACTCCTTTTTACCAATCACACTTCCTTGAAAATTTTCGAGGTTCTCTTTCACTCTTGGTAACACTTTGACTTAATCATCTTAGACCTTGAGAACCTTTAAAGACCAAGCTCAAACAACATACATTCCATGAAACATATTTCACCATCTGAAATTTTTTTCTTTTGTTTTCTCGACTCAACCTCGGGACCTTGTTCTATATTTTCAGTCTTAACTTAGATATTGAAGCAGACCCACATAATCATTAATCATCTTGTGTATACTACTCTTATACTAAGAACTTAAAAATGAACTTGAGCATCATACCTTAAACACTTTTCAAGGATCCTTGAAACACTTGATTGCCATGGTATCATATTGAAGGTTCCACATAGTAACAACTAATGATAAAAGCTTTCTTGCAAACACAAACTCTGGATACTTCAAAACTTCTACCTTATGATTGACCGTTTAACATCAAGAGAAAGGCTTTACCTCATTTTGACAACTACGGGATGAAAATATGCTATTCAAAACCTCATTGTGCTTCTTTCAATATACATATGCATCCTATAAGCTTAGAGAAGGCATGTCATGCTCCTAAGAGTACTAAAACATCATGATATCTTCAAGGAGTCTAGTGACCCCACATTTCTTTCCCTTTTGCAAATTTGCTTAGTGATTTCCTTGAATTATTGTCTAGATATAGAGGTTTCCTAAAAAAATTTATTAAACATATATATTCTTCCCTATGCATTAACTTATTCTTAACCAAAGCAAACATACCTTTTGTAGGCTCTAATGACTGATTGCTCTTTGTAGGCTTGATTGATCCAACTAACTCCCTCTTAGCTATGTATGTGCATTCTCACATCTTAGTTAGGTTTGATTCTTCCCTGATTATCTTTCTAGGTGAAAGATTGACTTCATCCTTCCTCTTGTAGATAAGCTTCCTTTTATGACAATGTATAGCAAAATGACCTACTTTATTGTACTTGAAACATACAACTCTTGATGTATTTTTTATCCAATCATGTTTCCCAGACTATTCAAGGAAAAATTTGGCTATGTGACCCTTCTCATGGAAATTGAAACACATTCTATTATTTTCAAATTTAGTCCTACAATATTTCCATGGGTTTTCTTTTTCTTCTCTCCTTATATAATCCCTAGCTCTATGTCCAAAGACATGACATGAAAAACAAGTTCCATGAAACTTACCAGGGAATATCATTGCATTTGGCTAACTAAAAGACACAGCTTCATGTATTTGTCTCTTTAATCTTCTTGTTTTTTTTTTCTTACTTGAATCATCCTTTTTATCTTTCTTGTTCTCTAAACACCTCCGACAACACTCATTTCTTGATTTTTCTTCAAATCCCTTTTCCTTGCTTGTCATTTCTTCTCTAAGAGAATTCAGATCTGCTCTTAGTTTATCACACTCTTCAGATATTTTCTTGGATGGATTCTTGACATGATTCATGATTTATTTCATCGGACTTTGTATTTGATGTATCATCAAATTAACCTTAACTTGTTCCAACTCATCCTTTGAAGTTTCTAGTTCTTCCTCAAGTTTAACACAAGCCTTATCTTTGACACTTAGATCATTAGATAAATTATCAATAGTTTTTGTTACTTCTTCGGGTCCTTTAAGATAATTTACATCTTTGATCTTAATTTCAGATTTTAACTCTTTAAATAGGAATTGAGCAATCTCATACCTCTTCTTCAACACAAAATCTATTGATGTACACATGTTTGTGACTTAAGGATCACCTCCAAGTTTTTAGTCTTAACTCAGGAGGACAACACTCCGATACCAATTGTTGGATATCATAAGCACTGAGAGGGGGTGAATCAGTGTAGATAAATTTTTCAACCTTTAAACCTCCTTGACTAGAAACAAAAATCAAACCATGAACAAATTAGAGTGCATGCAAGAACACAGGACACTAAATTTATAGTGGGAACCCCGAGAGGAGAAAACCCACTTGAAATCAAAGAATTGTATTAGAAATACCAATTCCCTATTTACAATGATTTCCAATTTTGGTGAGCATCCATTCAACCTAAGAAGCACACACTTCCCAATCCTTCTAGCACCCACTTGAAGGTTACCAAGCACCCACTAGGTTGGTTTAGCAAGTTGCAACTTGTAAGGATCTCCTACCCCACCGTAACACCCACTTAGGAAAAATACAATGACAATGTTCAATTTGATCATTTAGTTTCTTGTTGCTTCATCAACAAATCATGATCCCTTTCTGGCTCACTATCTTCTAAAATTACACCATACTACTTTTCAAGTTCTTATCAATCCTTATTTATTCATTGTTTTCTATTCTTCAGCATATTTATTTCTTACATATTTGATATGTCAATCAACTCTTTAATTTGGTCTCTAAATCATCCATCCCATAACTATCTTCTTAGCTCACTATGTCATTCAATAGCTACAAAAGGAATTTTCCATATTTGTTTATCAAGTCTACCTTCAAGTCACTCCATCACTAATTTTCTTGTTATCTAGTAGACTCTTCAACTATCTCTAAATCACACATATATTCTCAAACTTGTATCTTTTGATTCTCTTACCTATAACTTACTGATAAATCAGTATGCTTCTCATTCATAGACTGTTTGAGTCATTTAGGAAGATACCTCTCAGTCCTCTATACTTTATATCTTATTCTTCTATCTTTTTCATCTCAGTCCTTTTCCTTCAATCTCAGGTTTTACATTATTATCACATTCTCTTATTGTTTATCTAAGTGCTCTTTTTTCATCTTCTTGTTGAGTCATTATGTACATACATGTTCTTTCTTTCCATTCACTAATCCCTAATCATTTATCTATAAATATTGTTTTCTCACTATATTTACCATCAACACTATTTCTCCATGTGCTAATTCCTTTGTTAGACAATCAAGTTCAAAACACATTCACTATGTCAGTCTAACACTCAACGCTATACCCCTTCATTAAGAAGATTAAAAAAATTATGTTCTAACCTTTTTAACATCTCCTACATTTACACTCCTTTTTTTGTTTTCTAGAAACCCTTCATATTCTTATTCAAGGCTTCACCATGTGAATTTCAAATGTCCTCGACTTTGACCTCGGGCCCTTCACAAGGGGACAATAACAATTGTCACTTCTTGTCACAAAATTCTTCAAATCTAAGACTCCAGACTTCATTTTCCTTTGCACTTCTTTAGGAGATAATATGCACTTTCAGCCTTCCATTACAAGGTGAGTAACTCCTTCAATAAACTTTCTTTAAGAGGATTTATAATATTTGCACAAGACTTTTGACATCCAATGTTATAACCTCTTATAGCTTTATAATTTTGTCTTTTCACGAGTTTCTTGAGCTCTGAGTAGGAGAATGATTTTTCATTGCAAGATTATACACTAAATGTATTCCAAGATAATGATAAATCTCTAATAGACAAGAAATAACGAGACACAAGCCCACTTGCATGAATTTTCTTTGAAAATAAACAAACAACCACCATCTACCCAGTCAAAACTATGATTGTCACGGGTTTTGAAATTTTTTCCATGTCATTCTCTTACGACACTTGATAATTCACAAAAATTGTTTGTACAATCGATTATACATGTCCCC
This sequence comes from Taxus wallichiana var. yunnanensis, assembly GCA_018340775.1. NCBI lineage: Eukaryota > Viridiplantae > Streptophyta > Pinopsida > Cupressales > Taxaceae > Taxus > Taxus wallichiana. The sequence continues at coordinate 576,300,569 of CM031241.1, read as the reverse complement.
ATAGAGCTTTCATCCAAATTTTGTGAATTTTCACTTTGGTGAAATAGTGAGCTTTGATCAAAAACATCTTTACAAACCCTAGTTTAGGTTTACTTAGTAGAAGGGACCCGAGAGCACAAAAGAAATGAATTCTCTTTTGATTTTTAAATAAATTCAAAATATCTTTCTTCGGAGGTTGAGGAAATATTCCTTCATGATTACCAACTATTTTGCAAACTTGAAACACTCTTAAATACTCCCAACAATGGAAATAATAGTTCACATTACCTTAAAAGCATTTCCAATTTTGTAATAGTCATCACCAAACCAATATTATATGCTTGAAAATTTTCTCAAAAGCATCACGAGATGACTCCTAGTCTTCCCTTGAGTAATTTTCAATTAGTTACGTTGCATGGAACCTTCGAGTAAGCTTTTAGACTTTATAGATGCGATTCGATCTGAGGCGGTTGATAATTTGGAATAAAATACTTAAACCAAAGCTCGACTTATTCACCACTAGCATTGAAGAGATGAATGATTTAAATGAGGTTCATAATCTTCATCGAGAGGGTACCAACGCCTATTTAATATCACTTGCACCTTGAATGAAAAACAAACAGCTTACATGCATGAGTGTGAGCAAGACAAGTCTTCTTAACTCCAGGGACGGGATGGTGAGAAGGTCTTACAACTTGATATTAATTTGGAAGCCAATTTGGATGAAAAAATGTCTTGAAATTGTCTTGTATAGAGATTCTTAGCCCTTGTTGAATCAATATCACTATTGTTTGCAAGTTTGGCAAACCCATACAGAGAGTATCATTTAAACAAGGTCCAGGACCTTACCTACCAACTACAACTTCATGGAGAGTAAGCTTAAAACATCATGTGATCCTAGATAATATCAAGAATGTACTCCTAATAACTTTATAAATGATATATTAGGACCTTTGATGTTGATTTCATCTTCTTACTCCTATCGATTGAACACAATCTAGAGGGAGAAAACATTGCTTCACTAAAATGCTCATATATTTTTAAATACATCTCTAAATGACTTGAGAATTTTTGCAAAATCTCATGCTTGGAATCCTATTAAAAAATTCCTTCTATTATTTATCGAAAGGAGACACAATATTTTTTTTTGATACCTAAGAAGCCAGGAAGCTTCAAATGCACTTTGCAAGAAGGTTGATTTAGAAAACCTTGAATAAATCAAAATTCCCATTACATAATCTTATGAAATTAGACATGGAGCATTGAAATACATCCCTCTACACATTAAAATTATTTTTTAGCCATAGGTTTAACTTTTGGGCTCTAACCAATCCCATTTGCATGTGATAACATTTGATTCTCCAAGGCAACTTTGTGAGACTATTTAATTTTTCCTTCAGGATCTAAACCAAGCCTTATTTTTGCTCAAATATGACCTAGACAACATTACTAGGCTGCTTCCATGCTCTCATGGTCTTGTCATGATCTGTGGCATACTTTCACACCTCATCAAGCTCAAGAAATAGGCCTAGATGGGATAGATTGAACTAATATTTTCATCAACTGACTTGATATTCACTATAAAATCTTGTTATCATGCTGATACCATAATACCTAACCTATATCACATCTAAACTAGTCATACCTACCATTTACAAGCTTCCAATAGACTCCTACCTTTCCAACCAAGCTGCAAGGCACCTTGAGACCATACTTGAACTCTCTCTTATGAGCTCCAAACATCTTCACTTTTCACTCTTTACCATTAATTCCACTTTACATTAATGAAAACACCAATGACAAGGGTTCAACAATAGGGGCATGAGATGAATGGGAATATAAAATCATCATGATAGATACACAATGAAACAACAAAGCACTACCTCGAGTTATTATCAAATCGAAACCAAGCTAGTAAGACTAAACCAATCCATGCATAACCGATTTGTGCAATAATATAAAATGGCCAAGCTAAGGAAGGGATAATACAAGGTGAGCTATTAAAAATAGAGCTCAAGTAATATTATGATAACTCAAATTGAGTTGGTCATGTTCACACCCACCTGTGTCCGGTTGAGTGATAGGTGGTAGTTAAAACCAAGCTAATCGAGCTCAAAATGAGAAGTACCATACACGTCACTAATTTATTAAGAAAATACGATGAGCTCCAAGAGCACATCGAGCTCCAGGAGCACACTAAGTTCAACCTAGTTTGGAATAAACTCGACCAATAATTAGAAGCAATAAAGCCACAAAGCTAGAAAACGCAGAATGCGAGCTAAATTTGAGATCGATCCTATGAAGTCGGGCACCTCGTAGATACAAGCATAAATCAAACACACAAATCTGGGTATAAAACAAAACACTCAAAAACCCAGATCTAGGTCAAAACCCAATAAAATTAAAACAACCCAGATTATAAATAATAGTGCCCATATTTTTTTGGTCAAATGCAACTTAGATCCCAACTCAAAATCATTGAATATAGAATATTATTACCACAAAGCATTACAAAATGATTCAATACAATACACAAGGTGAGTTATCAAAATAGCGGTGAGATGGTGTTTACAACGACCTGCATAAGAAAAATAAATAAGGCACAACAAGCTAACCCGAGAAGTTGATATGACTCAATTCATAAAACCCAGTCTAAAATAAAGTGATATAACAAGGAAATATTAAAACTTACCAAGATAAATGAATGCCGACACGATCTACGCTTAGTTGTTTGAGAAAAGCATGACAATAATCAACTTAGAGCTCCATGAATGATTTCTAACAAAACAATACAATGTAGAGTCAAAAATGGCATCCAACACGACCAAGATACCATCAAATCCCAACTAAAATCTTTCTCATTAAAAATGTAGGATTATGGAATAGATCAAAATTAAATGATGGCACAAGTTAAATCCAACCAAAAATATAAAATCCTCCAATCTAAATAGAGCTCAAAGGTCGATAAAATCGAAAGAGTGGAACAAATATCATGGCGGCTAAGGCTAAAAAAATTACCCGAGAAAACTAAATATAGTGGAAACTCACCCGTAGAATGCAACACAGAGCCTAAAACAAGAAACAATGTTCACCATTCCAAAATTCAGCAGAGTATCCCAAAGTTTTAGAAACCAAGAATGAAAAAAGAGTGAATTTTTAGGGTTTTCCTAATTTGAGTTGAGTTGTTGTACTGAACCATTATTAGCTATAACTATGATCAAAATCAAATGTTAAGTTAAAACCTTATCTCATTGCTTCCCATGTAGGTGGACATTTTTGAAATGTTTGCTTATTACAAATTTTTACATGTTGAGGAAAGTGAAAAGGTGACATCATGCACATACCCATAAAAATATAATTATTACCATGCATATGCCAAAAGATAAGGTAGAATTTTTTACCTTAATTTAGTATTTGCTAATATTTTCGTACAATTTTCCTCAATCCTTGCCAAGCAGTGTTGCCCAAGTCAAGAGAGACTTTGATCGAACATGTAAGACAAAAATATACCATGGAAGGCTTGTTTTAGCCCTTAGAGTATAATGCGAAGCCAATTTAAGCTTTCTTATTATTATAAAAAAAAAAATTCATTGCAAAGAGAGTTAAAATTGTGCATGCAAGAGGCTAAAATTGGAGTTGTCTCCAATTAGCCAACCAAGGAAAATTTAGGATAAGCTATTTTGGAGTTTGGGCATAATTTTTTCTATTTATACCTTTCTTGTGCAAGAGTTAAAGGGGGCTTATCATTATTCTACAGACTTGGGATGCAAAATATTGTACTTGTGCATGCTATTGACCAATAAAATATTATTCTTTCCTCCAATTGAAGTCTTTGTGAAATGTGTTATAGCGAGGTTTGCGGCTTGTTCCAATGAATAATTAGTTTCCTTTTCATGTTAAAACCCTCCCAACACCTCCATTTAACTATTTTGTAAGTTTTCAATTCATTCAAGTGTATGTTAATGTCTTTTTTGAGTGTAAAACCCATCAAATAGTAATTGAAGTGAGTCGTATTAGTATTTTTACAAGAAACTAAGTGTTCTTTTGTGCAGCCTAGATCCCAAAACATTGGTGCATCACCTTATTTAACCACTTTCATTAATTTTTGTTTCTTTTTCTCCCTTAGCCCCACCAAAGAACTAGTTTAGGTGATCTACCAAGGGAATCATCCCACTCTATTGCTTCTTCTCAATCCGAGTCACCCACAACTCAGAGGATTTCCCATTGTACCATCCAAAGTAAAGAGTCAAATTGTTTTGTAAGTCAAAGGTGCACTTCAAACCAATAACAATAAAGAGATAAGATCACATGTGATTACATAGTATCCTTTGATAAGTATTTTAAGGTTGAGAAATAATATGACAACGAGATGATAATTTTACAAGTTCTAGAAGGTGGATGTTTGGATACAACTATGTGTTATTTGGTAGGCCAAGTGGTTTCAAAAACCTATAAATAGGGCCAAATTATTCTCATTTGAGATAATTTCTATTCAAAAATATGGAATTCTTTGGACAATACAAAGGATTGAATATTTTGCAAGGATTTCGAGGAATTTCTAGAGTTGTATTATGTCTCGTGTGATTAATGCATGTGTATTTTATTGATTCATAGATCATATTGTATATGTTGTATCGGATGATCGTTATGAGATTTATTTTGTTATGTATGGATGTACAAGTTTCCTCTATGATGTAGAATTTTTTAATAATTTTTTTAACAATGTTTGTTGTTTATAAGTGTTTGATGATGTTAGCTAGGGTTTTTAATTAATTTTGTGCATGAGTATCTTTGTAAATGATTCTCGTAATGGGGAGTCTAGGGATGTCTTGATATGTTTCAATTGAGTGTTTAAGTTCAATTTTAGGTCACATGTCGGTGTAGTCAGTGTCTATTTGTTGTGTGACATATAGTTTGTGTATTATTAGAAGTTGTAAACCTCAATTAATAGACCATTTTTTTGGTTATATTGTGAAGAGATTATAAATAACATATTTCTATTACCACACTATAAATTAATTAAATAACAGTCTTACATGTGATTTGTGAGTGTCCGTTTTATAATTATATAGAACACGCATTATATGTATTGATTTTTTTTAAATAGTTACAAGATGTGTGTATGTAATGATTTTGTAATTCAAAAAATGTGTTATTCAGATCCATGGAAATGTGTTTGTTTGCTTGATTTAAAATGTTAGGAGTAAAAGGTATTTTTTGTTAGCAATATTACTCAACATTCTAAACATTACATGTTTGATGCGAGTTCATATATTGTTAGTATTAACACGTTTTGAATGATGCAATCCTATTAGCATGTTATGAATAACAAAGTACTAATAAAATGTTAATATATTAAATAATATGTAATTTCGCATATGTATTGTCCATAAATATTTTGTAATAATAAATAGCACAATTTCATTTTTCCCCTTTTTGAATTATTTTCAAATAAAAGAAATTTTAGAACACGCCTTGTCATCTAATGGAAAACATATTGTAAACTAAGAATAAATCTAAGACTACGTAATTGACCAAAATTTACTACTATAAGCCAAGAGAATTTGTGTATATACTTCTCTTGGATCTCCTTTGTGTTAGTTTTTCAAAACTCTATCTTTCCCTTTGGGCAAGTATATCTAATGTGCTAATTGTTTTCTTTCTATAGCTACAAAAAAACTATTGTATAAGTCATGCATTCAACTTGACATTTCAAATTTTCATTCTTTCCCCTTTTGTTTTTTCGGTGGTAGAAGTATTATTTTTATTTTTATGTGTGCCTCTATTATATATTATTTCAATTTTAATGTAGTTTTCTATGTTAAGAAAAAGCATATCTAGCACAAATCAACTTTCTATTCAGTACAACAGTATTTACCATTTGGATGCACTCATGCAGTATCACTAAATGGACCCGATCCTTCTATAATCGAATGAGAGAAAGTGTATGATATTTTGAGAGGGGAAAAACAACATAGATGGTTGATCATCAACATTCTTTGGTCCTTTTTATATTCACCTACTATATTATTTATTTCAATTTCATTTAGAAATGAACTGGAGGTACAATTATAAAAATATATTTGACGTGCATATTATATTTTGAGCAACCCACTTTAACAATTGTAGAATCGGTCTCCAGATAATATATTAGGGGAGGACAACTACAACCCACTTTAACAATTGTAGATGACAAGTTCTTAATGAGCTCCGAGTTGGATTCAAAGTCATCTAAAGTTGTGTGTTAGATTCGAAGTCATCTAAAATTTTCACTGAGATAACAAAAATTGATTCAAAATTATTTAAACTTATACGGTGTGATATCAAATAATTTTAACTACCTTAATCAACATCAATCAAACATACAATTTACAGCACTACTTAATGTCATGACCCATCATGAAATGATTTAAATTTGTAAGTAATTTTAACTACTTTAATTAACACCAATCAAACATACTATTTACAGCACTACTTAATGTCATGATCCATCCTGAAATGAACAAACCATAATTCATATTTGACAAATTGTAGTCGAATATTGTAACCAACAAGATAAATATGCACGAATTCATTGTATAATGTAAAGGCAGCTCTTCGAATTCTAAGGAACATATGAACAGATTAGATCTCGTTCACTAAATTTTGATTTGGTTAGACCTCGTTCGCTAAAATATGGACAGATTAGAGTGACCATTAAATTGATGTATTTTATTGTTGTTTATCAAATCTAGTATCTAGTTTGCTTGCTTACAAATAGTGATGTTTTAACCCGTCAATAATTTAGTTCTTAAAGGTGAATTTCCCAAATGATGAAATGTAGAGGTGGATAATGCCGCCATGATTTTATTACAAGGAAATATAATATAAGCTGTTAAATTTGATCTGCCAAAAAAACATAAAATCAAAAAATCATATGACAATAAGTATAATAGCGAACTCACAAAGATATGGGCAAAATTCATACTATCATAAATTATAGACCAGTTTTATTTAAAGCGTCAGATAAACCCATACAAAGTTCTGCATATACTCCTGATCTTCCATACAATACCCACAACATTAAAATATATACTTATAGTTCATATATATAGTGCATAAATATGATGATGATGATCCGTCTAATAGCTGGGGGAGATCTTCCAGAGCTGATTGTCCTGTTTGTTCCACTTCCACAGTACAGCTCGGGTGCCCTCACTGATGCCTCCATGCTTCCTATCACCCTGGAATGCATCCAAGTTGAGGCCAATGTCATTTGCCATCCTTATGGTCCTGTACCCATATCCCATGTCCTCACTCTCACTCCACACCACACTCTCATCATAGGAACCACCCTCATACCTAGTCAGCAACACCTGCCCATAAACAACAACAACACTCGGACTGTGTTAGAGCAGATACCATATAAACTTACAAAATAAGTACTAAAAACAATGTATATATACCTCTTGACATGCACCAGGGGCATGACGAAGGGCCTGCCCTGTGGCCTTGTTCACAAGGGAAAAGGCAGGGTGACCCACTGCATCCCTCACTCGGTTGCTCAAGCTCTCATCCTTCACCCATTGCTGCATACACACATACACGATGAATATATATCAAAAAAGATGAAGCAAACTATCACCATCAAATATATATCACCTTATGGACAATACTCCAATACACATTGACATATTGTAATAATATATACAATGTATATATACCTGGGTAGGGTCACTCGGATTGTAGTAAACTAGCACAACTCTACCATCTCGGACACCCAGAGCATAATCTGGATTGGCCTTGGAGGAGAGCTTCACAATCTGGCCCTGAGGAAGGCTGTTGTGCCTGTGCTGCTCACTGTGACTGTGCTCAGATTGAAAACTGTTATCAGGCTGATAAAGTCCATAGTTTTCCTCCTGTTTTCTGCAGGGAGGAGGAGAGAGCTGGTGCCGCTCAGATCCTGCATCACAATCATTTGGGTATCCTTGGTTGCATCTTTGGCCCTCGTAATCCTGGTAGTATGACATGCTTCCTTTCCCTAGAGAAAATGGAGAAAACAGATTATGATAATACAGAGAAATGGAGATAAGAATTGAGAGTATGTTATCCTGTGGTTTGTAGAGGACGGGTTTAATTGTTTATATAGAGTGTAAGGGAAGGGGATATTATTTCGTGTGGAACATCGAGTGTATTACTGGAAGGGAATGGAATAAAACTTTTAACTTCCGTTTCGAATTTTTTGTGTGGAGGTGATAGAGAAGGGAGAATCCATACGTGTTAAGCGGTTTCATGAAATTCCTTTTTTTAACATTTTTTAAAATTGAAGAATAAGTTTTTAATTGGAGGATAAACCATAAATCTTGTCAAATATGTTGGCATTTCAATTTTTAAATGTATAAAGAATCAATTTTTGAAATATGTTAGCATTTCAATTTAGGTTTTTTGGGGATTTGTTTGGATTTGTATTTTGGTTGATGGTGTTATAACACTTTAATTATTATTTCAATAATTGTATATACAAATAATTTAAGAGTTTTTGTATTTTATTAAATGAGCTTTTTGGATAAAGATTAATATTTATTTTTTATTTTGTTAAATTTATTTTAGAGTTGAATTTAGTCTCATTTTTGTTTAGTTTAAGTGTTTATGAATTTGAAATTTGAAATTTTCATTTAAGAGTTAATTTCAATTAAGGATCAAGGGATATTTGTTCCATCAAATTTATTTGAGACTAATTTAAATTAGGAATAAAATGTATCCGTTCCACATAATCTATCTTGGAATGAAATCTAAATAAATAATAAGAAGTATTTTTATTGTTATATTCATCTAGGATTCAAATTGAACTAAGGATCATGGGATATATCCATCCTCTCAAAAATACTCAAGACTTTAAACCAAACAAAGTGTAAGAATATCCATTCCACCAAGTTTACCAAATTTAGGAAAGACTCAAATCTAATTAATAGGCATCTATTCTACCAATTCTTTAAAACTTGGGCCCAATCAAAGGCTGAGAAATTTCTTTCAAATTCAAATCCAACCTCCTCTCATTTAAACTAGGAGTGAAATGTATTCATTCCACATAATCTATTTTTGAATGAAATCTAAATAAAAAGTAAGAAATATTTATATTGTCATATTCATCTAGAACTCAAACCGAACCAAGGATCATCGAAACTTTAAACTAAACAAAGTGTAAGAATATCCATTCCACCCAAGTTTATTTTAAAATCAACCTATGCGTATCTCAAAGGATTTATAACTTGTCAAATTTAAGGAAAACTCAAATCCAATTAATAGACATCTATTCTACCAATTCTCTAAAACTTTGATCCAATCAAAGACTAAGAAATTTCTTTCAAAGTACTCAAATCCTGCCTCACCTTATTTACATTAATAAATAATTAACATACCACTATTATCTTTACCCATTAAAATGCACCCTTCATTATTATTTAAATTTAATAAATTCCAACTTAGAATATAGACGTAAAGCATACAATCGGATCTATCAATTTATTATAAATAGGTTGTATATGGAATATATGTGAACAGATATACATGAACTATATGCTCCCTACATGTTTTTCAAAAGCACATGTTCCCTACTTTTGGTGGATGATGGGAAAATTGGCGTTCCAAAGTAGACTTCAACTGTTTAGATATGATATCTTTTTAATTCACTTTTGTTCTACAAAATTTTGAGCCATTGGCAAATTTCGATAAGCAATTTTCAATCACTTGACTTGATGGTTATTTAAGTTTAGGGAAAACTATTCCCTTTCAATCAATCAATTTAGCCACTTTATAGATTATCTTCATAATTATCTTCTTAAATATTATTTAGGTTTAAAATAAATGACTTTTCAATTAAATAAAAAAATTAATATATTAAATTATAAAATATGTTTTTAAGAAAAATATAATTAATATAACAATTATTTATAAAAATTATCTTAAAATTAATATGTAATTTATATCTAAAAATAGTTAAATCTTAATAATGTAAGAGTTGTTTTTTCATTTGATTTTAATACAAATAAAATAATGTTGATAGGTAATTAAATAGACGGCAATGAAATGTAATATTGTGAAATATCAAATAAAATTGTCTATTTTAAATTTGACTTCTTCTTGATCATCATAATACAATATTTAGTTTACTTTAAAATAAGATGAAATCTGGGACCTATTTTTTCATTAAAGATTTTTTTAACTCAAGACTATGAAGCTATATTAAAAACATCTATTACCAAAAATTAAATATGTTAAAAATTAAAAAACATCTCACAAAAGTTTGCGATTACTAACACTATAATAATTAGTTTATTAAATAAAATAAAATTAGATAAAAAGATTGAATGATTCATATTGTGAGGTTACATTCGTGAACAGATTTATGGGTCATCTTCTAGAGCTTTTCTAGTGGGAAATGGAAGGAAATACACGTGGGAAAAGGCTAGTAGATGGCTAACTAAATTAGTTTACAAGGCTATTTTAAAATAGGATTTCATTGTTTACCAAAAACTTGAATGCAATAAAGTGGGTTATATTGTAAGGGTGTGGAAGATGGTATATGGAGGTGATTGTTGATATTTTGGATGCTATGTATGTCATATGATTTGTACACTTATACAATAAAATTGTTACTTTATAGTTTTTGTGCATAGAATTAGTAGTAGAATTATAATATGTCCTCAATTGCAATTGGTCTTCTCTTCACCATATGTATAGTTTATTTCATTTTATTTTGAGCTAGGTATAGAATTATAATATTTTATTCTTTATTTTTTCCTTACTTAGGCAACATGCATCCAAATAATCAAATATTAACGGGTGCAGAAAGTTTTCATCATTTTCAATGCTTGTAGCTATATCATAGAAATTATCGTTTCATCCTTGGCATAAAGGTTTCTTTTTACATTTTCAATTTTCCTAAGTAGGCACACAAAAATTTGTGTACATTACTTTTTGTATTTCAACATGACAAGTAAAATAAGGAAAAAAATTGAATCGAATTGTACAGTGAACATATGTGTATGTTTTATTTTAATTTCAAAGGAAAAGATTAATTGACATAATATAAATTAGTAGAGTAAATAAGAATAGAATTTGGGGGACGGTGGGAGGGGGCCAAATTGAAGCATTTCTTTTGGTTGTTTTCAAGCCTAGATACAATTTTTAATCTTGCTTCTACATGTACTAAGCGAATGAAAAAGATGGGAAGATATGAAGCTCTTGGAGAGTGTGGAATTATGATAGTATCACGAAAGTTAAGTCTTTTCGTTTAATGTGACCAATAACCATTATTGTTTTATCTAGTGTCAAGCCCTATTATTTATAGATTGTTTTAAAGCTCAAGCCATATTTAAGGGTACATGTTGGTAATTTTCTCTTTTTATATGAAGGATCAATATAAATGTTGGATGTGATTAAACTAAAATGGAAATGTAATAGTCTAATATGATGCTATGCAAAGCAAAGAAATAACAAAGAAATATATACTTGAAAGTACACCCAAGCAATCTAAGTAATGAAATGTGAAACCCTAATGTACAAAGAGGGTTAAGAAGTCCTTAGGCGATTCACGGATGTTTCGGGACCGTGTTGCGGTGGAAACCGAATGAACATGAGAAGGAAACAACCACACCAAGGCTTAGAAAATTGCATATCCGAGTTGTCTCGCTAGACTGGAGCGCTTGGAGAAGGAAGGGGAGCCGGGGCACTGCAGTCGAGATCTAGGCGCCTGGTCTACGAAATGACCAGGGAACCTCCTCTAGGGTGTTGTTGAATGATCGCATGTGTTTTCTTCCCCGTCGTGTGAATGTCGGTTGAATTCGTTGGATGTCGCTACAAATAAAAGATGGAGGAAACAACGCAAAACCACAAATAAAGCATCAAAATCCTAAAAAATAAATATGCATATGAAGGGGTTCGGAATGTTCTCACCGCCAAATGGATGGACTTATTACTAAGCGCCGCATTACATCTCAAGCCCAAAGTAGTTCTACGTGTGTGTGTAAATCGTTCCCTAAGTGCTCTTGTGTCACATGCTTTGTGAGTAGTGAGAAAAACTAGATATACAATGCAAATAGATGGTGTATGGAATAGAATTAACTTCCCTCCTATGAAGTGTGATGTAGAACAACCATAATGTTTCCCTTGTCATGGAGTTATATGGATGCAAATGGAGTAGTATAAGCCTTTGATGGATGCAACCTTAGGTGGAGATATTAGTGCTTAGTGTTTGGTCCCTCATTATGGTCTCATAAGTTTATAGTTATATGGTTCTCTTGATCTAATTTCGTAATTAACCCCAAAAATTACAACCACCAAAAGGATAGAAAGCTCAAACAGCTAGAAAGTGCCCAAAAGATGAGAGTAAAGTGTAAAGAGGATCAGGGCGCCCAAAGGGGATCAAGGAGCCCCAGTCCTTGCTTTACGAGTACCCTAGTCAAAGTGGGAAAAACATAATGTGATAGAACCGACTTGGGTAAATATAGGTGAAACATCAAAAATAAGGACAGAAAAGAAAAGTAAAATGGCCATATACATGGGTTAATTAGTACATGCTTTTCACTCAAGAACCATACGAATAGTAGTATGAGACCATTACTAAATAGTTACCTAAATTGCATGATTTATGTCTACATTTTCCCCCACTTTATGTTAGTGAGCGGAAAGCTCGATAACATAAATTAGATAGAGATGCGTACCTGATATCCATGTAGAGTGCTATAGAAAAGTGTTCCAAAGGACTAGACAAAGCATGGAGTGAAAAAAATATGGAGCGTGGAGACTAAAGATGTAAAAGTGTAAAAAGTGATGAGAGTGAAACTAGGGCGGAAGCGCGTGTGTAGCTACCAATGTGTGTGATGTACCTACATGTTAATATGTTGTGTGTGGTGTCGTTGTTGTTGTTTGTATTGTTGTTAACTACTTTCTTCCCATACGGATGGACCTGCAAAGGAGAAGATGATCAAGTAGTCAAGTATGCATGTACATGTGTAAAAACCGCATGTATATAGTAAAAAGCATGAAATGAAAGTACAAAAATGAAAAAGGAACATGTGCACTGATCCATGATGAGAAAAAGGTTGTAAAAATGATATCCTATAACTGTTGGTGAAGTGCGAGTTTTTTGGGAGATCTCACACCACTGTGGCCGAAGAAGTGTAGGGAGGAAATTTAGATGTTCCTCCAGCCTATAACTACTTCCCTGAGAATATGAAGAGATCTCTATACTACCTAGTTTTTTGGGCGATCCAACGCCGTTGTCTGAAGAAGTGTAGGGAGGAAAGTCTGATGTTCCTCCAACCTGTAACTACTCCCCAGAATGCTAAGGACAACTTGTCCTATAAAATTTGTGTCTCGGAGTTCTAAAGACTATTCTGAACCCACTCGATGTATAACCCACTGTGTCATGGATGAAAACTAAAAATGAACAATACCACTACTACAATGTGTAGTGTGTAAACCACAAATGATTCCCCCACTCTTTGTGACATCACGAGATAGGAGAATATGGCCCCAAAAGAGGACCGATTGTGTAAATTGTGCCCTATATGGGGAAGGAAATATTCTTGGTAGAAAACAAGGCACACACAAACCAGTGGATAGGAAACAAGTGTTAGTACAAACAAGCATGCATGTAGAAGACAAGTGTAAGCTACCAAAACAATGTGTAAGCTAGAATGCAAGTAAACATGCAAGAATCCAATCATGGACCATGAAAATCAAGTTGCAAACATGGGACATCAATCACGATGTCGCAAGACACTCAAGGCCATAGTATCCGTAGACAGACAAATCAGTATGCACACTAAACAAAGAGCAAGGCTCGCATGCAATAACAAACAAAGACAAACAAGAACAAACAAATACATAGCCATGGTAGAAATTAATGCTACAAAAAAAAATTACACATGAAGCACCCATTAGCATGTTGGAAAGATAACCCATATGTCAAAATGTGTATAACCAATAGATTAAAGTAAATGTGTATAACCAATAGATTAAAGTGCTAAGTACAAAATGAAATAATATCATAGGTAGTGTACGAAATTAGATGCTCCCAGGAGCTATTTTGGGACTATTAATAATGAAGTATCCATGTTGCATGTAGAAGCTCTCTATCTATGATCATAACTAGAAAAGGATGTGAACGCACATGTGTGTATGGTAAATATAATGACATGCAAGAAATCTATCTATTATGTGAAATAAAGTGAACATGTACAAGTAAGTGTAAGAAAAAGTAAATGCGACCAAGATATGCAGCATGTTATGGATGGATGGAATGGAATGCAAAATGGATGATAGGATCCACATGCCCCCCGAGTGAATGGAGTTGTATGCAGTGAGGTTCATTTGTTTGTGACCCCTCAAAAGTCAAGGATGAACCGTAAATGAGAGTTTTCCATTGCTAAATGGTTGAATTATGTGTGGTGTGTAGCGTGTTATGTTAAATGTGTAGTGATGAAATTCAACATAAGGATGAAGTGTGTGTGACCTTTTATCATAAGCGTATATCACGACAAGATGGAGTGATGATTTATCCTAAAGCATATATCACTAAATGATTATTATAATAAGTGATGGTGATGTTAGATTAGGTGATGTTGTAGCCTATGATGTATATCACTACAAGATGAGGAGAAGAAGTGGCATTATAGCCTAAGGCATATACCACTAAGTGATGCAAGTGGAAGTGATGATGTAGCCTATGGCATTTATCACTAAACTAGGAATTTCACATGATAGAAGGTTAATTGATGAATGCGCGAATCTGATGAGGTCAATTTTTATGTATACCCTCAACAATCCAAAGATGGACCATGAGACTAGAGTGTGTTATTGGGTAATGAGTGCAGTTCGTATAAGAAGATGTAGGTCGTATATGCAATGACAAGAGACAACCATATGATGTGTAGAATGTGTAATGTGTAGTGCGAGAATGTGAAGAGTCTAATGTGTAGTGTGTGGGCTTCATTTGTATAGGATGCCCTCAATAGTCAAGTGTGAATCAAGCACGAGAGTGCATCATTGGGTAATGATTTGATAGATTGCGCTAGATGAATCGATGAAGCACATGAAGAAAGTTTTTTATCTTGTATAAAATCTCTCAACAAATCATGTAAGAACCGTAAGAACAAGAGTTTTTCATTTGGGGGTAAGGTGATAGAAATCACCTACCATAGACCTATCCTACGTGAAGCAATGGAACCATGTGGAATGAAAGTAGCGTGATCGTATGAACCAAACTGAATGTCAAGTGGAGCAGTGGTGGGAGGTGCGGATGTTGAGGGATATGGAATCCATTAATGTGAAGCAGTAGTATGATGCGGTGGATGAGATGGACGAGATGGTGTAGAGATGGATGGACATGATGGAGAGCATGCATGAGTGACAACCTATGGTGATGGATGGACAACAACCTTAGCACTACATGAAGGATAAAACTCAAATGGATTATTATCTCACTAATGATGGAGAGGTGATATAGACCACTCACGTGAACAAGAGAAAAGGAAATAAATCCATTATCCTTTAATTGTTGCAATTTATCATGAAGCGCAAAGCAATCATTATCCCTATGGCCATTGATACGGTGATAATTACAGTAGGGCTGATCAAACTAACATTATAAGTGATGTTTTGGATGATGTTGGTTAGAAGGTAAGTAAATTAAATGTTTGTCAAGAAAATCACACAACACATCATATGGTCGAGCGTGATGAGAGAAATGCAATGGATCACGTGAAACAAGTTTAGAAGATTGATATGTATCCTACCACGAGTAGGAGAAGGATGATTCTGTAGCATAGTAGGAGAAAACAATTTGTGATGAGGAGATGAAGATCATGTGAGATGATCAACTGTTGTCAATGGAGAAGAACTAGATGATGTAGTAGTAAGAACAATAGGTGGAAGATCTATAACATTTTTAGCAAGTAGACCTTGTTCTAGATCAATGAATCTATAAGCATAAGCAGTGTTAATGATTCACATGTGTCATATTACAATCATTTCTTTAGTGTGGGAATCAAACCACAACAGAAGATAAATTTCTTCTCTAAATTGATAGGTTGAAATACTAATTGGTGCATACACGCATTGAATCGTAAGATATAATCCATGATAGGTCACGTTTTTCTCTAATGTAAAGTAGGTAGATAATCATAGGTGACTCTAGGGCCATTATTGTTGATAAAGCGATGGAGAAAAGACACGTCCATCTCACAATAAGTGTTAATATATCCAAATGGGAGATGAGTGTAACATTATAAAGCATCATCGGTAAGACTATGTCAAAATTCCTTAAGTAATAATCGATCATTAGAATAGGAAGCCATAGCCATGTGATAATGTATTAAATGCAAGTAAGGGTTTCAAGTACCATCAAAACATGAAAAAGTAGGCATGATAAAATCCTTAGAAAATGTAGAGTTATGAATCTTCTTAGGAATAGGGTTTTCATGCAATGAATTTTTATCAATTGAAGCATAGTAGGCTTTTCTTTCTAATGTGAATGATTGGACCTGAGATTGTAACTTCGTGATGGAATGCATGAGAAAAAGATATCATGTGAGGGAATAGTAGAGAATGGCGATAATGTAATAAGATGTTGTAACTTGCCATTATGAGTGATCATAGGAATATCAAGAGGAGATAAAGGAGATTCAGATGCTAAGGGAACACTAGGTGTAGGTGCCTAAGAAGCTATAGGTGATGCAAGACATGGAACATCCATAAAATCAGTAGGACTAGCATCAGAAACACACTTAGGAGATGAATCGAAGGATGTGATGATAAGAGAAGAAAAACTAATATATGGAGATGAATTGATAGTGGTAAGTGAAGAAATGGTAAGAGGAGATGAACTAATAGATGGAGACGACTCATGCATGATATTAGATACAACCTCAGAAGAAGATGACAATGGAGCAAGAGATTCACACTCAACAATATGTAAAGTGGTAGAATCATGACTATCAATTGTGTCATCAAAATCAGAGAGAGACTCATAAATGAAAATGTCATTAAGTATATCATCAATGGGATCATCAAAATAGTATGAATGAGTATGTGAACTAGTATGCGATAGATCATGAGAAATAATATCAGAAATAGGAGAAGTATGAGATGCGGTTATAGGATTGGCCTAACTAGGAGGAGAATCGATATGAACTGTACTATTGTAAAGACCAAACATGAAATAAATAAGAGAATCATCTAAACTTCTTTAGAAATGTAAGAAGGAGGATCATGATTAACCATATAACATGGTATATAGCAAGTGAAATACATCACATCGAAACACAAACCAATAGTAGAATGTTAAAATATAGTAGGCATATGGCACTCGAAGGCTAAGATTTTTGGTGAATCTCATCTGACATAGTAGGATTTTTATAGAGATCCATGAGCTCAGCAATAATGAACTCGTCATAAATTAGATTGATGCCAACATGAGGCTTGTTGAGTAGAGAAGGAGAAGAGATATCCTTAACCATTAGGGTTTAATGGATCCTAGGGCAAAGTTTTCTAATGTACGGGTTCACCAAAATGATTAAACTAAGATGGAAATGTAATAGTATAATCTGATGTTTTGCAAAGCAAGAAATAATGGATAAATAAATACTGAAATTACACCTAAGAAATATAAGCAATGAAATGGGAAACCCTAATATGCAAAGAGGGATGAGAAGTCCTTAGCTGATTCGTAGATGCATCGTAACTATGTCGCAGTGGAGACCGACTAAACGGGATAAGGAAATGACTACACTAAGGCTTTAAAAAGTGCATATCTGAGATCTATGTCCAAACTTGGGTGCGTGGAGAAGGAAGGGAGCACCTAGGTACCTGATGGTCCGATATTTGGGTGCCTTGGTCTGCAGAAATGACCAGGGAACCTCCTTTGAGGTGTCATTGAATGATATCATTTGTTCGTTTCTGTCATGTGAATGTCGTTGGATTTCGCTATGAATCAAAGATGTAGGAAACACGTGTAAAAAACCAAGCAAAGAATCAAAACCCTAAAAAATAAAGATGCATATGAAGGGGTTGGACTTTCCTCGGCATCTAAATGATCTAAATGGATGGACTTATCACTCTCTCTCTCATTGTGCTCTCTCTCTCGGACTCCAATCTCTCTCTCTCTCTCTCTCTCTCTCTCTCTCTCTCTCTCTCTCTCTCTCTCTCTCTCTCTCTCTCTCTCTCTCTCTCTCTCTCTCTCTCTCTCTCTCTCTCTCTCTCTCTCTCTCTCTCTCTCTCTCTCTCTCTCTCTCTCTCTCTCTCTCTCTCTCTCTCTCTCTCTCTCTCTCTCTCTCTCTCTCTCTCTCTCTCTCTCTCTCTCTCTCTCTCTCTCTCTCTCTCTCTCTCTCTCTCTCTCTCTCTCTCTCTCTCTCTCTCTCTCTCTCTCTCTCTCTCTCTCTCTCTCTCTCTCTCTCTCTCTCTCTCTCTCTCTCTCTCTCTCTCTCTCTCTCTCTCTCTCTCTCTCTCTCTCTCTCTCTCTCTCTCTCTCTCTCTCTCTCTCTCTCTCTCTCTCTCTCTCTCTCTCTCTCTCTCTCTCTCTCTCTCTCTCTCTCTCTCTCTCTCTCTCTGTGTGTGTGTGTGTGTGTGTGTGTGTGTGTGCGCGCGCGTGTGTAAATCATGCCCTAGGTGATCTTGTGCCAATCACACTTTGTGTGTAGCGATCAATAACTAGATGTATAATCTAAATAAATGGTGCATAGAATAGAATTAACTCCTCCTATGAAGTGTGATGCAAAACAACCATAATTTTTCCCTTGTGATGGAGCTAGATGGATGCAAATGGAGTAGTAAAAGCCTTTTATGGATGAAACCTTAGGTGGAGATACTAGTGCTTAGTGTTGGGTCCCTCATTATGGTCTCATGACTTTATATTTATATGGTTCTCTTGATCTAATTTTGTAATTAACCCCGAAAAGGTTGACCAATAAAAAAATATAGAAAGCTAAAATGACTAGAAAGTTAAAATAATATGAGAGTAAAGTGTAAATAGGAGCAGGGCTCTCCATATGAGATCAAGGTGCCTGAGGCACTCCATTCTTGGTTGGGCACCCCAATCGAGTGGTAAAAACACAATGTGATGGAACCGACTAGGAAAATACAAAGCGAAAGACCAAAAATAACAACAACAAGCAAAGTAAAATGACCAAGGTGACATGGGTTGATTAGTACTCTTTGTGACTCAAGAACCACACGAATAGTATTATGATACCAAGACTAAATATTTACCCAAAGTGTGTTATTTAGTGTCTACAAGATGACCATCATCCCATGGGCTTGTGAAATTATTAACTACATAGGATGGCAAAGACGGAGGATTATGACCACAACTATACATTATGGAAATGAGTTTACCATGATCTTTGTTTACCAATATGACCAGGATCCATTTATTAGCAATTAACATAGCTTCTTCACCTTCACATATAAATAATGTAATCTAAAGTTGGATGTTGGTAGTGTTGTCTGATTTGATTCTAGGTGATTTTGTTCCAATTTTCTTTGTGAAATTGGTAGGCTCAACGCCCTCATTTTTTCTAGTTATTAAGGGTTATTAAAGCATTAATAATAAGTTATGTGTATAATCAATAAAGGGTTCTTGTTCTAAAAGGGATATGGATGAATACATTATGGGCACTAAGAGGTTCCAGTATTCTTTTGTAGTTGTTGCATTCTTGACATTAAGTAAGAGAATTTAGTTGAAATGAAATATTGGTGGGTGGAGAGAAATACAAGATATATTGTGTGCACTAAATTTTACCACTATTCCTTTCTCTATATGTGTTTCTAAAGTATTTCTTAACTAAAATTTGTAAAAAAATCCATGTATAAAGATGTTAGGTGGGTATTTTCAATTATGTTTCGATTTCTCCAATGGTTCCTAATAGAGGAGTTTTGTGGAGTTTTTTTGTGCGTGAGTATGAAAATTTGACAATTTATCATGTTGTTTTATCATATCTATGAGTTTTTGCTTACGCTTCGACCACTATGACCTTGTTCCTCATATGCTAGGACTAAAGTGCATTAATTAGTCTATAATGCATGCATATAGAATGGTTTTAATTTGTTGGCACAAGGAAGATATTATTTTAGGTAAACAATCTTCAATGTTTTTCTCTTCAAAAATACATATGGTGTTTGGTTATAGTGGCAGATCATAAGGTTTAGTACGAAGTAGCAAAAACATGGGTGAGAACCGAATCTATTTTCATGGTACCAAATAATTGTAGAGTGTAGCCATGCATTTGGAAAATTTGATTGCATGGATAATAGAACATAGAAAACATGTTGGAAAGAGACATGAAAATGCCATTGAAAAATATACTTCTATGTTGTATTCATTGACTAGAGAAAAACTTAAATCCGGTCAATGATAGCTTGGGGAGATCATAAACCATTTTTTCTAAGTAACTTGTAATTTTCTCTATATTTCCTAACTCAAAGTGAGGAAACAAAATGTGATGTCCATTGATCATTTGCACTTGTTGATGCATCAATGTCCTCATATAAATCTAGTTCGATGACCTCCATAGTTGGAACTTTAGAAGAGATATAGTGTATGCTTGAAGAGATATTTGTGGATTCAAAGGGAAGGTTCCTATCATTTGGGGCTCTAACACATGTTGAGATGAACCTAACATATTTGCAATGTTTTGTTTGTATTTTCTCACTAATATTTTTTCAACGACATTCATTTATTTCATTATTATTTACATTGTAATGTGAGAAATCCCTTTCATTTTTTTGTATTCATATATTTTGTTTTGCAAGAGGATATAATTCAAGAAAAATTACACATGGGTATATAACCATTTAAAATTAAAAGGAAAACATGGAAAGGGAAATGTGTCAAAATTGTAAAGGTTTATTTTCTATAAAGGTATTATACATTTGACATGTTGTTAGTGTTTCATAGATATGAGAATGATTACATGTGGAGTATAATCATCTTCATATATAACCATTTAAATTCTAGAGGAAATGAAAGAATCTTATATTTATTTAATATAACCAATAGAAAAGGGAGATTTCGGATTGGTGGAAATGGGAGATTTGGAATTGCATATGATAAAGAAATTACAATACAAATAAAACTACAATGTGGAATCCATGTCTAGGAGGTCAGTAGTAAATGCATCCAATAAATACGCATGTTCAATTGAATATTCATCTTTCCACGCCTGGAGAATGATACATAAACTTTTTCTATGTCATTATCCAACTCCTTTTTCACTACGCAAATGACAAAGTGATACTTGGAGGAGAGGCAAATCCTTATCCATCACTCACAAAATGATAGCTCCCACATATCTCCAATAATAAAAAAATTAATAATGTTTAGCACTTTAAGTTATTGATTTTTTTATTGGAGGAGACTGTGGACTCCACCAATTTTTTGAGTGCTAGACAAGGTCATCCATAGGAGAGCACTAACTTGAAAAATCTTATCAATTTTCAAGTGTTAATTCTATCATTTGCAAATTTTACGGGGTGATGCCCATGATTTCTATAGTGACATCTTCAAAAGAAGTGATTATACATGTGTCATCCTCTATCAAAAATTAAATGCATATTTATATTTACATGCATTGACATCTCTTTTTCATTTTTCATAGTGTTAACACCTATATATGTTTTGAACATTTTTTTCTTACATTTTTTATTCTCTTTCAAAGAAACACAAGTAGGATAATCAAAATTCAACATTTTTTAATGTGAACAATTGTTGTTATAACTAAAAATATAGTTGTTTTCCTAGTACACATGAACATTTGATGTTTGCAATGTAATTTTATTCAAAAATATTTGTTTTCATTAATATGCATGTTAATTTGGATCCATACAAATCAAACTATTCTCTCAATTGATATTCTTATACCATATCTTGATTGATGAATTGTTGTGTTTTAACTCTAATGCCAATAGTTTTTTCTTGTGTATGATGTTCTCTTTCATTTTATGGTTGCAAGTATTGGTTTCAAAATGTCTTGGATAGGCATAGGTCAGTTAGAACCTTTCCCTCCTCATCATAGAAGACACCCCAAAGGGTTGTGTCAAACAATATCCTAATCTATCTCTTAGGACAAGTATTGTTATTCATTGGTTGTAGGTTCCATACATTTCCTAACAATAGTTGTTATACTACCAAAAACAATAGTAATGATATCTAACATAGAGTTGGTAGATGAAATTGTGATCTCCTCATTTTATTTGAATTCAAATTGTTATATTGGTATTCTTTGATCTTCATTTGTGTTTAGTTTGAAAGAGGGTGTCAAGATGAGGACCGTTTTCCACAAACCTATTAAATGGTTGTACTCTTTCTTTGCATACCTAAAGGTTCCACCAAATATTTTTTAAATATTTCAAGATTGTATTTAATGGTACAATACATTGAAATTTTTGGTTGAAAGAAGTGATAGTTATTTTGTCTCACTCTTTGTCTAAAATATTATACACGAAAACTTATTTTTATCATTTTATTATATCTATAAAAATCCTTTTTAAATGATTCTAATTTCTATAGTCCATTCATTCTTGTAAGTATTAAAACTCTTAATGCCGATGATTAGAACCATTCCCATTTTGTTTGGTACTTATGAAGTACGTGATAGAGTGCCATCAAGTAGTAGGATCTTCATGATTTCCATTATCAACAATTTAAATGTTCATTGAATTTAGAGATAAGAATGGGAAAACACATCATATTTTTTTCTTCCTATAAAATAATGACAACAAAAATAAAGCTTTAGTTTCAAGTGGTAAAATTGGTAAAGGGGTAGAATCATCATGTGAAAGTAAAGTACTTACAACAACTAAACAATTTTTTGTATCCACATAAGTCAAGAAATGAGAGTACGTCGAGTAATAACATGAGGAAACAAGAAATAAATAACAAGTTGAACTTTATATTCTATAAACAATAAAGTTTAACGTGTTGAAAACAACTTTGTTTGTCTATACATTTAGGTAGATTTTTTCACATAAAATATATTCATATCACTACAAAGGTATAAAATTGTGATCATTATTGTGAGAAATGCTTTCATGTGGTAGTGATCGATTCAAAAACTCCTAGATCACACAAAAGTTAGTCGATTCATAATGATAACTATTATATTACAAAAACTAGATGTTATGGAGATAATTTCTAAAGGAATTTGCAATGTAAGTTTCTCCATTCCCTTCATAGTATTGGTTATAAGTTAGTTCACATAGAAATTTTTTTATGCCGTCTAGTTTGAATTAGATCTTTCAACGTTATTCATATGGTCATGCTTGAATTGTAGTTCATTAACCTCAACTATATGTGTATACAAAAGAGTTTTTGATATATTGTCATAAAAGTTGGTACATCCCACGTTACAATGATTACTAGAGATTCCAATCGGCATAAGATCCTATCAATTTTCCATTAAAACTACGACACTAGCATGTACATAATGGTTACTACCAATATAAGGCGTAACAACATTCGTATGACTCTTAGAATCAACATGGGGACCCACTTTGGCATGGAAGCATGTGCAAATTTTTGGAGGTAGCTAGTCGGATAGGAATAGTATCATTTGACATTGTATCAAATATAATGATTAAATAATTGTAATCCAATGTAGGCTCCATACTGTACAAATGAAAAAAATAAAATAAAAAATATTACAATATAAATCAAAGATACTAAATACATGTAGGGTTTTATTTGAATGAAATAGGGAATAGAATGCAACAAATAAAAATCCCTACATATTTTAAGTTTCGCTAAGTAGTTACTTATCATATTGGTTAAAATATTGAATTTACCCTCTTCCAACCATCCCCTTATCTCCTCTCAAATAAAAAAACTCCCTAAACAGTAATAGAAGATCTTGGAAAGGAAACCTAATGTTGTTGAGGATTGTACAACCTAACTCACCTAACCTATGACATTCATCTATATTTACCCTACAAAGCTTCTGTTTTCATTTTCAAATGATTCATAATGGGTGACTACCATTGATATAAATGGAAATTATAGACCATAAAAGACAATACTATCATTTTTAAACTCTTTTCGTAATTCTTATTGTCAAGAAAGTAGAATCATTCAGATTGAAGAATTCATAAATGCGGGTCAAAGAATATAATTGTGTCCCACTTTTTTACACTTTTTGTACTTTCAACAAAATATGTTTGACAACCAAAACATGATCAAACAAATAAACCATTACCAAACATGTATTTTTAAGAGCTTAAATGTCCAAAAGAGCTGTGGATCCTTAATTTACCTGAATTTTTTTATTTTTTTAACTATTTTAATGGATTTATTTACCAACTAGATTTTAAAATATTTTTGGCCACCAAGTAGGACACACTATTATGATTTGACACTGACACAGTGAAGATTGGAGGCCAAAGGAGGAAGAAACTGTAATGCAGGCATGAAGTTGAAAATATAATGAAACTAAAAACAAAATTTGGGAATGTTTACGGCAGAAATTACCTCTCAAATTCCTTCTGGACTGCTAAAGCACATAATATTATTTGCACCACAAAAATTTAAGTGCTCTAGTCACTCTGAACTATGCACTGTGAACACCACTCGTCTTTAATATATAGGTGTTGTATGGTCGTTGTAGTAATTGATTGGAGTACCTTTTAAAATCAATGTAAGGGCAGAAATGGAAGGAAATATTTGATCATATCAGTAATAAAAATCCTCCTGGTTTTATGAGTTAATTCATCACGTCACTTAGCAGATTGTGTCTATGATGGGAACAATTTCCTGATGTGGCTTGTCTGAATTTTTATTCTACATGATCTGACTGAATTCTTTTTATGGGCTTTTGGAAATGCTTGATAATTTTGTAAAACATTAATGGATAATTTGCAAGATATAATTTATATTTCAAGGAGCCATATAAATAGCTCAAGATGTTATAATCATGGATCAAAAAAATCATAACAAAATACTTTGATAAAGCGTATGAGAAACCTACACGAGAACCTCCCAACTAATATCCAAAAATGACTACATAGTAAAATGGTAATCATAACAAACTAACAATTCTAGGTAACTTTCTCATATAAGTTACAAGACGTATTAGCTAATTAATTTAAAGCCATCCCTTATTATTAAATCAAATGTTATAGTCATTATTACAAATTAAATAATTAAGTTTGTATATGAACATAACAAGATATGTCATCCTATTATCATTAAATCAATATATCTAAATGTCTCTACCATCACCAATCTATCTTACTTGAGTACATAGGTAATGAACTGTTGCAATCACACCAGTAGAGTAGAAAATGGTGTTGAGTATGGAGATCATTGGATTTTTTGTTTCATTGAAGTATTTTCATGTCTTTAATGTGAATTTTTTTACCTATATTTTAGAGTGATTAGTTCACACAAAAAATTTAGAATATACATCAAGACTAAACAACATATCATATCTCCTAAGAGATATTTCGTGAATAGATATTGAAGACCCAACACCTACTACCCATTGTTGAATAATTTTGGGACATTTACTATTCACAAAACTCATGTGATTTTGTTTTATGCCACTTCCTCTTTCAACATCATTCACTAAAAATTCCATTTTAGTTTTATTTTTGTCCTTCAAATGATGCTTTTTTCAATACCTACAAAGTGATAAGAGAAAAATTACGTGTTCTTAACCTTGCACTTTCTAATTTCCTAACGTTGAACACTACCCTTCCAATAAATAAGGAAATTCATATTTTCATATTTACCAAACCATGTTTCTTCTGGGGTGACATTTTGCAAGGCTTGTGATGGACTTGAATTGAGAACATATTGTTAGTGGAAAAATGTGTGCGCCCTTCTAATTTGGCAAATGTTTGGATCTTTGAATATACTCTAATGATAAACACTAAACTAAAAATGACTACTTTGAAATACATGGAAAAGGATTAGAGAGAGACGTGTAAATGAATCGGTGATGCACTAAATTGAAAGTGGATCTCCTCCCAATGATCTCAACAAGTGAAAAGATATAATACAAATCCATAGGAAGATAATAGCCAAAACCAAAATATGCACCCAAATCATATATATCCACTCTTAAGCCTTGAGACATAGTGAAATGAGACATTATAGATTCCATACGGAAAAACTATGCTTAAAATAGAGATGAAATAAGCTAATCAACACAAAAATAGAGGGCGGATATGAGCCACAACCATAGTTGTATTAATCACTAAAAGATACACATATTGCCATCAATATAATTAAAGGAATCATTTCATCTATAAAAATCTCAAACTAGATGTTAGAGACACTCGAAAACTAGGTCATTATGGACCAAAATGAGTTCACACTTCATTTTGGCCAAGTGATATAAAATTCCATAGCATTTGATCTCAATTTTTCAGTGTTTTACACTTGGGAATCTTCAAACTTGTTCAAATTTTCTTTCACAAATCACCTCTAGGCCTTCACAGTTTGAATCGAAGGAAGGAGGTGAACTCCAAATGTACATCACCCCTTTGTTTGTTGAGTTGTCAAATTTAATCACGTTAATCAGGTTCACGATATCTAAAATTTCACTAAGTATTGGGATCAGGGTCTCATACACTGAAATCACTAAAACCCATCATTTTTCCACGTGAATAAATGATGTGGAGGATCAAGATACATGTTCAAGGATTGGATCACCGTTTTGAGCGTCTCAATTCACAAATGCTCATATTCTTGAAGATTTAGAGATGAAAGTAGAGGAGATGTGTCTTAGGATCTTGAGATCTTGAAAATCTAAGAACACAAGAGACCCCCCTAGTGACCTTGTGGCTATGGTGGGCCATGATTGGTCCAGTGGACCAACCATGACCATTTAAAACTCAAATTCAAAGAGTGACCTCATGTGACCTCTCGATATCCCAAAATCCTTAGAACAAGGAAATCCCAAGGTAAATAAGAAGGTGATACATGCCAACCATCTTGGTGGGTGGTAGAAATCGGTGAGGCCAATAAGATCCTGACATGTATCAAGTGGTCATGAGCTTAAATTTGACTACCCTATGAACATCAACTACACCAATAACACCACAAAATTTAAATGATCATAAATTTTGATTAGATGCACCAAATCATGCAAAATTGGTACCATTTGAAATTTGGTGAGGATTATATCATGATGGGAGTAGTTTTGGGTCCCAAAAAGTTGATTTTGTGATCAAAAATTCAATTCAAAAGGCTCACTTCCATTTTGAGACTCGAGCTTTATGGAAACATTCTTAGTCTACTTAATTTGATCATATCCTTTGTTCTAGAGCACCTATTCACTTGCATGTTGTACCATTAGAAAGTTCCTAATCATATATTTAATCTAAGTTTGATTTCACATAGAATGGTGGAGAAATCAGAGAGAACTTCATGACAGATTTTTGGGGTCATTTTCACCTTATTTTCTATTGAAATGGCTCCCAAATCGGATCAAATCACCTCCAACAACCAGCATTTAATTGTTATGAGTAGTCACAATAGGACCTAATATCATTTTACATCATCTAAGGTAATAAATGGCACCCATGCTTGATAATAGAATCACTTATGTTCATTGGTCATTTTTGGTGGAAAGTGGTTGATCTCTCTCTCTCTCTCTCTCTCTCTCTCTCTCTCTCTCTCTCTCTCTCTCTCTCTCTCTCTCTCTCTCTCTCTCTCTCTCTCTCTCTCTCTCTCTCTCTCTCTCTCTCTCTCTCTCTCTCTCTCTCTCTCTCTCTCTCTCTCTCTCTCTCTCTCTCTCTCTCTCTCTCTCTCTCTCTCTCTCTCTCTCTCTCTCTCTCTCTCTCTCTCTCTCTCTCTCTCTCTCTCTCTCTCTCTCTCTCTCTCTCTCTCTCTCTCTCTCTCTCTCTCTCTCTCTCTCTCTCTCTCTCTCTCTCTCTCTCTCTCTCTCTCTCTCTCTCTCTCTCTCTCTCTCTCTCTCTCTCTCTCTCTCTCTCTCTCTCTCTCTCTCTCTCTCTCTCTCTCTCTCTCTCTCTCTCTCTCTCTCTCTCTCTCTCTCTCTCTCTCTCTCTCTCTCTCTCTCTCTCTCTCTCTCTCTCTCTCTCTCTCTCTCTCTCTCTCTCTCTCTCTCTCTCTCTCTCTCTCTCTCTCTCTCTCTCTCTCTCTCTCTCTCTCTCTCTCTCTCTCTCTCTCTCTCTCTCTCTCTCTCTCTCTCTCTCTCTCTCCTCATTTTGTATAATGCAACTCATTTTTCATTAAGACATATCCTCCTAAAATTCAAAGTTACCATGTTAAAATTATTGTTGAGGTTTCATGATTTGTAAACCTTTTATTTGGCCACATGTAATGTAATTAGTGCCTTCCCCAATGATGTAATGGACTGAGTATATTTTATCAATAAAATTTTGTTAGGTTGTCTCATATTTTCCCTTTGCTATTTTTTTATGTCACTTAAGTCTCTTTTCATTTATGGTATGATGTGTTTGAGCTATACTTGCATTTTTTATCTCTTTGTGTCTAAAATGTGTGGGATGGAATGGTTCTTCAAATTTAATCGATGGCAAGTATCTTCCCTCTCACCACTATGTTTTCCTTCCCATTATTCCCTTTGAGGAGAGAGATCCCCTCTCTATTTCGGTGTAATCATTGCTTGTTTAGATTAGTTTGTTTCGTACATTCCTCCTCCCCCTTTCCCCGCTACAATTCACTATCTTAGCTTAGAAGTATTGTTATCATTAAGATAGGTAGGTAGAGGAATTCAGACTTCTTCATAGGTATATCCTAAGGATCAAGGTCCCACACTTTAGGGACATTCCCATTATTTCACTGAGGTGTTGATCCATTGAGGCTTAGCAAAGGGTACAATGTTAGGTGAAAACATTTCTTGGCACACTTGGTGAGACAAGTTTGATTCCCATGTAAATCATTTCACTAAGATCGCTTAATTTCTTAGTGATATTCATATTTTAAGGCACTTTCCCATCACAATGGTGACTCTAATGATTCAAAATCCATCTCTCATTTATAGACCATTTCCATTCTTACAATTTCATTATTTTAATGAAGTTTTGCAATTATGGCTTATTTCCCACATTGGAATCCTCACATCCAACAAGATATCATTCAACTACATTCACCCAAATTTCCCCTTAGAATCACACCCATGAGATTTATCATGATGGATATACATATGCTCCATGTCAAATTGATCCACATGTATATCCTATTGATTATGGTGTTTTGGAGGTGCATGGATATGTTTACAGGATATAGCTTCATCTTTGACGATGAAAATATCAATCACGATCCAAACCATGGTGGAGAACATGAAGATGATGCTATGTTTAGTTGAAAGGTTGGAGACTAAACAAGCTAGTTTTAGGGGCATTGTTCATGGGGTAATCATTCACCATACTCATATAATTTTCTTTCTCATACATTTAAGTCCCCGTCCTATCACTATATTGAAATATTTCTCTCAAATCCTCTTGAGATCCATTCTCCTTCCCAAAATCAATCAGGATTTATGCCCCTTCCCACTTTATAGACCCAAATTCACATGCACATGATTTTCATGTTCAGAAACATAAGGAATTGTAGCACATGAAACACTCCCAACAACTCCCCACATAGCCATATAGTTTTTGGAGATTTATAATCAATAGGAGAAGATCAAGAAATATTTTTTTGTCTCCTTGAGTTGTAGAAATTATAACATGTGATGGAGGATCATTTGTAGGTTTCAGAGGATTAGATCAACAATTTTGAGCTCGAGCCAAAAAAATTGAAATTTTGATCAATGAGTGGCCTCTTATCAATGTCTCATATCCATCTCAAATCAGTTTCACAAAAGGAAATAGTGTTATAAAAATTGAAGGTTGGTGTGACTTTAATTGGATGATGACAATGTACAAAATCTACAAATGGAGGAATCCACTTTTAAGAGAGACCATGTAAATTCAAAGGGATATTATATTGAGCTTGAGGATGAAGAGGACATATTTCTAAATAATTCTATTGATCACAATAAAGTTGAGGACGAGCTCCATGGTAAGCAATATTTTTAATTGAATGCAGTGACCCTCATTGTCTTGCATGTTTAGAACTTTCTACCTTCATGAAATACTATAGCTCTAAGTCATTAAGATCATCCCATACTAAAAATGATCAAATGGATCTTTGTGAGGGTGTTTTTAATATTTTTATTTCATATTTGAAGATGAGGAGAATATAGAGCCAATTTTTGAAGTAGATGCATTTTTTAGAAGAAATTGAATGAAAATAGTTTCCTACATGGAGAATGCAAGAAATCATCTCTGAAAATTTCATGAACAATTAGATATTTGAGTGTTTCAAAGCATCAAGCTGCGTTTTCACTTGTCATGTTCACCTCGAACATGGAGAAGAGCTCCAAAGTACCAAAAATCATCCAATTCTCCTTTGTAAACCAAATGTAGAGAAACTAGAGGAGGTTTTTGTTATTTTTAGGCTGGTCGTTTGGGAAAAAGGAGGTGCAAATAATACTTTCACTTTCATCACTTGATCCGGTGGAAAAATTGATCAAATGGTCGTACTTTATCAAGAAGGAGGTGACTTCTCCCAACCATTATATGGTTTTTTTAGCTCAATTTGCTTTTAGATAGAGTAGGAGTAGTTTAGGTTTGTTTTTGCAATATAAGTGTTTTAGCATACTCTACATGTCTCCATTTAGATGATGTATGATTTGATATTTTGTACATAGTTTTTGTGATCTCTTTTCAGCTCATGCACAATTAAAATCAATCACCTTCATGGGTAATAAGTCATAATTTTTTAGGGCAATTTTCAATATGTGCAATTTTTTATTTAGAGCTCCAAAAGGGTAAGTGCACCAAGTTGGGGGGCCAAAAAGTGGGAAAAAACCTAAAAATAAAGGAAACGCGATCGTGTTTTGTAATAATACAATCATGTTTTACAATAACATGATCACATTATGTTTTCTAGGCTCGGAATCCATGAACCTATAACGCGTACGTGTTTCTATGATCACAAAATTCATACGTGTTTTTCTCTATATGAAGTTTATAAGGTCTTGAAGCAGTCATATTTACAAAACTAAATGTCAAGTATAATATTTCCTTTCAAAATATTATACTTTAAATTTATTTTAGTAAATATAAGATGTTAGGGTCACTCTATATCTGATGGAAGTGGTCATGTAGCTCTAGCATTTATAATCTAGAATATGGTGTTGATACGTAATCACAGCACCCCTGATGGTTTAAAACCCGATAGATTGAAACTATCAGTGTGATTGCATAACATAGAGCTTTTACCAAAGTGTGGGACTTTGCAATTGGGAAAGCTCTCTAGAGGTTTTATCTGCATGAACACGGTGTTCTGGAAAATATTAATTCTGTAAACCATTGACATATTAGCAAGTAGCTCATGACCTTTCATATGTTCACATCCCGACTTCATTCATTTGCGATTCTGGTTTCTTTCTCTGTCATAGCTTTTAGTTCTCTATCCTATTGATCTGCCTGTTCTCTCTCCTATTGATCTCGCATCGATGGTTTTGTTGGTTCGTGGCCCATGATCTTCTCAGGGTTTTCTCTATTGAAGAAGCTCTCTATTTCTACAGTCTACATTTGATGCCCTAACATTCATGGTCTAATGTCAAAATCATGGCTCGTGTTTACCGGATCGTAGAGTTGAATTGTGGCTCGCCACTCATGCTCGTGACCTTTCATCTGGCCATATCTTTCACGGGTTTAGCTCTGTAACCTCCACGAATATTTTCATGAGCTTCCTTTGCATCGTTTTCGTGAATCGTGGGCCCTCTAAAAATGTTTCATAACTTCTTTCATGGCTCATGTTGGCTTCCACGAATGTCTATGTTAGGGCTTCCACGATTAACATTCTGCAACATTCTTCGTGAGTGTTTTCATGCTACGTTTTTCATGAGCCTTCTTCTATGTTTTCCGTGAGACTTCTTCCTCTCTTGTGAGCTCTAAATCATGGATCTCTCTTGCCATTTTTTCCATTATCTCCTTTGTCTGTGATCCCCCTTTCTATTCGAGATTTTCGTGTGTACTAATTTTTGTTCGTGTGTGGGATCCAACGTGTCCTCCACTCACATATGGAGGGCCATCTCACATGGGTTAGGTTTAGGGTTTTCTTGGGAGTCATACACTAGGCTTACTTAGCATCCTATATGTATTCATTTGACATTTATGAGCATGCCAAGACACTTCGCTATCTTTTCTTGTATGTGCAAGCTTTGTTCTATTATGCAAGCTCTTCCATTGATTGATCGATTCTTCCTTGCGATTACACTGAGCTACTTCGATTCCATCAGAGTGCAACTTCATCGTGGTGTATCATTTCGATTCGATTCTCGCAGACTCTTTCATGGTATCAGAGCTGAGATCGGGTAAATATGCACTCGTTATTTTTAGGTTGCGATTACTCTTGGTGTCGTTCTCTTACTCCTTGTGTAATTTTTTTATCGTTATATTGTGGATTTTATTGCTAACGTTATTAACAAGTTGTTCTTGGAAAGTGTGTCGGTTTGTTGTGTTCTTTGTGCATGTGCAGGTATTCCTGAAGCTTTCAGGGGTTTTACAGCTAAATTTAGCTAATTATAGCTAAATTGGAGATCAGTTAAAATAGAGGTTTATTTTATGGTTTTTAATTTTTATTAAACTAGAAATTTTAGATCTCTATTTTGGTCTCTCTTCTGTGTTTGCATGTTGTTTTAGCAGATTCACGTTTGAAATTACGGTTGCGGTTTTAGTGTTTGGTGTCTCTTTTGCTCCCACCGAGCTCTCTCCATTCACCACCAAGCTCCTCTCTCTCCACCGAGCTCATTCAGCTCACCACGAGCTCTCCACCGAGTTGAGCTCCCTTCTAGCTCGCCATGAGCTCTTCTCAGACCGAGCTCCTTGTACTGGTGACCTTCCTCTCACTGAGGCTGAGTCATTATTTTGCTCTAATCGAGCTACAACCTCCTGGCTTGGTTGAAGTCTTTTGGCCTATGTTGAATCTCAAATCATGAGTTTCCTACTTAACTCGGCCGAGTTGCCTTGTTATTTGTCTCCTGACATCAACCTGCATCATTTTTTGCTTGGTTGAGCCAGTGAGTCTCTTCTCCTCTATGCAGGCCTGCTCCCTAATGTCCTTGCCTCTCTATTGGAGTTTCCCTCAGCCCTCACGACCTTGCTTAGTCCTCATTTCCACTGTGGAGCCTTCCCCTGATTGTGCCCACGCTTTCCCCGAGCCTTCTCCTGCTCTACGTGCTCGCCCCTATCCGTTGGCAACCCGCTCCCCACGTGCCGAGCTCTCTGTTCCCCACTCCGGCTGGGCCTACTCCCCTATGTTCCAACCAACTTGGCCCTCCATCGAGCTCGACCCCTCCTGCTCCTCACCCGCACCCACCGAGCCTTCCACCGAGCTAGCTCGAGCATGTCGCCCAATGAGCCACCTCTCCAATGGCTCTCCAACCTCAAGCTCTTCCCACCTGGCCTACCCTACTCCCCACGCCGAGCCCACTTGTCTCCCACCCACCTCGACCCCACTTCCACGTGGTCCCTATCTCCACCAAGCCCCATTTTGCCCAGGACTTCATTAACTCGACCACGGTGTTTCTTTTCAAAAACATAAACGGTAAGTTTTTTTAAAATGTAGGTGGATGCATTTTAAATGTATAAAGTGTTTTTTTTTTTTTGGTGGGTAAATTGAGGTGTTATTTTTTTTTTACTTTGGGGATATATCTCAAAAGGGATTATTTAAATTTTTTTAATTAGGATTTAATTAGATCTTAATTAGGGATTTTTTTTTCTCTCGTAATTAATTAGATTTAATTGTAATTAAATCTATTCATATTAATTACGATCTCGATTAGAAAATATTTAAAATCGTCCTTTACTTAACACTCATTGTCATTTTTTTGAGTCCAAATAGCTCTAAAATTAGCCAAATTGGGTGTTTCCAAATGATAAAATTTAGGCGTTATTATCAATTTTTTTGGCTAATCATGCGCTCAAGTGTGCAGTGACACTTCGAGCACCTTTTTCCTTCCTGAGTGATTTTTCGATGTTCTAGCAATTATCTGGACCCTTCTTGTGTCCATTTTCTCATTGTATTTTACCCTTATTATTGCTTGCGACTAGTGAGCGCATCCGCCACAATCTGCAGCAAGGGGGTATCCATTGCGACGTGAGACACTTTTTCTCACAACCAGGATTTGATTTTTCCCATTTTCATGTTTTTACAAGTTGTGCTTGTATACGGTGTCACTTTGCTTTGTGCTCCATGAAACATGATTTTGGTCTCCTCTCTTGTGCGTTATTATGCTGATTGCAAGACGAGTTACCAACTATTTCAAGATGCACACTCGGACCCGATTGTATCCAATGCACTCAACTATAAAGTGCCAAAAGCAGGGGGTTACTATATTGTCTTGGGTGGTTGTGATTCTTTTCTGTATTCCTTCTCTCTCTCTTCATGATGGATGCTCATTCAATTCCTTTGCTTACACCATTCAAATTTTTCAAGTGGAGATCAAAAATAATTATGAAACTAAGGGGTAAAGGGTTATACCGCATCACCATGGGAACTGAGACTGAACCAGATGAAGACCCTAAAAAATCTAAGTGGTTAAATCGTAGTGATGAAGCTTTAGGTCTTCTTTGCATGTCCGTTTCTCCTGACTTGCTCTTCCACATTGAGTCATCTGAAACACCTAACCTTGCGTGGAAAATGTTAGATGGAATGTTTGGACAACAAGATGACATGAGAGCGCATGAGTTGGAAAACGAACTACTAGGGTTAAATCCTAGTGATTTTGAAAACCTACAAGCATTCTTCTCTAAGTTTGTCCACACTAGATTGTTGTTAAAGGAATTTCAAGTAGAGAAGAAAGATTCTCAACTGATCTTGTCGATTCTCTCTAAGTTAGGTCCTGAATATTCTGTCTTTGTGTCAACTTTTTACGCTACAAAAGTTACCTTGGGAAATGCTTGGAAAATGCCCTCCTTTGATTTTTTCATCCCAACTCATTTGAGAACAAGAAAAACTCATTCAAATGGGGGCTCAAGTCAAGTCATGCCCTTGTAGCAAGTACTAGTAAGGAAAAGAAGACTGATAATAAGATAGAAAGAAAGGATCAACCTAAGAAGGAAACCAAGACCAAAACTAAATTTAACACGAATGCTTCGACTTCTGAGCCTAGAGCAAAGAAAGACAAGCTTAAGTGTTCCTATTGCAAGAAATTTGGTCATAAAGAGCATACGTGTATGAGAAAACAAATTGATCACCTTACTCAGTTACTTGAGAAAAATCAAATAGGTGTTTCTGAGTCTATCAAACAAAATGCTCCAAAGGCCGAATCTTCTACTGCAAGAGAGTCTAAATCTGATAAGAAGAAAGGGAAGGCCCTTGTAGCAAAAATTTTTCTCCTTCATCGACATGGATTATAGATTCCGGTGCCTCGCACCACATGGCTTCTTTGCATGTTGAGTTCTCCAACATCGAACCTTGTGATATGTCCCAAATCACGTTGGGTGATAACATGAAAGTGTCGGTTTCGGTAGTGGATTGGTAGAGATAGATGGGGGAACATTTAACCAAGTGTTGAGTGTTCTTGATCTCTCTACCAATCTCCTATCAGTTTACCAAATTACTCACCTTGGTGAAGGAATGCAGTGGAATTTGATCCTAACTCGGTGATTATTCATGAGCTTAACAATGATACTACAATGGTTGAGGGAAAGGCAAATCACCATTCACGGTTGTATACCTTTTCTCACTTTACTTTTGATTCGACACCCACTTTCGTGCTTGATATTGAGAAAAGCATTAAGTCCTCCTCGACTTCTACCTCTCTACCTACTGAGGTTCTTTAGCTCTTTGATTCGTATTCTGACTCCTCAGATGATGATGTTGTTAAGCGTGCTCCTCTTCTTGACCCTCAGAGCCTTGA
This sequence comes from Taxus wallichiana var. yunnanensis, assembly GCA_018340775.1. Classification (NCBI taxonomy): domain Eukaryota; kingdom Viridiplantae; phylum Streptophyta; class Pinopsida; order Cupressales; family Taxaceae; genus Taxus; species Taxus wallichiana. The sequence goes on along the minus strand of CM031241.1, from coordinate 576,264,654 downwards.
GTCTTCTAATTCTGACAGTAGTGATGATGAGGACTATGTCCCTTCTCACTCGAGTGAAGAATCTTCTGACTTTGAGCTTGATTCTCCTGGTCCTCTTTGGGCTAGGAAAACTTTGCAAAGTGCTAGAGATTTAGTTGGAGATACTTCGGATATGAGACGTACTCGCTCGATTTTGTTGGACCCCACTCTTTCTTCACCTCTGCTTCTGATTATGTTGGCTCATCTATTTCCTCATGTGATGACAGTTCCACTGACACAGACTCACTTGGTTCTACTTCTGACGATGAGGATTGTGCACCCAGTTATGATATTGAGAGTACTTCAGAGGAATCTTCTCCTCCTTCTCTCACTATTTCAGAGAGTGTTGACACATCCCACATCTCATCAAATATTGAGCAGTCTCCTATACAATATCACACAGTCATCACACCAGCCTCTTTTCCACCTTCAGTGTGTGAGGCCCCTTTCACTCCTCTACCTTCATTGGATGACTCATACCTATCTGACATCACTCTTCTGTTTCTTGAGCCCCCTCATTGGGACAAGTATCTTCCTGACCTTATTCATCTTTTCACAGAGTACACTTGTGATGTACTACAAGTTCCTCATCCATCTACAAGTATTTCAAAGGAGTTCATCATCTCCATTGTTAGGAGTGCCCCTTCTGGGACTCTTGCCACTTCCACTTTTCTAGAGACTTTCATTGATCCACCCTTGTTTGTGGATCCATTTTCTATTATGGGGGATGTTTTTTTGCCCTCGCATTAGTTGGACATCCATTCTACAGGTGTTCACTCTTCATACTCTGATATTTCGGACTCATGACATTACATTTAGTTTCTTCGCACTCACTTGCTAGACCTATGTCACACTTTCGTGGACCAGACTCAGAGTTCTTCATGCTACTACCTTCGGTTTCCTTCGTGGAGTGGGCATATTTCCAGCACATCATTTATGTCCTTCCTAAGGGTAGACACACAGTTCGGTGTGGATGGCTCTTCTTCAGTCCAGAGGCAGAGGATCTCATCATCGACATTCTTCTAGGAGACTTCTTAGAGTTGCAGAGTTCAGATCCGTCTATGGCATCTTTGCATCCATCTCATCTCCCTCTTCTTCTCTCTTCTTCATCTTTTCAAGAGATTGCCCTTTTGTACATGGGTACCTTTTCAGGCTAGTCTATGGCCAGGACCCATCTTTGGCATCTTTCTTAGATTTGAGAGTGTTTTGTTCTCTTGTGGTGGATGTTTTTCCCACTAGGTTTTCCTTCATTACTTGGGACTTCTTTTTGTGCATGGGTACCTCATCAGGATTTATGTTGGGACCCATTTCTCTTCTTCTTATTCTTCTAGGAAGATGTTGTTTGTATATGGGCACCTTATCAGGCCTTTAGTTTCGGGCCCCATTGACACATCTTTCTTAGTTGTTTAGGAGTGTCTTCTTGTTCTGTCTTGACTCATCATAGCCGCTACCCCAACTTCGATGAAGGGGGGTGTTGGTGTGTGGGATCCTACGTGTCCTCCACTCACATATGGAGGGTCATCTCACATGGGTTAGGTTTAGGGTTTTCTTGGGTGTCATGCACTAGGGTTACTCAGCACCCTATATGTATACCTTCATTTGACATTTATGAGCATGCCAAGACACTCCACTATCTTTTCTTATATGTGCAAGCTTTGTTCTGTTATGCAAGCTCTTCCATTGATTGATCGATTCTTCCTTGCGATTACGTTGGAGCTACTTCGATTCCATCAGAGTGCAACTTCATCGTGGTGCATCATTTCTGATTCGATTCTCGCATACTCTTTCAATTTTATGGCTCTCGTACAACTCTGAATGGGATTCCATTACTCAGCTCTTAACGTATTGCTCTCATGAATGGCTTCCACAACTATTTTAATGGCTTCCACTACTATGAATGGTATTCCATGACTTTTATTGGCTCATCTGTGATTAGGTGATTGGCTCAACATCTGTGGATTTCTCCATTTTTCCATTTCTCAGACTACCTCCTTGCAATTTCGATTGTTCCTTGTTCTCGCCACCAATCGTGGTCCCGAAATCATGGGTATTGAATCGTGGGTGCTCCTCTGTGTTCCTTTGTTACACATTTTTTTGATTCTTCATGAATTATGGGTGGGGTTTTCTAAAATGGGGGATTCCTCGGCTCTCCCCTCATCTTGACACCATTACAAGTTGTTCATCCTTCATTGATGTCTCCTTCCACCTCTGTCATTGCAGCAACCCCCTCAACTGGGAAAAATGAACCAGGGTAGAAAGATTTCCCCTACATCATAGCAGAATTACTACACATGCATGAGGTAGTGGAATCATCTAACAGTTTACTACAAACTGTAGTATTTGAACATATAATCCAAATGGAGAGAGCTAAAGCGAGCAACATCAAATCATAGGGGAATATACAGGTATCATGACCTGCACCATACCTATAGGTACCAACAACCAATTACATGCAGAAATTTCAGACTTGAAGAACAAACAAGAAGAGATTCAAACCCAACATGAAAATCTCAAGAAACAATCGGATTCATGGGCACAAATAGTGAAAGGTAGAGACCAAAACACCTCTCCTCTTACCGTTGTGGAGGAAGTTGTGCAGGCAAAAACTTATGGAAGAAAGAAACTAGACGAGCAAGAGAGCTCAATCTCAAGGTAAGAGGGTTGCCCACACCTCCTCCTTATTTTGATCCTTTCGCCATTGCTTCTGATTTCATCACAAATAAGTTGGGGCTGTCGGAAGTGCAAATTGATAGGGCATGGCTTGGTCTTGATTCTACCCTCTTCCTTCGCTTCAAATTAGTAGATGACAGATTCAACCACTTAGAGCTAAAACGATACTATTCTCACTCTCAGATAAAATCTTCCTTGATGAAGATCTCACTAGATCCCAATGGGAAAAACTCAAACAGTCATGGTAGCCAGGAAGGCTGGTAAATGGGCGGTGATTCGGAACCTCAGACCAGTGATTCGAGACACTTTCCCTCCTGGTTGGGCTCCCGGTTGACGGTCCCGCTGGGAGTGGCATTATAACAGGGGCATTTCCATGTCATGTTGGATTGGAAAATAGATCTTATTGGTCCTAGCCTGGTCTTCTACAGGATGCAGTGGGTTATTCAGACTCTTAGTTACTGGGCATCGGGGCCGCATGAGTTACTTCCAGCCAGCCTTGTTTGTGTGGTGATGGTGTTGGGGGTGTTGCTCCCTCTTCTGCTCACCCCCCCCACCGTTATCCTCTTCTCCTTTTCTGGGTTCTCCGCACTTGCTGCTTCCTTCTCCTCTTCTCCATCTCTTTTTGTATTTTGGGCGACCCATTTGGGTCCTCTTGGGTTCTTTTTTGCTTTGTACTCTACAGTCCCATTGACCTACTTTTGTGGTCATTTGTCAGACATTAATATTATTATCTTATCTTATCTATATGAAGGCTAGTTCTTATTCCTTTATTCTGATACACACACTCAAATTATAGAGGATCTATCCTAAAATCTACTCTAACTTGCTAAGGAGACAATGGCTAAAACATTGCAAGAAATTGAACCTAAGTTGATAGAGGTGATGCACGAAGAGGAATGTTGAGTAAATTTTGTTGCATGGGGATAAAATTAAACAAGATTGAAGAGGGTGAGCATCAACACAGATTATTTTCTTGTCACAAATTTATTCACCATTAAACACAAAACACCAAAACATGTAACAAAAACTAAATTGCACAGTTAACCAAAGTTGTAATGAGAGATTAGAAAGATGCAATGAACATAAGAGAGGGTTGAAATTCATCCACAGACTTATATTATTACTCCATAGATTTGATACAGTGTATTACAATGGCCAACAGGAAAAAATTACATTTACAGTTTGAAGGGGAGGTTTGAGCTCCACAATATCACTTACAGATAAGAGAAGAACAAAGGGTACAAAACAAGATTATCCAACACTTTGAAATGAGCCCCTCTTTAAAATATATAGGAAGAATGAGAGAAGGTAGAGAGAAGGAATTTAAATTCTTTCTTCAACCACCCAAAAAGGCATTAAAATCACCTACAACAATGATGGGTGTCATTACAAAACCCGTGCCTCCATGTACTTTTCCTTGTTGGAGAAGAAAGGAAGCCCATACCTTCATCATTTGGGTAGGTGAGAAATTGTGAAACATTCCTCTAAACCAACGGGCTATATTTCCCTATTTTTAAATGCTTAGTCTCACTAAAAATTGGTAACATTCCTATAAATGTAGTGGGTTGTTGTGTATAGGACACTGATATCTTTCCAAAAAGTCCTATTTTGTGCAAATTCGAGCTCCCAATCAAAAGTTATGGCCATCTAAAGATGAGGGTTCCATTCTACAATAAATGTCGGTGTTTGATCTTCCTTTCTGAACTATGATCTCGCATCGCACCCTCCAAAATCTGAAATTTTAGAATTTCAAGATTCGAACTTTTGGCTTTTTACTTTGGAGGTTGATGTCATTATTCCTCCAATGAGACAGCTTAAAGGTTCCAAAAATGAATCTCCGAAGTCTAAAATTTAGACTTCGAGTTCGAACTCGACCTCATATTATGCGAGTAATGTTCATCCGCCCAAGCCCTAGAATGTTCAGAAATTTTGAAACCCCGAAGTCTAAAATTCAGACTTCGAGTTTCATACCTTTTAATTTTTAGGCTTGTGGCACTGTTCATCCACCCAACTCGCTAAAACCTCTCAAATTCGTCGAGTTCGGGTTTCGAACTTTGACCTTTCCCATTTTCATACTTCATTCCACTAAGTTCTCAAAATGCACCTCTGAAGACGACGCTTGAAATGGTTAACCCCCAAAAGGTGTTGACCTCCGAAAACCCCAAACCCTTTCGGGCTTCATGGTTTCGAGCCTTTTGAGCTCGCCGATTTGGACTTCTCCAATGCCAAGCTCTAAATTTCTGCACTATTTACCCCAAAATGGAATTTAACCCCAAAACCCCTTGAGACCTTTTGGACTTTGGGGTTTTGGGGTTTTAGGGTTTTGACTCATTTTTACATTTTGTGTAGTGTAAAATCCAAATTGCTCAAGCCCTGAAGTCCACAAATTTTGGACTTTAGGCCTTTTCTACTCTCTAAATTGTTTGTCCATTTCTACACTACCAAATCCTCATGCCTTTTGCTCAATTAGTCATTATCGACTCTAGCCCAACCCCTTATGATCATTTCGCGTCATTCTCCCTCTGATCTGAGCCTCGACTTTCCAATACGAGCTCTCATAGCCAAATTGATCCTTCCATTTTCTCTTTGTGACGTCTTGTTTTTCCCGGTTTATGCGAGGGAAAAATTGTATAACACATAGGTTTTCAAAAATTATTTTGTTCAATAATTATTCATTTTTAGGATTTTAGCAATGACCTAAAACTTTTAGGCCATATATATTGTAGTCGGTCTTTGTTTTGGGAAAACATATAGTCATTTTGTAGGTTTTTTGACCTTCCAGATTGGATTTTGGCACTACCACTACTTGAATTTATACCAATTTTAAAATTTTGTCCATAATTCACTTTAGTGACCACAAATCAACTCTATGATGCTTGTCTACTTCTTACTAAAATGAGATCCTCACTTTCTAGATAGAGGATTACTCCTTGAATGGGATTCTTGTCCTATGGAAAAAATGAGGTGATTTTAATGTGCCTCCTCCTTAAGGTGTGATCACACTACTAGGTTTTGAATGAGTTTTTATGAATAGTACCAAGTGAATTGCATCAAGTGAACTCAGATGATTGCTCATTCTTAGAAACATGGTGCTCCATATAAAGATCATCCCTTCACCTTTCTTGGCTCTAAAATCATCCTTTCATGGAATAAAATTAAATATTCTCATATGTTTCTTTACTCATATGTATCTCATGGAGATAGATGATTCCTTAATACTTCACACATGATGGTCTTGGATACCTTGGTGGCATGACTAGCTCATTTTAGCTTGTTCTTTGGAGAGATTTGGGTACAATGACACAATTAGGATATGGTGATAATAAAGTCGCTCCTTTAGCTCCACATTTCAACTTTGAATATGATGAATCCTTCACAATTCAATTTATTTACCAAGATGAAACCTGGTGTAAGCATGCTTATGGTACATGGACACTTTTTTTCTCAAGTTGTTCCTCATGGAAATGGGTTTCCACCTCCGGATAGGGGATGAATCCTTGAATTAAATTTGAGTATGAGTTACATGTTCTTGACCTCCATACTTCACTGAAACACTAAAAATCACATTTTACGATCAATGAAACTATTCTAAAAATCTAATTCTACCTACAACTCAAAATTTAGGTCCTATTTCATTTTGAACTTAGAGGGGCTAATTTGAAGAGTTTTGTAGTACCTAAAGAAATATTTAATCCTTGAATGAATGTTGATTATTCCACCTTATATATTATTCTAATATCCTTCCAATTCCTATTTTGTTTCATCCTAAGTCTTTCCATAACTCTTGGAATCATCCAAAGAAGTTAGCTTTTACCGTTTTAGCTTTCATTCCCTACACTTGAAAACCCGGTCTTAAAAAAATTGCTCTGAATGAGATTTTATTTCCTAAACTTTCCTAAATTTACTTAGACATATTCAATTCTCTCTAAAATCACCCTCATATGATTTATATTTTCTCTAAAAACTTCTGAAGGGTGTTCAATTAGCTACAGAATGGCCAAAATGGCCTTTTTAGGCCTTCAAAAGAAGTAGTCTCTCATAAAAACTAAATGAGTTGATCGATCACCTCAAACACTATTCCCTACACATTGAATGATATTATTAGGAATTTCCTTTGGGTTAGGGTTTATGATTTATGGTTTAGGGTTTAGGGTTCAAGGTTCAGGGTTTAGGGTTTAGTGTTTAGGGCTCATGGTTCAGGTTTCAGGGTTTAGGGTTTAGGGCTTAGGGTTTAGGGTTCACAGTTTAGGTTTTATGGTTTAGGATTTATGGCTCAAGGTTAAGGGTTGAGGGTTTAGGATTTAAGGTTTAGGGTTTATGGCTCAGGGTTCAGGGTTTAGGTTTCATAGTTTAGGGTTTAGTGTTTAGTGTTTAGTATTTAGGGTTTAAGGTTTAGGGATTCAATGTTTAGGATTTAGGGTTTAGGTTTTAGGTCTCAGTGTTTAGGGTTTGGCTTTTAGGGTTCTGTTATCCCATAAAATTGGCAAGGGAAATTTTACAGATAACCGTACCGAAGTTTTGTTCCGATCCCTCGTTAGGGACCCCTTGCGTTTGGAACGTTGCAAAATCCCTTTCCGGGAAATCTGGTTTTCCGAACTTGGTCGTTTTGGTCTTTTGGCCGGGCGCATGGAATGACTATGTAACATCAACTTTTGATGCACCCCTTTGAAGCCTTTGGCACATGTCTTCTTGTTTCAGCGAGGCATTTTGGTGCACCTCTGCTATTAAGGCTTCCTGCGTGCGCCCGAGGTGCATGCGCCTTCCTGTCGCCGACTCATTTGGTGCGCCCCTTTTAAAATTTGGTGGCGCATTTATTGTTGCCTCGCCTATAAATAGGCGCGTCTGCTGTCATTGTCACCGATGCAAAACACGTGATTTTTCTCTGAGCTTGTCAGCGCACCAGCCCCGTCGCTTTCGAATTGATTTGTGGACCCGTTCTCACGCTTTTTCATCGTTTATATCCGGGTAAGTGGCCTTCTGTCTTTCATGCGTTTTGTTTTTGTAGTTTTTGGCTGCTAGGTTGGTTCAGTATGGATTGAAAAGAATAGATTATGAGTTTGCTCCCCCTTCACCGCCTTTCCACATTTCCTCCTCTTTCCAGATCTGCTGGAAGAGGAAGCTCATCCTAAAAAATGATAGCTTGAAAACCCTTTTGGTATAGCACCTCTTCATATCCTACAATGAACCTTGTTATAAAAGCTAAGCCATATGTGGAAACACCTCTGAGAGAAAGATCAAAACTAAAAAGAAAACTGTTTTCTCCTTTGGCGCATGAGCTCGCCATGCAACATTAAAAACAGTTGCGCCCTCGGCGCATCTGTCGCCCCTGCAACATGAAAGATACACGCGCCAATGGCGCGCTTTCCCCACTGCTTTACATCATAAAAGATGCGCCCTCATGGCGCACTTCCCTCGCATGCTGCAAATGCTTCCCATGCGCCCCTTGGCGCATCAAACTTGTATGCAACATAAAGAATTCCTGCGCCCTTTGGCGCACCCTGCGCCCATGTAACAACTCTTTCATATGCGCCAAGTGTTAAGCTATAAAGACGCAGCGCATTCCTCATCGCAGCAACATCATGTTGTGCAGACCCTCCATGCACCGTGCCAAGTTCCCTTAAGCACGCCAAAAGCACATGTTACACAAACCATATATGCACCTTTGGCGCACCGAAATTCCATGCAACATGAAAGATACATGCGCCTTTTACAAAATACATCCACATGGCGCAGGCGCACTTGTCCTTACAGCAACACAAAATGCACCCTGCAGTGTCTATGCGCCATGCGCCCTTTGGCGCTGATTTATCTCCTGCAACACCCTTTTCCTGTGCGCCTTACCTATTTAGCTCTGCAATCTGCAATATCTATGCGCCATGCGCCCCGAGGCCTCAAAATTGCTAACTCTTTCTTCTGTCAGCATTTCAATGGAAAATCAAGCAGCTGACACGGCTTTCTTCGATTGGGTTTCACGTCTTATTCTTGCAGATCAGCAATTAAACTCAGAAGAACATATGTCAACATCAAGCAAGAGGCCTACCAAATCCAAAGGCAAGGCCAAGCTCACAGAGGAAGAAATGAAGTATAAATATCAAAGGGTCAGAATGCCCGACTCCCAGGCCGAGTGTGACCTGGACATCAGAGACTCAGAGTTGGGTCATATTGATTTGGAGGAATTCTGGGTCAGGACTCAGAAGGTCACAAGAAGTCCATGGATGGACAAGCTAATAGGTAGTGCCCTGCACTTTGCTGGGGGAATCCCAGTCAGCGCCATTAACAATGAATTCATGATGGTGGTTTCCTGGTGCTATAATAAAGACACAAGGTGTGTCGTAAATGAGAAGGGCGAGGTCATAATCAACCTCACTGCCCGCCACTTTGAGATAATACTCGGCATTCCTCATCACCGGCACTTTGTGGCCGTCAGCCAAGGAGATTGCATCAAGGCATGGGACGACAATGAAGATCAGTGCATGCAGCTGATGAACGAAGTCTATCTGAAGAATAAAAAGGTAGTGACCCGTTGGCCACAAATCATTCACCGTAGTGATTTTTCAGAGGATCTCAGTGACACCATCACGTTCCTGAGTAGGGTGTTTGGGCTTCCTGACACCCACTTTTTCCACAAATGGATGCTGCGGTATTTAGAAACCATGAACAAAAATGTGCCTGATCAACGCTTTAAATGGGCGAAATTATACGATATCGAATAATGCAACAATTCCCCACAACGGAAGATTCTACATGAATTCCTATGTTGTTTATGCTGCAGCTTCTGAAAGGGACTATCCAGCTCTGATGCGGAGTGGGGTTTGGCCCCAGGTCAAAATATATGAATACTATCCAGAATTGAGGCTGGAAAATAGCATCCCTCAATTTACCAAGATCAACGATGCATTTTTCTACTTCATCATCTACCTATTGAGGCCAAATATGACTTACGGTCACACGACCAAGAGCATAGTGACAGCCACTGAGAAATGGGGGGCCCTGTTCACCCAATTCCCCACATTCACCTATCTGAGGGCAGCTAACTTCTTGGGAGAGCCAACTAGACTGCCAAGGTATGCTGGACCCAAGTTGATTCTACTAGAGCTGTCAAGACAGCTAATCACCTACCATGAGAAGTGCCTCAAAAGAAAGAAGGGTGGAACTCCTTTCCCCCTCACAGTGGGTAGATATACATGTCTTTCTCATCACAAGGCAAAAGACATGTTTGCAGAGCTGGAGATGCTCAATTTAAAACATGACTTCCCAGCAAGACCCACCTTCGACCCGAGGAATTATCTACCGAGGGCTAAGCTCGATCCAATCCACATCCCTCAGATTGAGGATATCTACATCGACCTATATCATGAGGTGGAACTCAGGAGGAAGGACCATTCTCGTTTGGCCTTGGCAGAAATCATCCAAGTATGGGGTAGCCATCATCCCCAAAGGCTTCCAAACTACTGAGGAGGAAGTAGATCAAGTATATCTTAACACAGGTGGGGACGATTGGCCTTTTGCGGCGATTGATAGAAACAAAGCACCTCAGACAATTGAGGAAAGGGTCAAGGAAACTCTGCGCAGAACAGAGCATTGGTGCCGAATGAACGGACTCATCTACCTCGGGGTCGATTTCACAACCTCTCCGTTGGGTAACGCACCTCCTAGATCAAAACAGCAGCCTAAAGGCAAAGGAAAAGGCAAAGAGGGTGAATCCAGCACCACTCAAGAGGAAGTTCCTGAAATTCCTCCTTTATTTGCACTGCAACGAGTTGTAACTCGCTTCCCGCAGAAAGAAGCGGAAGAAGATGTTCCAATAGGCCCATTCACTCAGGATGTCGGCACTGCTATAACTACCGAGGTCCCTTCTGTCCCTTCTTCTTCTCCTCCTTCCCCTCCTCGAGTGACTCAAGCGACCATCCCTTTGGTCGTGTCCTCTCCCCCTTCTTCTACTATTCCTCCCGCTTCTTCGTCCATCTTCTCTTCTCTTGCGGATCTGTCCCCCTCCATTTCTTCCCTCATCTCTAGAGCTCCCTTCCCTTCCTATGTCTTCCTCTCTGCCGCAGATCTCTTCCTCCCGTGAGCACTTCTTCACCTCCCTCTCGATGCCGCCTCCAAGTGTCTCCACTTTTTCCCTTCTACTACTGCACTGTCCCCTTCTCTCGCTTTCTCGGCCCTTCTCCCATAAGTCTAGCTGGATCTCCCAAAGCCTCAAGTCGCAAAAAAGGAAAGTTCCCATCGCTCAGATGGACTTTTCCGTAATCCCGTCCCAAAGGGGCAAAGAAACAAGCTGTCACATGCTTCTCTCGAGTGCTTCGGGAGAAAGGGTGATGGAGATCGCATACCCTAATCCTCAAAGATAAAAAGGATCTGTCTCCGATAGATTATACGGTGACCCAAGTCATAATGGGTACGTCTTCCGAGAGCCTTCAAGGAGAAGTCTTATCTCGTAGTTGACGCCCTCTCAGTAACAAGCTTCAAGAAACAAAAGAAGAGAAAAGCTCTAACAAAGAGTAAAATAAACATCTGCTCCAAGCCTTACGAGAAGATGGGCAAGTGCACCTCCCACAATCGCCACCGAGACTCCCGAGCCTCGAGCCGGGATAAATTAATGAATATGCAAAGATCGGCGAGTAGGGCATGGCAGTTTCCACTTGGAGGAGCCAGATCCTCAAAGATAGTGAAAAAGTGATCGCGAGTTCTCTGGTTTGTATTTGAACATCAACAAGGTGAATAAAGAGCTCCAAGCGTTAGCAGGACCCATATCAGAAGAGCTGGACCATGCTAGGCTGCAGCATGAGACCTTTCAACAAATGTTCGACTGTTCAGTTGAAGATCTGGTCAAGTTCGGCGTCTTCGGCCATCCCAGGGCCCTCAATAAAGTCATTTCCACTCTGGACTACCGGATGGATCAACTGGAGTTTGTCCTTGAAAAAATCGATAAGGTAAAGGAAGAAGCCCTGGACACGATGCACCAAATGGAACAAATCGTTCTCAACATGTCACCAGGGTTGCTTACTCCTTCCTTCGCCTTAAGAAAAGTTGAGGAAACCATCCAGATCTTCAAGGAGATCGTTTCACAAGGGCTGGGGCCAGAGGTCACTTTTGACGCGAGTCCATCAATAACCTGCTGGCCTGTCGGGACTTCATCGGGTTCCTCATAGAAGTGGAGAAAGAATATTCCAAACTCCCAGAGAAGCTCATAGATGAGCGGGAGACTTGCGAGGTGATCAGTGAGCGACACAAAGATCCTTCCCAGGATCAACTAGGGCCCATGATCAGCAAGTTCATGGAATACCGCGCTTAATTCCACATCTCGTCACCTGAGCAGCAAAAGCAGGCTACTCCCTTTCGGCCGCAGGATGACGATGATGAATAGTGGATTCTTCTTCTTCTCTCTCTTCTTCGACTTTCTTTTTGTAAATATCTAAAGTATGTTGGCACAAATGATGACATCATCCATGTTGCACCATGGGATGATGTCATCCATCAAGTTGTCAAAAGTCAACATGACTTTGAGATATTTTGTAAATATCTTTGTAAATAGGTGGTTGGCTCCTTTTTGCCTTCTTTTCTCTCCTTCTTCTATAAATACCCCAATACTTGTTGTATTGAAAGGGAGTGAATATCTTTCAGATGAAAAATAGAAGTGAGGAGGAAAGACTTTGAGCTTTTTGTAACAGAAAGAATTATTAATACAATATTTAGACTTTGTGCTAAATACATGTGTTATTTGCATTGGATCTTTCTTACGTTAGATTTGTGTGTTCGTTACACAAATTTACTTGTTTTATTTTCATTTATTCATCAGTATTGCTTTGCTCGTTTATGTGAGTAGGTTTGGCTCATTTACTACCAATCCCAAAATATAAACCCTCGACCTTTCTCGCTTTGGAATTCATTTCTTTTCTCCCTTCGGACTTGCTCTTCCTTCGTCCTCTCTTTCATTCCTTTCTTTTGCGATCGAAACATCCTCTTTGGGATGAGATCCCAAACCCCGAAGGCGGAATATTGTGAGACTTGCACGCATTCTTGCTTTGGTAGAATAGAATAAACCCGAGTTTTGCTTTTTGACTCAAAGAGGGGCTATGCCTTGCGCCTTTGTTGGCTCGTCTATCCATAGATCTCGCCCAGTGATGATTTTCGAGACCAATAGTTTTTGGCGACTATCTTGGGGATCGAACAGATCTATCAGATCTATGATGGTGGTAGGATAGAAAATCAGAGAAATCAGAAAAATCACTACCTGTTTGCAAACTTGAACTTTTTGTTAAAAATCCAAAATTTTGCAAAGATGCTCCGAATTGAAAAATTTTCTTCTGAGATCCATAGATCTGGCCTAGCTGAAGATTTTTAGTTCGCTGAGTTTTTATAAAGACCTGTATTTTGCCGTAGATCTAAGTTTTTGACTGTTTATCAAAAAAATTCTAACTCTTTGAAAAGGTCAAATTTAGATCTGAAAATCAGCTTGCTAATCTTCACTGTCATTTTATCCTCGCTGTTATTTGTCATTAACCGCAATCGGTTTTTAGAAGAGGATAGTTTTTAAATATTTAAAAAAGTACATGCTGCTGGTTTTTGTCAGAAAAGCCAGAAAATCAGCAAGTACAACCAAAAATAAATTTTAAATCTACACCACAGCGTTCCAGATCTGGAAGGTACGCTGGCAGGTGAGCCATTTATGCGTGGCAGGTGAGCTTGTGGAGAAGTCGATCCTACTTTTGATCGGCTTCAAAGGCACAATTTCAGTGTAGCACCGGTGCACTTTTCATCACTAAGTTCAGCTAATCGGTCAACCAGAAGCGCCTCACCCCCACGGAAGAGCTAGTTTTCACAAGGAGCCTCTACATCCCTTTGCAGTGCTTTATTGCTCAGTGGAACCGCACTCCCAGCCCGCGTTCTTTTTCCAGCTGTCCAGATGGCGGTGCCATGGGGAAATGCTATGGGTCCTCTTGCATTACCACATCCTGTTCACGTGCTCCCTCACGGAAACCGAAAGAATTTTCCCAAATTCGACGGGAGCGGAAACCAAAGCACAGATTCACACATATCTACATTCATCATGTCATGCAGTATCCTAGATGTAACTCATGAGGATGTGTCGGTTCACCTTTTACTGGAAACTCTACAAGGACTGCAAATTTGAATGGTTTCGGTATTTGTTGGCCGGGTCTATTATGAGTTGGGCCACCTTGCGGGATGCTTTTGAAGACAGGTACAAGCCTTCAGAAGATGCATTTGCATTATTATCATAGATCACTCACCTGAAGAAGGAGGCCAATGAGACCATGCGTGATTTTATCGCTAGGTTCAATGCATTAATCAACCGTGTCCCTGTTGCCATGCTTCCAACACCGAAAATCAGAAGTGTTTCTTCGTGAATGCCATGAGCTCAAAAGTAAGTTTCTTACTCCTGCAAGAGCGAGTGGCTACCTTGATTCTCACCCAGGCCGCTGCCATTCGAATAGAAGATAATTTGATAATATCTGGTGAATTGAAAAAGGAATCATCCAAGCCTAAATCTTCGGACCCTTCTCCCACTACTTCGTCTGATCTGGTATTTCAAAAGATGGCGAACGACTTACTTGCATTAAAGAAGCAGTTGGCCCAAGCTTCTCCCAGTTCCTCATACCAGGATATTCCACGGAGGAACTTCGTTTCCAACAATGTTCCTCAAAGGCCGCGCTTACCCGCAACTGCTCCACGGTTGGCGCTTGAGGCTCCTCCGGTCAACGCTCTAGCCGAAATCGAAGAAGAGGAACAAGATTATGAAGAACCTTCATCTCAGGGCGAAGATGATCAAGACGTCGGTGAGTGACTGGTGACTCTACTATCGGGTATATGGAATTTGATGATGAAGAATCTGATGAAGAAGAGGGTACCCGGGGCTATGCGAGCGGACAATCATATGCTTTTTTTTTACCCGCTCATGAGGAAAAAGTAGAGGTCACTTGCCCATGTGCGTAGGAGAAGGCCGTGTCAAACACACCTCCAACCATTGCTAAAAGAGGTAATCCTCTCCCTACTCAATTCCCTGTTAAGTCTTTTACAGGGAAATCTTTTCCCCCCATCTCTCCTCCAAATCAGCCCTCTCATATTCCTATCAAGACCAGTAATCCTACTCCACCATCACGAAGTGAGGGACTCATTCCTTCACCAGCGCAACCCTTGGCCACATTTGATATCATAGATCACGCTAAAAAGACCAAGATCCAAATGTCTGAAGCCGAGTACCTTCAGTCAAATCCCGAACAGCTTGTAAGATTGACTAAGTATATTCAAAGTCAAGCTGTTATATCTAATCAGGTTTCCCCAAAAGGAATCCTTTCCACTCCTCCTGAATCCCACGTAAATGTTGCCTCAACATCTGCATCAGGCAAGATAGATTATTTCTATCTCTCCCTCCTAATCAATGGTCACAAATTGAGTAACTGCATAATTGATTCGGGAGCTTCTGATAACGTCATGCTGGAAAAAGTTACCCATGCTTTGGGCCTCACCCTTACCAAGCCTTTTGGCAGATGTTATTCCTTGGAAACCAAGCAGGTTCCGTTGATTGGTCAAATCAAAGATGCACAATTTACATTTGCGGCGTTCTCCGGAGAGAAAGGGTAAAGATGACTGTCCTCGTTGCCGATATTCCGAACCTATGGAATTTTCTTTGGGAAGAAGTTTTTGAATGAAGTTGAAGGAGAAATTCATATGGGTGATCAAGGCTAGAATCCCGTCAAAGGTGTAATGCAGACCTTGGAGCCAGAATCACAAAAGAAGTACTTGGTTACTAGCTCTGAGGACCCCAAAGCTCAAATTCTTTTTGAATCATCAGGAATGGGGAACTATTTCTTGTCTACCGAGTCTGACAAAATGGTTGTTCTCGCTCAAGAAGAAGGTCTTAATAAGATCTGGACCTTGCAGTTCGATGGCAGCTTGCGAACCAGTGGATGTGGCGCCGGAGCCATGCTAATATCTTCCGAAGAGGAGATTATTCCTCTCTCTTTCAAGTTACTGAGTTTTTTAATACGAATAACACTACTGAGTATGAATCTTTGTTACTCGGCATGCAAGCCGCAAGAGGAAAGAGGGATCAAAAATCTAAAAGTGCAAGGTGATGCGGAGCTAGTTGTAAATCAAGTTAAAAGGATTTATCAAGTGAAGAATGAAAGGCTCAGGCATTACCGTAATGCGGTGTGGGACAGCATTGAAGAGTTTGATGCTTTTTCAATTGAATCCATTCCAAGAGCTCAAAATGACATGGCCGATTCATTGGCTGTTTCAGCATCCCTCATGCTCCCTCACCCAGGTTTGAAAACAAACAAATACACCATTGAGGTGGTTTTCCGCCCGAGCGTGCCAGATAATTCTCAGCATTGGCAAGTGTTCAACGATGATAATCAACTCATTACCTTTCTAGAGAAGGCGGAAAATTTTAAAGAATTACACTTTGAAGGATCTACTTCCACTTGTCGTGAATCAGTCACCAATCAAGACGATGAATCTGAAGGGAACGACGGCATATGTCAACTCAAAGGAAATAAAATTCCAAAGGGCCTGGTTTCTCTGGAGCGGTTGTTCGACAGGCATGATCATTTTGTGAAAAAGAAGAGGCGAGATGATCCTGACTCATCCCCAGAAACCGAACCGGTCAATTTAGGTTCGGTAGAACACCCGTAGTTTGTGAACATTGGAAAATGTTGCACGCCAGAAGAGAAGCGGAAGTTTTTCAAACTACTGAAGAAATACATGGATGTATTGGCATGGTCCTACGCCGATCTAAAGTCTTTTAAGCCAAAGGACGTCCAACATGACATCCCGTTGAAAGAAGATGTTAAAGCCTTTCGCCAGAAGCAGAGGCATTATAATCCTAAGATCTCAGGTACTATCCAGGCTGAAATTCAGAAAATGCTGGATGCGAGAATCATTTTTCCTATCCATCACAGTACTTGGGTAGCAAATATTGTGCCAGTGCGCAAGAAGAACGGTGAAATACGCATATGCGTAGATTTTCGAAACCTAAATCAGGCTTCCTTGAAAGACAACTACCCCCTTCCTATAATGGATCAAGTTCTACAAGCAGTCACTGGATCGGAAATGTTGTCCATGCTTGATGGTTTTTCAGGCTACAATCAGATTGAAGTTTCACCTGAAGATCAATTTAAAACAGCATTCACTACTCCCTGGGGTACATTTGCCTATAGCAGGATGCCTTTTGGCCTAACCAATGCTGGCGCCACTTTTCAGCGGGCCATGGACCTGGCATTCAAAGGTATGATGGGGAAAGTCATTGTCGTTTATCTGGATGACTTAACTGTGTTCTCTAAAAACAAAATGATCATTGTGATCATTTGGAGCAAGTATTGGCCAGATGCCAAGAACATGGGATTTCCCTGAACCCGAAAAAGTCCGTTTTTGGAGTCACGGAAGGAAAGTTGCTAGGGCACGTTGTTAGCAAGGAAGGAACGAAGATAGATGCCGAAAGAGTCAAGGCTATTCAGAGCCTTACTCTGCCTACAAGTAAGACTGGCGTTCATTCTTTCTTCGGAAAGGTGAACTTTCTCAGGCGTTTTATTTCCAACTTTGCTGAGCAGATTCGTCATATATTGGACATGATGAAGGGGTCACCAACTTTCCGGTGGAGCGAGGAAGGAAAAAGGTTGTTTGAAGAAATAAAAGCTTCCGTTACTCACGCACCAGTCCTGGTATGTCCCGATTTCTCCAAGGACTTTATCATGTATAGTTATGCATCTGAGCATACTGTGTCTACGCCATCTTGATGCAAAAGAATTCAGAGAATTTTGAATCTCCGATTGCGTTCATGAGCTCTCCCCTCAAGCCTCACGAACTAAAAATGTCTCAATTGGAAAAGCATGCCTTCGCCATTGTCAAAGCAGTAAAAAATTTCAGGTATTACATTCTAAATTCTCATACGGTGGTGCTGGTCCCTGACACGGCAGTCAAATCAATTCTAACTCAACAGGAGTTAGGAAGCTTGCGAGGAAATTGGATTGCAAAGGTCCAGGAGTACGACCTGGATATAAAACCAACCAAGCTGGTAAGAGGCAAGGGCCTATGTCAGCTTATGGCTGAAAACAAAGATTCAGAAAGTCCTGAGGAAAAGGATGATTGTACCAACGAAGCACAAAGTCAGCTGGAGAAAGCCCATTCTCTGCCTCTGGTCCTATTTGTCGCAACCAGCGATGAGTGGTATTCTGATATTGCTTTCTTCCTCACCTACGGCGAATGCCCAGCTCACCTAAGCTAGCAGAAGGAGAAGCACACTATAAAGCTCATAGCAGATGAAATATGTCATCTGGGATGACGGTTTATACAAACGTGGGATAGATGGTGTCTTTTTGCGATGTGTCGACAAGCCACAGCAGGTGAAGTTGCTTAAAAGTTTTCATAATTTAGCCTGTGGGGCCATTTCTCCTCTTCCGTGACAGCACACAAGATCATCCGAGCCAGGTACTATTGGCCGATGCTTTTCCAAGATACAACCACCTGGGTAGCAAAATGTGAACCTTGCCAGCAGTTCGTCGGCAAGCCCAAGTTGGCTGCTTTTCCCCTCAGGCCGGTCATTATCAACGAACCATTCAGGCAGTGGGGAATTGATTTTATTGGTGCACTCAATCCCCAATCGAGTGTTGGACATAGTTATGTCCTGACAGCAACAGATTACTTCACCAAATGGGTGGAGGCCATACCTGTTAAGAATGCCACTTCTGAGGTTGTTTGCAGTTTCATCAAAGAAAACATCATTGTCAGGTTTGGCGTCCCAAACAAAATTGTTGCTGATAATGCTTCTAACTTCTCCTCACGAGAAATTATTAGTTTTTGCTATGAATATGGGATAACTTTGGCTCACGCCTCGATTATTACCCTCAGGGTAATGGTCAGGCGGAATCCAGTAACAAGAACTTGGTGACCATCATACGAAAACTAGTGGATGAGAATCAACGAATGTGGCACAAGTCCTTATACGACGCTTTGTGGGCAGATCGCATTACTCCCAAGAGGTCTCTCGGTATGTCACCTTTTCAAGTGTTATATGGCACTGATGCCGAGCTTCCCATTTCTACTGAAATCCCTGCTCTGCGCTTGGCACGAGCTATTGAAGATGAAACTTTCCAAAATTCTCTTGAGAAGAGGATCATGTATCTGACAGAGCTCGAAGAAAAGAGAGTAAGAGTGGTCGACAAGATCACCGAGCATCAGAATCAAGTCAAGAGACTATTCGATAAAAAAGCTAAGCAAAGAAATTTCCAGGTGGGGGACCTCATCCTTCTGTGGGACAAGCGAAGAGAGCCAAAAGGCATGCATGGAAAGTTTGATTCCCTATGGAGAGGACCTTTCAAGATCAAGCAGCTCAATGGAGAGAATAGTTTCTATCTCTCATATTTGGATGGAACCGAACTCCCGCTTCCCTACATGGGCGGCAGCATTCGAAAATCTTCAGGAAGTAGAGCTTGCTCTCTTCTTTGTATAGTTTGCTTTAGTTGTGTGTTTGTTTTCGTCGTGTGTTTGCTTTCTGTTTGTTGTGTGTTTCCCTTGTTCTCCCTCCGGTCACCCTTGTTTTTGACTCTCCAGCCCAATGGATAGGCACATGAGATCTGGGATTCTCTACCCCCGAGTTTGCTCAGGGATAGTCCCCAGAAAGAGCCAGCTGTTATCCCGTAAAATTGGCAAGGGCAATTTTATAGATAACCGTCCCGAAGTTTTGTTCCGATCCCTCGTTAGGGACCCCTTGCGTTCGGAACGTTACAAAATCTCTTTCCGGGAAATCTGGTTTTCCGAACTTGGTCGTTTTTGGTCTTTTGGCTGGGCGCATGGAATGACTATGTAACATCAACTTTTGATGCGCCCCCTTTGAAGCCTTTGGCGCATGTCTTCTTGTGTCGGCGGGCGTTTTGGTGCACCTCTGCCTGTTAAGGCTTCCCTGCGTGCACCGAGGCGCATGCGCCTTCCTGTTAATAGCTCATTTGGTGCGCCCCTTTTAAAAGTTGGTGGCGCATTTATTGCTGCCTCGCCTATAAATAGACGCATTCATCTGTCTTTGTCATTGTCACCGATTCAAAACACGTGATTTTTCTCTGAGCTTGTCAGTGCACCAGCCCCGTCGCTTTCGAATTGATTTGTGGACCCGTTCTCACACTTTTTCATCATTTATATCCGGGTAAGTGGCCTTCTGTCTTTCATGCGTTTTGTTTTTGTAGTTTTTGGCTGCTAGGTTGGTTCAGTATGGATTGAAAAGAATAGATTATGAGTTTGCTCCCCCTTCTGCCTTTCCACATTTCCTCCTCTTTCCAGATCTGCTGGAAGAGGAAGCTCTGTCCTAAAAAATGATAGCTTGAAAACCCTTTTGGTATAGCACCTCTTCATATCCTACAATGAACCTTGTTATAAAAGCTAAGCCATATGTGGAAACACCTCTGGAGAAAGATCAAAACTAAAAAGAAAACTATTTTCTCCTTTGGCGCATGAGCTCGCCATGCAACATTACAAATAGTTGCGCCCTTGGCGCATCATCGCCCTATGACATGAAAGATACACGCGCTTGATGGTGCGCTTTCCCCCTGCATCATAAAAAGATGCACCCTCATGGCGCACTTCCCTCGCATGCTGCAAATGCTTCCCATGCGCCCTTTAGCGCATCAAACTTGTATGCAACCTAAATAATTCCTGTGCCCTTTGGCACACCCTATGCTCACGTAACAGCTCCTTCATATGCACCAAGTGTTAAGCTATAAAGATGCAAAGCACCACGTTCCATCATCGCAGCAACATCATGTTGTGCAGACCCTCCATGCGCCGCGCCAAGTTCCCTTAAGCACGCCAAAAGCACATGTTACACAAACCATATATGCCTTTGGTGCACCGAAATTCCATGCAACATGAAAGATACATGCGCCTTTTACAAAATACATCCACATGGCACAGGCGCACTTGTCCTTACAGCAACACAAAATGCACCCTGCAGTGTCTATGCGCCATGCGCCCTTTGGCGCTGATTTATCTCTATGACACCCTTTTCCTGTGCGCCTTACCTATTTAGCTCTGCAATCTGCAATATCTGTGCGCCATGCGCCCCGAGGCCTCAAAATTGCTAACTCTTTCTTCTATCAAGCATTTCAATGGAAAATCAAATAGCTGACATGGCTTTCTTCGATTGGGTTTCACGTCTTATTCTTGCAGATCAACAATTAAACTCAGAAGAACATATGTCAACATCAAGCAAGAGGCCTACCAAATCCAAAGGCAAGGCCAAGCTCACAGAGGAAGAAATGAAGTATAAATATCAGAGGGTCAGAATGCCCGACTCCCAGGCCGAGTGTGACCTGGACATCAGAGACTCAGAGTTGGGTCATATTGATTTGGAGGAATTCTGGGTCAGGACTCAGAAGGTCACAAGAAGTCCGTGGATGGACAAGCTAATAGCAGTGCCCTGCACTTTGCTAGGGGAATCCCAGTCAGCGCCGTTAACAATGAATTCATGATGGTGGTTGCCCGGTGCTATAATAAAGACACAAGGTGTGTCGTAAATGAGAAGGGCGAGGTCGTAATCAACCTCACTGCCCGCCACTTTGAGATAATACTCGGCATTCCTCATCACCGGCACTTTGTGGCTGTCAGCCAAGGAGATTGCATCAAGGCATGGGACGACAATGAAGATCAGTGCATGCAGCTGATAAACAAAGTCTATCTGAAGAATAAAAAGGTAGTGACCCGTTGACCACAAATCATTCATTGCGGTGATTTTCGAGAAGCTCAGTGACACCATCATGTTCCTGAGCAGGGTGTTTGGGCTTCCTGATGCCCACTTTTTCCTCAAATGGATGCTGCGGTATTTAGAAACCATGAACAAAAATGTGCCTAATCAACGCTTCGAATGGGCAGAAATTATAAGCAGCACGATATCAGAACAGCTACAACAATTTCCCACAACGGGAAGACTCTACATGAATTCCTATGTTGTTTATGCTGCACCTTCTGGAAGGGACTATCCAACTTTGATGCGAGTGGGGTTTGGCCCCAGGTCAAAATATATGAATACTATCCAGAATTGAGGATGGAAAATAGCATCCCTCAATTTACCAAGATCAACAATGCATTTTTCTACTTCATCATCTACCTATTGAGGCCAAATATGACTTACGGTCGACACGACCAAGAGCATAGTGGACACCACTAAGAAATGGGGGGCCCTGTTCACCCAATTCCCCACATTCACCTATCTGAGGGCAGCTAACTTCTTGGGAGAGCCAACTAGACTGCCAAGGTATGCTGGACCCAAGTTGATTCTACTAGAGCTGTCAAGACAGCTAATCACCTACCATGAGAAGTGCCTCAAAAGAAAGAAGGGTGGAACTCCTTTCCCCCTCACAGTGGGTAGATATACATGTCTTTCTCATCACAAGGCAAAAGACATGTTTGCAGAGCTGGAGCTGCTCAATTTGAAACATGACTTCCCAGCAAGACCCACCTTTGACCGAGGAATTATCTGCCGAGGGCTAAGCTCGATCCAATCCACATCCCTCGGAGAGGATATCTACATCGACCTATATCATGAGGTGGAACTCAGGAGGAAGGACCATTCTCGTTTGGCCTTGGCAGAAATCATCCAGTATGGGGTAGCCATCATCCCCAAAGGCTTCCAAACTACTGAGGAGGAAGTAGATCAAGTATATCTTAACACAAGTGGGGACGATTGGCCTTTTGCGGCGATTGATAGAAACAAAGCACCTCAAACAATTGAGGAAAGGGTCAAGGAAACTCTGCGTAGAACAGAGCATTGGTGCCGAATGAACGGACTCATCTACCTCGGGGTCGATTTCACAACCTCTCCGTTGGGTAATGCACCTCCTAGATCAAAACAGCAGCCTAAAGGCAAAGGAAAAGGCAAAGAGGGTGAATCCAGCACCACTCAAGAGGAAGTTCCTGAAATTCCTCCTTTTGCTGCACCAGAACGAGTTGTAACTCTCGGCTTCCCAGAGAAAGAAGCGGAAGAAGATGTTCCAATAGGCCCATCCACTCAGGATGTCGGCCTTGCTAACTGACTCACCGAGGTCCCTTTGTCCCTTCTTCTTCTCCTCCTTCCCCTCCTCGAGTGACTCAAGTGACCATCCCTTTGGTCGTGTCCTCTCCCCCTTCTTCTACTATTCCTCCCGCTTCTTCGTCCATCTTCTCTTCTCTTGCAGATCTGTCCCCCTCCATTTCTTCCCTCATCTCTCGAGCTCCTTCCCTTCCTATGTCTTCCTCTCATGCACGGTATCTCTTCCTCCCGTGAGCACTTCTTGACCTCCCTCTCGATCCGCCTCCAGTGTCTCCACTTTTTTCCTTCTACTACTGCGGTTGTCCCCTTCTCTGTTTCTCGGCCCTTCTCCCATAAGTCCACCTAGATCTCCCGACACTTAAGTCACAGCGAAAAGGAAAGTTCCCATCGCTCCGATGGACTTTTCCGTAATCTGTCCCAAAGGGGCAAAAAACGAGAATCTGTCACACGCTTCTCTCAGAGTGCTTCGGGAGAAAGGGTGATGGAGATCGCATACCCTAATCCCCTCAAGGATAAAAAGGATCTGTCTCCGACAGATTATACAGTGACCCAAGTCACAATGGGTACATCTTCTGAGAGCCTTCAAGGAGAAGCCTTATCTGCAGTTGACGCCCTCTGCAAGAAGCTTCAAGAAACAAAAGAAGAGAAAAGGCTACTGAAAGAGCAAAATAAACATCTGCTCCAAGCCTTACAGAAGATGGGCAGTGCACCTCCCACAACTGCCACCGAGACTCCTGAGCCTCTGAGCTAGGATAAAATTAATGAATATGCAAAGATCGGCGAGCAGGGCATGGCAGTTTCCGCTTGGAGGAGCCAGATCCTCAAAGACAGTGAAAAAGTGATCGCCGAGTTCTCTGGTTTGTATTTGAACATCAACAAGGCGAATAAAGAGCTCCAAGCACTAGCAGGACCCATATCAGAAGAGTTGGACCATGCTAGGCTGCAAGCATGAGACCTTTCACCAAATGTTCGATTGTTCGATCAAAGATCACGGTTAAGTTCGGCGTCTTCGGCCATCCTGTGGGCCCTCAATAAAGTCATTTCCACTCTGGACTACGGATGGATCAAGCTGAGTTTGTCCTTGAAAAAATCGATAAGGTAAAGGAAGAAGCCACTGGACACGATGCACAAAATGGAACAAATCGTTCTCAACATGTC